>CAMZMU010000051.1:58683300-59375854 GCA_947311845.1 Poa pratensis | reverse complement strand
TACACCATCTTGCATATTTATTTACCACCATTGCATATTTATTTCTTGTTTGCATTGCATATTATCTTGATATCATTCTCACACCTGTGCTTGACAACCACTAGGTGAGGTTGAGGACCAAAACATTTACTTTGTTTTGTAGGTAACCAAAAGAAGGATAGAAAGATAAATCTTCACTACTGATTCCCCGAGAGTTCGATATTAAACCCTCGAGTCACCCCTCGTGGGGAAAACACGTCTTCCACTTACTACACACTCTGCACTTGGAGTCTCAACCTAACCCATTTACTTTTACGCAGGTAACTACGTGAAGGGCCATCAGACTGTTTTCTGGCGCCGTTGCCGGGGAATCATTGTTGCTGAAAGGTTTATCCAAGGGTCCCCTGCACTAGCTCTGTTTTCTGGTGCCGGGTTTATCCAAGGATATCTCACAAGTCAACTTCATCACCAACTTGTGCTAACACCTAAGCTTGGGAGGTTGCACCTACGTGAGCATCATCTTATCCATCTTTACCTTCAAAGCATTTATCTTGTTTTGTTCATTGTCTTGCATTTTTTTTCAGTTTTGCATTTTGTGTTGCATTTGTTATTTCGGTTTGCATCATTTAGTGTCATTTTATTTTCAGTTTTGCATAAAAAATTAAAAAACACATAAAAACTTGCATAATGGAAAAGAGAACCTTCTGGCCATTTAGTGTTAAGAACTTTCCTCAAGATATGAATATCCCTGTTGAGAAATGTGAGGTAGATCCTAATATCATGAAAGCAATTTATGAATACCGTTTTTATGGGAAACCAAAAGAAGATCCATACCTCATCTTAAGAAGTTTAATGAAAGGTGCAAAATGTTAAATTTGAGCCATGCTAATATTAAAATTAAGCTTTTTCCTTACTCCCTAGGTGGAAAAGCCTTAGATTGGATATTGAGATGGCCACCTGGAAATTTTAGCACTTGGTTTAATTTAAAAGCTGCATTCATTGAAAGATTTTGTTCCACTGAAAATTTGCAATCTTAGACAAATAGTTATCACCTTTAAACAAGAAGAGGATGAACCTTTGATAAAAGCATGGGAAAGGATTTAAAGGGATAGCCTTTGGAATGGAACATGGTCTTAGAGTTGGATCTCATGGATATATTTTATAGAGGATTGTCTGAAACCTCTAAGTCTTTTTGGATAATGAATGTGATGATTCTTTTATGAATACTGCTGCAATCATACCACTATCTACTTGATGGCTTGCTTTTGGAAGTAAGAATTAAAGAAAGTTAGAAAAGCCCAAGTACCTGAAGATGTTTGATGACCGTTATGAAATATTTAACCTATATAATAGGGAAAAGAAAGTTGAGAAGTTAAAATGCTTAGTGAAGTCAAGGAACCATTGCTTGACTTAGAGAATTGTAGCTTGCATGAATTAATATCTATCTTACAAAAATTTGCAAGTGATCCTTCCATCAACTCTAACCAAGCTGGTTTTGGTTCTTATATTGCTAATCATGTCTTGAAAGAAAAGATTGCTAGGTACAACCAAGAGGCTATGATACCACCTAAGCTTGGGGATATATGGATTCCCAAAGTCCTAGTAACCATTGGAAAAGAGACACACCATGCTATACTTGATCTAGGATCTAGTGTCTCTGTTTTATCTAAAGAACTATATGAAGTACTTGAATTGAAAAATCTTGAAAAATGCTCTATTGAACTTGCACTTGCTGATGATTCCATTAAACATGCTTTAGGAAAAGTAAGTGATGTTATGGTAGAGTTACATATGACATTTGTGCCTGTTGATTTTCTAATCATGGATATGGGGAATAAAACCTCTAGTCCAATTATTCTTGGAAGACCTTTTCTTCGTACTACAGGTGCTATCATTGATTCAAAGAAGGGAATGTGAAGTTTCAGTTTCCACACAAGAAGTGCATGGAACACTTCCCAAGGAAGAGGGACACAAAGTTCAAGCTCCCTCATGAGCTTCGTCCACAATAAACATCAAGTAAGAAGCCTAGCTATATGGCTATAAAGAAAGCGCTTTACGGGAGGCAACCCGGTTGTTTTTATTTGTGATTTTCTTTGTGTCCTCTTGCTGTAACAAGAGACTTGTGTTTAGTTTAGTTTCTGGAATTTTTAATAAAGTGCCAAGTTTTACTCATTTTGGTTTGAAAAGTTGCTTATAGCGTTCGGAGATTTTATTCCTGCACGAATCTGTGCACGGTATGATTTTTAATTCTTATTCTGTAACTCCGAATGAGCTCATATTTGAACTGTAGTTGCAACTTTTCATCCTCTGTATGCATGAATTTTTCGGAATTTTCGACAAAGTTAAGTAGGGTAGAAAAATACGTTTTGCTGCTGCTGTTTTTCTGGACAGATTCTGTCCCATTTTGTTTGATGCATGCTTAGAACTTTTAACTTGAATCTTTTTGATCCAATTGAGTTTATGAGTAGGCATACAACATTATACACTTTCTGGACATTCATATGAATTTTTGTTCAAGGATTATATGCAGCAAGAAATCTATTTGTTTATCACTACTAATGCACCCCACAGAAAAAGAAATGGGAGAAACGGTGTTTTGAAGTTTTTTCACAGGGATTAGAGGAGATGCACCAAGAGCTATCCAAGGATGGTGAAGACCATAAGCTTGGGGATGTGAAGACAACCCCACTGGACCTACACACTCTCGGTTTGCACACGTCTAACTTCTGTTTTTCGATCGAAACACTTTATCGCATAAACTTGGAGCGTCTTTTTGTTTGTTTTGGTTTGATTTTTATTTTGTGAGACCACCACACTATCATTTATATATGAGAGAGCTACTGGAAATTTGGGTTGAATTATGTTGGATGCTATTATTAGATTGGGAAAAGGGATGTTGAGTTGATTTTAAAAGATACATATAGTTGCATGATTCATGAGCTTGTTAATGAGTAATAATTTGCAAGTATTTTATCAAGAGCTATCTTTTATTCATGTTTTGATGCTGAATGTTATTTACTTGTTTAACATGGATTAGTTAGTTCTATGGACACTCATGCATGCATTTAGATGGTCAACTTTCTCCCTCTTGCTAGCCCAAAAATTCCAACAAGCAAAAACTTGTTTCCAACACCTTCAACCAAAGTTTTTCCAGTGAGTCCACCATATCTACCTATTAGCTTTATGCTATTCCGAGTATGTTTATCATGATATTTGTGTTATCTATACCTCTGAATGAAAATGCTTATGTTGTTGATTGTTATGGGAAAAGTTGGTTATATAGCTCTCTCGAACTTGATGCACACTTTACTTTCATTGCATAAATAAAACATGACCCATTGTGATTAAAATTATGATGTTGTGGCTTGACAAATGTCTTTGGTTGAGAGTTAGCTCATATGTGCTGTCACATGGCAAGCTTTCAACATGCACTTCATTCATTTAGTTGATATCATGTACTTTTGTTTATGGATGCTTACCATGGGTGAAATAAATGTGGAAATGAAGTGAGTTTAAATGAGTTTGTATAAATGGTTAGAGAGACGCCTGGGCCGCTAATCTAAGCCATGCATCATTCATGGTGGAAATTTACTTACATGCTATGGTGAACCTTCTGTGATACACCTTACAATAAAAAGCTATCTAATGGTAAATAAAAAGGGTGTTGAGATTGTTCATTGTGTTTGTTTGTCTTGTCATTTTGATATGGGCTTGTTCCATATCCTGGGACAAGAGGTACCCCAGTTGACGCTCTTAATGATACTATTATTACTTACAATGATATTTAACTTGAACTTGCTTTGTTTCCAAGTTGAGTAACACATGGAGTAGGTACTTGTATTCAAGGGGCATGAGACTTTCAACCTGTACTTTGTCAAGCACACTACTCATATTTGCTTTCACTTTAAACTTAATCATTCAAGATGCTATGATAGGGGAATGAGAGCTTGACACCAAGGATTACCACATTACAATCATTAACTTAAGTAGAGAAGTTCAGAAGTTAGATGAAACTTATTCATGCTTTACCTCTACTCATATATATCTTTCCAAAGTGTCCACCTTTTATATTCAGATTTTCATCAATACTCTATGACCATTGTAGGATGTTCTTACTTTCATTATGCATACATGTGGTCCATAGTACTTTCTTTATGTTACACTTTGTGAATTATCATTGAACATCCTTGCATTGAATACTTGATATCACTTCATAAACTATCTTGCATATTGCTACTCCTTTTAAGAATGAATCATTTGACTCTATGTAGCAATAGTAATCATCTTTGATATCCATTGATAGTATTAAATTGCAAAGTCCATGTTAGTTTTATCACCTTCATACTCGAGGACGAGTATAGGTTAAGCTTGGGGATGTTGATGCATGTAAAATGCATACATGAACTTTGCATTATTTTACTTATATTCCAGTCATATTTGCATCATATAAGGGTTATATCACTGTTTTATAATGATTTTGGGAATATTTGATATGTTTCCTATTTTTTATGGAATTAACCCTGCACAGGCAGAAAACCCTATTTCTATATTTTAATGTTTCAGGGACCCAAACGACGTCCAAATGACCTGGAAATTTACGAGCATCAGTTTTTGGAAGGAACAAAGCGTGGGAGCGAAGGAAGCAAACAAGCGGAGGCCCGAGGGCCAAGATGAGTGGGCCCACGCGGCCAGTACCTGGCCGCGTGGGACCCCCCTTTTGGCCTCGGAGCTCCGTTGCCGTCGATCTTTCCTCCACCGACTCGTTTTGACCTAAAACCGCCTATAAAAATAGCCCCCGACGTTCTCTGGAAGGAGCGCCGCAGAAACACAGAAACACCGAAACAGAGACCTGGAGCTGCAGATTGGAGGGGGAAAACTCCGGCGGGGCGCTGCCGGCGTGGTCTCCATCTTCTCCAACGACTTCTCCACCGTCTCCATGATGAAGAGGGAGTAGTCCACCTCTGGACTATGGGTTTGTGGAAGTAACTTATGTATCTCTCTCTCTCTTGAGCTTCACTAATTAGTACCGTATGAGCTGCTGAACATGATTACGGTCATCTATGTAATACCTTTGTGGTGGATCTTTTTATGAGTTAATATATGTTTGAGATTGCAATGGTTTTGTTTCAGTTATGAAAGTAGATGCATATTATGTACCCCGTTCTTATTTACTTGTCATGATCAAGCATGTTTATGAGAGCGTGTGAGGGGGAACGTGTGCATTAGTTGGAGTAACGGGGGGTGGCTAGTGCAGTGAACGTGAGAGAAAGTTCTGCGATCCACTTGGTGTTTTACCTTACTTTGTTGCCTCACTAGGGATAAAAAGAAATACCATGCTACCGGAGATGTGGGTGTGACCATTGCCACTACTCCATGACTAGATCTAGCATGTTCTTATTTTAACTTCATGTCATGATACTTATTGCTATACTCTGAGTTATCTTAATTACTGAGGTGTTATGATTTAGTTCGCATCTTGGTGGAGTATAAGAGAGACTAATAACCAAAAGGTCTCTATGTTAGGACGTGATGCCCATATAATTATAACTTGTCATTAAACTGTTGTGTTGCAATCTCATATGTCAACTCTAGTGTTCCATTGTCTACCACTTTATTAAAGAGAGAGTGCATTTGTGAAACCATGAACCCCGGTCCATTTTTAATCATAAGAAACACCTTTCCAACCACTTTTCCATTTTCTGCCATTTAAAAATCCGAAAATACAAAAACACTTTTACATCTTGCATTCATCATAAAACCCAAAAATATCATTTATCATTGCTACCACCATCCTTGCATATTTATTTACCACCATTGCATATTTATTTCTTGTTTGCATTGCATATTATCTTGATATCATTCTCACACCTTGTGCTTGACAACCACTAGGTGAGGTTGAGGACCAAAACATTTACTTTGTTTTGTAGGTAACCAAAAGAAGGATAGGAAAGATAAATCTTCACTACTGATTCCCCGAGAGTTCGATATTAAACCCTCGAGTCACCCCTCGTGGGGAAAACACGTCTTCCACTTACTACACACTCTGCACTTGGAGTCTCAACCTAACCCATTTACTTTTCACGCAGGTAACTACGTGAAGGGCCATCAACATCCCGAACATCTCTGAGATTTTGCTGAAGTCCCTGTCGCAGCTGTCGGAGCGCTGGAAGTTACCCCTCACCGTGATAACGCCCCTGGGGTCTGGCATATTTAGCATGAGGTAGGCATAGTGCGGGACCGCCATGAACCGAGCAAATGTCGGGCTCCCAAGGATAGCGTGATATTGCGACTTCAGTCCAAGACCTCGAAATCAATCTTCTCTGTTCGAAAGTTGCTTGGCTCGTCAAAGATAACTGGAAGTTGTACTGTGCCGAGAGGTAAAACTGCTTTGCCTGGGACGATGCCGTGGAAGGTGGTGTCTGACTCGGGCAGTTTCTCGACTGAGCGATTCATCTTGCGCAGCGTGTCAGCGAAGATGATGTTGATTCCGCTTCCACCGTCCATGAAGACCTTGGTCATAGCGTAGCCACCGATTTGAGCGTCGAGTACAAGGGCAGCGTGCCCCGGACGAACCACAGCGGGAGGGTGATCTGCGCGAGAGAACGTGATGCTGGTTTCTTACCCCTTAAGATATTCGGGTACGGCCGGAGGTGCCATGATGACCATGTTCACTTGGCGAGTGATCAACTTCTGCTCTCTGTTGGAGGGACGCCCCTTCTGTATCATGTGCATCTGCCCGTGAGGTTCGGGGTATCGATCTGCTGGGCTCGCCGGAGCTTCTATGCGTGCTTGGTGATGTATCGCACACGCCATGGTTGGACCTGCTGGTGGAACGGATGGGGGAGGCGGGGGCGGTGGTGGTTGCGTTTGAGCACCTCCTTTTGCGGCTATCCCCTTACCTATTTGCAAGCGTTTTAGGTACACATTTGTCATTCTTGTGAATTTTATGCAATCTCTGACCAGGTGGCTGGAGTGGAGCTTACCATCCTGGCCCTTGAACATGTGAAATCTGCACTCTTCATCCAGCTCTAAGTCACCCGAGCCTTCTGGTGAGTCGTCGCGACGTTTGCGCCATTCTTGTCTGCGGTAGCCGTCGCTGCATTGCCCGAAGTCACGGCGGTCGTATTGGCGACCTTTGCCACGATCGTCCGATCGGCCTGCACTGCGAACACGATCATCGCGGGTGTCATTGTAGCCAGCCGCCACGAGTTCGACTCTGTCAGTGTCGTCGTAGTGGTGGGATTTGCGTTTACGTCTTCGATCGTTGTTGCAGTTGTCTCTACGGCCCCAGCTGCCGTGGTCACCGTTGCCACGCGGTGACTCGTGGTGTTCTCGCACCAAGTCTTCTCCGTCCGCCCATTCATTGGCTGTCTTCATGAGCTGCGCGATGGATTTTGGTTTCTCGCGCCCTAGTGCTTCCTGTAGGTCGCGCCTGTCGACTCCGCGAGTGAATGTGTCGATTGCTCTGTCCTCCGATACTACACCCACGGAGTTTCGCATGGTTGTCCATCGTCTGATGTACTCTCGTAGCGACTCGTCTGATCGCTGTTTGCAGGCTTGCAGCTCTGTAAACGTCGCCGGGCGGTCACATGTTGCAAGATTCTTTTTGATGAAGTCCTCGTGGAAGCTTTCCCAGGAGTCGTACGAGCCTTCGGGCAAGCTTTTCAGCCAATCCCGCGCAGTCCCCGATAGCATGAGCTGGATGTACTGCATTGCTGTTGTCGTGGAGCCTCGCTGACAAGAGACTGCTGTTTTGTAATCCTCCAGCCAGGACGGTGGTTCCTGGCTGCCGTTTGGTGTTTCAGATGTCAGCTTGAATCTTTTGGGCATCTTGGACTCCGGATACGTCAGGTGAAGCAAAGCAACCCGACAGGCTCCCACTCCTCGTCGGAGTATGAGTCGCTGCTTGGGGATCGCGTGGATCGTCTGCTCCTACTTTTGCTGACTTGACGTTGTGTGATGACGTTGCGGAGATCACCACTCGACTCGTGTTATCGAGTTTCGTGTCGATCGCGCCCTGACCGGTCTCGGTCTTCGCGGATGGTTACCACGCGGTCGCGGTTGTCGTGGCGGGATCTGCTTTCCTCAGGGCGATCGTCGACTGCGACAAAGGATCCACCCACCAAGTTGAGCGATCTGATTTGTTGTCGATGCAGGGCCACGTTGGGGTAGCCCTCCGGCGGCTGTGTTACCCTCAGGTACGCGGCTACCGACGTGAGAGCTCCCTGAGCTGTTTTGGGGATGGGGATCCCGTTTTCGTCGTGCGTCATGAACGACACGTCCAGATTGCGGGTCAGTGCCGCTCTGTCAGCTTCTGTCAGGCGTGCCAGCCTAGACCGCGAGTGGTGTTCCGTTCTCCCCGAGGAGTGGACATTTGATAACGCAGCTCGTCGTGCACTCGACGCGCTAGCCGCCTTCCTGCGCTCGTCGAGAGCTGCCCACAGGCTTTTCAGCCTCAAGGTCTCCTGCCAAAAGATGTACTTGTGTGTCGCGAGTTTTTCGGGTGTTGAGTTATCGGGCATCATGGTACAGTCGTGTATAGCTTTGATTGCCTTGATTGCCTGCTCCTTTGTGATGTCGATCGTGCTGCCGTCTGGCATGGTGACCGTCATCGGATAGTTTCTCGTGTCGGGGCGATTTTCGCCACTCACCGAAGCTTCGGGTCCTCTGCCATCATTGTTCGATAGGAGCACCATGCAGACCTGGAGGGGATCGTTGCGCGAAATTTTGCTTTTTTCGTCGCTACTGCAGTCGCCGATGAAGGTGGCAGCGGGGTTGAGGTAGTAATCGACCATGGAGTGATCATTGTTGTTGTCGGTGCGGGCGGACTCGATGTCCATCTCAACCTCGTCTGAGGAGTCGAGGCGTGTTGATGACGCGCCTAGAATTTCCGCCGACGCAGATCCATCACCCGCGAGCAGGGCGAGCATGGGGCGCTCAGTCGTTGGAGATGCGGGTGTTGATGAAAGTGCGGACGATGATCTTGCGGGTGACGATATCGCCATTGCTGCAAATCCAGTCGATGGAGATGCGGGTGCCGCAGGTTGAGGCGATCCCGCCGAGCAGAACATCCTAGATTGGTTAGTACTAAGATCTGAAGGACTTAGATTCATGTTTTCACATGATTGTAGATTCGAGTCCGTCGTTTGTGGAACCGGCGAGTTCGAGTCGAAGTCGAAGGAGCCGAAGCGGATCGCTCCCGTGATGGTCACCGGCGGGCTGCCGGTTGCTGATGCAGATGGAGCCGGCGAAACCGTGGATCCAGCGCCACTCATTCCCACAGACGGCGCCAATTGTCGAGGGTCGGCCTCGGCAAATCCCATGGTTAGGCACCTAGGGTTGATTCCGGAGAGAGATTTGGTGGAGCTAGTAGTTCCTACGGCTGACAAGCAAAGGTTCAGGGCCCTCGTGTGGAGGTAACACCCCTACGTCCTGCCCGTCTGTTTATTGATGGATGTGAACAATGGAGCTACAAGGGTTCCCGGCGAGATGTCAATCTCGCTAGAGTTTTGATGGCTAGGGTATTGCGTGCCCCGGATCGGCGGCCCTCCCAGCCTTTATATAGGAGGCTGGGTCTCGGGAGTCCGTACCCGATCAGGTTTACAGGTATGGTAAGTTCGAACTGACCTAAACTACGCCTTGACTTGGTGCGTACTCCTTCTTCTCGGGCCTCCAAGGTGGGCTTCGGTCTTGGTCCCTTGGTGGGCCCTCATTCGGGTCCTTGCCTTGTACGTGCACCAGGTATCCTCATAGTGGGGTATCCGGAGGATAGGCCCACATCAAGTGCGATCGCCGCATTTTTTCCATCCTATAGCTTCATTCGTTTTTGCGCATGATTTAGATGCCGTTTGAGAAGATCAAGCATCAATGTGCACTTCTGTAACTATTATTGTTGTTCATAAACTGGACATACATCATCAACCTCAACCCCCAGTGGCATGGTTAGTGCCCATGGAGAATATGAAATGGTGTTTTGCCCAAAGCTGAATGGAAATTGGTATTGTACCAGTACTCCACTAAGATCATACAAAGCTCCAGTTTTTAGGACAAGTGTGAACGAAACAATGCAAATATGATTCGCCTTTCCATTTTGGCTGTCAGTTTGTGGGTGATATGTTGAACTCATGCACAATTTGCTTGCGCATGCAAGATCACGCGTACACAGATGCAGTACGCTTGCAAGTGATTGGGCCTGAGTGTCCTCCCATGGCTCTATTATGGAAAGCCTTGATGGTCTTCTGTTGAAGGTTTGTATTGTGGCTACAGTACTAAACAGTGTTAAATAGTCAAAATTTAGCTACAATTAACAAAACTTAACAAAGGATGTTGCGAGCACACCCCAGGCCAAGGCCCCTGGGGCCTGGCTACGCCTCTGATTGTGGCTAAACGTAATGTATGAGCTTTCTCCCTAAAAAAGAGAGTAATATAGAGTATATAATGTAGGTAAGAGGTCCTCCATTGCTAATTGAGCTAAGAGTCCATGAGCTGCTGCATCCTGCTGATAGCCCGTAATCACCTCAGATAACCAGACTGGCTGGCAAGAACATACAACAAAAGAAACTACAGGTTCTGGATGTGGGCGTCGAGATACTATTGTTTTATTGAAATCCAAATTCATATAAAGATAAAGCTAACTTCGGACGAAGCTCTCAATTTTCTTTTGCCTAGATCATATTGAATCTCCTGTTTCCATTCTTTATCTCTGAAAACATCTTGTGATGGCACTTTTCTTATGGGAAGAAACCTGCCCATAATATACCCACCTTTGATGAATAAATATATCCCATTAGACTTGCAAATTTGCCTAAGAAAATGATACATACACAAATGCGCCCTACACGCTACTAGCAACAATTGATAAAATAGAGGAGAATTTAGAAATTTATTGAATCTGAGCGAGCAATTCTGTGTTGCAACAATACACGTGAAACGAAAATAATGAAAACTCGTCTCTCCACTATAATGCAACGTCTGGTATCATTACACTGATTGATCGTCCGCCTAGGTAGGGAGCAAACTCGGCATCGTCTCCTTCATCAAGCGCAGGTGGCACCGGACGACGAGGCGGTCGTTGTCGCCATCCGTCGCGTTGAAGACATGGTACGGGAACTCGTGCTCGGGGTTGTTATGGTCGAACGTGCACTCCGTGAACGGCCGCCATGGCTCCTCCGTACCGTCGTCTATCTCAAAGCAGAACTCCGCCGTCGTGGCCTGCTCGTCGGATCTCCCTCGGCCGAGAAAGATGGACACGGCCTTATTGTCGTCGCAGTGCCTGTTTGGGTACACCTTGAAGTACCAGCTGCTCCCGCCGAGGCTGAACTGCGTGGAGTGCACGCACTCCCCAGCCCGGAGCGCCGCCTTGATCTTCGAGAAGCTGTCGATCGCGAGCGTGTGGGACACGCTGACCACCGGCTTCGAGGACGAAGCATCCGCGGCGGACATGGCCTTCATGACCTCAGCCCGCGATCTGGTCACCATCACATCGAGGGAAACGGTGCACCGGACGGTGAATCTGTCGTCGCGGACGCAGCCGGAGGCCTCTAGCTCCTTCCGCTTGACGAACCGGAAGTAGCCCTTCCCGTGATTGGGCAGCGTGGCCTGACTCAATCTGGTGGTGTGGTTGTCGAACACGGTGCGCTCGTCCTCGCTCCCGTGCAGGATCTCGATGAAGATCCTCGTGGGGTCCTTGTGCTGTATGGTCGGTACAATGAAGACGGCGACGAAATCTTCCGCGTTCTTGTCGTAGCCGGCAGGGTAGACCTTGACGATGTAGCTGCGGCCGAGGAGACGGAGTTTTTCGAAGACGGGCGCCGAGCCGGCAGGCATCAGCACGCACTTGGAATAGTCGGCGATCGGGAAGAGGCGCGTCGTGGACCTCGTCTCCATCACGCTATACTTGTCCGGCAGAGACGGAGACGAGCGGCGGCGGCTGGCCGTGGCACCCATCCCGGAAACAGGTCGCTGGTGCACGATCGATGACAGAAGCCAGGACTCGTTTCAAAGTAGCAGTCGCCGTGTATATACACCGTGCGTTGCGATCTTGTTGGATCCTAATCAAAACCGAGTCGAAGCCGGGGCCGGATCGAGCGCTGTATATGCAGTGTTTTGAACGATACAGGAGACCGAGCGCGCGTGAGGTTCAACGTCATGCCGTGCGTGCGACAAAGGGGCAGAATCCGGTAGTGATTGCATCAAAAGCATTGGTATTACTAATCTCTACAATAACTAAGCTTCCTAGGATTCTTAGCTTCTCCTTACTTCACATGTCCACATCAAGTTGGGTCCCACTTAAATATTGTTTAGTTAAATACTAAGCTATACACTACACCATGGTGGACCATTGACCCCATCTATAGTACACAACTAAACACAAAATATGTTGTATACATACACATGTTTTGTATATAATTGCTAATTTTTCGGTGAAAAAATGTTATTCTCAGCTACATAAAAAAAAGAAAATTGTGACTGAAAAACAAAAATAGCTATATTTCCTCTTAAATTTTCCCTTTTTTCTCATATACTAATCTCTCTAAGATTCTTGCTTCACATATCCACATTAAGATGAACCCCACTTAGATATCATTTAGTTAAATACTAAGCTTTAGACTACGCCATGGTGGACCGTGTACCCCATCTATAGTTCACAACTACAAAAAAAATATGTTGGATACATACATTTTTTTTTATATTTGTTAAATCTTCGATGAAAAACTGGTATTGCTAGCTAAACAAAAAAAGAAAATTGTGACTGTGAAAAAGAAAAATAGCTATATTTCCCCTTAAAATTTCTCCTTTTTGTGTAGCCCAAAATACAAAATGCTTACAAAACTTCAAGAGAACATACAATATATACACGTAGGTGTATGCTTTATTGGCCAAATATTGAAACCTAAACATGTCGTTTCAATTTTGTAAAAAAGGAAAATGTGGTGAGCTCAAAGCTACATGCACTTTACGTCAACTCTTTCCTTATCCTTTCTTTGCCGCATCCACCATAGCGTCGCACCGATTAAGCCACACAACATCATTTCTCTCCCACCGCTTCCCTCTATCTGTATACTACCAAAAACATCCGTTCCGCTGCAAATTTTGTCCATCTCTCCACACACGGCTCAGGCTCCATTAAGCCTCTTGGAATACGGGGCACATCCATCTCCGATGTCGCATCTCAAGTCCATTGTTAACTTGCAAGTCATGTGCACTCTCCTTCGATGCATATTTTTGTGGCCACCCAACGCCAGTGAGGTGAAAGTCTTCCTACATCTCTCGCAACCTCCAAAACTTTATAATATGGCCGTAGAGGTAGTCTCTTTTTCACATATGAAATAAAAAATACCTCCAAAACTCAAGCTTGGAGTTTGGAAATATGTCTGAATAGTCACAGCTTGGGAATCCAAACATCTGAAATAAAAAATACCTCCAAAACTCCGCAGAGGTAGTCTGTTTTTCACAAAAGCTCAAAGGAAACTCATTTCATATTATAAAGTTGTTTCCAGCTTTAAATTTTGATGGTAATTTAGTTTCCAATTTGTATGCGTTTTCATTTTATGATGGGCTATTGTGAATCAAGGTCGAGTGAGTAGTTTCTTAGCCATATTTAATTTTAGCTACTGCCATGCATGCTATGTTAAGATTCTGTGGTACACAAAGTGCCACTCTTCTTTGTTACAATACAAATATTGCCTACTCAATGATAATTGATAAACATATACTTTCGCCTTTTTATTCAATTTTGTTACCTTTCTGTGTTGTACATATTAGATGCATGACATACCCATTAACCTGACCAATAGAGGAAGAACCCTGAGCTTTTTTTTTGTTACAGAGAGCTAAACCTGGGTGGGCATCCTGCACATAAGCAAAGACTACCACCCGAGGAGCATGGTGGTCTTATGGCTAAGAGAGTAGAATGAATGAATAAATGGTTCGATAACTTGGAGTTCTGTATCTTGCGAAAATTTAATCTACATACTGGGAGATTCGTGGAAGGGAAGGTACGATTGAGTATACAAGCACCAAACAATAGGTTGTCAAATGTGACATTGTGGTTGACCGACTTGATTATCTTAGAAATGGGACACAATATTAAATTACCACATTTGGGACGATTTCATTTTTTTCGATTGTTTGAGTTATTAATTTGTTTAAGTCTCATTTTAACAGTTGCTCCGTAAGAGTTATTTTCTCTTTGTGGTAAAGAACTTTGAGGCATGTACATCATTTTTTTGCCAGTGTACAAACAGGCGCGGCAAGGCGCGCCAATTCCTTCTAGTAACTATATAATGGACAATGGAAATGCCGGCCTGAGAGCGCCCCGCGGCACTGTAGTACTGTAGCTAACACTGTAGCTATCTATAATACCGCGGTGGGCCCCGTCTGTCAGCCTCCGCGCACGGTTTTCGACGCAGCCAATTTTGCAAAAACAAACTCCCAAACCGAGCAATTACCGCGCAGTCCACATTTTAACGCTGCAAGGGACCTATTTGCAGTTCGAGCAAAACAGATGGACTTTTTCGCAAAACCTTCCGCAAAATCCCCTCACCCCCTTTCTCTTTCCCCGCGTGACGCCGCAATCGCCGGCGCCGCCGACGCGCCGCCACGGCGCTCTGCCCCTCCCCGCCCAGATCCGCTCACACGCCGACCTCCGCGCCGCGCCCTCTCCCTCCTCGCCGACAACCGCGTGCCGGAACGCAGCGAGCGCGCCGGAATCACCGCCGCCGCGCTCGGTGTCCGTCGCGGCATTTCGTGTTCGCCGGCGACGCTCCGGTGGCCTAAAAGCGGCGGCGCCGCCACCTGCAGGTAGCTCGTATCGAGGCGCATCCGACGCGCTCACCCGCGCGTCCCGAATCGCGGTGGCGCGACGGCGGCGTCCTCCACGCCGCCGCAGCAGAGTCCGGCCACAGTGACGTCACCGCGACGTCACAGTGGGCCTGGGCTGCGGGAGCTGGCTGCTTGCTGGGCTGGGCCGATTTCTGTGCGGCTGGGTCGGCCCCTTTTTTTTTCTCTGTTTTGTTTTTCTTATTATTCAAAACTTTTGTAACTTTTCAAACACATCTTCAAATCAATTCAAACCAATTTCTACAAATTTTTAAAAATAAAATCTACATTTCAAATACCTTGGGACCTTTCCAAAATTATTTCGAATCTTAAAAAATTCAAATAGTACATAAGGCCTCATTAATAGATTTCAAAAAAACAAACATTAAATTTTTTTAATTCATTAATTACAATAATGCAAATCATACATACAAACTGCACAAAAAAATGAATTTCTTTTTTATAAGTTCGAAAATAGAATCCAATAATTCACAGAATTAAAATCTTCAATTTTATGGATTACAATAATGCAAAACATTTATTAAAAAATACACAAAAAATTGTATTCCCCCAAATAATTCTTCCCTCCAAAATATCCAATTTCTTTCTAAGTTTTAAAATATGTTTCAAAAAATCATAAAAAATAAAAACTTTAAATTTATTAATTACAATAATGCAAATCATACGTACAAAATGCGCAATTTTTTTTTGTCCTATTCCATGAATTACAACAATGCAAATCATGTATGAAAAAAATGCACAACAAATGTATTTCCCCCAAAAAAATCATTCTCTCCAAAATATTCAATTTCTTCCTAAGTTTCAACATAGATTGAAAAAACTTCACAACAATTAGAAACTTTCAATTTACTAATTACAATAATGCAAATCGCACAAAAAACCAAAATTCCCCGAAGATATCTTCCTCCCCAAATTTTTTTCCACAATTTTCAATTAATTTCAAATAGATTCCAAACAAGATTTGTTAGATTTTTTAACAACAGATATCCCCCCCCCCCCCCCCCCCACATAAAATATTACACATTTTCTATAAGTTCAAAATAATTTTCACTCTGGATTTGTTACAAATTTTTGCAACAAGTTTTTTCGCAACAAATATTCGACACCACAAACAATATTATTTCCCCAAGAATATTCGACAATATACACAAAGGTTTCGAATATATTTCATGCATTCTTTTCTATTTATCCTTTTCCCAGAAAGGTTCTGATGCGTTCGTTCGATTCAAATAACATAGACATATACATGGTATATCAAAACCTTTGAATTTCACCACAATAACGCGACATGCAAAACTGAATATTCCAAAATTTTAAATGCCTTCCAAACCTAGCCATTTTTTCAAACGTAAAAAGAATCCAAATCTAAAAAACTTTCCAATTTAACAATTTTCAAAATCTAAACAATTCTCTAACGTAAGCTCCCTATGCATTCCAATAATTCTCAAATCTATACAATTTTAAAATGTCAACATTTCCAAATTACAATTTTGCCACACAGTCGGGAAAAATATGACAAACATATCAACATGAACACAAAAAATTAACGTTGCCTACTTGTGCCATATGATCAAATTTCAAATACCAACATTTTAAAAATATCAAATATATTTCAAATCTGAGCATTTAACAAACGCAAAAAGAATACAAATATGACAAATATATCAACATAAACAAAAAACCGCTAGCTATTAATGCCGCACGATCAAATTCCATATTTGCATATTCTAAAATTTTGAATGCCTATCAAATCTAAGCATTTAATAAACATAAACATAATTCAAAAAATAAATAACTTCCCAACATTAACAAATTTTGCAATTTAAACAACTTATAACTACACAATTTTTTCCCCTCCAATGGTAGTAAATAAGAAAATGATGGCAAAATGGAACTATATTTCATCATTTCAATTTACCTAACATACTTACACGTACTATAACTTAAATCTACCTAACTATGTACTTACATTTAACAAAAAATGCTTGATTAGATGAATACATAGAGAAAATGCAAATTCATTCCCTCCAATTACGGATTGATTTCAAATTGCATTTCAGCTAAATACATCATACGAATTAGAACTATCGCCTTTCCTTACAATATATATAACGCAACTAAAAAAATACATAAATTATTACAAAATATTATCAGCAAAGGCGCGTCTATCTATACTATATATAAAAGTTGTCTCATTCAGCGCGTTGTGGCGCTAGCCACGTCGCCCGTGTACTGTAAAAGTTCGTTTCTACAGTGCGCGGCCGCGTCTACGCCGTCGATCGCCGATCCGACGACCGGCGCGCCATTTTTTGCGGAAAAGTCCCCGCGTTTTCCAACAATTGTAAATCGGTCCGGCCCACACTTTTTTGTAGAAAAATCCCCGCGTTTTCCAAAAAAATTGAATTTTGCGGAAAGACCCTCACATTTCCCAAAAATTATGATTCGCTCTCCTTTTCACGATAATATCTACATAAAATATGTGCGCGACGACGAGTAGGTTCCATTCCCATGACCGCTTTCGAGTTTGGTCGATTCTAACTCCTTAATTTTGGATCCAAGCTCGCAAAAACATCTGCCGAATTGCACTGTAAAACTTCGTTTCTACACTATATAAAAGCTGTCCCCTTCAGCGCGCTGTCGCGCTAGCCACGTGGCCCGTGTACTGTAGAAGTTCGTTTAAGGAAAAAAGAGACAGAACACATTTCTGGTCTCAAAGCTTAGTGTTAAATGGAAAAAAAGAGACTACGATATAAGAAATGGATTCGGATGATTTTCAGAATGAAATTGGGTCACATTTTGTCCGCTATTTTTAACGTTTTTTATAGTGGACGAACTCTACTGCAATCCCTTCATTGGTTCTAGAAATAGCTCATCTGGTACTTGTTGACAGCAGGCTTAAAGGCGGAAAACAATATATATTTAGGGAATACTCGATAGTACAGTCGAAAATATTATAACGACCGACTTTGCTGCAAGAAATGTTTTATTCCGGAGACCGATTCACAATTTTTGGGAAACTCGAGGACTTTTCTGAAAAAAGCGGCACACGGGGACTTTTTTGTAAAAAATGTTTTCTTCCGGAGGACCGATTCACAATTTTTGGAAAACGCGAGGACTTTACTGAAAAAAGCGGCGAGCACTATAGAAGTGCACGTCTATATGTCCGTCAAAATAAAAAGGCTAAAACATGGAAGTTGTTTGGAAGGGTGATATACATCTACTCGTGAGATGACTGAGCGCGACGAATTTGACAGAATTCGTCAAATGTTTTTGCGAATCTGGTTCCAAAATTAAGGAGCTAGAGTCGACCAAACTCGAAACCGATCACGGGAATGGAACATACTCGTCGACGTGCACTTATTTCATGTAGATATTATCGTGAAAAGGAGAGCGGATCGTAATTTTTGGGAAATGTGAGGGTCTTTCCGCAAAATTCAATTTTTTGGAAAACGCGGGGATTTTTCTGCAAAAAAGTGTGGGCCGGACCGATTTACAATTGTTGGAAAACGCGGGGACTTTTCTGCAAAAAACCGGTGCGCCGGACGTCGGATCGGCAATCGATGGCGCGGACGCGGACGCGGCCGCGCACTGTAGAAATGAACGTTTACAGTACACGGGCGACGTGGCTAGCGTGACAGCGCGCTGAAGGGGACAACTTTTATATATAGTATAAATGTTTTTGCGAATCTGGTTGCAAAATTAAGAAGGTAGAGTCGACCAAACTCGAAACCGATCACGGGAATGTAATCTACTCGTATATTCTACTAGTATAGTTTTTACATTCCACAAAACTTATGTACACACTTCAAAATTGATTAGGAATCAGAACAGGTCGCCCGTGACCAGAAATCAGGGAGAGGTCAGCAATAAAAGAGGACAACACTAGTCAGAAATCTGAAAAGGATGATCACCAAGTTTTTGAGGAAAGAGTGAAATCGCACCGGAGGTCACCAAGTTGCACGAAATGTTAGGATTGGTCACCAAGTTGGAAAATCTCAAAACGTGGTCACGAAGTTGTCGATTAGCTACATGTTGGTCACTCCGTCAAGACGGACGTTAAGTCGCTGACGTGGCAATTTGTCTTTTTACAAAATGCACCCTATAATTCTTTTTCTTCCTATTTATTATCCCTGTGGATAAAATAAGCCCAGACTTTTGTCAAACAGGTTGCATGCATATGTTCCGGGAGGATTGGGCCAGCCTAGCTCGTCCGTGGAGGACTCCAGCGATCGCGTCCGGCCGGTGGCGACGCTGCCGCGCCTCCGGTGCAGCCAGATGACCAAGAAAAGGAGCGCCGTCGTGAGCTTCGTCTTATCTCACCTGCTTCTCCGGCCGTAGCTCGCCGAGGCACACCGCGCAAATGCCCTGAAGGTAAAGCCGCGGTATCTGGCGGTGCACCTGTCGGCCGAGCGCGCGGTCGCTGAGCGCCGATGCGGCCATGACCACGCCGGACATCGTGATGCGGCTCGGCCTGACCCTTACGCCGTCGACAACGCCCGGTACGCTGTGGCTGCCTGCGCGGGTGCGCCGGCGCCTAAACTCTGCGATGAGCGCGTTGTTGGAGACGGCGTCGCGCTCGGGCATGGACGCGAAGAGCCGCTCCATGTCGGTGAGGAGGCGGGCAGCTCATGTCGAGGGCAGTTCATAGCCCACAACTTGCTAGCGATGTCTTCAGTCTGGACAGCGCTCGCCGCGGCAAGGTATCCAAATTAGGACAGCAGCACGGCAGCAAGGTACCCCAGGAAGGACAACAGCAGCCGTCCCAACCGGTTCTGTACGTCGCGCTGGGGAGCGAGGTGCCGCTGCGCGCGGACTAGGTGCACGCTCGTCAGGACACGCTGCGTGCCGGGAAGGAGGTCGGCTGCCCCGAGCTCGCTCTGCTCTGCGCCCACAAACTGTTCGACATAATGCCTGGCATATATTATATCCATAGGGATGAATAGATGCGAAGAAAATAAAATTTAGGGTGCATTTTGTAAAAAAACGAACCGCCTCGTCAACTTGGTGACCTCCGTCTTGACGGAGTGACCTCTACAACTTTGTTACCACGTTTTGAGCTTTTATAACTTGGTGACCAATACTAACATTTCGTGCAACTTGGTGACCTCCGGTGCGTTTCACTCTTGACGAAAAATAGCGGCGCTGATTTCATTGACTTAAGAGAGCAACAGTTTACAAGTAAATGACATAAACAGAGGGAGCTGTTCTGTCAGAAAAGTAGAAAGAGAAAAAACCACATTAAGTGGCTATTTACAAGGATACTGCATAAAGAAAGATCAACTAATTGCAGTCCATTCCGCTCCTTCGATTGCTGCTGCCTGCCAAACGGCGAATTCAGCTACAATCTGATCGCAAACTGAGAAGAAAGACTGTTGTTTGGCTTCGAAAATTCTTGCATTTCGTTCTCTCCAAATCTGCCAGCATTACATCATCATCAGCGAGGAGAAGTTCTCCCCTCTTGCCCTGTCAGTCCCGGCGATGGAGGAACAAATGCAGAGACGTTTCTGGCGCCAGGTAGCTGAGGGTGCAGTTCGAGTCATGACTCATAAGGCCATCCTCGCTTTGCCAAATTGTCGGGTGTTAGAGCAAGTATAATAAGGTCCAGTCAGCGGGCTATAAGGATTTAAATATTATAGTTGTGCTTACATGGAGAAGAGAGAAGAGGAGAGAGAAGGGAAGCGGGCTCTCATTCAAAAGCCAGCTGCAGCACGTGCTTCTAGGAGGTGGGGCATGTATTGATAAAGTAGTAGATGTATATAGCCAACTATTATATATGATGGCTATAAGCTAGCTGTAAGTGACGTGGCAATGTGCTATAGCCAGCAGCGGGCACTATTATTAACCTTGCTCTTAGACATTTTCCTTGAATTGCAAACCATGTGAAGAATTTTACTTTGTGCGGAGTCATAGTGGACTAGATGAGTTCTTCGAACCATGTGGTTGTTCTTCCCCACAATTAACATTGGTAAGCCGATTTAGCGGAGTACACTCCATTGGCCGTCCACTTGCTGGTCTTATTCTTTCGACAATGAGCTGGGATCTGTGCCATAGGTCAATGTACTCTCTCAACACCTGCACACAGAGGGGTTACGCTTGTTATTCTGAATCCACTTCTTTTGAATTGATCACCATGTTTATACATATATTTTATCAAGAATCTCTGGTCGTTAGTTCATGTGCAGATGGTGAACAATCAACATATTGTTTCTCCGAAGAGCACACAAATTACTTTTCTATTTTACGAGGCAGCTGAACACATTCACGCCCAATCGGACACGGTGCACCGAATGGTGAGTCTGTCGTTGCGGACGCAGCCGGAGGCCTCCAGCTCCTTCCGCTTGACGAACCGGACGTAGCCCTTGGCGCCGCCGGCCAGCATAGTCTGACTCGATCTGGCGGTGCCGTTGTCGAACACGGTGCGCCCCTCCTCGCTCCCGTGCAGGATCTCGATCAAGATAGTGGTGGCGTCCTCGTACCGGTACTCGGTCGGTACGACGAAGACGGCGAGGAATTCCGCCGCGCCCTTGCGGAAACCGGCAGGGTACACCTCGACGGTATACTTGAGGTCGTGGAGGCGGAACGTTTCGAAGAGCAGCGCCGAGCCGGCGGGCATCACCACCCACTTGGAATAGTCGGGGACAGTGAAGAGGCGCGTCGTGGACCTCGTCTCCAGCAAGCTGTACTTGGCCGGTAGAGATGGCAACGAGCGGCGGCGGCGGCTGCTGGCGGTGGCACCCATACCGGTAAGTCGCTGGAGGCGAGGAGAGAGCGGAGGGTCCGAATACATATACCGTGCGTTCCGAGTCCGAATCCAAATCCCCCTGTTCCGAAACCTGGACACCGCCACGCCAAGGAAAGCGCGGAGACCGAGCGCGCCTCGGGCTCAACTCGATGGATCGATCGCACGTCATGCGCGCGTGCAATTTGAACTTTGAAATCCCAATCGTGAGCTCTAGGCACGCCCATAAAAATCGATCCCGATTCGATAATTAAGCTGGATCATTCTGCGTTTTCTTGTATTGTTTATTACAGGGAGATCCAGACAAGTAGTTAAATCAAAGTTAATCTAATTTTCAGTTAATTATTATTTTTCTGACATCGCCTAAAATTGGAGCTAGCTCTGACTGGGTCAAGTGAAAGCTGGAGCTGTAAAATTGGCTCATACTTGGCTTGTAATGATCTCGAGACTACTACGAGCTAAATTCAAATTATGTAAGAGCATCTCGAACAGAGGCACTATATAAGCCACGTGCACAAAAAACCGCCAATTTAGTGTGCGCGGGGCTGAAAACGCCGCTCCAAGAGACGCTGCAAAATCCAGCACGCTGCAAAATTTGCCCAGAGCGCTGGGAGAGGCTGGACCGCAGGCTGGGTATCTTAGACGTGAGCTCGAGCTCGCCGGAAACTATGGAGACAAAGGCGTTAAGGAAACCGCCACGAGGAAGTTTCCCCACGCACGTGAACTGCCGCCGCCGGCCTTCTCCTCGCCGCGCACGACCCCTACAGCTCGCCGCCGCCTCCTCTTGGCCACACGTGTGAACTGCATTTAGTAACAACGTCTGTTATAGAACTACGTTTTGTACAGTGTATAAATCTATACAATTTACAACTATTTATGATAAATATCTGTCATCCTTCCTGTGATCCCACCTCGTTTGGGAGTTTCTGGCAATCTGTCCTTTTATTATAAAGATCATAAAGAGCAGGATTGAACAAATGTTTCAATGAGAATTTCTAATGTATGATTAAGTAAGCATCTTTATCGAAACTTATCGACTAGAAGAAAACCAACGACACTATTTTCATTTTTAAAGGTTTCTAGAAAGTCAAAATCGCACAAAGTATTCATGCTTTATAATTGATATTGGAGCAACATTGTTTAGAATAAGTACCAACAAAAAATAGTGTGAATTCTAGTTTGGTTGTGTATATTTACTGTATTATTTGATATGATCTTATGAAATGTTATTGTTATCGTCGGGTGTACACAAATCTACTGCCAGTTTATTAACAAAACTTATTGTACGGAATTAAACATAGACATTTAGTTACGTAGATTTCCGTAAAACCAGCACGACTCTTGTTGCCTACAAACATAGAAATAGAATAGAAATGTAACTACACTTCTATTTGCCCACAAATATGGATGCCCTATTCCACTAGAGTTCACTCCTCAAGAGGGCCAGGTACTATCTGGGATGGGATTCCCATCTCCAAATTCTTCTGAAGCTTCCGAGGTGGTGATTCCCACAACAACGGGGTAAGCTGACTAATCTTATTTTTCTATTATTTTCTTTATCATTGATGGACTTCAGTCTATTTTTACAATTCAACCCATAAGGCCACGTCGATTCTTCTTGTATAGTCGCAATGAAAATACTAGAGATGTGCAAACCATAATTGATATCTTATTTTTACTATTGTCATTTGGTAGGGCCTTGGCTAGCCGAGCAGCAGCAACAGATGCAGCGGTCGGGAGCAAGAGTCAAAACTTGTAAATATACTTTTTGATTTTTTTACCATGCATTAGGATGGGGTGTGTGACGGCTAGGAGGGGGAAAAGAAGCTGGTGGGGGTGGTGGCGGCGTGGTCTGTCTTATAGTGGATAGCACGAGAGAGGGAGGGAGAGTGGAATTGCGCGATAGATGGAGCGGGTTAACCCTATAAAGAAGGAAAGGCCAGGTTCAATGACCAACACATGTGTTGTATTCCCTGTATCTCTTCGTTTTCTTTTAAATTTTGGAGTGGAACCAGTGTACACGCCATGTTGGTCACGTGAAGGAACTAGCACGTGCCATTCGTCTCTCTCGCACACTTGACAGGACGAGCTTAAACCTTTTTTAGTGGAGATTTCTTACTCTCGGGATCCAGTGCTCCCTTCATTTGAAAAAATACAACATACTTACGAAGTTTTGGAATGCTGAACAAAAAAATGTTGCATGTTGTTAATGATTGATCCTACAAATGTGCAAAATGTTATTTGAAATATTTTATATTCTGACTACATGACAACAGTGTGGATTTAAGTACACACTTTCAAATATCTAAATTATATAAGATTTTGTCATTTTTTTTGTAGCTCATAATATAAAGATATTGGCAATGAAATTTTACATGATATTAAGATCCATCTTCCATCCGAGATTTTTTTCAGAATTTCTGAAACCTGTAAATATACTTTTTGGTTTTTTAATAGGGAGCACAGGATCTCACTAGCCAAAGTGACTTTCCTCCTTTTTACGCTCTATACTCTACCGGTGCTTGTTTCACGGTTTGCTCAAACAGATTTCATCATGTGTGCCCAAAACTAGGACGGTAAGGAAAACGAAGCTAAAGGTATTAGACGTCGCCCAACAATCGTCGATTTGACACTGTTGTCTTGCCCATGGTTCTCCTTTGCACTGTTTTATTCTTTACATGATCTTTTATCACCATTGCTCGTCGATTACACAATGACAAACGAAATAGATCACTAAGCAAAGGTAAAAGCAATCTAAGGTTCTTCATTCCAAGTTTCCAACAATACTGAATAAAGTTGACCACAAACGGTGCTTTGCGCTCTGATACCAAATGTTGGGTTTCGCTCACAGGATCGAATCACATCAAAATATCACGAACACCACACACTGAAAAATCTTATCGCCAAGGGCTCGTATCGTGCCTCTCTCGGTGTTACAAACTCACGACCTGGGACGGTTTATATACACGTCCAATGCCTACCACGCTAAACTAGTCCAAACCGGAGACCAACTCCTAGTACTAGTCGGCAACTTAGACATTTAGGAAACTAACTCAAATTTCCTACTATCTCACGTACCAACTAGCTAGTATACTAGTACAACTCGGATCATACTCACGAACATAGCTGGACAAGATTGGATTATTTCCAACAGTTCTCACATGCTTTGGTTTCCTCAATGATCAAAACGCATATTCCGACCTGGACGCCGCGGTCCGTAGGACCCGCTGTCCGCCCTGGACGCCGGCTCTGGGGAAGACAAGGCCGCCTCCGCCGCGAACACCTCGGCTGGTCGCATGTTCACCGGCCTGTGGATGGACACGGTGCACCGGACGACCAAGCTGTCGTCGCCCCGGCGGACGCACGACGAGGCCTCCATCTCGCTCCTCTTGTTGAACCGGACGTAGCCCCTGCTTCTGCGCGGGAAGTTTTCCAGTATCTGCTGCTCCGATACAGCCGTGTAGTTGTCGAACACGGCGCGCTCGCCTGTGTCGTCAAGGATTTCGAAGAGGATCCTGCGGGTGCCCTGGGGGTGGAACTTGAGATTTCCGTGAATGCTGAGGAACACGGCGACGTAGTCGGCCGAGTCCTTGTCGAAGCCCGCCGGGTATACGTTTAGGCTGTAGCCTAGGCCGCCGGCCAAGAGCGGGTCGAAGTTGAGCGCCGTGCCGGCGGGCATCCGCGCCCACTTGGAGTACTGGCCACTGGGGCACCGTGAAGAGGCACGCCACCGACTCCTTCGGCTCGAACAGCGTGCACGCCGTCGGCAACTTGCGGCTGCCGGTGTCACCCATCACTGATCGAATCGGTCACGGCGGTGCTTGATCGATCGGTAAAAGCAGAGGATGACTTCGGCTACAGATACCTGACGTTTGAGGTGGTATATATGGGCTCTCAGTATGGACAGTTTGGCTTTCCATTTTTTCCTCTTCCAAATTATCCACTTATTCCGCTACACGCCTACACGTACATGGTAAAGAAGATCATCGGTTTGATATATTCTCGGTCGATAAGATGGAATATTTGCATATCATAGATGGAATGTTTGGATTTAGGAGATCGCAGCCCACAGTGCATATAGCCGGCCAGCCAGGCCTCCTCTACTTTGTAACGCAAGCACGTCTCCCTGCTTCTGTCGTCGATCGATCGATCTCTCCAGCAACGGCGACCGGGGAACTCAGCCGTCCCGAGAACGATGGGTGCCACCGCCAGCCACTCATCGCCGAACCTGCCGTCGTCGTGCACCCTGTTGAAGACGGTGACCACGACGAAACTCTTCACCGTGCCCGAATACTCCAAGTGGGCGCGGATGCCCGCCGGTTCCGTGCTCAAGTTCGGCAAGTTCTCCCACAACTACGGCCGCTATCGACTCAAGGTGTACCCCGCTGGCTTCGACGAGGACTCGGCCGGCAACGTCGCCATCTTCGTCGCCGTCACGTGGTTAGGCGGGCCCAGGTTCCACCCGGACGTCAGGGTCTTCATCGACACCGCCAGTTCGGAGCAGACGCTTGTCGACGAGGACGGCAGCAAGGGCTACGTCCGGTTCGTCAAGAGGACGGAGCTGGAGGAGGCATCGTGCGTCCGTGCCGACGACACCTTCACACAGTGGCGGAGCCGGAAACGAAACAAGGGAGGTGCTAACTTGTGGCATGCGGAAAATTTCGCTAGATCCCAACCAAAGTACACCATAGAAAAATCTATTCCTATTGACACGAACATAAATAGTTTTGTAGAGAACCAAGAATAGACAATTGATATAAAACTTTGCATCGTTTCTAGTAAACACCACCATGCTACAGTATACTTGAACGAACTATCAATTCGCTAATCGCTAGTATTTCTTGTATGTGTCCATAAAAGTTTACTAGTTCAAGTTTTGATCGAATGAAGATTACCTTGTGCGGCTTATCCCTTGGTGAACGATTGACCTCCAATATAATGGAGTGACGCAGCAGCCTCACGGTATGGTTTTTGGAAAGTGGATTTAGGTGAAGTTGGAGAGACAAAGAAGAAGAACGAGGCAGGAAGCAGTTCTCAACTTCTGTGATCGATCGTGCGTATGTACGTGTCCCTATCGGCAGCGGCCGACCAGGCCTTGAGGAACAAACACAAGCTTATCTCCCGCGTGGACCAAGGCCCTGGCATGCTTTGTGGTGCTGAACTGTTTGGCTTCACCATTTTTAGGCTAGATTGTGTTGGGCTTATTTGCTGGACCGGTGCTACAGCCCGGGTAGCACCGGCCGCAGCTCCACCCCTGCCTTCACAGTCCGCTGCACGCTGTCCGTAGATGAGAAGGCGACCAAGAAGCTTAACCTCTCTAAGAGGGCCGCCGGCCAAGGACACGCCATCGGAGGATATGTGTTGAAGAACACAATGACAGTCAACTAGGATAATGGTTGCTCATGTTTGATAAGAAATATATGATGTGTTCAGAAAAAGTCGTTTGGTTTTGCCCATGGTTTAGATAATTTTAGTGCGTTATTCTGTTTCGCCCAAAAATATATTGTAAAGATACATTTTGTCCCTATCTGTTTCAGTAAGGCGCTCAGGGTCACACAAGTTCCAAAATATATTCATCTGGTTTTATCGATCGTGTTTCAAAGTACATCATATGTATAGCGATTCACAGATTTCATGATCAAAAGTGTTAAGAGATGATGCTACTTGACAGGTATGGCACATCCTTTGATCCACATGAAAATGCGTTGACAATGGGGTTTTCTTTTTCGACATCTGACGAGAGCTGGTTGTTAAGTATGGTAAGCAGAAAGAAAACTTTAGGGTGTGTTAAGAAGAACTCCAGTACTGTACCTCAATTTACACACAGGTTCAAAAAAGTGAGCATTAAACATGAACTTACACATAGGTTCAAGAAAGTGAGCATCCATAAACATGCAGTTTGGATGCACATAGAGCATCAACAACAAATACATACATATTCGCAATAGTAAACATCTAAAACCTTTGATCGAAGCACAACGAAATCATCTAGCAGAGTAACTTGCTTGTGTGTAATTATGTTTAGTTCTGGATCAGTGCATTTTACTGGTCAATTACAGTTGTCTAAATCCTTTCCAGGTGAAGCATTGCCTGAGATGAACGATGATATGATGATATTTACAAGTGTGATTAAATACAGGGACCAGACATCTAATTTACACGAAGTAAATCACCGCAAAAAAAAAAAATTTACACGAAGTAATTTACTCCTTCGTGTCGTCTGAAGTGAGAGCTAACATCAAGTCTGCTAATCTCTGATGGTAGGCACGAGACCAGGAAGTAGAGAACGACTCTGCATACTCTGAAGAAATAACAGAAACAAGCTCGGAGACAATTACTGAACGCAGCCACTCAAGTGATCCGAATCGAACAAGCGGATGGCATCGGCCATTGGTCATGGCTCGTCGCTGGTCATCATCGTCGCCCTTTCAGCCACGGACACGCCCAAGCTCCGCGCGAGAGGATCCCTGCTTACCTCTCCGGTCTGGGACGGAAGCAGCTTGGTCGTCGCCAAGCCTATAGCAATTCTCGTGTGTATTTGATAGCCTATGATATTTGGCCCATGTTTGCTTTCCGAATTCTAGGAATCCTGCCAACACTCCTCACATTCTCTCCATAAATCTTTTAAACTTTTGTGCCAATGAAGAGCCAAGTAATCTCTAACCAATTCTCTTGTCTAGTAAATGATTGGCAAAATTTTATGCAACATGCTATGTCATGAAAAAAAAACATACCAAACCAGAGATATAACGTACTTTCATAAATCGTAACTAGATTTTTATGCATCTCTCTTAGCTAAGTCATGATTTACAAAATGGTAGTAGTATTTGGAACAAGGAGAATAATTGGCCTATCTTCCCCCAAGAGCCGTAAGAGTCGGGCTATTCTTGCTTTGAGTGTTGCCTATTACATGTTCTCCTCCATTGTTCATATTCGTGAAATATAGAGGCTTACACGGGATGGGAAGTGAGCCGTTTCCGTTCTCCAAGATGAACACGGCAGCTGACATGGATGGCCGGTCGTTGGGGTTGTCCTGCACACACAAGAGTCCCAGTTGGACGCAGAGCAAAGCTTCATCTGGAATACAACTCTCAATAATGTTGGAGTCTACAATATCCTTGATGTTCCCTTCATTCCATAGGTTCCATGCCTGAGACAGAACCGAGTTCTCAACAGAAATCAAGAAGTTTCATTATCTACCCATTGGAAATTGAGGAATGGTTACTCACATTAACTATAAGATTTTCATCCTTCTCTATGCAATTAGTAGAGCTTATCTTCGTGCCACTTATGACCTCCAATGTCAAGACACCAAAGCTGTACACATCTGATTTGGCAGAGAATATACCTCTCATTGCATATTCAGGAGCCATGTAGCCACTGTTGATACATCACCAAAGCAATTGTTATTTGTTCGTTACCTAGGTTCACTTGTATGAAATGAAATTAGGAGTGAGGAGATCCTTAATTAGAAAAAGATGACTAGTATATCAATTCCTTGAAAGCTTTAGCTCACTATGTTCCGACGATGCGTTTGGTGTCTGCCTTATGTTGGTTGTCGCTAAACATCCTTGCCATTCCGAAATCTGCTATCTTGGGTTTCATTTCTTCATCCAGTAAAACGTTGCTTGCTTTGAGATCTCTGTGAATTATTGTTAGTCTAGAATCTTGATGGAGATATAGAAGCCCTTTAGCAACTCCTTTGATTATCATAAACCATGTTGGCCAATCTAACATTGAGTTTCTTGGACCCTCTACAAAAGGAAAAAAATATTAGGACTAGTGAACGAGGTGTTGTTTGGATTCAAGTATTTGTGATGTGCTACTGGATCATACTGAAAAGGAGAGCATCTAAGCTTTTATTTGGCATGTACTCGTAAATCAAAAGCTTTTCGTCTCCCTCCAAGCAGCAACCAAGAAGTAAATTCCTATGTTGTAGTTTGGCAATCAGAACAACCTCATTCCTGAACTCTGTCATTCCTTGGTCAGAATCCCTGCTGAGCCTTTTGATAGCAACTTCACGACCATCTAACATTACCTTTGTAAATTAAAGCGGAAAGTTAATGAGATTGAAGTTCATGTATGCCTAAGAAAACAAGACTAGATAAGACACACGACTAGTGACCTTGTAAACTTTGCCAAAACCACCTTGCCCGATAACATACGATTTGTTGAAGTTGTTGGTGGCAAGTACAATATCTTTGAAGCTTACAAATGGAAATTCAAAACTTCCAGTGGGGCTTCCTGGTCCAAGTTCTTCAGGAGTGTTCAAATCTCCTAGCACTAACATCTTGAAATTTTCATGTCTCTGTTTATTGCCTGCTTCCAACATATTTCGCACATTTATAATCTCATGAGAACATCATATAGTTGGATGTTATAATGTCATATATGCCAGTCGCTGCTAGCAAACATGTTTGTACCTTTGAATTTGCAAACCCATATCGCAACGGATAAGCACGCGAGCACCAGAACACTTGCTAAAACTGGTAATACAGTTTTCATGGTATTTCTCTTCTTTGTTTTGCCTTCAGAAATGCATCAGAGTCGTCAGACAATCATCTATGGATCTCAACTGCGGTCTCTAATTTCTATAATACTACATTTGCTTGCTAAGTGTGGTCGTCTAATGATTTATTGGAGCTTCAGTTAAGTTGTTCAAACAAAATTTCTGAAAAGGTGTGTCGGTCTAATGATTTCACTTCTCTTGTGACTGAATTTGCGGTGGTTCGGTGGAGTACCTGCAGTAGCCGAAGCGGCAACCCGGAGGTACAGCGTCTCGGCGATGCCAGCGGTACCGTACTTCTCGGTGTCGATGAGGTCCCCCGCCCAAACCAGGCACCTCGTGGCGTCTCCCTTGGAGCTGCTGCTCAGGTTGGCGTGCGCGTATGCCACGCACGAGCAGTTGCCGGCACACTCTGTCGCGCACTCCGTCGCACTCTTGTTCCCCACCACCACGAACCTATCGGGCCCCTTCATCACCGGCACTGCCAAGAACACGTCCTCCTCACCGCCGCCGCACCGTAGCTCCTCCTTACGCCGGCACCCCTGCGCTAACTTCCCACCGCGCCACTCATCGGGGCTGGCCTGCTCGAATCCGGCGAGGCAATGGCACGACGGCGCCGCGGCCGTGTTGTCGCAGTAGCCAAACGCGCCGCAGTGGCCGTAGCGGCTGCACTCGTATGGCGGCCAGCGGCCCAGCGTGTCCCACCGTGACGACGTCCAGCTCTGCAGCTCGAACATGCCAGAGCTGGCCACCACGTACGGCGTGCGCGGAGCACCATCGGAGAGGGTGAATTCCATGTAGGACTCGTTGTTGGTGTCCACGATGGCGAAGTAGACGATGGTGCTGGTGTTGGCAAAGTATGCGCTGTTGACCCTGTACCCCGTCCACGCGCCGCTGCGCCACAGGGGCCGCGTCCCGTTCCAGGTGAAGAGCTGGAGGGAGGTGGCCGGGTCCACGCCGTAGGAGAAGCTCCCAGGCGACGGGTCGCCGGGGCTCTTCCAGGACACGAGGGAGTCGAAGCCGACTCGCGTGCCGGCTGCCCGGACCTTCATGCCGGGGAGGAACGTGTCGGTCGGGTGGTCGAAGCTCTGCCATAACGCGGTGCCGATCGGGGAGCGGATTTCGAGGTTCCCGGCGTTCGTGAGCACGGCTGCAGCCGCACCAGCGCCGGTGTCTGCTGCCACGGCGACGTCGGTCGCCCAAAGGGCGCGGCCGTTTCCATCGGTAAGGACGAGGTCGGAGTCGTTGGTCAGCGCGAGCGTCGGGCGGCCGGTGACGGCAGGGGACTCACGGTTGGCGACCCACACCACGGTGAGCTCTGGGATGCCGCTATACCATATACCGATGTACAGCTGTGAAGGCGGGGAGTTGGACGGGGAGAAGAAGCCCAGCGCGAAATCGCCACCGTCCGAGACGATGGTGGCGCCCGGGGTGAGTGGCCTGCCGACGACAAGGCTGTCGTCCGACGTGCTTAACGGCAGCACGACAAGGAGGAGGAGCAGCGAGGCGATGGCAGGAGCTGCCATGACAGCTTCTTCAGGCCGTTTCAGAGTTCAGACTCGATCGGCTGGAGTTGACATTGGTTGCGTACTGAACGCCAGGCGGGAGTTTTGCCACTTCGTTTGTACCTACCAGCTCCAGGCTTCCAGCTAGAATTCAACAGGTTTGTATTATTCAACCATCTGCAATTGTAGTCGATCCTACACGAATACTGGAATTGGCCATCGATTTGTAAGAAATTTATAAAAAAAAACAGTCAAACGCATATAATCTGTTGCTTGTAAGACCGAGGATCGATCAATGGCCTTGTATTAATTAACGACATGTCAGTATCAGCAACAAAGTACAACAACAAAGTACGACTGTACCAGTAATACAAACAACTGATTTGAACTGCTTGTCGATTGATTGATTGATTTGATGTTGGTTCAAGAGAATCGGGTATTCGATGATATATACCCTTTGGTCTTGGATGGCGCCATCTATCCACACATATTATGCATTTTTGAACAATTATGCGGTTAACTTTTATTTTTTTAGAGAAAAGGGCCATATCCCGATTTCATTAAGGGAATCGAACTACATCATCCTTACAAACTGTGGCACCCCGATCCAGATGATCGAGCTACCCCATATATCAGTCCCAGAAACACTGAATATATGACACTTGATAAACAAAGACATAACCAAATACATATATGGCTCCGAATTCGGATGGATACAGGATTACAACACGGGGTGAGGCTCCAGCGATCGCTCAACAGGCGCACACAACAGTGTGTACATTATTTTTCTAACATCGAGCCCCTATCAGAGATTACAGCGGGTACGTAGGTATTAGCATGGCAACGACGGACTTATTCCATGGGGTTCTGACTGGGATACTGATTCCTAGTTCTCGTACAGCGGGTACTCGGCGATGGGTGCTGCGGGGTCTGGCCACATAAAAAGCCAGGTGAGTACATTGAATGTACTCGCAAGACATTAGCCCAAAATCAAACAAGGTCTATCTATATGGCATGGCATAAGTTCGGAAAGTAGCATGGCATAAGTTCGGGTATGCAAGTGCGAGTCCAAGCTTAACGGTTGGACATAACTTACTGATGGTCCCGAAGAGCAAGGCTTTGATACCTGCAAAAATAAACGGGATTAGATTGAGACTCCAAGTGCAGAGTGTATAGTAAGTGGAAGACAGTTTTCCCCACGAGGGGTGACTCGAGGGTTTAATATCGAACTCTCGGGGAATCTGAAGTGGTAGATTTATCTTCTTATCTTTCTTTTGGTTACCTACAAAACAAGGTTAGATGTTTTGGTCCTCAACCTCACCTGTGGTTGTCAAGCACAAGGTGTAAGAATGATATCAGGATAGTTATGCAATGCAAACAAGAAATAAATATGCAATGATGGTGGATGCAATGATAAATGATATTTTTGGGTTTTTGAATGATGTATGCAAGATGAAAAATATTTTTGTATTTTCGGATTTAATGATGGCTGAAAATAGAAAAGTGGTATATAGTGTTGGAAAGGTGTTTCTTATGATTAAAAATGGACTGGGGTTCATGGTTTCACAAATGCACTCTCTCTTTATAAAGTGGTAGACAATGGAACACACAAAGTTAACATATGAGATTGCAACACAGGGTTTGATAACAAGTTACTTAGATATATGGGCATCACGTCTGACGAGGTGTACCCTCATCAAATCCCATGGTTAAGGACCTAGGGTTGAGATTATGGGGAGAGAACGTGATAGTACTGGTAGTTTCGTCGGCTGACAAGCAGAGGCAAAGATTTACCCAGGTTCAGGCCCCTCGGGTGGAGGTAAAGACCCTACTTACTGCTTGTCTGGTATTGATTGTGGATTGTGCGATTACAGGGGAGCTCCGGCGAGTTGATGATCTCGCAAGAGCTTTGATGGTTCGTGTATGGCTTGGTCCTAGATCGGTACCCCTCCCAGCCTTTAAATAGGCTGGGTCTCGGGAGTTTGCAACCGACCTAGTTTACACATAAGGAAAGCCTAAACCGACTATGCCTATGTCTAGTCTTGGAGGGTACTCCATCTTCTTGGGCCTCTTGTCTTGGGCTTCGATTAGGCTCTTCGATATTGGGCCTTAGTCGTCACGTGCACCAGGTACCCTCATGGTAGGGTACCCGATATGTATACCCATGTCAGTAGCCCCCGAGTACTTGGCTGACTCGAAGAATCGGGCATGGACTCTTTCGTAAGTGCACGTCATATACTTTGAATTCTGTATATATAATTTGAAATTCCTGTATGAATAGCACATGCTTGGCTATGTCGAGTATCTCATCGACTATGTTTTATGATGTTCAAGGGATAACAACTTAGCAGGCCTAGTACACTCGACGGATCGGGACTAGTTAACTACTCATTCGGGTAAAACCTTACTAGCTTTCAATCAAACTCGAGTCCCCGGACTCGAATCTGGAACAAACTGGTCAGATTCGACTAGGCCGCTTGAGGTCTTACTGAATCGATCTGCAGTATAACTTTGAATTTTACCCAACGCGTCCGTCGGGATTTTTCATCATGTCTGCTGACACGGAAAGTGTAAGGATTAACGTTGCTGGAACGGTTCTTAGCCCAGCTCGAAAGTTCGGCGGGTCTTACCTTTGCACTATGCATGCAGCATCCGAGGTATTTGCGACTGACGCAACTCGGGAATGTTTCGAGTATGATTTCTGAACTTTGTTGGACGAGTCATGCCCTTTGTCGACTGATATTTGCCGTTTATACTATCGGGTGCGCGACAGCGCTCCCGATGGGAGTAGCCCCCAAGATTGTGCTTTATTGTTTTGCAATGGAGGATAATCTCAAAACTCTTTTTACTCTGCACATGTTAATCGAAGAAATTTGTGCCATAATTCTATCGGGTGCACGACAGTGCTCCCGATGGGAGTAGCCCCCGAGATTATGCTGTATTACTTGTGAATAGAGGATAATCTCAATCATTATCCTAAGCATCTTCAGTCGAAGAATTTTTTGAACATGCTCCCGATGGGAGTAGTATGACTTTAGTCGAAGGAACGGTCGAGTGACCAATTTTGCTTTAAGAAAGCTTTGTCACACCCGAATTAATCAGGGCAATCGAGTGACCAATATGCGCTGAGCATACTCGAACATATTTTCTGAACAGATGCTTCAATGACGTCAGGGATGACGTTTATTGCGACTGCGATTTCTGACACGCGTGGCGTGCGTTAAGCTGCGATTGATGGGACGTGACACGTATGTGGGCCCATTTGTGCAGAGCTGACCGAAGACGGTGTTGTTTGGACTTTGATTTGACCACACGGGCCCACTTTTTCCACAAGCGTGATGATGGCTCCTCTTTTTGCGTGCGTAGTGGGCGGAGAGGCCGGCGACGGTTGCCCTCCTCGTTTGCCACGTGTATGGTCAGATTGCGTGCGTAACGCACGATATGGATCTGAACGGCTGCGATTGCTTCTGTCTTGTGGTAAATAGGGGAACGGCGCTGTCATTTGTTTTTTATCTGCCATTTGCTCTGCGCGCCGCCCCTGTTCCGTCGTCTTCCTCGCGCTCTGCCTCCATTGCTCCTGCTAAAGCTTTGCGCGCTCTCCCACCTGCTCGCTGACGATGAAGAAAGCAGCGGGCAACAAGCGCTCTGCCTCGACTGCTGCCGCCGCGCCCGATGCGGCGGCGAAGAAGGGGAAGAAGATTGCGGCGAGCACATCTGCGGCCGCCGTCGACCTCAAGAAGACCAATGGGGATTGGATGAAATCCACCCTGAAGGATGCGCAGCTGGACAAGATGCGCGAGGAAGGATTGCTGCCACCTTCCGACCAACTCCTCGTCCGCGCACCTTCGCCCAAAGAGGTACTTCCCGAGCCTCGCGCTAACAAGCGCGTCTGTTTCGCGGAGTTTTTGCCTCGGGGTTTCTCGCTCCCCCTCCATGATTTCGTTCGAGGTTTGCTTTTTGCCTACGGGGTGCAGATCCATGATCTCACCCCGAACGGTATTCTGCACATTGCGTGCTTCATCACGCTGTGCGAATGTTTTTTGGGTGTTGCCCCGAGTTGGGCATTATGGAAGTCCATCTTCATGGTGATGCATCCAAAATGCATCTACTTTTCCAAGCACTTTGCTTCATGATTTGTTCCGGAATCTTCCCATATTTGAATAAAACTGCTGAATCTGACGCTGTTTTTAGCAAAGTCTCTTTCTGGCTATTTTTGCAGGAAATAAAATCGGGGAAAAATACCACGTCATTTTTTATGGAAAAGGAGGACAATGTGCAAAGGATGGACACGAGGAGCACCGAGGGCCAAAGAGGGGGCCCCACGCGGCCCCAGTACCAGGCCGCGTGGGCCCACCCAAATGGGCCTCGGGCGCCGCCTCGCCTTCGGTCTTCGACGTACCCCCTCATATATACGAAAAAGTGCTTGCCCTAGGAGGAGAGGAGCTTTCGCGAAACAGAACGCCGCCACCATCACGATCTTCGTTTCGGGGACAGATTGATCCAGGATTTCTCCTCCGGTGGAGGGATCCGGAGACCGTCTTCACCGCCATCTTCACCGCCTTCATCTCCATCGACCATGAGCTCCCTCTCCATCACCATGTGTGAGTAGTCCGCTGTAGGCATGTGAGGTGGATGGGGATTGGATGAGATTGATCATGTAATGCTACCCGTTGTTCGGGATTTTAGGGTTTTATCTTGAGGATACTTTTGTATTGTGTTGATGCACTCTTGCTATGTTTAATGCTTGCTACTAGGGCCCGAGTGGCATGATTTCAGTACTGAACTTATATTGCCCCATCATATATTTGAGTTTGGTATTTATCTGCAAAGTGTATCACCTGCTATTATGTTGAACCTGCGAACCCTAAACGTGACATATAGGGAAAACAAGGGGGAGATGTTTTAGTTTGAGGATTCTATGTGTTCATGAAGTGTTAATGCATTGTTCCGGTCTATTCGAAAGGGTAGACCTTAATTACCTGTAGTTCCAAGTTGGCCCCGGTGAAATGGGCAGGTTGGACAATAGATGTTGTGCAAATTCTCTTGGTTAGTACGCACAACTAAATATGGAACACATACCTACATATATCGGAGTTAGAGATAGGTCCCATTGTTATTTGTTTCTTATTATATGATCAATCTCATTCTTGCAACACCCCGCTATCACCTCATGCCTACGTTTTAAATCTCTGAGTTACACTTTCACTTTTCCGGTGAAAACTGGGAAACACTTGTTCACTGCTACTGTTCTGCTTGTTACTTGAATCATACTACTGCCATCACTATTACTGCTGCAAGTTATTGATATACAGGTGTGGTTGAGAGTGACGCCTCAATTGCCAAGGTCTTATTGATATTCTTGTGTTCCCATCGAGTCGAACTATAAATTTGGGTAATACTTCCCAACGAAGACTTCAGCGATCCCCTATACTTGTGGGTATCAAGACGTTTTCTGGCGCCGTTGCCGGGGAACCTAGCTTTATTGGTAAGACAACTTGTTATCATCTATTTGCTGCTTTTGCTTGTTCCTAACCATGGGAAAGGAAAAGACTACTCTGAAGGAATGAGGCCTTCAACTACTCGCGGAGGTACGGATTTGCCAAGTAGGCCAAACTTTTCACCTAATGTTGCTTCTGCTGTTGCTCCTAAGAAAAGAGGAAAGGTTTTATCTAGTTCACCATTGTCTAAAATGTCTACTAGTAATGAAAATGATTTATTATGTGGTAGCATAGACAAAGAAGTGACACCTGAAACATCTGAGATAACTGAAACACCTGAAAATGTGGAATCTGAGTTAGAAGATAATGAATACTGTGATGATGAATTTGAAACTTCTTCTGAGGAAGAGGAGGCATTTACTATGGCTTTTATGAATTCTGACTTTGATAAATTGGATAAACTTGATAGCTATAAAAATTCTCCTCTTGATGGATATTTTCCTATTACTGAGAAAATGAATGCTCCTGCTATTAAAATTAAAGATAAAGATTATGAGTTTAGTGTTGATCCTGAAATAATTGAAAAAGCTGAAAAATATAAGTTTTATGGTAGAGAGGATGAGTTTCCTTTTGAACACATTGCTGTCTTGCATGACTTATCTGTGTTATTTGGTAAAGATGAAATCCATCAACGCTACTATTTCTTAAAGCTGTTTCCTTTTACTTTGGGAGGAAGTGCTAAAACTTGGTATAATCGTTTAGAACCTGGATGTATTACTAGCAAGGAAGAATGTTTGCAGGTATTCTATAATAAGTATTTCCCTGCTGATAAGATTCATGGTTTGACTGTTGAGATTAGCAACTTTTCACAGAAAGAGAAGGAGGATTTACCCCAAGCTTGGGGGAGGTATAGTAAGATGGTTAGGAAATGTCCTACCCATGGCTTCAAGAGTAATGAAATACTTGATATATTTTACAATGGTCTAACCGAAAACACCAGAGGCTATCTTGATGGTATTGCAGGTAATGTTTTCAGGGAAAGGACCGTTGATGAAGCAACTGAGCTATTGGAGACTATCTCTAGGAATTATGAAGACTGGAATATTGAAGAGATATTTCCGGAAAGAAAGGAGGCATGCTCAAATTGGATAACGAAACAATGAAAGAAGCTTCCAAGGCTATTAAAGAGAAGGGAATTAAAACCTCTCATCTTAAGGAATTATCTGAAATGGGTGTTAAACTTCCTGATGATCAACCATGTTTTCCAATTCAAGTCAATGCTATTAGCTCCATAAAAGGTAATGAAAAGGTAACACCTCCTGTTGATGTATCCTACATGAATGATTTTGCTTATCATCATAATCCTGAGGAGCATAATATTAGAATGACTATTATGGAGAACTCTCACAAAATTAAATCTCTTCGAGAAAGTTTACATGCTAGTGTGGGAGAGGTAAAAAGAATTGTTAAACACTGTGAGATGATGAATAATCAAATTGAACAAATGGTTTCTCTTCAAAATCAATTGTATGAAAGTCTTATGGTGAAGAAACAGGTTTGTGGAGTTAACACTAGGGGAGGTGCAAGTACTCAGGATCCTGATTTTCCTGAAGGCCATCCCAAGAGAAAAGAACAAGAAGCTCTCAAGAAGAAATCTTCTGCAGGAAAATCTCCCAATGAAAACAAGGACATTGATGACTCTGAAGAGCAAGATAAGGATATTTCTATTTCTGATGCTGAGACTGAAGATAATAATAATGAAGAAGAAGAATCACCTTCACCTGAAGAAGAGCCACAAGAGGATGAAAATATTGAAGAACCTGAACCTAATGATAAAGAAGACCCTCCACCATCTACTGAGAAGAATAAAAGAAGAGCCATCCTAATCCACAAAGAGGTAAAGATAGGGATCCGTGGGTACAAAAACCCATACCATATCCCCAAGAGGTAATAAAAACTTTGGATGATGCTAGATTTGAGAAATTCTTTGAGTTGATTAAGTCTTTGTGTTTGCAAATTCCTCTTGTTGATGCTATTAAAATCCCTCCATATTCCAAATACATGAAAGACATTGTGACTAATAAAAGAAAGATTCCTACTGATGCAATAACTGCTATGCTTGCTGAATATTCCTTTAAAGGGAAAATGCCTGAAAAACGTGGTGATCCTGGTATTCCAACTATTCCTTGTCATATTAAAGAAACTTATGTGAAATATGCTCTATGTGACTTAGGAGCTGGTGTTAGTGTTATGCCTTTTTCTTTATATAAGAAACTTAACCTAAACAAATTGGTTCCAACTGAAGTATCATTACAAATGGCTGATAAATCAACTGCTGTGCCTATAGGAATATGTGAGGATGTCCCTATCTCTATTGCTAATGTGTTAATCCCTACAGACTTTGTTGTGCTAGAAATGCCTGAAGATGATAATTTGTCTATTATTCTTGGAAGACCCTTTTTAAACACTGCAGGGGCTGTTATAAATTGCACTGAGAGCAAGGTAACATTCAATGTCAAGGGAAATGAGCACACTATCTATTTTCCTAAGAAGAAATCTGTTACTATGGTAAGCCAGAGTGTGAACTCCATTAAAAGGAATACTCTTATAATAGGAAGTTTGAATTCATTACCACCTCCTGAACCAAAATATGCTATCTTGATGATTGGAACTATTCCAATCAAATATGAGGTGACTTGAAATTGCTCAGAAAACATATAAAATAAAGAATCATGTATTATATCTTTTGCATATTATTAATGAGACTTGATCAACCTCATTACTAATATGAAAATGATGCAAACTTGATTCCCATAAAAATTGCTTTGAATGTTTGATTTCATTTATTCTAGAATTTTTAGATTATTTGCATGAGCATAATTATTTCAAAGTGCAGAAATTCCAGAAATGTAGTTTGAAAAATTCTGTTCAGAAAATTTTCTCGAAAAATTCCAGAAAAATTTGGAGGTAAGTTATTTTACCAGAGGAACTAACAGCCAAAAGGGAGACACCAGAGGGCCACCAGGGCCCAAAAGGGGTGTCCCACGCGGCCACAGTACCTGGCCGCGTGGGACCCACTATTTTGGCCCACAGAGGGGGTTAGGTGAGTATCCAGTGCCCATCTCCTTCCCCTCGACAGGAAACCAGCCCCAGGTATTTTTCCCAAATTTTCTCGAGCTCTCTTCCTGCTATCCTTGGATCTCCAAGTTTAGGGCAGATTTTTCAAATCTGTTTGGTGGGATTGCTCATTGGTATGTGACTCCTCCACTCATCCAATTACTTTTTGTTCTTATGCCTCATGCATGAAGTATTTTGCTGCACTAGGTGTCACCCTTTTATGCTTAGGAAATCCATAGATTCAAGTTTTCTAGTTGATATTGATGCATGATATTGATGTGGAGACTATTTATGGATGGCTTAATGTTGTTTTAAGGTGTTACATCTTGATATTGTTTTTGGGCAGCAAGGTATCATGTTTAGCAAGGGCAAAGCTTTGGTTGGGATGAGCTCAAGACCAAGAAGAAGAGCATGCAAAGTCTCCCTCAATTATGATGACGACCACCTGTGGGAGGATGATGCATTCTTTGTAGGGGAGAAGCTGAAAATACATACAACAAGATGGCAAGATCCCTATGTTCTTGAACAGTGGGGGATCAAAGAGGACTTCGACACCTTCGTCACTACAACTGGTTTGCTTAGGTTCTCCCAGAACCCCCAAGATACATATGAAGAACTCTCGCGGGAATTCCTCTCTACCTTCAGATTTGAGGGCCCGGAGCCCCAAAAGCACAGGAAGAGAAGTAAGGCACCCCTCTTACCTTTGTTTGCAAATTTACTATGAGAGGTGAGCGCCTTGTTATGTCTCTAGGGAATTTTGCAATGCTATTGGTGTAGAAAATTCAGGGAGTTGGAGTGAAACTCGTGCTGATACCAACCATGAGCTTGTTGAGTTTTGGCACACTATATCTGTAAACTCTCGTGATAGATTAAATAGGGGTAAATTTACTCATATACAGCACCCAAGTTTGAGATATTTTGCGTTGTTTCTTGCAAGAGGATTTCTTGCTAGGGATAACAATTCTGCTTGCACTGGACCAATGGTTTATCTACTAAAATGTGCAAAAGAAAATACACCGTGTGAATATAACTTGGGAGTCATACTTGCTAGATCTTTGCATTCTGCTGTGAGTAGAAATATTACTGATCAAACTCCTATTTATGCTGGTGCTATTGCTACTATGGTGTACAATTACATTAAAAACGAGAGAGGATATGGTGATAACATGGGTACTCAAGTGCAAGAGTCCAAATTACTTGATTTTGCTTTGACTACTCGCATGGATATAAGTACGTTGTATGGGGGACATTATCTGTATAACTATTTGAGCACTAGTGGGCAGCGAGTGTCCATTAGGCTCCCCCGTACTGATCTTTTTGACAGGAGTACCTCTCTTACTCTCCATTCATTGTTTTATATCACCGTTAGATTGCTATGATAAGTTTCTTGAAAACACAAAAAGATTTTATTTGTTTCTTTTACTTCTGGTTGTTTGTTTTTTGTTTCTTAGAACGAAAAATTAACAAAAACATTTTCGTTTTCTTGAAACAAACGCAAAAACGGAGGTGCAGAAATTGCTGAAATCTGCTCGCTGTTTTATTTTTCATTTTTTTTCTGTAACTCCAATTGAGCTGAAATTTTAACCACTGCTGCAACACATCATAACTTTCACACACGTCAAATATGAGATTTTTCTGAGGTGTCTAGGTAGGGTAAAAATAGTACTGTATGCAGTGACATTTTCTGGCAGATTTGAGTTTTTATTGTGCAGTTCAAGTTGGGAGAGGAGAACAACGATGATGAGTTGAGGGTGCATGAAGTGGATGAAAGGTATGACACCTTTGCCGTGTTTATGTGGACTCTTTAATAACAGCAAGTGAGCACATCATAGTTTCTTCAACATCTAGAGAAATGGTAGCAAATGTTTATCTTCTCCATGTTCTAGTATGTTATATGATGATGCAAGTGAAATTTTATTTGGTGACAATACTTGGTTGTGGATTGAATAATTGTAGCTCTAAACAAAGGTCTACGCATCCCATTGTGCTTACTAAACTTGCCAACCAATAGAAAGTAAAATAATCTTTCAAATAATAAACATGAAGTTGTATGCTTGACAGGTTTAGTGGTTGGGAGTTAGCTGAAATGTGCTGACACATGTAAAGCTTTCAACATTGCACTAAAATATATTCAGTTGATATCATGTACTTTTGTTTATGGATGCTTATCATGTGCGAAATGAAAGCGGAAACTTAGCAAGTTTGATGAGTAAGAATAATTGGCTAGAGAGACGCCTGGGCCGCCAACTTAAGCCATGCATCATTCATGGTGGAAATTTACAGCGCACCATGGTGGACATTCAGTGATGCACTTCATAATAAAAAGCTATGCAAATGGTAAATAAAAGAGTGCTGAGATTGTTCATTGTCTGTTTGTCTTGTTGTTTGGACATGGGCTTGTCCATGTCCTGGGACAAGAGGTACCCCAGTTGACGCTCTTGATGACGCTTTTATTACTTGCAATGACTAAAAATTTCGAACTTGCTTAGTGACCCAAGTTGAGTAGCCATGGTGTAGGTACTCGTATTCACGGGGCATGAGGTTTTCAACCATTAGTCGGTCAAGCATATGAGTCATGTCAGTAATATCAAATGGTTTGCTAAAACTAAGAGCAAGGTTGTAAGCACAATGATTTCACCAGGTAACAAAAGAAAGAATCAAAAGACCCCAAAAGTCTTGTCATGATTCAATCATTAGCGATGCAAGAACCTTTGTTTGTTTCTACAGTTGAGCAAACTCATCCAAGTATTGACTCTACATAATATCTCTCTTGCAACAAATATAAATGCTTTAACATTGATTAGATATACCTTTGCTAACATCTTATCAATTGTTGTTGAAGCTATGCTTTGAATGCTTGTTGATATTAAATTGTGTTACATATGCAATGCAAAGTTCTTGTCAAAGTCTTTTATCGCTTCTGCACTACGTTTGAGTTGTTCGAGGACAAACAACGAGCTAAGCTTGGGGGAGCTGATGCATCCAAAATGCATCTACTTTTCCAAGCACTTTGCTTCATGATTTGCTCCGGAATCTTCCCATATTTGAATAAAATTGCTGAATCTGACGCTGTTTTTAGCAAAGTCTCGTTTCTGGCTATTTTTGCAGGAAATAAAATCGGGGAAAAATACCACGTCATTTTTTATGGAAAAGGAGGACAACGTGCAAAGGATGGACACGAGGGAGCACCGGAGGCCCAAAAGAGGGGGCCCCACGCGGCCACAGTACCAGGCTTCGACGTACCCCCTCATATATACGAAAAAGTGCTTGCCCTAGGAGGAGAGGAGCTTTCGCGAAACACACCGCCGCCACCATCACGATCTTCGTTTCGGGGACAGATTGATCCAGGATTTCTCCTCCGGTGGAGGGATCCGGAGACCGTCTTCACCGCCATCTTCACCGCCTTCATCTCCATCGACCATGAGCTCCCTCTCCATCACCATGTGTGAGTAGTCCGCTGTAGGCATGTGAGGTGGATGGGGATTGGATGAGATTGATCATGTAATGCTACCCGTTGTTCGGGATCTTAGGGTTTTATCTTGAGGATACTTTTGTATTGTGTTGATGCACTCTTGCTATGTTTAATGCTTGCTACTAGGGCCCGAGTGGCATGATTTCAGTACTGAACTTATATTGCCCCATCATATATTTGAGTTTGGTATTTATCTGCAAAGTGTATCACCTGCTATTATGTTGAACCTGCGAACCCTAAACGTGACATATAGGGAAAACAAGGGGGAGATGTTCTAGTTTGAGGATTCTATGTGTTCATGAAGTGTTAATGCATTGTTCTGGTCTATTCGAAAGGGTAGACCTTAATTACCTGTAGTTCCAAGTTGGCCCCGGTGAAATGGGCAGGTTGGACAATAGATGTTGTGCAAATTCTCTTGGTTAGTACGCACAACTAAATATGGAACACATACCTACATATATCGGAGTTAGAGATAGGTCCCATGGTTATTTGTTTCTTATTATATGATCAATCTCATTCTTGCAACACCCCGCTATCACCTCATGCCTACGTTTTAAATCTCTGAGTTACACTTTCACTTTTCCGGTGAAAACTGGGAAACACTTGTTCACTACTACTGTTCTGCTTGTTACTTGAATCATACTACTGCCATCACTATTACTGCTGCAAGTTATTGATATACAGGTGTGGTTGAGAGTGGCGCATCAATTGCCAAGGTCTTATTGATATTCTTGTGTTCCCATCGAGTCGAACTATAAATTTGGGTAATACTTCCCAACGAAGACTTCAGCGATCCCCTATACTTGTGGGCATCACATGGTCCGGCCAAACAACCGAAGTGGCCGAACCTACGCAGTCGGAGGCTTGCAGATCCAGGTGCGCAGCGACACCCGGTACTTTGCCCTGAAGCCAGTCGACTCGGCGCAGGGGTGGAGGAAGAGGTGGTTCTATGTGCAAGTGGACCAAAACGTGGCCCCAGCATTTTCGACTGCTGGTATAGCCGCTAGGACGAGAGCTTGGAACCATGAGCTTTCGACTGAAGAAGTGGCGGAAGCAGCGCCTATGCTGGAGACAATTGGAGGGCTCCTGAACAGCATCACGGGTGTGCATCTGATTGCCACCTTTGTGAAGAGGCGGGTATGGCCACTCCGCGCTCGTGCCCACCCAATGTGGGAGTATGAAGGTCCCCTCGACTCCACTCGAATGAGCAAGGAGGAGCTGTCGAGGAGTGAACTGGTGACACATGTGCGGTCCATCACCAGTACTAAACAGAGCGAGCCCTGCAACGTCGACTGCCCAGTCGATCCTTATGGGGCTGAAAAGCCTTTGCAAGAGGTTAGTGAATCTTTCGAGTATATGATCTTCTGTTTTTGTTATCCTTCTGTGCATCTTTTTGACTTTCGACTGCTATATCTTGTATGCAGGGCCACTCGACTGCCTCCACTCTTCCTCCTCTTCCCGAAGATGGGCCAACTTATGAAACAGAGGTGACAGTAGAAGCGAAGGGAGGGGATGAATCGCCTTTACCTTCGGCTACCACTTCACCCACAGAAGAGGTTGAAGAGGAAGGGGTAGAGGAAGCACAAGGCAAGGAGCCTGCCGTGAGTGAGGATGTTAGCGAGGTTCCTCTTCGCAAGCGTCGTCGGGCAGCCCAAGTTTTGTCTTCTTCCACGAGCTCACCCGCGAGGGAATCGGATGTGAGGGATGATGGAAACTCAGCTCCGTCTCCTACGACCACAGCTGCTCCCTTGGACGTGAGTCCTTTGAGCTCGGCTCCCCTCCTCCTCAGTCGAGTGGGCAGCTTCCTTTTGGAGGCCCAAACTTTGACGAGCTCGACACTGAGGATGAAGAAGAGCACAGGTTTGCTCCTTTTTGCACTTAGTAAATTTTTTGTGAGTTATGTACTTTTGCTTATGTTGTATGCCTTTCGGTCACTTGTAGTGCCGAGACTGTGCGACCTCCAACTCCTCCAACCGTGAGAGCCTCGACTCCAGATCAGCCTGAAGCCTCTCCTGTTGCGGCTGAGGTTGTGAAAACAATAGCCACGACCACTTCCATTGAGGCTGCCAATATTGCGAGTACATCGACTCCGCAAATTGGAACTTCTGCTGCCAAGCCCGCGCCTTGGATTGAACACGTAAGTGTCTTTTTGTCGAGTCTTCCTTCTGGACCTATTTGTATAGCTTATGTTGGTTTCGTGTGCGTGCAGCCCTTCTACCTCAACCTGGTGGAATCAGGCAAAGCATTTGTCCAGGTTGAACAGGAGAGGGATAATCTGCGCGCTGTTATGGAGCAGCTCACCCGTAAGTATCTTGGGTTTCTGTAAGTCTTTGCCTTGTCGATTGTGAATGACATCTGCCCATCTTATCTCAGGTGACAAGGCAAACGCTGAATCTCGGGTTAAAGAGTTAGAAGAACACTCGCCAAGGAGCGCGAGGAGTCGAAGAAGGCCTTGATGATGCCAAGGACTCCGCCGCTTTGCGCGAGAAGAATTATGCTGAGCGCCTGGCGAGCCTCACCCGAGACGTAGGCGGTGAGTCGAGCCTTTCACTTTTTGCCTACTTCTTTTGCCACAGAATAGTATGTAACATTTTTGTTACTTCTGCTTTTTTGAAGGAGCTGTTGGGGCATCGACACCTGTAGATCAACCGGTGTCGATTTGTCCCTTGACCGCGCAATCGACGACCTGGATGTCGTCTCTTCCCAAGCCAAGGACGCACTCGCCAAATCTACGAGCACGCTCGGCGCCGTGTTCAAGGATGTGTTCCCCTCCAGCCAACCTCCTTCGACTGTGGATGGCTTCGCAGACGTCCTGGGCCCGGGAACTTCGACTATGACGAGCTTTGCCCGCACTTTGACGGTACGCGGCTCAGAGACCACCCTCAAACTCCTTTTAGGTCATGGGATAGAGGGTGACTTCGAAGCCGCTCTGTCTGCTTTCCCTCGTAAGCCTGGCGGGAAATTGGTGTCACTGAAGCATTTGAACGAGCCAGCCGCCAAGTTGGCTGAAACTTTTATGACCACCATGGAGCGCCGGGCAGAAGAGGTCGCCGCTCGTGCGAGTAGGGCTAGGTCAGAGTCAATCTCTGAGAAGTAGGGCAGCCGCGCCTTTGATTTTGTAATTAAACTTATGACCATGCGAGTATGCATGTGCTTTTGCTACCTTTGTATGAATTTATGCTCCTTGTTATGATTCTGTTTGTAAAGCTGTATGTTGTTGCTCGTCTGAGCTTTGTGAATAGTTTCTCATGAAACTTTTATGATGCTTGGAACAGAAACGGCCAGCCGCCACTTCATCCAGTTCGTCGCGGCATCATACCCCTTCTCGATCTCGAGCTCAGGCGTCAAATGATGCCGCGGTAATACGTTATATGAAGGCTCGACTTGCGAAACAGGAGCAGGAACTGGCGAGTGCCCGAAGCGAGCTGGAAAGGATGAGGGCAAGGCCTGCTTTACCCACCCAACGGGAGGAGTATGTGCTTGGCGAGATGGAGATCGTGAACAGACAGCTCGAGTGTAAGCATGACTGCTTGATCTTATGAGTTCACAGCCTGTTTTTTTTGTTCACCCAACTTGTGTTGTTGCAGGTTTTGTTCAAGATTTCCAGGCGGAGCAGGCTCGCGTGGATGAGCAGTTGAACATGGCAACTGACGAACCCACGACTGGCCGCCAGCACTTTCGATTGGACAAGCACCGAGCACGCATACTTGCGACTCTGCAAGATCGGGTGTGGCGGAGCACTATGCTTCTTGAATTGTGCAGGTCGGCCTTCAGTCGAATCAACCAGATGGTTTTTCCGACTGGGCCACAACCTCAAGGAATCCACGCGTTGCTCGATCTCTTCCGGTCAACAGGTTCCATTCGAGGCTTCATCACCCAGAAGCTTGTGGACGGTGCCAACGCAACCATGGCGTATCTCCGAAGTCAACGTCCAAATTTGCAGCTACGTCCACCCGTGCCTGGATCGTCTTTGTCCCAGTCGAACCTTGACGAAACATTCGATTACGCGAGGACATTGGTTGATTGCTATCAAGCGCAACTTATGGGCCCTGTTCTTCAGCAAAGGATGAACCAGAAGATTAGGTATTTATGTATAGGGAACAGCCCCCGAGTGTAAATTTGCCACTTAGTACATATTTGTTCACTTGTATATATGCAGCCCCCGAGTGTATCGAGTGGGGTTTATGAAAACAGTTTACAAAGATCATGAATTACATAGCCCCCGAGTGCTCGAGTGAGGTTATGAATTTTATGAGAGTTGAAGCTTCAACTTATGCCTGCAGGCTCAGCCCCCGAGTGATTGATTGGGGTTGAGCAACTTTTTCCTTTGTTTATTGTTATGATCCAGCCCCCGAGTATTCGAGTGTGGCTGGAGTATTGTGTTTGAAGAGCAAAAGCTTTTATGTTTTGAGATAGCTCAGCCCCCGAGCATACGGGTGTGGCTAAGTTTGTGCTGATAAGCTATGCGAGTAGTAAACAGGAAAAGTATGAGGAATTTATTGACTATATTCCATTTATGAATGTTAGGCTGCAGGCCGCCTCATTAAAAACCTTCCAGTCCCCTTAGGTACCCTGGTAAGGAAAAGAGCGCGTCTGAAACCTGCAGCCATCCGACATATGAGCCTATTACATTATGCGACTGAGCAATCTAAGCATAGAAACGGCGCAGCTGCGCAACGTTCCAAGGATTGTGGGAGAGTTCGCCGGTCTTCGCATGCTTCAGTCTGTATGCTCCACCACCTATGACCTCGGTGATGATGAAGGGTCCTTCCCATGGAGAAGCAAGTTTATGCACCTTCTTTGCTTCAGTCGAAGTACCAAGTCACCCACCTCGAAGGACCTGGTACGCAGTCGACGGCTGTGATAGTTGCGTAGATCTTGCTGGTAGACAGCTGTACGTGCTAGCGCTGTGTTGCGTGCTTCTTCGAGCAAGTCGACTGCATCTTCGAGTGCCTCTGCATCTTCTTCATTGTATGCTTCGACTCTTGGTGCGTTGAACCTTACGTCTGATGGCAGGATTGCCTCTGCGCCGTAGACCATGAAGAATGGAGTGAATTGTGTTGAGGCGTTGGGTGTTGTGCGTAGGCTCCATAGCACAGACGGGAGCTCTTCTACCCAAGCACCCGCAGCCCTTTTGAGTGGCACCAGGAGGCGCTTCTTGATTCCACTCGTCACAAGCCCATTGGCCTTTTCGACTTGGCCGTTTGATTGCGGGTGCGCCACAGATGCATAATTGAGCGTGATATCTTGCTCTTTGCAGAAGGATTTGAATTCCTCAGCCGTGAAGTTTGTACCGTTGTCCGTGATGATGCTGCTTGGCACACCAAAGCGGTATATGATGGATTTTATGAAATTGACTGCTGTAGTGGCAGTCGAACTTGTGATGGGTACTGCTTCGATCCACTTGGTGAACTTGTCGACCGCCACCAGAAGGTGAGTATGCCCTCCATGGGAGGATTTTTTGAGTGGCCCAACCATATCGAGCCCCCACTGGGCGAAAGGCCAGGCCAATGGTATTGTCTTCAACGCCGATGCGGGTGCGTGCGGCTTTGTGGCGAATTTTTGGCAGCCGATGCACCTTTTGACTATGTCCTCCGCGTCTTTGAGTGCTGTGGGCCAGTAGAAGCCTGCGCGAAAGGCTTTGGCTACGAGTGATCGACTGCTGGCGTGATGCCCGCAAGTACCTGCATGAATATCACGAAGGATGGCTTGGCCATCTTCAAATGCTATGCAACGCTGGAACATACCTGATATGCTGCGTTTGTAAAGTTCACCGTTGATGACAGTGTATGCTTTAGATCGTCGAGTGACGCGTCTTGACTCTGTGAAGTCTTCGGGTACCTCGCCGCGGAGTATGTATGCGAGGAAGGGTTGAGTCCAAGTTGGCTCGATGAGGAGTACCTCGACTGGTGGGTCCTCTATGCTAGGTGTTTTGCTCTTGGCTGGTGCGGCTGGTGCAGGAGTTGCCCGCTTCTTTTTGATTGATCTGTGCTCTATGCGCTCGAAGAAGACACCAGGTGGCACTGGTGCTTTGGTCGCACCAATGTTGGCTAACTTATCTGCTTCTTCATTGCTTTCACGCCCTATGTGCCGCAACTCGCAGCCTTCGAAGCTGCCCTCCATGATGTTGTACAGGTCACGGTAGGCGATCATGTTATCTGCGATTGCGTCACAAGCCTTCATTGTTTGCTGCACCACCAAATTCGAGTCGCCGTAGATCATCAGTCGAGTGCACCCGAGGCTTTGGCCATCCTCATGCCATGGATCAGAGCCTCGTATTCTGCTTCGTTATTGGATGGGAACTCGAATCCCATTTGCAGGATGTAGCGGAGCTTGTCGCCTTTTGGTGATATGAGGATGACACCTGCGCCTTCGTTTTTCTTCGAGCCATCGAAGTACATGGTCCAGGAATTGGACACATCTGGTGCTCCTGGGAGCTGAGCTTCAATCCACTCGGTGTGGAAGTCGGGTAAAACTTGTGCTTTGATGGCCTTCGGGTAATCATACTTGATGTCTCTTGGAGCTAGCTCGATGAGCCATTTTGCTACTCGCCCAGTCGCATTGGGGTTTGTGAGGATGTCCCCGATCCCTGAAGTGCTGATTACAGTGATCGGGTGCTCAGAGAAGTAATGCGTCAGCTTCCTTGAGGACATGAACACGGCGTATGCCAGTTTCTGATAGTGCGGGTACCGCTGCTTTGATGTGGAGAGTACCTCACTCAAGTAATATACTGGACATTGTATGCTTTGGGCGTGTCCCTCCTCTCTTCGTTCGACCACCAGAACAGTGCTCTTTTGAGGTCTTGTGAGGACTCTTTTGAGGTCTGTGAAGGCTTCTTCGGCTTCTGGCGTCCACTCGAACTTATCTGCCTTCTTCATCAGTCGATAGAACGGGAGTGTTTTTCATCTAGCTTGCTGATGAATCGACTGAGTGCTGCTACTCTACCCGCCAACTTTTGCACGTCGTGGAGCTTTGAAGGCCTTTGCATCGTCAAGATGGCCTGTATTTTCTCCGGGTCCGCCTCGATTCCTCGAGCTGAGACTAGATACCCGAGGAGTTGCCCGGCTGGCACGCCGAAGGTGCACTTCTTCGGGTTGAGCTTGATGTGGAAGCGTTTGAGGTTTGCGAATGTCTCCCGCAAGTCATCGAGTAGCGTGCTTTCTTCTCTTGTGGTGATGACGATATCATCTACATAGACTTGGACGTTTCGCCCAATCTGCTTCTTGAGGCAATCTTGCATCATGCGCTGATAGGTTGCGCCTGCGTTTTTGAGCCCGAAAGGCATTGTGGTGTAGCAGTAGACCCCGAGTGGGGTTATGAACGCCGTTTTCTCTTCATCTTCTTCCTTCATCCTTATCTGGTGGTAACCCGAGTAGCATCCAGGAAGGACAAGCGAGCGCACCCGGCGGTGGAGTCGACGATCTGGTCGATTCGAGGTAGTGGAAAGTGATCCTTTGGACAGCACTTATTGAGTGCTGTAAATCAACACACATCCGCAGGATGTCTGTATGCTTCTTTTCTACAAGTACGGGGTTAGCCACCCATTGTGATTTCTTGATCTCTCTGATGAATCCTGCTGCGAGTAGCCTGTCGACTTCGGCTTCGACTGCAGTTCTTTTTGGGCCAGATATGCGGCGCATTGTTTGTTTGACTGGTTTAGCACCTGGAAGTAGCTGGAGAGAGTGCTCGGCGAATTCCCTGGGAATACCTGGCATGTCTGCTGGACACCATGCAAATATATCCCAGTTCTCACGGAGGAATTCGACGAGCGCGCTTTCCTATGCGATAGGTAGACTCGACGAGACATTGACTGTCTTGGTCGGGTCTGTCGGGTGCACCTGATGCGATCTTGTGTCGTTGGTGGCACTGAATGCTCTGTCGACTGCCACCTTTTTCTGCTCTGGCATAAGTGTTCGATCGTTGGAGACCGCTAGATCGCGAGTGTTGCTTCCATGCCAAACATCTCAGAGATTTTGCTGAATTCTCGGTCGCAAGAGTCAGACTTTGGAAGTTCCCCTTGACTGTGATTACTCCTTTTGGTCCAGGCATTTTCAGCTGGATATGCGTAATGTGGCACCGCCATGAATCGAGCGAACGTCGGGCGTCCAAGTATAGCATGGTATTGTGATTTCCAGTCGACCACTTCGAACTCAATCGACTCTGTCCTGAAGTGGTACTTGTCCCCGAACGTTACGTCGAGTTGTATGGTGCCCTCTGGGCTTATTGCTTTCCCTGGAACGATACCGTGGAAGGTATTTGAGGATCTTGGCAGGTTTTCGACTGACCTGTTCATTTTGCGGAGCGTATCTGCAAGATGATGTTTATGCCGCTCCCACCATCCATGAAGACCTTGGACATGGCGTAGCCTCCAATTTGCGCGTCGAGTACCAGAGCAGAGTGCCCTGGTCGAACAACCGACGGAGGGTGGTCCTCTTTGCTAAAGCTTATTGTAGTATCGGATCCCTTCGAGTACTCTGTCACCGCAGGTGGTGACATGACCGCCATGTTTACCTGTCGAGTGCGAAGCTTTTGCTCCCTGTTGGAAGGTCGACCTTTCTGTATCATGTACATCTGCCCTTGGGGCGGAGGGTACTGTGGTTCGTCCACCCGAGGCACGGGCTGTATGGCACCCGCGAGATTTCCGCCTGGGGCAGGCTGTGGTGGTGGAGGTGGTGCCATCAGAACAGGCACGTTGTTTGTCTGAGGCACGGGTGCAGGTGCTTGTGCGGCTGCTGCCTTTCTGCGATTTACGTAATCAGTCGCCATTTGGTCGAACTCCCTGCAGTTTCTCATCGAGTGGTTGGACCGCAGTTTTCCATCGTCCCCCTTGTACAGGTGGAATCTGCAATCAGCGTCCATCTTTTCTTCGAATGATCGCTCAGATTGTGCCCGTGACTTGCGCCAATCCTTCCTCTTGTAGCTGTCACTGCGTTGGCCATCGCGACGATCATCTCGACTGTTCGCCGATCATCTCGACTGTCTCGTCGGTCGTCTCGACTGTCTCGCTCTTCCGACCGTCGGTCGCTTCTGTCCTGATCATTGCGGGGTGTGGAGAACCCAGCCGCCATGAATTCGGGTCTGTCGTCGTCGTAATACGTTTTGAACGTTTGCGCCTTCGGTCGTCTCTGTACGAGTCTCTATGGCTTCGACTGCTAGTCTCGTGTTTGTCACGGGGTGAGGACCCGCGTGTGGTGCGTGCCATATCCTCTCCATCTGCCCACTCAGTCGCGATCTGCAGGAGGTGGGCTACAGATTTTGGCTTTTGGCGGCCAAGTGCTTCTTTGAGGTCTCGCCTGGCGAGGCCCATGACGAAAACATCCATGGCCATATTTTCTGAAACCACTCCAACTGAGTTACGTATCTCAGTCCATCGTCTGATGTATGACCTCAACGCTTCGTCTGAACGCTGAACGCAGGCCCGCAGCTCCTCGAATGTTTTCGGGCGCTCACATAGAGGCTCGAAGTTTTTGATGAAATCCCTGCGGAAGTGATCCCACGAGTCGTATGTTGATGGAGGTAGGGCCTTGAGCCAGTCGCGAGCTGTGCCTTCGAGCATGAGTCGTATGTACTGCATGGCTGTAGTGTTGGTGCCCCGCTGGCACGCAACTGCCAGCATGTAATCTTCCAGCCACCCGGAAGGTTCCTGTCGACCCGTGTACTTGGGCTGTTCGGATGTGAGTTTGAATCCTTTGGGCATCCGTGTCTCGCGGATGCGTCGAGTGAAGCACAGAGCTCCATGTGGCTCAGGCTCTCGGTCAGAGTATGAGTCGCTACTGTATGATCTGCGTGATCTGCTCCTGGACCTGCGCCTTCGCGAGCCGCTTCTTTCTTTCGAGTGGTGGCGACGACCACTGTGATTATGCTCTTCCCGAGGTGCGTCGACTAGGGCACGGTCTCGACTCCCACCTGGAGTTCTTGGAACTTGGCGTATGGCCTTTGCAGCTAAGCGAGTGATTTGATCTGTTGGCGGTGTAGTTTTGCGTTGGGGTCATCCGCTGGGGGCTTGATTGCCTCCAGATATGCTGCAGCGGTGTAGAGAGCACCTGCTGCTGTTTTGGGAACCGGCAGTCCTTCCTCATCGTATGTCATGAAGGAGTTGCCTAAGTTGCGGGTGAGTGCCGCCTTCTCGCCTGGCGAGAGGTGTGACAACCTTGATCTGCGTCCTGTGTCTGCTCGCCCGGTGGAGCTCAGGGAGAGCTGTCTTCTGCGCACACTCGACAAGCTAGCTTGCTTTTTGCGTTCTTCGAGTGTGGCTCTTATCTGCTTCAGTCGAAGTGACTCCTGCCAGTTGAAGTACTGGAAGGTCAACATCTCTTCTTGTGTTGCGTCTGCTGGCATCATTGTGCACTCCTTGATAACTTTATCTGCTTTTGCTGCCATCTCAGCAGTGATTGTGAGGGTTGTGGCTCCGTCCGGCATAGTGACTGTGCACGGGAATTCTGTAGGCCTGCGACTGGCCGCAGTTTCTGATGTTTCTGCGGCGATGGCCACATAGACCTGTTGGGGTATGACCCGAGGGCATATGTATGTACTTTCGAGTCCCGTCATAGACTCGACATCTTCGTCTAGGCTCATGTCTGAGCCTGTATGTTCATCGAGTGGTTCGTCTGGACGGATCTCGCAGTCGACGTCTTCGTCGCCTATGCCCATCTCGGCGTCGGCGAGGTTGTCATGAGCCTCGGAGTCGAGGTTGTTGTTGGCGCAGATCTCGGAGTCGACGTGGTTGTCGATATGAGTTTCAAGGTCGTCGAAGTCGCTGAGGGAGATCCCGCAGTCGAAACTATCCTCGAGTGGGAGATCCAGCTCGGGATTGTTTGTGCGGTACGCTGATTCGGCCTCCTCGCCCTGGAGCTCTTCAATGAGCTCACGCATCTCTCTTGTGGACATGGTTGTTGCAGATGAACAGGCTTGGAGGGTTGATGATGGTATGGACGCAGCGGAAAGATCCGCAGTCGAAGGAGTCGCAGCCGATGGAGCCTCGGGTGCGAAAGTCGCGAGTTGGCGTGGATCCGTCAAGTCCTGCACACCAAGCTTGTTGACGAAAAAATTGAACGAACCAACGGTTAAACCCAAACCTGACTCGAGATCGGAGAAGGCCTCCTGGAATCCTGGCGAGTGTGGCTCGAAATCCATCAAGGATCCGATGTGCTTTTTGCGGGTGAAGCTGGCGCGTTGCCGTTTGTCGAGTGAGCCGGCGAGTTGCCGTGTGCCGCCTGAGTCGGCGAGTTCTGGTTTGTCGATGCAGCCGGCGAGTTGCCGTTTGTAGATCCGATCGGCGAGTCGCCGTTTTCCGATGGAACCGAAGAAACCGCGAGTCCAGCACTATTCTTTCCCACAGACGGCGCCAATTGACGAGGTGTACCCTCATCAAATCCCATGGTTAAGGACCTAGGGTTGAGATTATGGGGAGAGAACGTGGTAGTACTGGTAGTTTCGTCGGCTGACAAGCATAGGCAAAGATTTACCCAGGTTCAGGCCCCTCGGGTGGAGGTAAAGACCCTACTTCCTTCTTGTCTGGTATTGATTGTGGATTATGCGATTACAGGGGAGCTCCGGCGAGTTGATGATCTCGGAAGAGCTTTGATGGTTCGTGTATGGCTTGGTCCTAGATCGGTACCCCTCCCAGCCTTTAAATAGGCTGGGTCTCGGGAGTTTGCAACCGGCCTAGTTTACACATAAGGAAAGCCTAAACCGACTATGCCTATGTCTAGTCTTGGAGGGTACTCCATCTTCTTGGGCCTCTTGTCTTGGGCTTCGATTAGGCTCTTCGATATTGGGTCTTAGTCGTCACGTGCACCAGGTACCCTCATGGTAGGGTACCCGATATGTATACCCATGTCAACGTCCTAACATAGAGATCTTTTGGTTATTAGCCTCTCTTATACTCCACCAAGATGCGAACTAAATCATAACACCTCAGTAATTAAGATAACTCAGAGTATAGCATTAAGTATCATGACATGAAGTGAAAATAAGAACATGCTAGATCTAGTCATGGAGTAGTGGCAATGGTCACACCCACATCCCCGGTAGCATGGTATTTTAGTTTATCCCTAGTGAGGTAACAAAGTAAGGTAGAGATACCAAAGTGGATCGCAGAACTTTCTCTCACGTTCACTGCACTAGCCACCCCCCGTTACTCCAACTAATGCACACGTTCCCCCACACACGCTCTCATAAACATGCTTGATCAAAACAAGTAGACAAGAATGGGGTACATAATATGCATCTATACTCATAACTGAAACAAACATTGCAATCTCAAACATATATTAACTCATAAAGATCCACCACAAAGGTATTACAACGGTGACCGTAATCATGTTCAGCAGCTCATACGGTGCTAATTAGTGAAGCTCAAGAGAGGAGAGATACATAAGTTACTTCCACAAACCCATAGTCCAGAGGTGGACTACTCCCTCTTCATCATGGAGACGGTGGAGAAGTCGATGGAGAAGATGGAGACCACGCCGGCAGCGCCCCGCCGGAGTTTTCCCCCTCCAATCTGCAGCTCCTGATCTCCGTTTCGGTGTTTCTGTGTTTGTGCGGCGCTCTTTCCAGAGAACGTCGGGGGACCTTTTTTTATAGGCGTTTTTAGGTCAAGACTATGTCGGTGGAGCGAAGATCGACGGCAACGGAGCCACGAGGGCCAAACGAGTGGGCCCCACGCGGCCACAGTACCTGGCCGCGTGGGCCACCCCCGTTTGGTCCTCGGACCTCCGTTTGTTCGCTTCCTTCGCCCACAGGTCTTCGTCCTTCCAAATATTGACGCCCGTAAATTTCCAGGTGATTTCGTTGACGTTTGGGTCCCTGAAACATTAAAATAAGAAAACGGGGTTTTCTGCCTGTGCAGGGTTAATTCCATAAAATAGGAAATAAATGAATATTCCCAAAAATCATTATAAAACATTGATATAACCCTTATATGATGCAAATATGATTGGAATATAAGCAATTAAGTGCAAAGTTCATGTATGCATTTTACATGCATCACTTACCTACTTACCTTAGTAGGGATGTTTCATATTTCTAAAGTGAGATCACATTTCTCACTCAACAACATGTAGCCACAACTAGGCTTCCAAGCCTCTAGCCAACTCTGGCTTCACTCTAGGCTCTCAGGCCTCTAGCCAACTCTGGCTAGGCTCTCAAGTTTCCACATGATCGTTGGGTTTCATATTAATTAATTCTCCATGTTCGACCGGACTGACTCATAGCGTGACTTGACCCAAACATCGTCCCATAACCTAGGGACAAGGCTAGATTCTAGATTTACACTCTCGAGAGGTTGCAACTTTTATCCACACGCTGAATTCTAGGCTTGTACCGCCGGTACCGAAGTACTAGAACCGATCATGGCGAGCAGTACAAACCCACACTTCCATAACCGTTTATTCTACCCAGACACTCCCTGTGTAGCCACCGACACGTCCTGGGGACCAAGTCTTATGACGAAGTGAATCCGGCACGCCCCCAACAGATGAGCGACTCCTAGCTCCGGAACCTTCGCAAGACTAGCCCCGACCACAAAGGTAACCGACTAGACTTGCCAAAAGGGTGGCGTCAAAGGAGGCTTGATAGAATACTCGGTAATGGTCCGCCCATATGAACGACACATGGTTGTGCTGGTGGTGTTTGGTGAGTGGCACTATGTGACACAATCTAGTCAAGGGAGGTGGTTATCTTTTTTGTCAAATTTTGATTCCTGTCACCAACATGATCCAAGCAACACATGACATTCACATAATAATCCAAGCAGTAAATAAATCGTATTGACCGGACGACTATGGCGCCACCACGTATCAATGTCCAAACTGAGCAAAAGAAAAATAGCATCAATCGGACGACTGTGGCGGAGCTACCTCCGACCAGCGCCATCTCGTTTGACTATAAAAGAAAGTAACGCCATCCGGACGACTGTGGCGGAGCTACCTCCGACCAGCGCCATCTCGTTTGACTATAAAAGAAAGTAACGTCAACCGGACGACTGTGGCGGAGCTACCTCCGACCAGCGCCATCTCGTTTGACTACAAAAGTTAGCCCAGTTGCATTGTTCCTCCATTCCTTCGACTGTGGCGGTTCCCCCAGTCCATCGTCTCGAAAATGGGGAGTGATGCGCAAGATATTGAAGATAAACGAATATATAGCAATGCGACAATATTTAATGCAATATGGCATGTTAGATGCAACAGCAACCAATTTAAACAATCAAGAAATTTTTCTAAAATACGACCAATCTTGAGATCGGGTTAACGACTTGCCTTCAGCGGTGGGGTATGGTTCGGGATCGACTTCAACTTCGTTGGGGAAGTTCAAATCTAACAGAGGAATAAAACATGCATCAAAACCCCTCCTAAGCCATCGAATAAATGACCAAGCAAATAAACTCCAAATCATTTCATTTTGGTGCCATTGGACAGACATTTTGAAAACAAAGCTGTCAAAAAAGATTCATATTTTTCTGACTATTTTTGGGGAAGATATGGCCTTTCAAAGTTAGCCCTAAAATCTGCCCATTTTTAAATAGAAAAATAAAACAGAAAATGTTTTGGGTAAATATTAAAAATCTGACCAGCGGGACCCACCAGTCAGTGGCCCATTGTTTAAACTGTTTTCCGCGCGCGAAATTAGGGAGCGCACTGTGCGTCTCCGGCGAACTCACCGGCGATGGTTTTCGGCGGCTGGAGCGAGGGAGAGAGGTGGGAGAGGAGGCAGGGCGGCTCGGGGAGGTGTGGCGCAGTCCGTCCATGCACCTACGTATGACGGCGAGGTCGCGCAGGGGCGGAGCGTCTTTTTCCGCGGCGACGGCGATCTGTCGAGGATGGACACGACGGCTCCGGCCACCAATCACCCAGGCGAGGGCGGCGGGAGGTCCATCGTGCTCTGTGATGGTGGTGTGGGCGAGGAATCGACGGGGAAAGCTCTCACGGCGAGGAATTTGTCCGGAGCCAGTGCGGCTAGGGCAAATTCGCCGCCGGCGCTGTGGTGCTTCCCGGGAAGTGGGACTGCGTGGAAGGTTGATTGGGAGGGGGAGAGTGGTGGTGCGAGGTCTGGAGGCTGCTGGGGAGGTCTACTTATAGCTTCCCCGAGGGGTGGCCGCCATGGACAGCACGGCGAGGTGTCGGGCGTAGGATGGTGCACTGCTCGTGCGGCGCGTCACGGAGCTGGTGGTGCATCGGCTCACGAGAGAACAGGGGAGAGGTGGATAGGCACGGGGGCGCGGTGGAGTGGCTGACGAGCGGGGCCCCGGTTGTCGTGGGTTTGTCATGTCAGGTGTCATAGATGACTTCGTAGGTGTGGGATTACGCGAGTCAAGCATCTCCGAGCTTGGGATCGCAGGAACAAAGATCAACACAGATTTACCCAGGTTCGGCCCCCTCAATGTGAGGTAAAAGACCTACTTCCTGCCTACCCTAGATTGGTATTGATATGATAATCGAGGTGTTACAATGGAGGCGATCCGATCTGGTACTCGCCGTATGAGCTAGGGTTTAGGGCTTGATAGCTTGACCCGTCTAAGTCCTGCGAGTCCTCTTTATATACACAGAGGCTCGCTAGGTTACAAAGGAAACTTCCCCATAAGGAATACGTCCACAGAGGCCTACTCGGAGACTACTTGGTCTTCACGTCCTCCGGGATATGTCTTCTAGATCTTTCCCTTATGGCGGTTCAATATTGGGCTTGCTCCCAAGTGGGCCTTTGTCCGTGCGAGTAAGTAAGTCGCACTGGGCCGCGGGTTAATCCAGAAAGTATTCCCCCGACATTAGCCCCCAAGTTTAGCTTGGATTTCGAGTGAAGGCTTTTGTCTTAACAAACCCCTGAGCCGCGCACATGAATTATCCCAGCTGAACTCCAATTTTCTTATTTCCAATCTGCGGCTTATAACTCTTCTTGGCGGCTCAAGAACGCGACTTAACCTGCCTTGACGGTTGATTTTCAGATCTAAACGTCTTCCGCGTCTGGGCTATTTATCTTGGCTCATCGTTTTTCCCAGCGTTCTGCATCAAGTCCTGCATTACGCATCCGCTGCTCCTTTCCGCCGCCTCCAATCTCGCTTCTCGTACTCACAATCCTTCGGTGGAGATCTCCATCAATCTGAGAAAATGTCTCGCCGCAAGTGCAACTGGGAAGGCTCGTGGGTCGACGAAGATTTCCTGGAATCCCTATCTGCACGGGGCCTTCTTCCGCCAAAAGATCAATGCGAATGGCGGGCGGCGGTGAGGAGGTAATTCCCAACCCTCAACCAGGAGAAGTAGTGATATTTGCGGAGCATGTTGAGCGCGGGTTCAAGCCCCCGGGCTCTCTCTTCTTCCGCTCCTTGATGCAGCGGTTGGGTCTCCGCTTCCATGATATTGGCCCTAATTCGATGTTGCAAGTGAGCAACTTCCACGTCCTCTGCGAAGATTATCTGGGTATCCCGCCTTCAATAGATTTCTGGCTTGCTCTTTTCAATTGCAATAGTCAAAGGGAAACCACAGATGGTCCTTTTCTCCAATGCGGCGCCATTTCCTTCCAACGCCGTAGGGGTAGTATTTTCCCAAAACTAACCTTGCCAAGAAAATCAAGGATTGGCAAAGGACATTCTTCTATTGTAAAAACACTTCTCCTGAGGGTGAAATTCCTCTTCCTCTTTGGTCTCCTCTTCCCTTCGAGGCTACCGATGCTTGTCTTCTAAACCTGATCCTTCTTCGTTGCCCTTTATCGAATCCCTTCTAGACAAGGTGAGAGCGCTGACACTCCATGGTCTCACTGGATTAGATCTCATATCTTGCTGGACTAAGTGGCGAATTCAGCCTGTGAGTCGCCGCTCGCGACTTATGGTGGATTTCACTTGTCATGCAAACGACGTCGATCGTACTTGCCCTGAAGATTGGGACAAAGGGGATGGATAAATTTCATTCGCCGAGTGACGGACGAGGATATCGACTCGTATGATAACGTCGGGCTTGCTCCCTTCTGGGCTGAGCACAAGCCTTTTGTGGTAATGTTTACTTGTCACCTGTTTCCTCGAAAATTCCTTCTCCAAAATTAATTATTTCTGACCTGAGCTCCTTTTCAGATCGATCCCTATTTCTGGGTTCTTCCTCAGAGGACGTCGACTTGAACCAAGAACCGCGGCTGAGTCGTCAAAGCAAGCCGCAGCCTTTGGCGAAGATACAGTTATGCACGATATGCGACGAGGGTAGTGCTTCTGAAGAGGACAACAAATGGCCGACGCTCTTCTGTCCTCGACTCCAAATACACCTTTCTTGGAACTTCCTGAGGTGCCTCGCAGGTCCTCGAAGCGTATTTTATGCAGAGCTCAGAAGACCCCCGCAGCCTGAGAAACGCCGCAAAGCCTTGGCGCTACTGGTAGAAACAAGAACTGCCAAATCTTTAAAACTTGCTGATCCCAACAAGGCTACTTTCTTCCGAGGCTGTTGCAAAGGACTGCTTCTCAATAAGCTCGGGTAATTGTTTGCGACTCTCTCCTTTTCCTTTTGTGCTTGCGTATTTTGGCAAGGAATTGCTGATCACCACTTCTTTTCATACTCTGTAGGTTCAGATTTGCAAGGTTTATCTTCTCCTTCCTCTGGTTGCCTGATGAAGAGTATCCGTGTCGCCTCTGGGTATGGTTCGCCTTCTTTTCAATGTTGCGGCTCTGCTAGGTCAGCTTATTAACCCATCAATGTTTTGCAGGGCCATGTCTGAAGAGGATACCAAGTCTAATTCTCATCCCACTTCTTCTCAGCCAGCTATGAGCGAGGATGATGCTGCTGATGAAAACGTGGGAAACAGTAATGGTGCGACTCATCCAAGGCCCTCCCTGGAGGAAGGTATTGCAGATGCGGCTCCTGCCACGACTCCAGTCGCAGCTCCATCCGCAACTCCTGTTGGTAGGGTATCCACTGAAATAGAATTCCAGCTCCAGGAAATAGTTCCAAGTCAATTGCGGATGCCATAATTGCTGCTGGAGATAAGCATGCTGCTCTGCTGCGCGGCTAGTTGAGCAATTTTCTTCAAGTCGCCAGGTACATATACCGTAGCCCCCAAGGATCAAAACCTTGTGTCATCGCACGGGGTGTTGATTCTTTTCCTGGCTTCAAATCTCGAGCCCCCAAATTCCTGGATAGTTTACCATGCTTTTGCTCTGTTTATTTTCAGCTTGAACTGTCCTTGCTTGATGCTTCTGGCTCAATAAAGGGTAAAGGCATTTCCATAGACCATCCTGAAATGATGCAGTCTCCCTGGAGCAGCATAATGAGGTCATTAGGGACCAAGATCAGGAAATAAAATCTCTCAAAGGTCAACTCGACTCCTGTGAAGAGCAATTTAAAGAACTTGAAGCCGATATGCAGCAGCGACTCATGGAGAAAGACGAGTCATTAGATCTTTGCGAGAAGGGCTGACTCTTAAATCTGAATTGATTGATCGCCTGAAGGGAGACCACGCAAAGGAACTCGCCGCGCGAGATGAAAAATATAACTCGCTGTTCAAAGCCTTTGAGGGTTTTGGCTCCATGGTCAAATCAGCCGTCCTGCAGCTTGCTGGTTCGTCTTTTATTCCTTTAATCATATATTTTGGGTAACCAACGTTAGTCTCTGACTTGTTTCTTGCCTTTTCTTTCTTGACATAGGGCCTGAGGCCCCAGTGTCCCGCTCCAACTTGAAGGATCAACTGGTATATCTGTCTGACTTCAGCCAGCGCTTCTTAAAGGTTACCAAGGAAGTTATGACGGTAATCTCTCCTGCGACTGATGGCCCAACATCTTGCGAGTATTGGATAAATAAACTGCTCAAGGCTCCGCATTATGTCTCTGATTGGAAACGATCCTCTGCTCGCGCCGGAGCCGCGCATGTCTTGACATTGCTCGAGCATATTATCCAGAGATAGATGTTGGCAAGGTTGCTCGCCACGGCCTGGCGATGAGCGCGGATGATACTGAACTGCCAATAAGCGAGTACTTCGATATCTGGAAAGGGATGCGCGGATATGCCACAAAATTTGTTGATAACTTAGACTTGGGCACTTATCTCGATAAATTCAATCTTGATGGGAGCAAGGTGTCAAAGGAAAAGTCCACAGGAGCTGAGTCATCTCGGGCTGCTACTCCAGCAACAGTATCTGGTGGCCCTTCTGCCTCGTCTGGCGGCGCCCTGATTATTAGGCACCTGCGACTGCAACTGCGAGACAAGCCGCGCCAATTCCCACTCCTGTAGCTCGGAAGAGAAAAATAAATAATGTGGGACATGCCCGTTAGTCTGTAAGACATTCATGTATTATAAACAGTATTTTGGTGACCTATAAGCAGGTTCTTTTCATGATAATTCCATTAAGTAGACGCTCGCGCGGCTCAGTATTTCCTAGGAACATGTGTGTTCAGGGTCGAGAGCGGCCATGATAGGCAATCAAGCTCGATTGACGCCACACCCCAGTACTTTGGCCGCATAATGCAAGACGCTTCTAGCTTAAGGATTGCCACTAGTTTGGCAAAATTTGAGGTGCGATTGGTACTCGCGATGCTCGTAAGGAGCCCTCAAGGGTCAGTGATATATGAAATTCAAAAGACTCAGCGACTCAATGATAGTTGAGGCGAAACGACAAACCCTTGAATGTCAAGGGTGCCGGCTTTATTTCATAATCACTCGATGTTTTACAGGGTGTTACAGGATGATGCAGGCCCTTTAATGCGGGTTTTCTATTCCCCGCAGGCCATGCATACTTGATACTCATCGCACTTAGTTGCGAATTAATACTCCTAACGGAGTGGGTTGAACACCTGATTGGTTCAATTTTGAGTCGCTAAAAGCGACTCGGGTCGAGCATGATAGCTCCGATGTATGTCTCATGTTGAAGCAGAGAGCAATTTGTTAGGCGATTAGCCGCACTGAGCTGCGACTTATGTGAGTTGAGTTTGCTTTGTAAGGACTCACGATAACTGAGCCCCTTTGGCTGGGGTTGTTGATCGAGGCTGGGTCTATGCACATGCGCCATTCTTGTCTTCTTTTTGTATCAAGCGACCTCTGGGGCATTATCTTGCTGATGCGCGACTTCTCGGTGGGTATTTACCATCCGGTGGCTGCATCCTGTTGGCCGCTTCCGCGGTACCTCCAACGCGACTCGTTTTGAGCTGCGATTACCGATCTGCGACTGATATCCATGTGAGGAGTTGGCGATGCAAGCTTCTTCTGCGAGTACTGAGCCTGCGTTCTCGCATTCTAACGCTCTCTGCCTGTCTCCATATATTGTAATAACACCGTTTGGTCCTGGTATCTTTAACTGTAGGTAGACGTAGCAGGGGCGAGCGGTAAATTTGACATAGGCTTCTCTTCCAAAGATCGCATGATATGAGCTTTTGACTGCTACAACCTCAAAGTCTAGGAGCTCTGTGCGGAAGTTCCGCTCTGTTCCAAAGCTAACTTCAAGTGTTATCTTTCCGATTGGTCGCGTAACAGCTCCTGGGATTATGCCTTGAATTTCTTTCCTGGATGGTCGCAGCCTCGTCTCGGGTATATTCATTCTTCGGAGCGTGTCTTGATATAGGATGTTTACTCTTCCTCCTCCGTCCATTAGGACCTTACTTAACTTGTATCCCGCGACTTCAGGCGTGACCACAAGAGCTGGCTGTCCTGGATCTCTTACTTCTGGGGGGTGATCGCCGCGACTCCAAATAACCGATTGCTCTGTCCAGCGACGATACCTTTCTGGCGTTGAAATCTGACCGCTCTTCCGGCTTCCATCCGTTGTTTGTACTTCCACTGTATGAAACTGTCCTATGTTTCTTCTAGGTAAAACGTCAGGCCCTTGATGAGAGCTAGATTTATTCTTGTGCTGCATCGATCCGCTGCGAGCCGCATCTGGCGTGTCGCCTTCTTTCCACCTCCGGTAATAATGACATTGCGCCTTTGTGTGACCGCTGGCCTGCCATCTCTCCTGCGATGTAAGTCGCAAGGCACGTCGAAGATCCCCTTGCAGTTATTAGGGAGTAAGGCCTTATCACTCCCTTGCTCCTTCATCTGGTGTGCGCGATGTTCAGTTTCGCGACTTGCAATTTCCCTGTTGGGTTCTGTGATAAGCCGCCTGTCCCTTATCTGTCTTTGCGTACTTGTCAGCTGTTGCCAAAAGCTGGTCGAAACTATCAATCTTGTGCTCAGCGCGACTTAATTTGTGCACCAGCGGCTCAAATCTACAGTTCTTCTCATAGCTTGTATTGCAGCTGTACTGTTAAGTTTTTGGCGGAGCCAAGGATCTCCGCGATTCTCTTGATCCAGTCACCGCTTGATTCGTCCTCTTTTTGAATGCATTGTCTAAGGTTTTTCATGTCTTCTGTTTGGAATCTGTTGATGAACTTGTCCTTCAAGTCTTCCCATGTGCTTATTGATTTTGATGGCAGCCTTAACAGCCAATCCCTAGCTTCTCCCTGTATTGCCAAGTGGAATATTTCGCACGTACTTCCTGAGTACATCAGCCCCTGTCATGCTTGCCTCGTAATCTTCTATCCATAAGGCAGGGTCTTGGTCACTGCGATAGGTGGTGACTCGCTGCGACTCCGAAGTTCGGGGGGAAACGAGTGAGCCGTATTTCCTCTCCAAAACATGCTGGTCCTTTCAATAATGAATAGGAGTTTACTGGCGCTGAATCTTCATCTGAATCAGTTTCAATCTGGGATGGCTGAGTCGCTCCGGACGTCGTGACTCGCCTTCTATCTTCTTTTCTTTTTCCAATGATACCTGCAAACCTGCTAGCTGGTTGACCACTTCTTCGACGCTGCACTTTTCTCCTCCCCATGATACCTCGTTTTGCGGCTCATTGGGCGTGACTCCATACATATTTGCTTGTTGTAAAGCAGCGGTTTGCAGTAGGTCGATCGCATAGCGAGCTTCCTTATCAGCTCGTGTGTCTCCAACCGGTGCTATCTTTGACAATATCCCTATCGCGGCATGCACGTTGCTCTCTGGGTCGCCGTGGAACTGTGATTTCATCTCTCCTCTGTCCATCTTGATCTGATGTTTTTGCTGCCAACGACGGAGTCGCCATCTTCTTCTTGGAGTTTCTTGCGCTCAGATGTCCTTGGTTCGGACCGCCTGGTGCTTTGGCTGCAGCGACGGAGTCGTCGACCTTCTTCTTGGAGTTTTTGCGCTCAGCCGCGAGTCTTTGTGCCTCTTCACAGAGTTCCGTCCTGATAGCTTCAATCTCTTCAATCTTGAGGTCTCCTTCCTGATTTGGTAGAGATCCCCAAACAGGTCTTGACGGGACGGGGATGGGTAGTCTTGCTGTAGCTTGTTGTAGCTCCTCCAACACGCGGACCCTGACCGGCCGCAGTTCCTCACCGATTCGCTTCCTTGAGTCGCATCTATAGATCTGCGACTGACGGATCCGACGAAAACTTTTACTGATCCGATGGGAACAATGTATCCAAACTCGATGCGATCTGCCTCGGGTCCCCACTCTGAGTCGTCGATGAAGGGGACCCATTGATGTCTTCAACTTGGCCGATGGCGATGTCCTTGAAGCCTGATTTCGATCCTGCGCGGAACGTGACGCTTTTGACCGCAGGCCCCACGGTGGGCGCCAACTGTCGTGGGTTTGTCACGTCAGGTGTCATAGATGACTTCGTAGGTGTGGGATTACGCGAGTCAAGCATCTCCGAGCTTGGGATCGCAGGAACAAAGATCAACACAGATTTACCCAGGTTCGGCCCCCTCAATGTGAGGTAAAAGACCTACTTCCTGCCTACCCTAGATTGGTATTGATATGATAATCGAGGTGTTACAATGGAGGCGATCCGATCTGGTACTCGCCGTATGAGCTAGGGTTTAGGGCTTGATAGCTTGACCCGTCTAAGTCCTGCGAGTCCTCTTTATATACACAGAGGCTCGCTAGGTTACAAAGGAAACTTCCCCATAAGGAATACGTCCACAGAGGCCTACTCGGAGACTACTTGGTCTTCACGTCCTCCGGGATATGTCTTCTAGATCTTTCTCCTTATCGCGGTTCAGTATCGGGTTTGCTCCTAAGTGGGCCTTTGTCTGTGCGAGTAAAGTAAGTCGCACTGGGCCGTGGGTTAATCCAGAAAGTATTCCCCCGACACCGGTGGCACTGCTCCGGGCGGCACGTCGGCTTGCGTTTGTGGCCGTGTGGAGGTGGCCGCGCTGGCGGATCCCGGCGTCGGTGGTCAAGGGAGTGGAGGGGAGCTAGCTGGGCACGGTTTGGAGAGGTGAGGAGTAGAACGGCGACGACCACAAAGTGGCGGCGCCGCCTGGCACGACCACGCCGGTGGTGACCACTGTTCTGGGCATGCCAGAAGCGGCATGAGCATGTTTCTCACAGCTCAGAGCTCCAAATGAGATGAGGTTTTCACCGTTGTGCGCCAAATGGAAAATCCAACCACTTTGCTGACTAAAGTTTTTCCAAATTCGAAAGTTGGTCTATGTAGAATTTTGGAAAAACCATACTAGTCAAAAGGGAAACATGGGTTTTGGGGAAGAAAAATATTTTGGTTTTGTCCATCTTCTGTCCTGAGGTGTAGACACCCTTTGTGCTTGTATCTAGGTCTTTGCCTCCCATTAGAAAAAATAATTGACTAGCTTTGGAAATTATTTAGGTTTGAGGGCAGATTTTGAATAGGAAAAATATGAGGTAAATCCTCAAGTGTACATCAAATATTTTTGCATAAATAGGCTACATATTGCCTAGGGATCATTCCCTAATTTTTGTAGAATTTTTGAAATGACATTTAATACACTTCCTTTGTAAAGCTAAGATAAATGGATTTTGGTTTATAGATAAATGGAAATATTGAGAAAATGATTTTGGGTAAAAGGGGCAAGCAACAAGTGTACCAAGTGGGAGAGAACCCAAAACACAAGATCCCAGGCTTGGACAAGATTTTGTAAAAGATTGCAAATTGAAAAGGTAGTCGAACCCAGAAAATTAACTCTAGAGTTAATAAGAATATTTTTAAAAGAAATTTTTGAAGAGCCAAATTTCAGGATGTTACAGACCTTCCCCCTTAAGTTGAATCTCGTCCTCGAGATCCCTGTTGCTCGTTGAACAGGTACGGATACTCAGTCCTTAACAAATCCTCTCGTTCCCATGTAGCTTCATCTTGAGTGTGTTTATCCCATTGTACCTTGTAGAAATTTGTGACCTTGTTGCGGGTGCGGCGTTCTGACTCATCCAAAATTCTGACGGGGTGTTCCTCGTAAGTCAGTTCGTTGCTTAACTCCAATTCCCTAAAATCAGCCTGTTTGGTTTGGGGTGAGATGCATTTCCGTAGCTGGGATACGTGGAAGACGTCGTGCACCCCAGCTAGTTCTTCCGGTAGCTCTAGCTGGTAGGCTACTGTCCCTTTCCTTGCTAAGATCTTGAATGGTCCAATAAATCTCGGGGCCAGCTTCCCCTTCATGTGGAATCTTTTCAGGCCCTTGAGGGTGTTACCCGAAGATAGACATAGTCGTTCTCTTCGAAGTGTATCTGACGGTGCCGTCGGTCGTAATAACTCTTCTGGCGGGACTGGGCTGCCTTGAGCCGGTCACGAATCAGATGTACTTGCTTTTCGGCTTCCAACAAAACATCGGGCCCAAAGATCTTGCTATCTCCGGCTTCAGACCAGTTCAGTGGGGTCCGACACTTCCTCCCATACAATGCTTCAAATGTTGACATTTTCATGCTTCCTTGGTAGCTGTTGTTGTATGAGAACTCAGCATAGGGTAAACTATCTTCCCAACCTACACCATATGCGAGCACACACGAGCGGAGCATGTCTTCTAATATTTGGTTGACCCGCTCTGTCTGGCCGTCCATCTGTGGGTGATATGCCGTACTGAACGATAGTTTTGTCCCCATGGCCTGCACTCGTCCAAAATTTGGAGGTAAACTGTGTACCTCTATCTGACACAATGGTCTTCGGAACTCCATGGAGTTTGACAATCCTGTTCACAAAGAGTTGCGCTACCTGGTCCGAACGGTACGTTGTCTTGACGGGAATAAAGTGAGACACCTTCGTCAAACGGTCGACAATGACCCAGATGGAGTCATTCCCCCGGCTGGACTTGGGAAGTCCGGCGATGAAATCCATTCATATGTTGTCCCATTTCCACTCAGGCACCTTAAGGGGTTGAAGAAATCCCACGGGTTTTTGGTGCTCGGCTTTCACTAGGTTGCATACGTTGCAGCATGCGACATAGTAGGCGATCTCCTTCTTCATACCGGCCCACCAGAATATTTGCTTCAAATCTAGGTACATCTTGGTACTTCCCGGGTGGATAGAATAGGCAGACTCGTGGGCTTCCCTGAGGATTTGCTATTTTAGCGCGGCTTTGTCGGGTACACAAAGGCGGTTACCGTAGCGGAGCACTCCTTGACTGTCCAAGGAAAATTCCTTGGCCTTACCCAGTGGTATTTTGATCTTGATCCCTTTTATACCGGGGTCGTTGGCCTGCTCAGTTTTTATCTCTTCCTCAAGGTTTGGTTTCACCTCCAAGGTGCTTAAATAGGCCTTGCTTCCCACACACAAGTTTAGCTTTGCGAACTCTTTCTCTAAAGTTGGCTGCATCTTTGGGGGCTTCCTGCTTAGGGCATCTACTACCACGTTGGCCTTTCCTAGATGGTAATGAATCCCAAGGTCGTAGTCCTTGATTACTTCCAGCCACCTCCTTTGCCTCAGGTTGAGGTCAGGCTGGGTGAAGATGTACTTCAAGCTTTTGTGATCAGTGTAGATCTCGCATCTTCGACCAATAAGGTGATGTCGCCAAGTTTTCAAGGCGAGTATGACAGCGGCCATTTCCAAGTCGTGAGTGGGGTAGTTCAGTTAATGGGTCTTGAGTTGCTTTGATACGTATGCGGTGACCTTCCCTTCTTGCATGAGAACGACCCCTAGCCCATTTCTACATGCATCACAGTATACCATGAAATCCTTGGCATCATCGGGCAGTACTAGTATTGGGGCTGTGGTTAATCGGGTCTTCAACTCGTTGAAGCTTTCTTCACATTCGTCTGTCCAGGTGTACTTGCGATTTTTCTTTAACGAGTCCGTCATGGGCTTGGCTATCTTGGAAAAGTTCTCAATGAATCTTCGGTAGTAACCAGCCAATCCTAGGAAGCTTCTGACTTCTGACACATTGGTGGGTGTTTTCCAGTTCAGCACATCAGAGATTTTGTTGGGGTTTACGGCCACACCGGCTCCTGACAATACATGTCCTAGGAACTCCACTTCCTTTAACCAAAACTGGCATTTGCTGTACTTGGCATAGAGTTGTTGTTCACGTAGTCTTCCGAGAACCAATCTGAGATGTTTGGCGTGCTCCTCCTCATTTTTGGAGTAGATGAGGATGTCGTCGATGAATACCACGACGAACTTGTCCAGATATTCCATGAATCCGAATGACATAACCGTACATTCGTACAGCCCATATCTGGTGGTAAACGCGGTCTTGGGAATATCACTTTCTCGGATCTTCAGCTGATAATACCCCGTGCGGAGATCAATATTGGAGAATACACGGGCACCACGGAGTTGGTCAAACAGATCATAGATTCGTGGGAGTGGGTACTTATTCTTGATGGTGACATCATTGAGAGCGCGATAGTCAATGCATAGCTGGAGCGTACCATCGCTCTTCTTTGCAAGTAGAACTGGTGATCCCCAAGGCGAAATGCTCGGGCGAATGAACTTCTTCTTGATTAGATCATCGAGCTGCTTTTTCAACTCCACTAGCTTGGGGCTTGTCATACGGTAATGTTTCTTGAATATTGGGTTTGTTCCAGGTACAACTTCAATGGCAAATTCAATATCACGGTCAGGGGGCATTCCGGGTAGCTCATCTGGGAACACATCGGGATATTCACTGACCACATACACTTGCCCGATCTCAGGGGCTTGGACAAGAAACATCTTTGCATTTATCTGGTGGGGTTTATTCGGTAAGTAGGTGGTGCGTATGCCTTCTGGGTTGGTGAGGGTAACTGCCCCGGTTGCACAGTCAATCTGGGATGCATGTTGTACCAACCAATCCATTCCAAGGATGGCGTCGAGACCAGGCACCTTGAGGGTGTTCAGCTGAGCTGGGAATTTCACTTGGTTGATGCTGATGGTCAGCTCTTGACAAACGATGTTTGTTTTCATCTCTAAGGCGGGGGTTTGTATCACCAAAAGATGGCCCAAAGGGGAAACGGGAAAACGGTGTTTGGCAACAAAATCCTTCGAGATGAAAGAGTGGGAAGCTCCAGAATCGAATAAAATCAGTGCGGGTTTAGTGTTGATAGTACACGTACCAAGCACTACATCCGAAGCTTCGTAGGCTTCCTCTGCGGACATGTGGTGGACACGGGCAACTTGAGGTGGCTTGATTGCCCCAGCAGGGTGGTTGTTGTTGGAGTTGTTGTTGTTGTTGCCGTGGCTGTTGTGAAGGGGGCAATCCTTGATATAGTGTCCTGTCTTGCCACACTTGAAGCAGGAGTTTTCCCTCTTGCAGTCATCCACTAGGGGACGCTTGTGGTAGAATCCTTCGCGGCGATATCCATCGATCCTTCCTGGGTTGATTCCAGTTGGCCTGATGGTTTGGGGTCTGGTTATTGGGCTGCCAGGTACGTGGCTTGGAAGCAGCTCCATCATGCTGGTTCTTACGTGGCTCGAACTTCCACTTGTGAGAGTCATAAATTGTGCGGTGCTCCTTTTCTGAGATTAGTGCAGTGTTGATCATGGCCTGAAAATCTAGAAACTGTAGAACGCTGAGCTGAGTCTTTATGGCCTGATGCATCCCATGAAAGAACCTGTCTTTCTTCTTTTCCTCTGTGTTGGTGTCTTCGGGTGCATAGCGAGCAAGGTTGTTGAACTTGGTCAGATATTCATTGATGGATTTGCTGCCTTGAGTGAGTGCCAGAAATTCCTGCTGCTTCATTTTTATAAGGCTTGAGGGTATGTATGCCTTGCGGAAGGCTTCCTGAAATTCTGTCCAAGTGACGGTGGGTCCATCACCCCTTGCGTCCTTTTGATTGTCCCACCAAATGCTGGCAGGGCCCTCAAGGTAGTGGGTGGCGAAGGGCACCTTGTCCTGCTCGTCTATGCAAGCGAGCTCCAGTTTGTTTCCCATAGTACGGAGCCAATCGTCAGCCTCAACCGGATCGTCAGCAAACGAGAACTTTGGTGGTTGAGTACGCTGAAAGTCTTGTAGCTTCGAGTGGCCTGTGCGTGGGGGTATTTTGGGCTTGCATGTACGCGCCAAACTCTCTCATGATCTGAGTCAGGTGCTGGTTGTGACGTTCATCCATCATCATCATGAACTGACTTGGGCTTGGTTCCTGAGTTGGTGGAGGAGGAGGTGTTTGTGGGGGCGCGGGATCCTCGCCAGCTTGTCGTGCGGAACGACAAACCGGGATTCCTTGGCTGCCACTTGCACCGCTATTGGGCCTCATCCTGGATGATTGAACGTGGTGACGCGTACCATGAGCATCCATATGGGGAAAAGTGCAACATCCAAGAAAAACCAAATGGAAACAAGGTTTGCAAAGACACAAAGCACGGTGTTATACAATGGCTGGTTGGGTTACAAGATTCTAGTTACTTGCTACCTTACACGAGACGCAAGATAAAAGATACAAGCTACTCGATACAAGATACATAATACAAAGTACATGATACAAGCTGTAGGATACAACTCTACCACTACATTATTCGAGCGCGTGATACGTCCAAAACGTATCCACTTTTCCGAACACATTTGCTATTGTTCTTCCTCTAATTTGTGTGATTTGAATGCAACTAACACGGACTAACGCTGTTTTTAGCAGAATTGCCTTGGTGTCTCGTTTTTGTGCAGAAAGTCAAAGTTTTAGGAAAATTCCAGAAAAATTCCAGAAATTCTATTTTTCCAGAAGACCCACGGAGCCAGAAGACGAAGCGAGGAGGGTGCACAGGGGCACCACACGCACCCAGGGCGCGGGTGGGCCCTTGCCGCGCCCAGGGGTGGTGTGGCCCCCCTGTGTGGCCCCCAGCGCTCCCCTTCGGACTACTTAAAGCCTCTGACCTAAAAACTTCGGGGGATCGACGCTTTTTCCAAAAACCTTCCAGAGCTCCGCCGCCATCGAAAACCCTATTTCGGGGATCAGAAACTCCGTTCTGGCACCCTGCCGGGACGGGGAATTGGAGGAGATCATCGCCATCATCATCACCGCCACCTCTCCATCGACCATCCATGACTCCCCCATCCATGTGTGAGTAATTCCCCGCTGTAGGCTGAGGGGATGGTAGGGATTGGATGAGATCATTCATGTAATAGTTGTGAGATTTGTTAGGGCTTGGTGCCTAGTATCCATCGGTAGTACTTTATGTCATTGTTGCAACTTATTATGCTTAATGCTTGTCACTTAGGGCCCGAGTGCCATGATCTCAGATCTGAACATGTTATTGAATCATGAGAATAATTATTGTTTTGGATCATATATATAAGTTGTATACACACGTCACTGTCCGGAACCCGAGGCCCCAAAGTGACAGAAATTGGGATAACCGGAGGGGATGGTTGCGACGTGAGGATCACATGTGTTCACGGAGTGTTAATGCTTTGCTCCGGTGCTTTATTAAAAGGAGCACCTTAATTACCAGTAGTTTCCCTTGAGGCCCCGCTGCAAACGGGCTGGTAGGACAAAAGATGTTGTGCAAGTTTCTCATTGCGAGCACGTACGACTAAATACGGAACACATGCTTATGATTGATTATTACTTGGATACCTTATTATTATTTATCTGCAATTGCCCTATGTATGACTATTTCATGAATTATCATCCATGCAGCGCCCGTTCATCCATCCCTATGCCTACAGTATTTTAATCCTGCTGTCTACTGCAATTATTACTGCTGTCTTTATTTTACTGCTGCTGTTATTTCACTACTGCTACTGTCATAAAACTGTTGCTACTGATAAACTGTGTCGAGCAAGTCTACTTCCAGGTGCAGCTGAACTGACAAATCATCTGTCAAGGCTTATAAATATTCTTTGGCTCCCCTTGTGTCGAATCAATAAATTTGGGTTTTACTTCCCTCGAAGACTGTTGCGATCCCCTATACTTGTGGGTCATCAAGACTATTTTCTGGCGCCGTTGCCGGGGAGCATAGCTCTATTTATAAGCTCACCAGGGAGTCATACTGCTCGCTGCAATTCATTCATCATGGGTAAACCTCGTGATGATAAGGTTCGTATATTGCCATCCACTACAAGGAGAGGTACAACTCTGAACACTTCTGCTGCTCTTGATTCACCGTCTGTTATAAGTCAACTTGTCACACCACCACATGCACATGCTTCACGTGCTGCTACTTCTGCTGAATCTGAGAATGTTTCTGATGAATTTGATGATGCTTCTACTGTGCTTGATGAAAGAGGTTCACTAGGTCCTTTTCTAGATGCTACAATTGCTAAATCTAAACAACTTGAAAATACTGAAACACCTAATGAAACTCCTGTTACACCTGCTTATTCACCTGAAACAAGAGAAACTACTAGTGATGATCTTGAGGAAACTTATGTTGAACTTGATGATGACTTTATTGATGAATGCATGAATTGTGATACCTCTAAAGATGTTAATGCTATTAAAAATCTTCTTCAAAGACGTGCTGTCAACTATAAACTTTCTCCTGATGCTAAATTTGCTACATCTCCCATAAATATAAAAGATAAAGATTATGATTTCTCTGTGGACTTGTCTTTTATAACTATTGCTGAGAAAGAACCTTTTCGAGGAACTGAAAATGAAAGTGTTGTAGAACATATGAACACTCTCTCTACTCTGAGTAGTTTGTTTTCTGATGATATTAAGAAACGCAGTTACTTTGTTACTAAAATTTTCCCTTTCTCATTGAAAGATGAAGCTAAACTTGGTTTAATGATTTATCTCCTGGATCTATTGAGAGCCCGATGGGTTTAGTCAATGCTTTCTTTCAGAAATATTTTCCTGCTAGTGCTCAACATGTTGCTTTACAGAAAATCTTTAACTTTAAGCAAAATGAGGGAGAGAAAATGCCTGAATCTTGGGCAAGGTTTTGTTCTTTACTTAGAGCTCGGCCTGGACATCAAATAGCTAAAAATGAACTTCTTGATATATTTTATAATGGACTAACTGTTGAATCTAGGACATACCTGGATAGTTGTGCTGGTTGTGTTTTCAGGAAAAGAACTCCAGATGAAGCCGAGGAATTATTGGCTAAGATAAGCCAAAATCATGATGATTGGACCCTGCCTGAACCAACTCCGGTACCTACGCCGAGGAAAAGAGGAGTGATTGAATTGAATGATGAAGAAATGAGAGAAGCCAAGAAATCTCTTAAGGAGAAAGGTATTAAATCTGAAGATGTGAAAAATCTTCCACCTATAGAAGAATTGTGTAAGCCAATTCCTCACTCATCTACAGTTGAGGTACACTCTCTCCAACGCTTTGATGATAGAGATATCCCTTATTCTAAACCTCCTGATCAATGCTTAGATGAGTTTGATAATTTCATTGTTAAGCAAAACAATTTCAATTGGAGAATAGAAAATAGCTTCATAAAGAATTCTCATGTCATTAATCATTTGCATGATGTTTTGGAAAGAACTTCTAATGATGTTAAAATACTCATTAAACATTTTCATATGGTTCAAACTCAAATTGAGCAATTGACTAAAGTGCAAAAAGATTTGTAGGTAATGCTTCTAGAGAAAATGATAAACATGCTTTTGGTATAGCAACTAGAGGTGGTGCTTCCACTCAGGATCCTTTATATCCTGAGGGACATCCTAAAAGAATTGAGCAAGATTCTCAACTAGTTAATGAAACTACTACCCCTTCTAAGAAAAAGAAGAAGAAGAAACATAAACATGTTGAGGAATCTCCTGAACCTATTAAAGACAATGAGCATGTTAATAATCCAAATAGTATATCTATCTCTGATGCTGAAACTGAGAGTGGTAATGAACATGCTAATGATAAAGATAAGAATGATGCTTCTGATAAAGAGGAAAGTGAAGAGGAACCTGAAAAGCATTCTAAAAAAAAAAGTACACTAAAGAAGATTTTCTTGCTAAGAAACATGGTAATGAAAGAGAACCTTGGGTGCAAAAACAAATGCCTTTTCCTACTAAGAAACTTAAATCTAAGGAAGAAGAACATTATAACAAATTTTGTGAATGGATGAAACCTTTGTTTTTGCAAATTCCTTTGACTGATGCTATTAAGTTACCTCCCTATTCAAAGTACATGAAAGATATTGTCTCTAACAAGAGAAAGATTCCTAATGAAGAGATTTCTACCATGCTTGCTAATTATTCTTTCAATGGTAAGGTTCCAAAGAAGCTTGGAGATCCAGGTATACCAACTATTCCTTGCTCAATCAAAAATAACTATGTTAGAACTGCCTTATGTGATTTAGGTGCAGGGGTGAGTGTTATGCCTTTTTCTCTTTACAAGAGACTTTACTTGGAAAAATTGATACCAACTGATATATCTTTGCAAATGGCTGATAAATCTACTGCTGTTCCTGTTGGTATATGTGAAGATGTTCCTGTTCAAGTAACTAATAATTGCTTGATATTAACTGATTTTGTTGTGCTTGAAATGCCTGAAGATGATAATATGTCTATTATTCTTGGAAGACCTTTTCTTAATACTGCAGGGGCTGTTATTGATTGCAACAAAGGAAAGTGACTTTCCATGTTAATGACAAAGAGCATACTGTTTATTTTCCCAAGAAGCTGGACAAAATATTTGGAGTTAATACAATTACCAATATTAAAAGTATCAAAGTGGGAAGTATTGATTGCCCTATATATGAATCTCATGAAGAACTTCGATATATTATGATTGGATCTATAGCTATACCATTTAAGGTAACATGATTGTTCAATGTGGTTTAATTCTTTTATGTCATAAAATGTATTTGGTGGCAAGACTTGATCAACCTTGTTAACAAATATGTTTTACATGCATAAAATTGCTAAACAACATATTTTTCTTTCTCACTTTTGTTTTACCTACTGTTTTGCTACTGTAATTTGCAAAGTTAAGTAATGCTTGGTCTTTACATAAATTCATTTTGTCTAGTTTTCATTTTTAAGTACCCAGAAAATGTCAGAAATAAAAGTTTTCAAAAAAATTATGAAAAATATTCTGTAAGTCCTAGTTTTTAAAGAGGAACGTGGGAGTACCAGAGGATGACCAGGGGGACCCACCAGGCCACCACACGCCCCCACGGCGCGGTGGAGGGCAGGCCGCGCCCTGCCCTGGTGTGGGGTCCACCTGGCCCTCCTCTCACTCATCTCTCCCCCACTCCTTTCTCTCTCCCGACCATACACACCAACATTGCTCAAACTCGTGTTCTTGCTGCTCTTGCTCGAAATTTTTCGATCTACTTGCTCAGCCCATCTTTGCTGCTGAAATTTGGATCAATTGCTCTCCAGTATGTGACTCCTCCGATTATCCAAATAGAATTTTGTTTACACTACAAGAAATATGCTAACTTATGACCTTTTGACAGTGACGCTGAAAATATTGGTCATAGATCTATGACCATTTTGCACAGTTTGGTCATGCGCTGTTTTGGGGGGTCTAAATCCTAATATATAACGACCAAATCTGTCAAAAAGGTCATAATCTCATTACATGGATTGGTCATGATCCAGATAGCACTAATCTAGAACATTTTTTCTACCCGGTTACGACCAATTTAAATGGTCATTCGCATGAGTTGACAGCCAACTCAGCAGTCTCGCCTACGTGTCACTGCTTACATGTCATATTTTGCTTAGGTGTCACACTGATTGGATAGCCAACTCAGCATTCTCGCCTATGTGTCAATGTCATTTCCGCTTACGTGTCACTCTGACAAGTAGGACCCATTGTCAGTAACACAAACATTGACTTGACTTGTTGACTAACCTGACCGGTGGGACCAGCACTGACATGGGGACTCACTCTGACAAGTAGGACCCATTGTCAGCACTAACACAAACATTGACTTACTTGTTGACTAACCTGACCAGTGGGACCAGCACTGACATGGGACCCACCCAACCTCTATCATGTGGGCCCGCCCCACCATACCTGACGTGTGGGCCAACCACGCCAAATCTGACATGTGGGACCCATAGTCGCTGACATGTGGGACCCACAATCGCGCACTGACATGTGGGACCTACAGCCGCGCCCTGACATGTGGGTCCGGCCTCACACCAGTCTAATATCTGGCAAAATATTTGCACAAGCTGGGGGTCGAACCCGCGACCATGTGCATGCAAAGACTGCTCACAACCGCTGGGCTGATCACATCCTGTTGTTAATTCCATAGAAGACATGCTATCTATAGCGTGCACCTGTCTAGTTACAGAAAGAGGCCTGGGCCGGTGGGGTAAGCCCGCAAGATAATGGGCCATCTCCGCTGGTACTTTTTTTCCTTTTTATTATTCTTTTATGTGATGGGCCATCTCTGCTGGTACTACCATCAGGGTGCGAAACAGGCCTGTGCCTGTGCGGCAAGGTGATGGGCCGGCCCGTCTGGTTCTTTTTTTCCTTTTTATTATTCTTTTATGTTTTCTTTTATAACTTTTGATTTTGAACTCCAATTTCAACCAAATAAATTTTGTATTTTTTGTAAAGTTGTACTCTATAATTATAGAAAATTAGGGACTGTTTTTGTTCAAAATAAAATAACAAAATACCACTAACCTTATATATTGCTTTACATATGGTTTTGAAGAATTTAAAATATTTTTTTGGATTATTCTATTAAATTCAATATATTTCTAAGAAAACTTTTCCAAATAATTCCCGTATTCCAAGTTAATATATTTCCCATATTCCAAGTTAATTATTTTGAAATTCAATTCATTTTGATTTTTTTTTAAAATTTGTATGCTTGTTTGAAAATCTAGTCGAAGTCTTGGTCATGACCGTTCGTGTGTAGTGATTGAATCATGCAAATATTTTTGTGTATCTATGATGAAATGACTAGTTGTGAACCTAGAAATGAAATTCCTAAAAAATAACGGGCAAGATATATAGCACTTGTTGTTCAAATTTTAGTCATTTCCAGCTGAATCGGCAGGAAACCGTTTAATTGACCGGAAAATGGTAGAGAGCTCGGAAATGAATACTTTTTGGTGATTTTACATAGAATGATATCTACTATGTGAAAAAAATTTATCGGCTCCATTTTGCACGACACTCTCGGTATCCGCTTCGCAAAAAGTCTGGCTATTGGCACTCAAAAAATGAAAAGCGGATTTTTTTGTGAAACATGTCGAAATCGCTGGTCGGCAACATTGTTTGTCATGCCACAATGCACACATGTGCCAAATTCGGGCGCATTTCGACAAACTATGTCCTGAATGTGGCCAAAACACTGCTTGTTAGTCTTGAAAGTTATGAATATATATTCATGATAACAAGTTTTAAGGAACACGTTTTCAATAAAACTTCTGAATTGCAAGTTTATATTTTTTTATGGTAACTAGGCCACATGTCATGACGCTACGCGAAGGTTTTCCATTATTTTGATTTTTTTTTAATTTCGTATGCTTATTTGAAAATCTAGTCAAAGTCTTGGTCATGACCGTTCGTGTGTAGTGATTGAATCATGCAAATATTTTTGTGTATCTATGGTGAAATGACTAATTGTGAACCTAGAAATGAAATTCCTGAAAAATAACGGGCAAGATATATAGCACTTGTAGTTCAAATTTTAGCCATTTCTAGCTGAATCGGCAGGAAACCGTTTAATTGACCGGAAAATGGTAGAGAGCTCAGAAATGAATACTTTTTGGTGATTGTACATAGAATGATATCTACTATGTGAACAATTTTTATCGGCTCCATTTTGGACGACACTCTCGGTAGCCGCTTCACAAAAAGTCGGGCTATTAGCACTTAAAAAATGAAAAGCGGATTTTTTTGTGAAACATGTCGAAATCGCTGGTCGACAACATTGTTTGTCATGCCACAATGCACACATGTGCCAAATTCGGGAACATTTCGACAAACTATGTCATGAATGTGGCCAAAACACTGCTTGTTAGTCTTGAAAGCTATGAATGTCTATTCATGATAGCAAGTTTCTGGGAACACGTTTTCAATGAAACTTCCGATTTGCAAGTTTATATTTTTTTATGGTAACTAGGTCATATGTCAAGACGCTACGCGAAGGTTTTCCATTATTTTGATTTTTTTTGAATTTTGTATGCTTGTTTGAAAATCTAGTCGAAGTCTTGGTCACGACCGTTCGTGTGTAGTGATTGAATCATGCAAATATTTTTGTGTATCTATGATGAAATGACTAGTTGTGAACCTAGAAATGAAATTCCTAAAAAATAACGGGCAATATATATAGCACTTGTAGTTCAAATTTTAGCCATTTCCAACCGAATCGGCAGGAAACCGTTTAATTGACCGGAAAATGGTAAAAAGCTCAGAAATGAATACTTTTTGGTGATTGTACATAGAATGACATCTACTATGGGAACAATTTTTATCGGTTCCATTTTGGACGACACTCTCGGTAGCCGCTTCACAAAAAGTCGGGCTATTAGCACTTAAAAAATGAAAAGTGGATTTTTTTGTGAAACATGTCGAAATCGCTGGTCGGCAACATTGTTTGTCATGCCACAATGCAAACATGTGCCAAATTCGGCACATTTCGACAAACTATGTCATGAATGTGGCCAAAACACTGCTTGTTAGTCTTAAAAGTTATGAATGTCTATTCATGATAGCAAGTTTCTGGTAACACGTTTTCAATGAAACTTCCGAATTGCAAGTTTTTTTTTTATGGTAACTAGGTCACATGTCAAGACGCTACGCGAAGGTTTTCCATTATTTTGATTTTTTTTGAATTTTGTATGCCGATTTCAATATACGGTCAAAACGGCGGACATAACCGTTTGTACCTAGGGGTTGAATCTTGGGAAAATTTTGTTGTATCTCTGATGAAATAGGTACTTGTGTACCTAAATATGATTTTTTCAAAAAATCATAAGAAAACTATGAGGCACCTGTAGTTCAAATTTGACCCCCTTCCACCTGAATCGGCAGGAATTTATCTTTTTTACGAGAGGTAGATAGAAACAATTTGACACACAACCATTTGGTTAATTGTAAATATTATGTGGTATAGTATTTTTAGAAAATGTATTTCTCCTAGCTTACCACATATTTTCGGTAGTTGCTTCACAAAATAACCCATTTTTTGCACTCAGAATATGATAAATGATTTTTTTGTGCACGGAAAATGAAAACTTTATTCAGAAACATTGTTCATGGTTCCAAGATGAATGTTTATGCCTAATATGGGCACATTTGAACAAACTATTCCATGAATGTGGCCATAACATTCGTCATTTGGCTTGAAAGCGATGAATCTTCGTAGATGATAACTCATTTCTAAGAACACTTTTTCAATACAACTTCTGTATTGCAAGTCTATATTTTTTTATGCTAACTAGGTCACATATCATGACTCCACACGAAGGTTTTCCATTTATTTGATTTTTTTTGAATTTCGTATGCCGATTTCAATATACGGTCAAAACGGCGGACATGACCGTTTGTACCTAGGTGTTGAATCTTGGGAAAATTTTGTTGTATCTCTGATGAAATACGTACTTGTGTACCTAAATATGATTTTTTTCAAAAAATCATAAGAAAACTTTGAGGCACCTGTAGTTCAAATTTGACTCCCTTCCAGCTGAATCGGTAGGAATTTATCTTTTTTACGAGAGGTAGATAGAAACTGTTTGACACGCAACCATTTGGTTAATTGTAAATATTATGTGGTACAGTATTTTTAGAAAATGTATTTCTCCTAGCTTACCACATATTTTCGGTAGTTGCTTCACAAAATAACCCATTTTTTGCACTCGGAATATGATAAATGATTTTTTGTGCACGGAAAATGAAAACTTTATTCAGAAACATTGTTCATGGTTCCAAGATGAATGTCTATGCCTAATATGGGCACATTTGAACAAACTATTCCATGAATGTGGCCATAATATTCGTCATTTGGCATGACCGTATTCCAAGTTTATTATTTTTTATCTATAGTATGACAGATATAAGGACACAACGCGAAGTTTTTCCATTTCTTTGAATTGTTTTGAGTTTCGTATGCCGATTCCAAAATACGGTCAAAACAGCGGACATGACCGTTCATAGGTAGGGGTTGAATATTGCAAAATTATTGTTGTATCTTTGATGAAATAGGTACTTTTGTATAATAAAATAATTTTTCAAAAAATAATATTCAAACTATCAAGCATATGTAGTTCAAACCCTATATAAAACATAGTCCTAATTTCCCTTCCACAACAAATGTTGCCCTAGAGCCCAAAAATATTTGCACACAGCGACAAATCTCCCACCTACCATTTTTTGACTTGAAATGACTGGAATACCCGCAGATATTCAAGCCCGCACCACTCAACTAGGGGTACTTTCGTATATGTACCAGACTACCTAATATAACCCCACCTGAATCGATCCCCACTCGAACCCTAGCCCTCCCCGCCAGTCCCTCCCGAACCCTAGCCGCCAGCCACAAGGTCCGCCGCCATCACCCACTCGGCGCACTCGCCCCGCCACCATCACCCATCGATCCTTGGCTAGGAGCCGTGCTCGCGGTCCGGGTAGTGGCCGCTCTCCGGTGCGCGGCGTCCAGACAAGCAGCTCTCCGCGGAAAACCCTAGCCCCTTTAGGACCTTCCTCCCTCGCACGCGTGGCGCCGCCGCCTCCCTCCGGCAACCCCTCCTCTCACCACCGTCCTCCCCTGCCCTCCGCGTGCTCTCGGCCGTTCCGGCTACGGTGCTCCGTTCGGGAGAAGGACGACAAAAGAAAGCAACACGGCCCTCGCCGTCTCCGATCGATGGTGGCCGCCGCATCGCCGCCGCCGGTGCCGTTGCCGCATGCACCAAGGCAGGCGCGGCCACCCCACATACACCAAGGCAAGCTCCCTTCCCCTATTCCCCTCAATCTGTACATCTTGCATCTCGACCTCTAGCAGCTAAAAAGCGGATTGGATCTCGCAGATGATCAAGCACGCGCGCGCTCATGAAGCAGCACCGCGCCGACCACCCGGCTGTGCGCACAAACCTTACCCGTTTCCCCGTCGCCGCCGCTGTCCCTTCTTCTCTCCACCCTGCCGCACCTCGATCAAATCGAGCCACCCTCCTCCGCAGAGCCGTCACCCCCTCGCCAGACACGAAGATGAGAGAGGAGGCATGCCCGCCAGGAGAGACGCCCGGCCTCACCAACCCGCCCGCTGCAGGCCATCTCGATCCCGAGATCTGGTCTTCGCCAGCGTTGCTCCACCTCTCCAACCTATCTCTCTCTATCACCTCTTTCTCAACCTCTTAACCCTACGCATCTATTGAATCAGGAGCCCGCGATTGGATGTCTTGGACGCGCTCCTCCGTGGCTTCCTCACCGATTGCCGTCACTGAAGCCTAAGCTCTTCACTGGATCCGGGTTGAATCCAGTGGCTACAGCTTCTGATCCGGGCAGACCAGGACGGGAGGAGGCGTGGGCTTCGACCTGCTCTGCTGTTCGGTACGTGCGTCCCGTCCTCTCCTCGCTCCTGCAGTACATGTTCTGTTCTGTCCTAGCGTTAATTGATTTAGACAGCACCGTCTTATACTAGTAATTCATGTTTGTGGTAATTTGCACTACCTGGCACGTGAATCAGCACAGATTGTGAACGTCAAAGCTAATCTGCTTCTGCCTGTGTGTTTGTGCTTTGCAGGCCTCCACCGAGCTGTGGCTGCTGGACGCCAGGACGGACTTGTACCATCCCAACTGGCCACCGGACTGCTCGCCATGAAAGGCACGTACCTCCTCAAGCACAATGTCCTGCTGCACCGCCATCATCAAATACTACTTAGGCAACCAGGTAGTATCACTCTCCCTAACGCTGCTCTCTATGCTACGTTGCATCATCTGCTGCTGGGTGTATCTTGTCAGTTGTCACCAAACTCCAGGAGTAGTCTTAGGGATGAGTAGAAACGTTGCTACCATAAGGCATTCTTTGTCTTGAGCATCAACACTTTGCCTGCCTTGCAACTATGTTTTTGTATTGGGTCATTTTTAACTAAGAAGCTTAGGCATAAGTTACACTATCAAAATTTATAAAGTTTAAGTGTTGTTTGCTTGGTTGTGAAATCAGATCGGACAAAGTATATATGTGTACTATTATGCCACGAATATAAAGCTCCTCATGTTTGCTCGTACCATCGCAATAGATGATTACTTTTCCAAGCATGAACTTGGTTAGACTAATTTGCTCAATTCTCAACCTGAACGCTAATCTGCTTGTGGGTTTTGCATGTCTCCAACAGCCGGAGCTGCTGCCACCGGTATCAGCTTGCATGCTCCTGCCATCGATGTCGGGCGGAGATCCCACTGCTTGCATGCTCGTTGTGCTGATTCATGTGTGGCGCCCGCCTCAAGGACTACTCCATGGCCATCAAATACTTAGGCAAAACCAGGTAGTCTCAGTCTCTTCAACCCTTCTATTTTGGCACTTGTGGTTGCCAATGCAGGTTTTCCCCATGTATGTATGTATGTATGGTTGCTGCATCATCTGCCATGTATGTGTGCATTATCCATGTGCTTGCCAAAATGCGATGGATATTTTGCTAGAAACATTTTATCTCTTGAGGCAAGTTTGGATAGAATCCTACTACTCTACACAACACAAGATGAACACTTGTTGCCTGCCTTGCAACTATGTATCTAAATATCAACTGAGTATGTGACAAGGACCATTTGTCTACCACTTTTACCATCCACCATTTTCAGGATTTACCAGACATGTTAGTATATGATTCAAATGTTCTGCAGTTGCGTCATATCTACTATTAATACACTGTCCAAGTCATGAATTTCCTGAACTGGTGCATATATCTGGGTACTAGTCAATTAGAAATGTCTTTATCTAGTCGTGTGTCATCAGAAAATTTGTGATACATATTCGCGGAACATTGTTCTTCTCATATGTTCAAGAAAATGTATAAGATTTCTATTCTTGACATAAAAAGATGATCTGTGCTATCTTGCTGCATTTTATGTTCAGTGATACATTCTTTCTTTGTTTCTGGTTATAGCTATAATTGTAATACCAATGCTACCACTGAAATTCTGTTTTGGTGTAAATGTTAGACTGCGACAAGAAACTCCAACAGACTATGGTGGAGATGTTCTCGCTGAAGTTGGCCAGTGCCACCTATAGCAAAGATCAATGTGATGATCTCCATCCTAGGTGACTGCTTCACGAAGATCATCAGCCCCAAGGTACATATACTGTGTATCCGCAAAGATCAATCATCCATGTGGGTGCAGGGTTCAGTAGGCTTGTTCGCTGCTATATTTATGGAGCTTCACGAATTGATAAGCATGCTGAAAGTTTAGTTACTGGTTATGTCATGTGTATTACTTTAGTAGGTTGATTTTCTGGTTCTTTCTTCCATTACTTTGCTTTTATAGCTGTCCCTAATACCCTCTATTGTGTATGTAGATTGCTGTAGGGTAAATATAAATCAGAAGTACTCCCTCTTGGAATTGAAGGCTGCTGCTGGGACAGCAGATCAGAAGAATCCTGGAGATGTGCACGGCAGTTTTAGAAGATCATGTTTAGTGCTTGTGTATCTATTTTTGAATGTTTGTACACTTGTTGGAACTAAACTGTAATTAGACCTGTATCTGTTGTTGTGAATATATGATGTGTGAAATTGTTTGCAGTTGAAATGTGTGAAATTTAAACCTGTGACTTAAAAAGGCCAAAAGTTCTAATGGCCCATGTAATATTTGGGCTTTACAAAGGCTACGGCCTAAACGATAGTGAAACTGGGACATTGTGTATTAAAAAAAAACAAATTAAAAGCCTGTTCGAAATTGCCAAAAAAAAGGCCATGGCCCAGAAAATTAAAAGGCCAAACTGTTGGGCTGGGCCCATATAGCCGTCTAAAGTAATCTGCGAAAAAAGTATGTTAAAAGGGCCGTGTTATTGGGCCAGGCCCATTTAGATAGCTGAATTGGATTGGGCTGATTCTGATTTACGACCATTCTATTTGGTCACAATTTTGCCACGTCAGCTCTGCCACGTTGGATCTGACTGGGACTTACCACGTCAGCTACGCCACGTCAGCTCAGCCACGTTGGATATGACGTGGACTGGCCAGATTGGTAGTGACCAAAACAATTGGTCATAGAATTTGTGACCTTTGGTTTTGGTCACAATTGTCTATGACCAATCCCCAAAAAAGGTCGCAAACTGCCATTAGTGACGCTCATCTTTTGACCAATCGTTCTTTGTCACAAAAAGGTCATAAATGACAGTTCATGACCATTTCTGTGACCAATATTGAGGGTCACAAGTTAGCATATTTCTTGTAGTGTTAGTTGCTTATATCTTTAGCATTTTGGTACTGTAGGTGACATGTTATTAGAGCTTGCATGCTTGTTCTTGTTTAGATTAACTAGTTTTGATGCATGTTTAGTCCCCTAGTAAGTCTCCCTAGTGTTTCCTTTGATTTAACCACTCCAAAATTATTTTTTATGAGGTTTGTTTAAAAATTTCAGAAAAGGAAGATGGATGGAAACCAACTTAACTATGAAGAATTGGAAGTATCAGAGGTCATGGGAGTCAACCGTGAAGACTCTGTGTTTCCCTCTATTTATCCATGCCATGAGTTTATGAATGCTGCAGGAATCTTGCAAGATTTCAACACTCTAATCTCTAATGCAGGGTTGGAATACTTTGTGGCAGATGAACCACATCAATATGTAAAGCTGACTATGTCAGTGGTTCAAAGTTTTAGATTTAGTTGGAATTTGCCTACTCCCATGGTTCATTATAATATCTACAATAAAGCTGTAGATTTGTCCCTTCATGATTTTTGTGCAGCTATTAAGGTACCACACTGGGGATCTCATGGGAGGATTCGAGGTCAACCAAAGCATTTGCAAGACCTTTACTCAGAGATTTGCCAAGGGAAAGATTTTACAACCGAGGATGGTAAAATTCGAAACATCCAACTCCCATCTATTCGATATTTTGCCCACTACCTTGGCAAATGTGTTTTAGCTAGGAAGAATGCAAGTAAATTATCTGTTTATGACTTGGCTTTTCTTTCTGCTGCCTTAAAACGTGATAGAACTTATAACTTGGGAGCTATGATTGCATTTCGTCTCTCCACTAACCGTGAAAAAGGAGGGGTTTGTGGAGGTCTCATTGCTTCTCGATTATTAGCCATGCATGGTTTAGGACCACATCACTTTGATATTCAGCTCCCCATTGAAAGACTTGATCTTAACTCTATGATTAGCCACCAATTTATTTCCCGCTGGTCCACCATTGATAATCTATCTTATGAATTAGTTTTTGTTAAGAAGACCAGGTGGAGAACTAAAACCTATGAACGCATAGTCTGTTTGCCTGCGCCTCTTTTGTTTAACCTTGATGTCAGGCAAGGATGGTCATTCTCGGAGGGAGACCTGGATGCATATATGGAGGAGCATGGCCTTCATGCGGATAGTGAGGGAGGAGGTCCTGAGGAGGACTTCATTCAGCCCTTTGACACGACGAGCTCCTCATACCAGGATCCTGATTATGATCACGCTAGGTATGATCCACCTGGATGGAGTTCTGGGCCATGTGGATGATTAGTCTCCCACTTAGGCCAAAAGCCTAAGCTTGGGGGGAGGTATGCCGACAAGTTCACTCATTTTATCATATTCATATCATGTTGGTACTTTGTATATCCATGTTTTAGTTTGTTTCTTTTCTTTTGTTTCTTGTGTCCATTTCATTTTCGCAAAACACCAAAAGACCAAAAATATTTCCTTTATTTCTCTTGCTTTTGAATTTGTAGTGCTAGTTTACTTTATTTTTCGTTTTGGTTGTTATTCAAAAATCCAAAAAGATTTTGCTTTGTTTGCTTGTTTCTTTCTATGCTTGCTTTAATTCGAAAACCCAAAAATATTTGTTGTTCTTCTGCCGTTTTGTATAGTTGTTTCAGGAGTTCGAAAAATTTCCGTGGTTCCACTTGGACTTGGTTATCATTTCACATCATTCAAGCCACACAAGTGAAAAGCAATAATGACGACTTACGACAATTCGGATGTGGTAAAAGGCTGGTATGAACTCTATTTGTTTTTCATTTTTGTAAATATGCCTACTCATGTGAACATGCTTAGCTATCATGGTAGTGGTTATGTTATTTAATGATTACTTAGTAGTTTATGTCTTCTTATGACCAGTACCAAATTGCTAATAGCGAATAACATGTCATATAGATATTTACATGCATTGTTCTATTCGTAAAACGGTATGGCAGGCTGGTATCCTCCTCTGAATAATTCACTTGATTCGACTTGGCACATGCTCACACATGTTATGACTGAAAAAAAAGTCAATTAAGCCTTGATGATCTATTTTGCCTCAGAGTTTTAGTATCATTTTTATGCCTCCGTTAATTTTATTTTGTCGCAAGCATGATTATGACCGTTATCGCTCTCGTGGTTGTCGCTTCCCAGTCTATTGCTAGCCTTCACTTGTACTGAGCGGGAATGCTGCTCGTGCATCCAAATCCTTTAAACCAAGTTATCCCAAAGAGTCCACCAAAAACTCCTATGCATGGTATTTCAAGCCATTCCAAGTAAATTTGCATGTGCTACCTTTAAAACTTTCAAAATATTTCCCTTTTTGTGTCAATGTTTACTAGCTCATGAGGAATTAGTGTGGTTATTCTTTATTCTATTTGTCAAATGGACTTTTACACCTGGACTAGTGGCATATACATCCGCTTATCCAATAACTTGCAAAAAGAGCTGGCAACGGGGTGCCCAGTCCCAATTAATTACAACTTTAACCAATTAATTCTCTTCACACTTTTGCCCTGATTCATCAGTAAGCAATGACAAACAGTGAAATACCTGAATGTGTGTAAACCAAAGAGAAAGAGGGATGATCTGCCTTGCTGGTAGAAATAACGTCCTTCATGGGAGCCGCTCTTAAAAGTCCGTTTGACAGGTAGAATACTGTTCTCACCCGCTACCATTCGTTGACAATTAACAAACACCTCTCAAAACATTTTTACCTCTGTTTTTAAAATAAAAAGCTCTAGCACGTGTTAATCCCTGCTTCCCTCTGCGAAGGGCCAATCTTTTATTTTTATGTTGAGTCACCATCCTTTCTTTGAGCACCTCTTCGAGAGCATAACTGTCGTTCTTAGTGTAATGTGCTTGTCCCAGGATACGATTAATTGAGGTATAACTATGATACTCTTATCTTTGATATTTTTATATCTAGTCTTCACTTGAACTTCAGAGGTGCCTTGGCATTTATGTTTTGCCCTTCAAACAAAGGCAAGCGAGATACCACTTTGTCATATCTTTTTACGAACATTGCAATTCTTGTGGATAGATATATGCTATGTTATTCATTCTTAGTACTTTGGTATCTTTTCATGATTTGCATAACTACTAGGTGTCATTATTTGCATGGTTCCTATTATGAATTGTCTAAGTAATTGATCATATAGTAGGCATGTATACATCATATGAAGCAAATGTGTTCGTAAAAGTTTCTTTTATCGCACTCAGTTGTTAACTGAATTGCTTGAGGACAAGCAATAAGCTAAGCTTGGGGGGAGTTGATACGTCCAAAACGTATCCACTTTTCCGAACACTTTTGCTATTGTTTTCCTCTAATTTGTGTGATTTGAATGCAACTAACACGGACTAACGCTGTTTTCAGCAGAATTGCCTTGGTGTCTCGTTTTTGTGCAGAAAGTCAAAGTTTTAGGAAAATTCCAGAAAAATTCCAGAAATTCTATTTTTCCAGAAGACCCACGGAGCCAGAAGACGAAGCGAGGAGGGTGCACAGGGGCACCACACGCACCCAGGGCGCGGGTGGGCCCTTGCCGCGCCCAGGGGTGGTGTGGCCCCCCTGTGTGGCCCCCAGCGCTCCCCTTCGGACTACTTAAAGCCTCTGACCTAAAAACTTCGGGGGATCGACGCTTTTTCCAGAAACCTTCCAGAGCTCCGCCGCCATCGAAAACCCTATTTCGGGGATCAGAAACTCCGTTCTGGCACCCTGCCGGGACGGGGAATTGGAGGAGATCATCGCCATCATCATCACCGCCACCTCTCCATCGACCATCCATGACTCCCCCATCCATGTGTGAGTAATTCCCCGCTGTAGGCTGAGGGGATGGTAGGGATTGGATGAGATCATTCATGTAATAGTTGTGAGATTTGTTAGGGCTTGGTGCCTAGTATCCATCGGTAGTACTTTATGTCATTGTTGCAACTTATTATGCTTAATGCTTGTCACTTAGGGCCCGAGTGCCATGATCTCAGATCTGAACATGTTATTGAATCATGAGAATAATTATTGTTTTGGATCATATATATAAGTTGTATACACACGTCACTGTCCGGAACCCGAGGCCCCAAAGTGACAGAAATTGGGATAACCGGAGGGGATGGTTGCGACGTGAGGATCACATGTGTTCACGGAGTGTTAATGCTTTGCTCCGGTGCTTTATTAAAAGGAGCACCTTAATTACCAGTAGTTTCCCTTGAGGCCCCGCTGCAAACGGGCTGGTAGGACAAAAGATGTTGTGCAAGTTTCTCATTGCGAGCACGTACGACTAAATACGGAACACATGCTTATGATTGATTATTACTTGGATACCTTATTATTATTTATCTGCAATTGCCCTATGTATGACTATTTCATGAATTATCTCATCCATGCAGCGCCCGTTCATCCATCCCTATGCCTACAGTATTTTAATCCTGCTGTCTACTGCAATTATTACTGCTGTCTTTATTTTACTGCTGCTGTTATTTCACTACTGCTACTGTCATAAAACTGTTGCTACTGATAAACTGTGTCGAGCAAGTCTACTTCCAGGTGCAGCTGAACTGACAAATCATCTGTCAAGGCTTATAAATATTCTTTGGCTCCCCTTGTGTCGAATCAATAAATTTGGGTTTTACTTCCCTCGAAGACTGTTGCGATCCCCTATACTTGTGGGTCATCAGCGCGCGATACGGCAGAAAGGTATGATACACTAAGTGATGCAGTCTTCGAGCGTCTAGAACTCCATCTCGAGGGGTGTCGCTGGTGGGATGATGTCGATGTCCTCCCTCGCGGGGCTGTAGTCGGGTGAAGTGCGGTCATCTCGGGAGTCTCCGGAGTAAGGGGTGTGTTGGCACGGACGCGACGACGCTGAGAACATACAGGGGTGAAGCGTGAGTAGTAGTGGGCGGCGCTGCTACGAGTGCGGGGAGGTGGCGACGGAATGTGGGGTGTGGAAAAGCGGGCTATTCCCCTCCTGATCTGCTCGAGGGAGCTACGGGTAAAGGTGGGGAGCTGAGTTGGGTGGCGAGAAGAACTAGCTCCAGATGCCCGTGTCATCTCGGCCATAGCTACATTGGCGCGAAGCGAGGCAAACTGGAGGAGGGTGATGTGGAGATACTGTTGGAGGAGGGTGATGTGGAGATACTGGTGGAGGAGGGTGGTGTACTGAAGGAGGGCGGTGAGGGCTGAGCGGGGGTCACCTGGGTTGGGAAAAAGAATGTCCCGTTATCTAAATCCAACCTTGGGAAGTAGACGTAGCGGGTGCACTGCCTCATGACTGGGTCGTATGTGCGAAGGAAGACGATGGCGTCTCCTGCAGCCTCCTGTATGGCTCGGGTCGCCTGAGTAGAGACACCGGAAGTGACGGCGTGGAAGATCCCATCGGCCACCGGCTCTGGGCGCAAGTGGACGGTGGCGGTGAACTCAGAGGTGGACATGTCGGTTGTAGTACACGCGGTAGGTCGGGGGAGGTGTGCCTGGGTAGAGGTGGTGCCAAATCTCACGGAGAAACTGCGGAAAGCCGGGAACGTGTACGGCGGTGGTCTCTGTGAACAACTCTGGCGCCATCTGTACCAGGGACAAAAGCCAAAAGGCGAGCGTTAAAGTTTAAAAGCACAAACAAGTAGAGAAACAGTTAAGAAGCTGGCAACGCAGCAAGTTCTATCCTAAGTCGTCCATGGAACTAGGGTATCCTATAGGTAGTTAGGCTCTGATACCAAGCTCTGTGGCACCCCGATCCAGATGATCGAGCTACCCCATATACCAGTCCCAGAAACACTGGATATATGACAACTTGATAAACAAAGACATAACCAAATACATATATGGCTCTGAGTTCGGATGGATACAGGATTACAACACGGGGTGAGGCTCCAGCGATCGCGCAACAGGCGCACACAACAGTATGTACATTATTTTTCTAACATCGAGCCCCTATCAGAGATTGCAGCGGGTACGTAGGTAGTAGCGTGGCAACGACGGCCTTATTCCACGGGGTTCTGCCTGGGATACTGATTCCTAGTTCTCGTACAGCGGGTACTCGGCGACAGGTGCAGCGGGGTCTGGCCACATAAAAAGCCAGGTGAGTACATTGAATGTACTCGCAAGACATTAGCCCAAAATCAAACAAGCTCTATCTATATGGCATGGCATAAGTTCGGAAAGTAGCATGGCATAAGTTCGGGTATGCAAGTGCGAGTCCAAGCTTAACGGTTGGACATAACTTACCTACTTACCTTAGTAGGGATGTTTCATATTTCTAAAGTGAGATCACATTTCTCACTCAACAACATGTAGCCACAACTAGGCTTCCAAGCCTCTAGCCAACTCTGGCTTCACTCTAGGCTCTCAGGCCTCTAGCCAACTCTGGCTAGGCTCTCAAGTTTCCACATGATCATTGGGTTTCATATTAATTAATTATCCATGTTCGACCGGACTGACTCATAGCGTGACTTGACCCAAACATCGTCCCATAACCTAGGGACAAGGCTAGATTCTAGATTTACACTCTAGAGAGGTTGCAACTTTTATCCACACGCTGAAGTCTAGGCTTGTACCGCCGGTACCGAAGTACTAGAACCGATCATGGCGAGCAGTACAAACCCACACTTCCATAACCGTTTATTCTACCCGGACACTCCCTGTGTAGCCACCGACACGTCCTGGGGACCAAGTCTTATGACGAAGTGAATCCGGCACGCCCCCAACAGATGAGCGACGCCTAGCTCCGGAACCTTCACAAGACTAGCCCCGACCACAAAGGTAACCGACTAGACTTGCCAAAAGGGTGGCGTCAAAGGAGGCTTGATAGAATACTCGGCCATGGTCCGCCCATATGAACGACGCATGGTTGTGCTGGTGGTGTTTGGTGAGTGGCACTATGTGACACAATCTAGTCGAGGGAGGTGGTTATCTTTTTAGTCAAATTTTGATTCCTGTCACCAACATGATCCAAGCAACACATGACATTCACATAATAATCCAAGCAGTAAATAAATTGTATTGACCGGGCGACTATGGCGCCACCACGTATCAATGTCCAAACTGAGCAAAAGAAAAATAGCGTCAATCAGACGACTGTGGCGGAGCTACCTCCGACCAGCCCCATCTCGTTTGACTATAAAAGAAAGTAACGTCAACCGGACGACTGTGGCGGAGCTACCTCCGACCAGCGCCATCTCGTTTGACTATAAAAGAAAGTAACGTCAACCGGACGACTGTGGCAGAGCTACCTCGGACCAGCGCCATCTCGTTTGACTACAAATGTTAGCCCAGTTGCATTGTTCCTCCATTCCTTCGACTGTGGCGATTCCCCCAGTCCAGCATCTCGACAATGGGGAGTGATGCGCAAGATATTGAAGACAAACGAATATATAGCAATGCGACAATATTTAATGCAATATGGCATGTGAGATGCAACAGCAACCAATTTAAACAATCAAGAAATTTTTCTAAAGTCCGACCAAGCTTGAGATCGGGTTAACGGCTTGCCTTCAGCGGTGGGGTATGGTTCGGGATCGACTTCAACTTCATTGGGGAAGTTCAAATCTAACAGAGGAATAAAAACATGCATCAAAACCCCTCCTAAGCCATCGAATAAATGACCAAGCAAATAAATTCCAAATCATTTCATTTTGGTGCCATTGGACAGACATTTTCAAAACAAAGCTGTCAAAAAAAGATTCATATTTTTCTGACTATTTTTGGGGAAGATATGGCCTTTCAAAGTTGGCCCTAAAATCTGCCCATTTTTAAACAGAAAAATAAAACAGAAAACGTTTTGGGTAAATATTAAAAATCTGACCAGCGGGACCCACCAGTCAGTGGCCCACTGTTTAAACCGTTTTCCGCGCGCGAAATTAGGGAGCGCACTATGCGTCTCCGGTGAACTCACCGGCGACTGGAGCGAGGGAGAGGGGTGGGAGAGGAGGCAGGGCGGCTTGGGGAGGTGTGGCGCAGTCCGTCCGTGCACCCACAGATGACGGCGAGGTCGCGCAGGGGCGGAGCGTCTTCTTTTGCGGCGACGGTGATCTGTCGAGGATGGACACGACGGCTCCGGCCACCAATCACCAAGGCGAGGGCGGCGGGAGGTCCATCGTGCTCTGTGATGGTGGTGTGGGCGAGGAATCGACGGGGAAAGCTCTCATGGCGAGGAATTTGTCCGGAGCCCGTGCGGCTAGGGCAAGTTCGTCGCCGGCGCTGTGGTGCTTCCCGGGAAGTGGGACTGCGTGGGAGGTCGATTGGGAGGGGGAGAGTGGTGGTGCGAGGTTTGGAGGCTGCTGGGGAGGGCTACTTATAGCTTCCCCGAGGGGTGGCCGCCATGGACGGCACGGCGAGGTGTCGGGCGTAGGGTGGTGCACTGCTCGTGCGGCGCGTCGCGGAGCTGGTGGTGCATCGGCTCACTAGAGAACAGGGGAGAGGTGGATAGGCACGGGGGCGCGGTGGAGTGGCTGACGAGCGGGGCCCCGGTGGCACTGCTCCGGGCGGCGCATCGGCTTGCGTCTGTGGCCGTGTGGAGGTGGCCGCGCTGGCGGATCCCGGCATCGGTGGTCAAGGGAGTGGAGGGGAGCTAGCTGGGCACGGTTTGGAGAGGTGGGGAGCAGAACGGCGACGACCACAAAGTGGCGGCGCCGCCTGGCACGACCACGCCGGTGGTGACCACTGTTCTGGGCATGCCAGAAGCGGCATGAGCATGTTTCTCACAGCTCAGAGCTCCAAATGAGATGAGGCTTTCACCGTTGTGCGCCAAATGGAAAATCCAACAACTTTGCTGACTAAAGTTTTTCCAAATTCGAAAGTTGATCTATGTAGAATTTTGGAAAAACCATACTGGTCAAAAGGGAAGCATGGGTTTTGGGGAAGCAAAGTATTTTTGGTTTTGTCCATCTTCTGTCCTGAGGTGTAGACACCCTTTGTGCTTGTATCTAGGTCTTTGCCTCCCATTAGAAAAAAAAATTGACTAGCTTTGGGAATTATTTAGGTTTGAGGGCAGATTTTGAATAGGAAAAATATGAGGTAAATCCTCAAGTGTACACCTAATATTTTTGCATAAATAGGCTACATATTGCCTAGGGATCATTCCCTGATTTTTGTAGAATTTTTGAAATGACATTTAATACACTTCCTTTGTAAAGCTAAGATAAATGGATTTTGGTTTATAGATAAATGGAAATATTGAGAAAATGTTTTTGGGTAAAAGGGGCAAGCAACAAGTGTACCAAGTGGGAGAGAACCCAAAACACAAGATCCCAGGCTTGGACAAGATTTTGTAAAAGATTGCAAATTGAAAAGGTAGTCGAACCCAAAAAATTAACTCCAGAGTTAATAAGAATATTTTCAAAAGAAAATTTTGAAGAGCCAAATTTCAGGATGTTACACAAACCCAGCAAAGCATAAAACTAAACACTGGCTTAGGTGGAGCCAAATCCGGCCTTGAACTGGCTAAGCTTAGTTGTGGCAACGTGTGCCAAAGTTAGTCATAAATCAGTGTCCCTCGGAAAGGGAACGTATGGATTTGCTAGCGTCTCAAATACCCAAATATGTATCCTCCAGCCACCGTCTCTACAGAGCACCCAGCCTGCCAGCCACGATAACATTTCCTAGGCAGCAGGCTGTCCAGGAACAATGAGAGATTGAGCTTCACATGTCGAAAATGGGTGAAATCAGATCATAGACATATCCTCCATTCTGCGGTTTTCGTCTTGACGTTGTAGTTCTGCAGATATAACTCAAGACAAGTAGGGGCATGCTACCTGGGGCCAACTTAATTCAAAGTACTCAGCGCCCGGTGTATATAGTAACATCATAAACGAACCAGATCATCATACAAAGGCATAGTGATGTTCAGCGTGAAACAAAGGTTTTAACTACAAGGTAATCAGAAGACGATCAACATCACCGAACATAAAACAGTATAAGATCTTGACAAAAGCAAAGATGTATGACCTAAAGCTCGCAAAATATAAGATTTTATATTTTGCAATTGACCTTATCGTACATGAAATAAACATCTTGCTGTGAATTCAAGGTCAAGATAGTTGGTTCAAACGCAACCATCCTAACATGTCACAATACTTCTTTGGCCCACGCGGGACGCCAAAGATCTCTACCCCGATGCGAGGCAAACAAGAGCATTTAACTCGCAGCAGCAGTAGGTACGGCGGCTGGCTTCGAATCCTCAGTCTTCTCGTGTTCCTTGTTTAGCATCTGCAGCCACATTAGAATTTTTTAGAATTTTGTATCACAGAAGATGAAAAAAAAGAGGGAATAAGGAACTTCATAAATGTGAAAAGTGTGAAGATGATGCAAATTATAGGGACGGACTGTACGGACTGGAAACAGCTTACCTTGTTGTTTATCAAGTTGTGGAGTGCAATAACACTCCTGATAACTGACGAGAGATATATGACCAGCATCATATCATTTGTTTTCACTGAGAATAATAGTAACATTAAGCTCATGATGTAAGAAAGCCCAGGAAATGAAAGAAAAAATAGGTCAATTCTGGAAATCGATGGCAACATGCAAGATTACCTGCGAAGGCTTTAATAAGCTCATTTACATTCAGATTGGGGAGCAGATTGAACACATCCTGCAGAAAGTTTTCGAAATGAATAGGTTATTGACACCATCAGTAAAATTGCTTGGCTAGAAGAACTTATCTACGTAAAATTGTTAGAATATCTACGTACTGCCTACATGAAAACATGAAGCATAACTAACGTGTCATAGGACATATAGAAAATATCATGTTTCCTTTATTCGAAGTATTAGTAGATCATCTGCCCCCATCAGATGTCCATTCAATTGTAAGGAATCCTCAGTGAAGGAAAAAATGGTTTACTGGTCCAACGTGGCCCTCCCTGCTTCTGGCATGGTTTTACCTTCAGGTGAAAATTACTAGTGATATCATAGGGCTCTAAACATGACACTCTAATTTCTAAGTAATCTCTCAACTTTCATATAAAGCCTAAATGTATCTAAAAAGCACATATATATTTTCTTTGGGAGTTTGATCTGGGTAGCAATAAGCATGGAGACATATGTATAACATTTCGTAAAACTGAACAACAGCATAGCTTGAGAACGTTGATAAAGAATAAATACAGGATTATTCAGACACAAGCAAGATAATTTATCAAATACAGGAGCACAGAATAAGAGAATAACATAAAACATAAGAAATCACAAGAGAAAGGTAAACCTGCAAGTGATACAAAATCTCATGATTCAGCGGGAGCTTCCCTTCAATTACAAGATCAAGATAGCCCCGGATCTCCCTGAGCCTAGCATCAAGTCCTTTCAAGGCTGCAAGCTTGCTCGATACCTTTCGTTTACAAAGGATAAATTAGAGATTTAGAGGCGTGGATTAAACAAAGCAACTTGCAACACTGAAAACTGAATCCTCCCTTTTGAAACATTACCTCTGTTGCAAGCGTGCTTATCGTTGTGTCTTTCACATCCCTCAGAAGGTGTTCAACTCCTGAAGGTAGGATGAAGCGTATATCAGTTAGAATTTGGAAGTAAACTTGAAAACCTCCCAACCATAGTTATACTTGTTGCTTGATGTGAACTAGTTATCAGAAAGAATCTCTATGACCCAAAAATTGGATCCATAATGTCTAAACTATTAATATGCTCTTTTTCATGCAATTTCAGAGGAACAAGTCTTACCAATTTCCTCAACTTCATGAGCAGCAATTTCTGAAGGAACATGGACAAACACTTTTTGACTTTTCTGGGTGGCATTCTGTAAATGAAAAACATGTATGTTAGTGAAGCTGAAGAAGCAGGCATGAATAACTTCTTAGATTCCAGTATTACCTCTTTAACCTCTTCCACAGCATAGTATGCTTTGGTAGGTATTCCCAACTCCTTGGGTTGCACATCAATAATCACCAGGACAGGATTAGGAACATAGCTGCATAATGTAAAGCAATACTATACGTCAACTACTGGAAGAAACATGGGTCAAAGGGAATACAAGATAAGCACCCTGGGACCTACGAAAGAAGGGAGTTAAAGGGTATTGAAATTTTTAGTTTGTTCTCTATGCTTCCAAACCAGCAGAAGGACTAAACATGAGAATGTGGTAAAAGAGTATTGAAATTTAGCATTTTTCTCTATGGTTCCAATCCAGCAGAAGGACTAAAGGCCTATAATCAAATAGACAGTTCTGACTAAGCAAGTTGATTCTTTTAGTGATGGAGAATGTGGTGAAGGGGAGTAGCAGGTCTTATATCTAAATCTAATATAAATATCACGTTGCTAACAGTTCTTTATAACACCTAAGGATGGCAATACTTTCATCGCCAGATCCTATCATCAGAATTTTTTCACCCGTAGGAGATAAAATCTAAGGAAAACATGGAGGGTAATCTAAGAGAATACAGGACTTACTACGATTATTTGGAAGCTTAGCATTTACTGTGATATAGGTACAGCAAGGTTTTGTGCACAAGTGAGGTGATATTGTCCAAGTTCAAGGGTATCATTAACAGCAGTAAGTCATACAGAGACTGAAACTGAAAGAAGTTATTGACTGACTGACACATCATAAAGCTATTTAAAAGTAGCACATGATCGTACTTATTGAATAGCGCATGGACATCCAAATCATTCTCCTTTAGTTTTGGACCAGTGCTATACCAGCCAACAACATGCTCCTTAGCTGCATCCAAAACAGCCCATCAGCACGAGACAGGAACAAATCAATATAGGGCATATATCTTAGAATGAAGCAGAAGCTTCATACCATTGATCCTCTTGAACATGGAGAACATTGACTCGTGGTAGTTATGGTCGAGGAACCAGATCCTGGGGTCCTTGTCTTCCTCCTCGAACGGCACTAGAAAATTAAGCAGAGTCAGAAACCGCAACAAAATGACTTGACAGATCCAACTAAATCCACAGTCGCAGCCGATTCCGCGAGCCCTAGGCCCCCCGGAAGCGCGGATCCCGAACGAACCGGTGCGGAAACCCTAGAGTTGGGGGGCTAGAGGATTACCGGCGTAGGAGTTGGTGACGTCGACGACGCCGCGGGAGGAGCTGCCGAGGAGAACGCCGATGACGCGCTTGCGGGTGTCGCGGGCGACGCGGTTGTAGTGGTCGACGATGCTGAGAAGCACCAGCGGGTGCACCACCACCCGCTCCAGCGTCCGCCCCGAGAGCTGCGCCGCCTTCACCACGTCCATCTCCTCCTCCTCCTCTTCCTTTTCACTCTCTCACTCCGCGGCGAAACCCTAGCGCAGCCGCTGATCTGCCGGCGATGTGTGGGTTCGTGCGGTTGTGTTGCTCCTGCTGCGACGGCCGCCTCTGTGCTTTCCTTCCCCTCTCTTCTTTCTTTCTTGCGGGAGCGGAAGGTGGGGGCTCGTTTTGTAATTACGAAATTCCAGGGAGGGGTGGGCGCGGAAAAGTACCTAGCCTGCTTTATTTTTTTTAGAGCAGTACCTAGCCTGCTGCTCGTGCCCGCCCGATCGCACGTGGACGATCCAGATCGAGCTGGGAGTTCGTCTCTCTCTGGCCCAGCCAAGCACGAGCCCGAAACGAAACCAAACCAAACCAGGTCGCCCTTCCGCCGCACCGGTCGTCTCGTCTCCCATCGGCCGCCGCCGCACGCCGGTTGCCCTCGCCGCAGCAGCGGGAGGAAACGGCGGCGCCCACGGCAGGTACCCACTCTCTCTTTTGATTTGGTTCGTTTTGGATCTGCCGGCGCCGTGCGGCCAGCTGCCTGACCTGGCCGCTGCCCAACCTCTTCCGATCCCGAGCTCTGCCACGCATTACAGCCGCGCCGCCTCCGCCTTTTCTTCCGTAACAACGCCCGCCCCAGATGAATTGTCTCTCCAGGGTGTAGGATTGGAATTAGGGTATATAATTGGGTATATGATCCAGGCGCAGCCAATTTTGGGGCATGTGATGTGATCAAATGGCTCATGTAGATCTCTCATCAAATCAGTCCACAAACTTTGGATAGTATTACCATGGGATGATCCAATTTTTACACGCATGTCAAAGACCTACCAAACTTTCGGACATATGATCGATTTCCTGTGTTTGTTTAGATTATTCAGTGGTAGTGATGAGACGAAGTGGGTGGGTTTGCACTTCCGATGAGTCAGATTAAAAGACCATTCTCGTGTATATTTTTCTGTATCTCCGTGAAAAAGTACCGTGTTCTGTATCATGCTGCTTAGGCTACTGTAATCCAAATATATTTGGTTTTTCAGCTTAAGAAAACCTGAAACATTGCAGTTCATAGAGTTAGTGACGACTAGGAAACTGAGACCATTCCCTGTCTGGTTTGCAAAAGCTAGGGCAAGATGGCAATGGCCACGTCATCAGCGTACCCTCCGCCTCCTCCATTTTACCGACTATACAAGGATTACGAGCAGGACCCCTCATCTGCGCCAGAACCTCCTGCACCTGTGGATGGATCATACCAACTCTTTGGGGCGACCTACACAGTATGTTACTTATCACGTTCTTCTATGGTGTGCCATTGCATATGTATAACTTTCTACTGTCTGTGGTTTTCCCTATCTGCTCTCTAGACAGAGGTGGTGCTGCCAAGTTTGGAGGATCAAGGTGTTCGTCAGCTTTATCCACAGGGCCCAAATATAGGTGCGTGTAGTTCCTATCAGCATGCATCCGTTTGTCTACAGATGTATGTGTGTTTTACATTGTAATGTGTCAAATGATTAGGTAGTCCATCTGCAGTTTCAGTAAAATTGAGAACTTGTTCCTGTCAAACTTTACCTTCTTTGATTTAACTTGTGGATCCATTGTTAAACTGATCAACCTTCAGATTTCAAAAAGGAGCTAAGGAGTCTCAACAGAGAACTTCAACTTCATATCTTGGAGCTGGCAGATATTTTAGTGGAGAGACCATCTCAGTATGCTCGCAGGGTAGAAGACATTTCGCTCATTTTCAAGAACTTGCATCATCTTCTTAATTCCTTGCGACCGCACCAGGTGGGAGACACGGTTATATTTATTGTGGTAGATATCTCTAAAGTTCACAGATATGAGTCGTTTAAATTTTCTTTCAGGCAAGAGCCACAGTGATTCACATGCTTGAGAGCCAAATACAGCGTCGTAAGCAAGCAATTGAGGACATAAAACAGTGAGTAAATGATCTTTCTTAAGCTTGACTTGGCTGCTGAATCAGCATAACTTTTGATCTTCCATTCAACATCATTTTTAGCCAATGATCTAGACCTCTTAGATCTTGTGTCACGGTGCCTCTTACAAAGAGAAAAGGGTGATTAGTTGTTTCCTGAAAACTGTCCACTGTACATAGACGCGGCCACCTATAAGTTTGTATTATGAATTTCGTCGAGTGGAGAAATGGATTTTGTTCATCAAGCTATTCGTATCATTGATAAATCGCAACTTGGTAATTTCTAAACAACAATACTATGCAGTTCAGTATTATTACTAGCTTTTGTTTCTTGCTCTTACCACTGGCCGCAACTTTGACTGAAAAGAAAACTCTTACGATTGGAGCACCCATGTATAACTTGCTGTTGCAAATCCAAGATATTTAATATAGTTCAAATGATGATGGTATGTTTGTTTAGATCTTTGGAATGATTAACATGTTTTCTGTTGAGGAGGCGCAGGATAATGCAACCAAGTCTCCTGATGCATATGTAGTAGTATTGCAACAATGTTGCTCGGCATCTAAGTATTTTGTTGCTACATCTTCAGGAGGAGAGAAGAGGCGCAAAAGCTACTTGGGGAATCGCTACTTATCTTAGATGGAAGCGGACAGCAGGATATGACTCCAGTGTGAAGGGACTGCGGTACCGTCGTGTTCTGGGTGCCATGTTGGCTGCTTGACAAGCTATTGTTCTTTTTATTTATAGGCGGACTATTCTGAGGGTTTCATTCACCCTTGTTGTTGTACTTTGTTGCTAATGCTGACATGTTGTTAATTAGTACTAGTACTACAAGGCTTTTGATCAACCCTTGGTCTTACAAGCAACATATCGCAAGTGTTTGACTATTTTGTTGATTTCTTACAAATCAATGGACCGTTCCAGCATTCGCGTAGGACCGATTACGACAGCAGATAGTTGAATAATACGAACCTGTTGAATTCTGGCTGGAGTTGGTTAGGTACAAACGACGTGGGAAGCTCTCGCCTGGCGTACCGTACGCAACCGATGTCAGTCAACTCCAGCCGATCGAGTCTGAAACGGCCTGAAGAAGCAGCCATGGCAGCTGCCGCCGTCGCCTCGCTGCTGCTCCTCCTTGCAGTCCTGCCGTTATGCGCCTCGGACGACAGCCTTCTCGTCGGCAGGCCGCTCACCCCTGGCGCCACCATCGTCTCCGACGGCGGCGTCTTCGCGCTGGGCTTCTTCTCTCCGTCCAACTCCACGACTTCCGAGCTATACATCGGCATATGGTACATCGGCATCCCTGAGCTCACGGTGGTGTGGGTCGCCAACCGTGAGTACCCCGCTGTCGCCGGCCGCCCGACGCTCGCACTGACCAACGCCTCCAACCTCGTCCTCTCCGATGGCAACGGCCGCGTCCTCTGGGCGACCGACGTCATCGCGGCAGACACCGGCGCTGGCGCGGCAGCCGTTCTAACGAACGCTGGGAACCTCGAACTCCGCTCCCCGAACAGCACCCTGTTGTGGCAGAGCTTCGACCAGCCGACCGACACGTTCCTCCCGGGCATGAAGGTCCGGGCAGCCGGCACGCGCGTCGGCTTCGACTTCCTCGTGTCGTGGAAGGGCCCAGACGACCCGTCGCCGGGGAGCTTCTCCTACGGCGTGGACCCGGACACCTCCCTCCAGCTCTTCACCTGGATCGGGACGCGGCCGCTTTGGCGCAGCGGCGCGTGGACGGGGTACAGGGTCAACAGCGAGTACGTCGACAACATCAGCACCATCGTCTACCTCTCCGTCGTGGACACCAAAAACGGGACCTACATGGAATTCACCCTCTCCAGCGGCGCCCCGCGCACGCGGTACGTGATGTCCCGCTCCGGGATGTTCGAGCTCCAGAGCTGGACGTCGTCGCGGTGGGACACGCTGGGCCGCTGGCCGCCACACGAGTGCAGCCGCTACGGCCACTGCGGCGCCTTCGGCTACTGCGACAACACGGCCGCGGCGCCGTCGTGCCATTGCCTCGCCGGGTTCGAGCCGACCAGCCAGAATGAGTGGCGCCGCGGCAGGTTCGCCCAGGGCTGCCGGCGGAAGGAGGAGCTAAAGTGCGGCGGCGGGGAGGAGGACGTGTTCTTGCCGGTGCCGGTGATGAAGGCGCCCGATAGGTTCGTGGTGGTGGGAAACAAGAGTGCGGTGGAGTGCGCGGCGGAGTGTGCCCGCAACTGCTCGTGCGTAGCATACGCTCACGCCAACCGGAGCACTAGCTCCAAGGGAGACGCCATGAGGTGCCTGGTTTGGGCGGGAGACCTCATCGACACCGAGAAGATCGGCACCGTTGGCAGCGCCGAGACGCTGTATCTCCGGCTCGCCGCTTCGGCTACTGCAGGTACCTCACCGATCAACTCTTAAGTCCCAATCATTCGTGATGAAGAACAAAACTTAATATCTACATGTGGCAACAACCACTGTAAATTTACAGTCACAAAAGAAGTGAAATTATTTGACTGCCACACGTCTCAGAAATTCATTTTTAACAACCCAACAGGATCTCTGTCGGAGTTCAATGTTTTAGTTAATTTCTTTTTTCGCTGAAGATGTTTCAGTTAATTCTATCTGAGCCTTTTACCAGAACTGTCAAATGGATCTCCAAAGTTATTTGAGCATATATCAAGTTCAGAGTAAACTAGTATATATGTAAGCAATCTTAGGGGCTTTCGAATAGTAAACTATATTTGAGCATATACCAAGTTGAGAGTAAACTATAATTCTTTTTTTTCGCCGAAGATATTTCAGTTGATTCTATCTGAGCCTTTTACCAGAACTGTCAAATGGATCTCCGAAGTTATTTGAGCATATATCAAGTTCAGAGTAAACTTTATATGTAAGCAATATTAGGGCCTTTCGAATAGCAGAACAAGATCCTCACACCATTCGCACATGATGTAGTATATCAGTTCTCAGAGACAGCTATTTTGAGACACATAGATATTTGTACCACAAAAATTATCTGATGACTCTGTGATGCATTTCTGAAGGCAGAACAAAGGAGGGAAACACAGTGAAAATTGTACTACCGCTTTTAGCAAGTCTTCTGGTGCTCACATGCTTATCCGTTGCGATATGGGTTCGCAAGTCCAAAGGTACAAACATATATAGCAGCAGCGACTTGCATATATGGCATAATAACAACCAGTTATATGATATTCTATTGAGATTATGAATGTACAAATATGTTGGAAGCAGGCAATAAACAGAAACAAGAAAAATTCAAAATGTTAGTGCTACGAGATTTCAACACGCCTGATGGAATTGGAGCAGGAAGCCCCACCGGAAGTTTTGAATTCCCGTTTGTAAGCTTCAAAGATATTCTAGTTGCGACAGAAAGCTTCAACAAATCGTATGTGATCGGGCAAGGTGGTTTTGGCAAAGTTTATAAGGTCATTAGTCTTGTGTCTCATCTAGTCTTGTTTTTTAGAAATACAAGAACTTGAATCTCATTCATTTTTCACTTGAATTTATGAAGGTAACGTTAGATGGTCGTGAAGTTGCTATCAAAAGGCTCGACAGGGATTCTGACCAAGGAATGACAGAATTCAGGAATGAGGTTGTTTTGATTGCCAAACTACAACATAGGAATTTGGTTAGACTTCTCGGTTGCTGCTTGGAGCGAGAGGAAAAGCTTTTGATTTACGAGTACATGCCTAATAAAAGCTTAGATGCCCTCCTTTTCAGTATGACCCAATAGCACATCACAAAATTTTGAATCGACACAACACCATGTTTACTAGTCCTAATATATTTTTTCCTTTTGTAGAGGGTGCAAGAAACTCAATGCTAGATTGGTCAACGCGATTTAGGATAATTAAAGGGGTCGCTAAAGGGCTTCTATATCTCCATCAAGATTCTAGGCTAACGATAATTCACAGAGATCTCAAAGCAAGCAACGTTTTACTGGATGAAGAGATGAAACCCAAGATAGCTGATTTCGGAATGGCAAGGATGTTTAACGATAACCAACAGAAGGCAGACACCAAACGTATCGTCGGAACATAGTGAGCAAAAAATTCCATGGAATTAATATACAATTCTACCTTTTTCCAATTAAGGAGCTCGTCGCTTCTGATTTAATTTCATACAAGTGAACCTAGGTTACAAAGAAATAACACTAGCTTTTGTGATATATGAACATGCAGTGGCTACATGGCTCCTGAATATGCAATGAGAGGCATATTCTCTGCCAAATCGGATGTGTACAGTTTTGGTGTCTTGACCTTGGAGGTCGTAAGTGGCGTGAAGATAAGCTCTACTAATCAAATAGACGATGATGCTAATCTTATAGTTAATGTGAGTATAAGCATTCCTGATATTTTAAAAACTTCCTAATTTCTGTTAAGAACTCAGTTCTGATTTCATTGTTACTTTCAGACATGGAACCTATGGAAGGAAGGAAACATCAAGGATATTGTAGACTCCAACATGGTGGAGAGCTGTATTCCAGATGAAGCTTTGCTCTGCATTCAATTGGGACTCTTATGTGTGCAGGACAACCCCAACGACCGGCCACCAATGTCATCTGTCGTGTTCATCTTGGAGAACGGAAGCGCCTCACTTCCCATCCCAACTAAACCTGTATATTTTGCCCATAGGGAAAATGACACAGAACATGTAACAAACAACACTCAAAGCTCAAAGAACAACCTAACTCTTACGGTTCTAGGGGGGAGGTAGGCTAATTATTCCATTTGTTCCAAATACTACAACCATTTTGTAAACCATGGCTTAGATACAACAGATGCATAAACATGTAGTGCTGTTTTATGAAGGCACGTTATATATCTCCGCCTTGAAATGTTTGGTTCATGCAATAGTTGTTACACTGTTTGCATCATCAAGAAAACAAGATCATGCAATCTAGCATTTAGAATACCTAACGGAAATAAACCTAGAGAGGTGAATGGACGGGTTGGTGAAAGGATCAAAGGTCTCGAGTGGGGTGGGGGTGAATACGCAACTACATTTTTTACTTTATTTAATATCATATAAGCATGTGGTACTTGTTTCTCTATGGATAATTTTTACTTTATTTCATATCAATTTAGGTAATATAGGTTCTCTGGATCATGTAGCTAGGTGAGAAATATATATGACGACAAGGATACAAGCATACAAGGTAAACACGCGTCACTAGAAGGAAATAGCTTATTGGATACCAAGTATTGGTGGCTTTTTGTAGCACATGCCATTGATCGATATTACCAATGGCATGCCACTAATAATCCATTACTATTGGCGTGCTGACCAAAAAGATAAAATGCACACCACTATCCATTACTAGTGGCATGCTGACCAATACACTCCACCAGTAACAAAAATGACACGCCACTCGTAGACTATTTTCTACTAGTGCATACAGGTTAGAATCAAGAAGTTAAGGGGTTGAGAGATAACCAAACAATGTAGTCGTCTTTATTGCCTCCATCTGTAGGCTTGCTTGTAAATTTGCTTGACTAAGAATGCTTCGCATCATATCCATAAATCTATGAATTTGGTGCTCAGCCACACCATTCTTCCGGGGTTCACTAGACAGTGAATAATGGGCACCAATTCCTTTCTCACCTAGGAACTTAGAGAAAGGTTTTGGAATTTTCCCATAAAGAGCATGCCGACCATGATACTCTCTCCTGTGATCAGACCGTACAACATTTAGTTTTGCGTTCAGCTAGTTCTCAACTTCGGATTTGAACACTTTGAATTTGTCCAAAGCTTCCGATCGATCATGTATAGGGTAAATATTTGCAAAGCAGAAAATGTCATCTTTAAACGTGACGAACGAATCAAAAAAATATGTATAGACTTAATGTTCAGGGTTCACATATGTCAATATCATAAGCTCGAGGACCCCAGTGTGGCTCTTACTGCTCCTTTCTTAATATTATTTTTTGCGTATTTTCCATTAATACAGTCAACGCATTTGTCTACATCCAAGAAGTCTAATGGAGACAACATATCATTTCTATTAAGCATTGAGAAATGTGTCCCAAACAACAATGCCATAATTTTTAGAAAGTGCTAGTACCCTTCCATTTTTTGATTGATAACATGTACAACTTGCCTCCTCAGACACCGAGGCCAACATTCCTATTAATCCCTCAATTTTTTAATACAAGGCAACTATTAAAAAAAAATCTCACCTATATAAGGCCACTATCTATTCTCGAGAATAATTCAATTAAATTTCAACCTTGTATGATGGTGCTTATTAATGTGAACATTGCACGCATCCATAGAGAAACAAGCACCACATGCAACATGATTAATTAGCCCAAACAAGAGAGGTTTTCCAAACAATTAATCATGCTATTTTTCCTTGGTATCTAAAAATGAGATAGAGTCCTTGTATACAAAACCGGACTTACAAAAATTTAAGACAAAATGCTTGTTTCCAAAACTATATTCAAACATGCCATCATCGAGACAAGAAACGGAGATCAAATTCCTACTCAGTTACATAAAGAGCACATTATTTAAATGTAGACGAAAGGCAGTATGCTCTCGGTTGACCTTAATCCATGCATGGATTTCACAACATGAGCAGTTGCACCTGCATCAATTCACCATGGTCTTTATAAAAAAAAACAATTCACCATGGTATTAGAGAAAACAATATATGACGTTTCATCAACAAAAGTGATTCCGTTCGTAGTTTTTTTAGAATCTATTGGAGGAAATGTAGACAGCCCTACTTGTAATGTCCTTCTTTGCTACATGTGAAACGCATTTTCTCCAAGAGCCTAACTACTAGAAGATTGACCAAACTACTTTCCTTGAGATGACTTGGGTGTATCATTCTTAAAGGGTTTCTTTTGTGGCTTGAAATAATTTGAACCATCATGTTTTCTCTTTGATGAGGCAACATGAAAAGTTTGGTCCTCTTCCTTGCCTCATTGTTCTCTCGTCCTCATGGATGATCATTTAGAGAATGGTAGTTGATCTTAAACTGATCAAACTCGCGAAGAGGCTCCAATACCATAATTATGAGGAGGTTGTCATCAGTTCACATTTCAAAGCCTCAGATGTTACTGAAGCATTCACCATCCTCAATATGTGTGCCCCAACATCTCCATTAGCGGTTTACTTCACAAGAAGCTTCAAAATAAGTTCTTAGGTGTGGACCTTTTTGGAACCTTCAAATTGGTCCTCAAAGTTGCAAGGAACTACTTGTACTTGGAAGTCTCCTTCTTGGGGAGAACCCCAATAATATCAGATTATCAGGTGATATGAACCTCGTCGCAAAAAGTGCAACATGATTCTATATGTCCCATTTTTCATTTTGGCGTCATAAAATTCTTAAGGTCATCATACCATGTGACACCAACACAACAGACGTCATAGGTTTGACCTCCCTTAGGGCATAATCCATCTCATTAAAGCCCAAACATAAGTCGATGAATTCTTCCAACGAGAGAAATTACTTCCAACCAGTGGTTCAAAACTGGCGTACCATAGTGAAGCGGAAGCTGTAATTTATACATGGACGTTCATAAGTAAAAAAATTCATTAATATAAATCTATGTAGGTAAATAAGTTAGACAAGCCATAATTTTAAACCGTTTAGCTAGTTCTATGAATGGAGATGGGGCCGGCCCTTTTCCTCTAAAAATAGAAGTAAAAAAATCCTGGATATATTTTGTTTTGCGGGTAACTTCTTGATATTTTCACGTACAGTATAGTTTGGAAAACAATCTCCCGTAACTGACAATTTCAACAACAAAAAAACGAAGCTCACGTTATCGCGAATGCATTGACATCCACATGCACGCGAGGCTAACAAACTTAGTCCTTATCACTAGATAATAACACGATCTGCATCCATGAAAATGGATGCAGAAGACGCGAAATCTTGGGAGGATTTTGGAAGCCCACATGTTTGCGCAGAACTTGTGGTGAATAGGAAATCGACGAACATACGAACTTCGCATTTCGCTGGTGCCAGTGCCACAAGATAAGAAACAAACCCTAACTGAATACATATTTATCTCCCTATCTCAACCGATCATACACATCCTATATAAGTGGATCACCAACGTATCATACGCAACGTACAGGGCAACACAAAACCTGAGATCAACAATGGCGCCAACCCGGCGAGCGACCCTGGCGGCGGCGAGGGGAGGAAGAACTTAGCTGCTGAGAGCGAGGACCCGGCCCCCGCGTCGCTCCGCTCTGGGGCGACTCGGGTGGCGACACAAACCCTAGCTCCCTAGCGCCGCCACCTCTCCCTCCTCCCCTCGCCGCCGCCAGAGGCACCCACCGGAAAGCCGCGTGCGGTTGCCAAGGACGGTGGCGGCGGGGATCTCGCTGCTTCGCGTCTCTCGCGGAGAGTTTCGACTGTTGGGGAGGCGGCCTCAAGGTGAGGGCGGCATCGGCCCTGGCGGCGGGGGGCGTTTGCTGGTGCTGTGTGACCGTCTCCCTCGGCCGCGCGGGCGGCGAAGGGGCGGTGGTTCGTGGTCACGGCGTGGGGGCGCCTCGTCGGCCTCCGGCGCCAGATCTGAAGACGGCGGTTGCGACCCACGCGGGTCCCACCCCGCCTTGCCGGGATGGCTGGGTCAGGGGCCCTGCCGGGAGAAATCCTCGGCCAGCTTGGTGGCCGCGTCGTCGGCGACGTCTCGACGCCGCTCCCCTCCTTGGAGGCGACGATGAGGTATGGTCCTTGCCCGCTCTCCTCCCCTGCGCCCGGGTGAAAACCCTAGTTCCTTGCTGAATGGGCGACGGCGGCGCTCCGGCGTCGTGCTCTCCTTGGAGGCGTCGTCTTGGGCTGCGGGGAGGTGGTGGCGATGCGTGGTGTTTGCGGTGTGCTTGTGGCGGTGTGTTCCTGTGGCGAGGTGTCGTCGAGTTCGGTCAAAGTTCCCTCCTTTGCTGCTAACCTGCGCAGGTGGTCTGCTCTTCCGCGGGTCGGCGCCCTCGAGCCTGGGCGAGAGGGGAATGGGTTCCCCTCTGCGGCGACAGCAGCCTGGAGATTTGGTTGAGAGACAGAGACCGGTTGAGCTCTGCCCTTTCTTGGCGGCCATTGCTTTCTTTGTGCCGTGTCTTCGGTGTGTGCCCGCGTCCGATAGCCTGCGTCTTGTCACGCTGTCGGTGCCGGCGGCGACGTCTGTGGTAGTTTGCGGGCTATGGCGTCCGTGCTTGGCTCAGTTCTTCTGCAAATCGGTGTGTCTGCTCTTCGTGCTCTCGGGTGAGCTGCTCTACCTTCTGACGGTACGGCGTCCTTCGAGCCAGGACGAGAAGACAGGGGTCTTCTTCGAAGGTGGAGGCGAAGGACATTCGACGACGACAAGCAGGGGCGTGACGAAGGCGGGATTCTCCGGTGGCGTACGTGCTCAGAGTGTTCTCCCCTTGGTGCTGACCTTGTCGGCGGACGGTGGCCTCGATGATCAAGCTGTGCTTCCAATTTTATTTTTTGTTTGCTTGTTGATTGGTTGCCTGTAAGCTGTTTTTGCAGCATGTTTGTTCTGTGTCGTTGTAAAACTCTGGGCTTTGTTAATTCAAAGCTGGGCTTTTGCCTTTTTTATAAAAACAATGGCGCCAACCAGATACCACCTCATTGCCGCCATGCCGCAGCCTTTGGCCGCCGTCAGGGCTCAGCCCCCTGCTCCCTCCCGGGATTTTCGTCGTTGCTACCATCCTGCTTCCGGTGGCCACCGATATTCTCGCCCCCAACGCCGCCGCCTCCACCGTCCAAGCCACAGTCAAAAGAGTGCCTTACACCATTAATGAAGCTGATGTCGTGCAAGGACTACGTAACAAACAGCACCGCACCGGCGCCGCCACGCCCGGGCAAGTGCTGCGACGGCTACAAGTCACTCCTCCAGGACGCGCCCATCTGCCTTTGCCGTGTAGCGGAACACGAGCTAGAAAAAACTCATGGATGCCCCCATCCAGTATGGCCGCTTGTTGTATGATCTTTTGGGTATGTGTCAGGTCGAGCCAGTAGGCCCCGATTGCAGCGGTAAGTAGTTGTAACAGCCGATACAGTACTTTGTGTATGGATTGCTTAATTTGCTTATGTTCACGTCAATGAATTTGGGAGCAGGTCCTGTGCCATCGATGAATCGCGCACCTACCCCTGAAGTTTCTCCATAACGTCGGGTAATTAACCAAAAATTCCGGGAAATTCGATCTACATATACCACGTCTAGTTTAATTTTTTATTTATCTGCAGAGCCTTCGTTCGCGATACAATTGCAGCTACATCATGGAAGCTAAGGCACCGTCAAGATCCATTTGTACGCTTCATAGAAAATAAAAGTGCTGGTTTTTAGTACCCTTAGGGAAAAGCTACATGTAGCTTGATGTACCGTGAGTGCTGATCGGCACAGTGTACCGTTGATGTATTTCTGGCCGGTGCCATGTTGGCTACTTGGCAGAACTAATGTTCTTTCATGTTAGGCGGACTATGCATCCTGAGGGTTTCACGTTTCTGTAAAGATATTTCTGGCTTCTGCCGATGGAATATTGATCTAGCTTTAACCTATTCCTTGTGTTGGTCACATACTACGGTGATCCATGCTTTGTGATGTTCAGGATTCACAGAACCAAATCTGTAATTTTGTATACCATGCCATTTACCGCACAGACTCTATTCTCGGCTGCTCAGGTTCAGACTCCCGAGTGTAGTCAGGAAGCGAGAGACTTCTGGGTGGGTTTACAGACTTTAGAGTGTACTCCCTCTGTCTCTAAATAAGTATACTTCTAGTTTTGTCTTAAGTCAAAGATTTTAAAGTGTTACCAACTTTATAGGAAAAAAATAGTAACAATTACAACACATGAAGATAGAGTTCTATCAACCGAGGAGTATAAATTCCGTAAGCGCCTCAAGGGGAAGGTCATTGGCCTCTCAGTTGTTGAAAGAGCTGGAAAGAAGCAATGTGCCCGGATTTCCAACATCAAAGAGGAGACACAAAACACAAAATTCTTCCACCTAAGGGTGAACGCCCAAAGACGAAAAAACCACATCCACCGCCTCAAACACAACCATGGTTGGGTCACCGACCACCATGCTAAAGAGGAGATCATCCACAACCCCTTCAAGACGATCATCGGAAGGAGCAATTCTCGCACTAGGGACTTTAAATGGGAAGGCTTAAACTTTGAAGAACCGGATTTGAGTGCCCTCAGCGACCCTACCATCGAGGAAAATGTTAAGATGGCAATTGACCAAATGTCGGTTGATAAGGCCCCTGGTCCGAATGGTTTCACGAGAGTGTTCTTCAAAGTGTGTTGGCCTCCACGCCCTCAACTTCCAACTTTGGACTTCTCTCACCCTCGAGGAATGGTGGCACAAGATGTCGGACAACTCCACTCCGTTCCGGAAGGCCTTGGCGTCCCTCATCTTGCTCACCTCTTAGGAGGAAGATATGGAATGGGCGAAACGCTTGCATTTTTCGCAACAAACATGCGCCGCCTACAATAGTATTCGAGAACATTAAGCGGGAGGCCTATTTTTGGGTTATCGCGGGTGCGAAGCGTTTGAGCGAAATTATGTGATGTCTACTACAACTTCTATTCGTGTAGACAGTGTTGGGCCTCCAAGTGCAGAGGTTTGTAGGACATCAGCAAGTTTCCCTTAAGTGTATAACCAAGGTATATCGAACTCAGGGAGGTAGAGGTCAAAGATATCCCTCTCAAGCAACCCTGCAATTAAGATACAAGAAGTCTCTTGTGTCCCCAACACACCTAATACACTTGTCAGATGTATATGTGCACTAGTTCGGCGAAGAGATGATAAAATGCAGGTGATATGGATATTAACAAGTGGTATATGTAATCTGTGATAAAAATGACAGCAAGCAAACATGCAGCATAACTAGAAATAAACGGTGCTTCAGTGCTTGGAAACAAGGCCTAGGGATCATACTTTCACTTTCACTAGTGGTCACTCCCAACAATTCTAACATAGTTGAACACTAGAATAAAACTTCCCCTTCAATATGCAACTTAGGTGCTACTCGGAACTATTCTTCTGTTGGATAACGAACATCATTACTACTACGGAGGGCTACAAAAGCACACCTTAAAGTCTGAGTAAACAAACACCATGATTTCACAATGACATCCAACACAAAGAACAACTCATGGCAAATATCCCTCTAATCTATTATCCAGTAGAGTCACACACGGTACGCACACTGTCCTCTTCGCACCGTGGGACTAAGGTGACTCCGGAAATTATAATGATAAAACCAATTGAGTAGCATATCCATAACATAATGAAGGGAAACATCTATGAATTCAACTAGATTACAATGCTCATGATCACATAAAGATCACACCATAGGAGAGAGAGATAAACCACATAGCTACCGGTAGAGCCCTCAGCCTCGATGAAGAACTACTCCCTCCTCATCATGGGAAGCAGCAATGGCGATGAAGATGGATCTGGGGACACTTCCCCGTCCCGGCAAGGTCCCGGAACAGAGACTTCTGTCCCCCGAATTAGGGTTTTTGGTGGCGGCGGAGCTCGGAGGCGTTTCTGGGAAAAGTCTTCCTGGTTATGGCGTTTTTAGGTCACGGGTGATTTTATAGGCGAAGAGGCGGCGCGAGGCGGTGGAGAGGTGGACCAGGCGGGCCCATGGCGCGGGGGAGGCCTTGGCCGCGCCCCTAGGCCGTTTGGTGGCTGTGGGGCCCGCCTACATGTGGTCTTCTGGCTCTGTGGCTTATTTGTGCTGGAAATAATTCAGATAAATTTTCTTCCAATTCCGAGCACTTTCATTTTTGGGCCTTTTCTGCAATAAACAGACAAAACAGACAGAAACTGGCACTAGGCACTAGGTTAATAGGTTAGTCCAATAAATGTCATAAAATGATATAAACTTTAGGATAAACATGTGGCATTTGATATAAAACAAGCATGGAACATCAAAAATTATAGATACGTTTGAAACGTATCATTATGTCACGGGTGTAGTTGATTGATTGAAACAAGACTTTACTTTCTTGTAAAAGTCCTTAATTAATAGATTGGCGCAAAACTTTTGCACTCGTTTAAAAATAATAGTACCATTAGACCCAGCTTGAAATAGAGTTTAATACTATACTAATTTTATGTCATAGGTATTTCCTTTTTTCTATAAAGTTAGTCAAACTTATAATAGTTTGTTTTTTTTAACCGAAGCACAATCTCATTCCATTAAACTGGCTCACAAAACTAAACGTACAGGGACGGAGGGAGTAGACAGGAACCGCGAGACTCCTTGGACTGGCTGGGGTGGTGGGGGCCACATGTCGGAGCAAAGAGAGGCCGATATATCTCAATGAAAAAAGTCAATTTTAAACCCTGAACTTGTAAAGTTTAGGCGAAATGAACCCTGAACTCCAAATCCCTGCCGTTTATACCCTGAACTAACCAATCCTGATCTAAAATAAACCTTGGACATGTTTTTCAGAGAAAAAAGTAAAATTACAAAATTACCACTGTCGCTGACAACATTGGCCCACATGTCATATCCATCTTCACTAATCCAGTTTTTTTTCTTTGGAGGCTGGCCGCCGCAACGTTACGACGATCTCCTCTGCTTCTCCTGCACCATCGACCTCCAACAGCTCCACAGACCAGCGCCGCCCCGCAAACAGGTCGCCTCCACCTCGTGGCCTCGCGTGCGAACATCACCGGCCGGCGAGCCGTGCGCCCTCTTGCTCCAGGGGACGTGCTCCACTGCCCACTTGGACGACGGTGGAAGTGTACGGCGGCGGCGGCGGCTAGCCTGCCTGCCCTAGGGACGCGCTCCACCACCCACTTGGTCGCCCTGCAGAGGTCACCGCGGGCGGAGCCGTGGACTCCCGAGCAGCAGGGCTAGGGCAAGACTGGCGGTGCGGCCCATCGGAGCGCGACGACGACGCGGTACCGGCTGTCGCCGGCGAGCGCGAGATCGGTGGCGCGGCCCAGCGGAGGGCGACGGCGACACAGTACCGGCTGCCGCCGGCGAGCGTGGGGATCAGGAGGTGATGGGGCAGGAAGATTGGGGAAGAAGATTCTTACAAGTAGGGTCCACATGTCACCGAGAGAGTCTGTGATCCCGGTCGGGATCGTTGCATTCCCAATGTACCAAACATGTACAGGGTTCGATTTAGACCGGAATTGGTTAGTTTAGGGTACAAACGACGGACATTTGGAGTTCAAAATTCATTTCGCCTAACCCCTATAAATTCTGGTTCAAAATGGACCTTTTCCTATCTCAATGGTAAGCATCAAGCATGGTAAGCGGAATCATCGGCTTGATATTTTCCTGGAAGATCGGGAATCAATGGGATGTTTGGATTAGATGCTGGAGAGACATAAAGATAGAGATGGAAATACTCAAAAACATACTATAAAGATCGTGATAAATAGAGGAGGAAACTTATACGTACTTAATTTTTCCGTATATAGCTAGATTGCTGCTTTTGTTTCTGACAAACTATATAGACTGCTGTTTTGTAACGTATCGACGGAGTTCTACCTGCAGGATCTGTCGTCTCGAGCTCCAGATCGATCTCGAACTACTCATCCGGTCTCGATGGGCGCCGCCGCCAGCCACTCGTCGCCGTCCGCGCCGTCCTCGTGCAGCCTGGTGAAGACGGAGTCCCGTACGCGGCTCTTCACCATCACCGACTACTCCTGGTGGGCGCGGATGCCTCCGGGCACAGCTCTCAACTTCCGCTCGCTCGACGTGCAGTTCCAGAGCTTCCACCTCAAGGTGTACCCCGCCGGCCTCGACAGGGACTCGGCGGATTTCCTCTCCATCTTTGTCGACGGGTCGTTCGACGAGGATTACTACTCGTCCCGTGCCCCCGCGAGGATCTACCTGGAGATCCTGGACGCGAGCGGGAAGCACACCGTGTTCGACAACCACACGGCGAGGTCGGAGCAGACGCTGCGCGGCCACAAGCGCGGCAAGGGCTACGTCCGCTTCGTGAACCGGCGGGAGATGGAGGCGTCGTGCTGCGTCAGCGAGGACGACGACAGCCTAACGATCCGGTGCACGCTCTCCGTGGACAGAACGGTGACTTTGCCGCTCCTATGGGCGGGGCCGTCGCCCGACGAGGCCGTGGACGGGGCCGAGACGGCGGTCGGGTCCCGCACAGTCACCATCGCAGGCTTCTCGAGGTTTCGGGCCGCGCTCCGGACTGGGGAGTGCGCGTACACGCCCCACTTCGCCCTCGGCGGCAGCAGCTGGTACCTCGAACTGTACCCCAATGGGCATTGTGACGACAGCAAGGACCACGTGGCCATCTTCCTCGGCCGCGGAAAGTCCGACGAGCCGGCGACCACGGCAGAGTTCCGCTTCGAGCTCGCTCACGATGGCATCGCGAAGGAGGAGGAGGAGGCCGGCAAGGAGGCGGAGTTCACGAAGCACACGTTCGACCGTGACACCCCTGTGCACGCGTTCCCGTACCTGGTGACAAGCAGCGACCTCGCGGCGGCCGAACAGATTGCCGGCGACGACTGCCTCGTTGTCCGGTGCCACCTCCGCGTGATCAAGGTCACGATGCCGAGCCTGAGGCTCCCTGCCGCTGCGGCGCCTACGGTGACGGCCCCACCATGCGAGGTCTCCGATGGGATTGGAAAGAGGCCCACCAGTCCCGGAGTCGTGGCAGAAACAGAGGACGAACAAACCAGTGAATCGGACCAAACTCCTTTGTTAGCCAACCTGCACCAACGATGATTCAAGATGTCAGGCACCTCCAACGGGCAGGCGCATACGGACAGCCAAAATGGTCCGCATTTGTCCCTTTGGAGGCGGACAGCAGACACATTTTGGGCCTTTGTCCGTTTGGGGTTGGGTGCCCCCAACGGCCTGGCGCAAAAAAAAAGCCCAAAAATGTAGAAACATCTAAATAAATTTAAATTGTTCAACACAAATAGATTACAATACAAATTGTTCAAAATTTAAATAGTTTAACACCTAATAAATTGAAATAAACAAGGACATCACATGTCCTCGCGCTCACGGATCATTTTCTGCTTCTTGAGGATCCATGCCCGTTGCTCCGGGTCCATGATGGTCAAGTCGGCCATCATGATCCGGTTCTCTTCGGCAAGCAACGCAAGCTTCACGCGATTCTCCTCCGCCTTGGCCTCGAGCATGAGCCGGGTCTCCTCGGCCTTCATCTTCTCTTGCTCGATCTCGAGCTTCTTCTTTTGCATCTCCACGTACCTTGCCATGACTTCCTCCTGTCCTTGCGCTTCTCCTCGAACCTAGCGGCGGTGGACTCCTCCATGCCGGCGATCAACGTCTTCAAGGTCTCCTCCAATTGGGCTTGTGCCGCCTCACGCTTCATGTCTTGCGCCGAGGACTTGTGTCCTCTAGGACGCACAGCCCGGCCACCGGAGCTTTGGCCGGGATTCACATCATCATCGTTGGCTCTCTTCTTCGAGCCGTCAAGACCCCCTTTCTTCATGGAGTTGTAGCTCTCCATCCATTTGGGACAAGTCTTGATCATGTCCCAACAATGACCCAAGGTGAACTTGGTCTTGAAGGCCACCTTGAAGTACTCCAAGGCTTGGTTCATCTTGTCGTCAACACCGTAGCCGCTCACCGGCCGGTTCTTGACATGCTCGTAGGCCGCTTGGAACTTGAAGCACTCGGCCGAGATGTGTTGCCACCTTTTTGTGAGTGATCCTTCGTTGCGATCACTCTCAATTCGGTAGGGTGGCAACTTCCTTTGCTCATGGAAATGCTTGTGCACCCTAAACCAAAATGCGATGCCCCTTTGTTGGGCACCCCACTTTGCATTTTGCCCACAAGTCATCCATGACTCGCATAGCACCTTGTCTTCCTTGTCCGTGTAGGAGGCCGTGCGGATGTTCTTCCGCTTGAGGCTTGCCGCGATGAGGGCGTGTTCATGGTCGACATCGAGTGGCTCATCCTCAATGTCGACCACATCGGGCTCCGTCTCGGGCATGCTCGCGTCGGGGTCTTGTGTGTTGAGGTAGGCCGGGTCGAAGTATGTGTTGGCCTCTTGTGTCTCGGCCTCGGCGGGATCAAACGGGGTGCGGCCGTTGATCATGTCGTCCATGGCATCCTCGGCGAAGTACGCCGGGTTGGCAGGCGTCGTCGGCGGGAGCTCGCACCCGTCGCACCCCTCGAACATGAGGGCACGGGCCTCGGGCATCTCTATCCTGCCACCCGCCATCGGCTTCGACTTGCCACGCCGGCCCTCGACGGCAGTCGGGGTCAGGTTGAGGTCGAGGGACTTCGGCTCGGCCGGGACGGACGATATCTCCGGCGACTCCTCGCGGAAACCCAGCCGCGACACTGGGTGGTTGGCGGCGGCCGGAGACGGCGTCGATAGGCCAGGGGACGCGATTTTCGGCGGCCTGCCTTTGGCGGAGGAGACGGAGCTCTCCACGGACGGAACCGCGTCGGGGGAGGCGGCAGCAAAGACCCCTGCAAAGACCTCACCTTTGAGGAGAAGGACGGCTCGGGCGGCGGCCTTGGCGGCGATGAGGTCGGAGTTGGCCTGCTGCGCGATGGCGGCGAGCCTCTCCTTCTCCTCGAGGCGGCTTTCTCCTCTGCCTTCTTCGAGCGAGTCCGCTCCCTCCGGCCTTGTCGCTTGATGGAGGCCGGCTTCGGCTCCTTCTTCACCGCGAGGAGGGCGGCGCCGGTACCGGCCGTCGATCTGGACAGTCCGTCCTCCATGAACGGCGGGGGCGGCGGCGGCGAGGGCGGCGGCTGGGGAGGGGAATGGCGGCCGAGCGAGGGTTTGGGGGAGGGATTTGTGTGGCTGGACCTTGGGCCCGACGCGGACAGGGAGGACATAGTGGCGGACCGAGCGCCTGTCCGTCCCGCCCCAAAGCCACCCCAAACTTGGGCCGAGTTTGGGTCGGAAACTGGTGTCCGGGCGGACACCAGCCCGTATGCGCCTGGCCGTTGGAGCCCCTCTTTTGTCCGTTCGGACAAAAGAGGACTGGGCTGGTCCGTATGCGCCTGCCCGTTGGAGGTGCCCTCAAGCCTGACCGGAGCAGCGCGAGAATAAATATCCATACACCTCTGCCCTATTGCATTGGCGAGGATCGATGGATTTTGATGAATAAAATAAGTCATACTTAACCTTGTTAGATTTTGGGCCCATTTTGGGCAGCCCAATAAAATTCCTGAAAATCTCAAATTGGCCCATGTGCATGGCAGAATTTTGGAGGTGCAAAGTGGTGCTAAAGTTTAGTCCCACATTGCTAGTTGGAGGAGACAAACACCACCTTATAAGGTGGAGTGTTGTACCACTTGGTAAGCTTGTGAGAACAAGAGGCTCTCTCGTGCGCACTCCTCCTCCTCCTCCGCCGCCGCTCGCACGCACGCACCGCACCGCCCGCCCGTCTCGTCACGACGCGCCGCGGGTTGCGGGAATCTCGCCGAGCCGAGCTTTATTTTTGCAGTCCGGGAAAACGGTTTGGACGGACGCGTCACAGTTAGTCGGTTCGGGTCGCTCCCGGATCGTGGGCTACTGTAACCGACCTAAAACGTGCGCGACGTGGACTTGGCCCACGTTGTACCCGTTAGGGTTTTCCCGAGCCGCACTATATAAAGTCGTGCGCTGCAAACCACCGAACCAATCTAGGTTTTGCCAATCTCGTGCCTTGCGCCGCCACCGTAGTCTACTCCATCCCGTGCGCCGGCGTGCACCGGCGAACGGGACAGCAGGTCTCCGGAACCGCTCGTCCTTGTGATCCTGTACGGGAGAGGGCGAATAAGGTTTTTGGGAAGCGCTCCGCGCGACTGCTTTCAAGTTCTTCATCACGGCTCGACTTCCTGGACGATCTCCGGGTCCGCGGGCGACTCGTCTCCAACGTCGTCTCCTTCGAGCTGCTACCGTCGCCGCTCAAGCTGCTGCCGTCGCTGCTCCAACGACTACTTCCTCTACAACCGTTCGGTACGTGCGGCGTGTTCTGAACTGTTTTGCTATGGATCTGTTGGCGTATGTGTTGCTGCTGTTCATGTTGATTAGTACATCTAGTATGTTCGTATTCTACATGTTAGTAGCTGGTGTAGTTATGTTTAATATTCTGGAATTAATCATGGAATTATTGCCTAATTATCCAACAATCCAAAAACCTTATATGTGTTATAGGCAATTTCCTGAGTTAAACATGGGACATCTATCTGATGCGCTGAGGCCGGACAAGTTTACCGGTGTGGACTTTAAGAGATGGCAGTACAAGACCACACTGTGGTTGCGATCTCTGAAAGTGTTCGAGGCTAGTGAGGGTTTACCTGAAGGAACTATATCTGACGAGGATCAGAACAAGTTCAAGGAAACCAATACTGCCTTTGTGGGACTCGTTCTGAGTGCTCTTAGCAACAAGCTGTTTGATGTGTACATGCACATTACAGATGCCAAAGAGCTCTGGGAGGCACTGAACGCTAAGTTCGGTGTAGCAGATGCTGGCAGTGAACTGTACATCATGGAGAGCTTCCATGACTTCAGGATGGCTAACAACCGTTCTGTAGTCGAACAGGCTCATGAGATACAGTGCATTGCTAAGGAGCTTGAGCACGCTAAGTGTGCCTTACCTGACAAGTTTGTGGCTGGATGCATTATTGCAAAGTTGCCCTCTTCATGGAGGAACTTCGCCACAACTCTCAAACACAAGAGACAGGAGATTTCGGTTGAAAACCTGATAGCGTCTCTTGATGTTGAGGAGAAGGCTCGGGCTAAGGACACTGCTGAGAGAGGTGGTGAAGGTCAGTCTAGCGCCAACATGGTGCAGAAGAACTTTCACCATGGCAAGAGCAAGGCAAAGAGCAAGTCTTCCTTCAACATGCCTACCAAGACTACTTCTTTCAAGAAGAAGAAGAAGATGCTGAACAAATCTGAGCTAAAGTGCTACACTTGTGGAGAGCCCGGACACTTCTCTGTGGACTGCCCAGATCGTGCAGACAAGAAAGGGAAGAAGCATGTCAACGTCGTGACCGCTAGCAATGCTGATGGGTACGGTAATTTACCGACTGTGCTTTCAGTATTTCAATCTCCATGTTGGTGGATTGATACGGGTGCTAATGTTCATGTATGTGCTGACATCTCTATGTTCACTTCTTATCAGGTCGCAGATTCAAGCGTCTTAATGGGGAATGGATCACATGCTTCTGTTCGTGGTGTTGGCACGGTAGATCTGAAGTTTACTTCGGGGAAGATCGTGCAGCTGAGGAACGTGCAGCATGTCCCTACTATGAACAAGAATCTTGTTAGCGGCTCCCTTCTATGCAGAGATGGGTTTAAATTAGTCTTGGAGTCCAATAAAGTAGTTGTGTCAAAGTTTGGACAATTTATTGGTAAAGGGTATGAGTGCGGAGGCTTGTTCCGCTTTTCATTATCGGATTTTTGTAATAAGTCAGTAAACCATATTTGTGGCAGTGTGGATTCGGATGCTAATGTTTGGCACTCTCGTTTATGTCATGTTAATTTTGGTTTAATGAGTAGACTTTCCAGTTTGAGTTTAATTCCTACTTTCACCATTGCCAAAGGTTCTAAGTGCCATAGCTGTGTGCAATCTAAGCAACCTCGAAAGCCTCACAAGGCGGCCGAGGAGAGAAACTTGGCACCTCTAGAACTCGTACATTCGGATCTATGTGAGATGAATGGCGTGTTGACAAAAGGTGATAAGAGATATTTCATGACTTTAATCGATGATGCTACTAGGTTCTGTTATGTATATTTGTTGCACACTAAAGATGAAGCTTTAGACTACTTTAAAATTTATAAAGCTGAAGTTGAAAATCAATTAGAGAGAAAGATCAAACGTCTTAGGTCAGATCGTGGTGGCGAGTATTTCTCCAACGTATTTGATGAATTCTGTGAGGAACATGGTATTATTCATGAGAGGACGCCTCCCTATTCGCCCCAATCAAACGGGGTTGCCGAGAGGAAAAACCGCACGCTGACCGACTTGGTGAACGCCATGTTGGACACTGCTGGTTTATCTAAGGCATGGTGGGGGGAGGCTTTGTTGACTTCGTGTCATGTCCTGAATAGAGTTCCTAACAAGGATAAAGAGAAGACACCTTACGAGGAGTGGTCTGGGAGAAAACCATCACTTTCTTATTTTCGTACTTGGGGATGTTTGGCGAAAGTCAATGTTCCAATTCCTAAGAAACGAAAACTTGGACCGAAGACAGTGGATTGTGTCTTTCTAGGTTATGCTCAGCGGAGCATTTGCTATAGATTTTTAGTGGTTAAATCTGAGATACCTGATATGCATGTTGATACTATTTTGGAATCTCGTGATGCAACATTTTTTGAGAACATGTTTCCTATGAAGGATATGCATAGCATTGCTAGAATTTCTTCTGAGATATTTGCTGAACCTAGTACATCTGTTGATCATTCTGAACAACCACTTGTTGAGGAAGTCCTTGAGAAGGATGACAATGAATCAGCTCCCAAGAGGAGCAAGAGACAGAGGACTGAAAAATCCTTTGGTGATGATTTCATTGTGTACCTTGTGGACAATACTCCCACGTCCATTGCAGAGGCATTTGCATCTCCTGATGCTGATGACTGGAAAGAAGCTGTCCATAATGAGATGGACTCGATTCTTTCTAATGGAACTTGGGAATTATCTGAACGACCCTACGGCTGCAAACCTGTGGGTTGTAAGTGGGTGTTCAAGAAGAAGCTAAGGCCTGATGGTACTATTGAGAAGTACAAGGCACGGCTTGTAGCCAAGGGCTACACCCAGCGCGAAGGCGAAGATTACTTTGACACCTATTCACCTGTTGCTAGACTCACCACCATTCGAGTACTACTTTCCCTGGCTGCCTCCTATGGTCTTATCGTTCATCAAATGGACGTAAAGACAGCTTTCCTTAACGGAGAGTTGGAAGAGGAAATCTATATGGATCAGCCTGATGGGTTTGTAGTAAAAGGTGAAGAGAGAAAGGTGTGCAAATTGTTAAAATCTTTGTATGGGCTGAAGCAAGCACCTAAGCAATGGCATGAGAAGTTTGACAGAACTTTAACTTCTGCAGGCTTTGCCATTAATGAGGCTGATAGGTGTGTATATTATCGCCATGGTGGGGGCGATAGTGTTATATTATGCTTGTATGTTGATGACATACTGATTTTCGGTACAAGCATGATAGTGATAAATGAGGTCAAGTCTTTCCTGTCAAAGAGCTTTGATATGAAAGATCTGGGACAAGCTGATGTGATCCTGAACATTAAGCTGATTAGGGATGAGAGTGGGATTACGTTAACGCAATCACACTATGTTGAGAAGGTCTTGAGCCGCTTTGGTTATATAGACAGCAAGCCTTCTCCAACACCCTATGATCCCAGTGTGACACTCAGAAAGAACAAAAAGGAAACGAGAGATCAATTAAGATATTCTCAAGTGATCGGTTCACTCATGTACCTTGCGAGCGCGACAAGACCTGATATCTCTTTTGCTGTGAGCAAGTTGAGCAGGTTCATGTCTAACCCGGGTATTGATCATTGGCATGCACTTGAAAGGGTCATGCGCTATCTGAACGGTACAATGAGTTATGGGATTCACTATTCAGGGCACCCTGCGGTGCTTGAGGGATACTGTGATGCGAACTGGATCTCAGATGTTGATGAGCTCTACGCCACAAGTGGATATGCATTTATTCTTGGAGGTGGCGCAGTGTCATGGAGGTCTTGCAAACAGACCATTTTGACGAGGTCAACCATGGAAGCAGAACTTGCTGCTTTAGATACAGCTTCTGTTGAGGCAGAATGGCTGCGTGAGCTCTTGATGGACTTGCCGGTGGTTGAGAAACCATTACCGGCCATCCTTATGAACTGTGACAACCAAACGGTTATTACGAAAGTGAACAGTGCTAAGGATAATGCGAAGTCATCAAGACACGTCAAGAGACGCTTGAAGTCTGTCAGGAAAATGAGAAACTCCGGAGTAATAACTGTTAGTTATATTCAAACAGACAAAAACCTGGCAGATCCCTTTACGAAGGGACTATCACGTAATGTGATAGATAGTGCATCGAGGGAGATGGGGTTGAGACCCGTGAGTGTTACACCATAGTGGTAACCCAACCTATGTGATCGGAGATCCCGTGAATTAGGACCTGGGAAGAACAAGCTAGTGGTTTAACTGAGGAGAGTTATTTTATAACCCTCTCCGTGGGAAGATGCATAACTCTCACATTCTGTAAGGCAGGTTGGCAATATGCCTTAATGTGTTTTGTTGGCTATTCGTAGCAAAGGTGCTGTCCTACAGAGCGACCTTGAAAGAACACACCTATATGAGTCCGACTGTTAAACGTCGCAGTCTATGAGATTTGGGTGATCTCTAGTAAGCTCATGAAGAGACCAGGGAGTATGACGCATATGCTCCACCCGCGGGGTAGGCTACTGGCAGCCACGTACTGGTTATGACTTTGAGTGAAGTCTATTGGCACCAAACTTGCAATTCAAGGTTCGTCCATTGTTCAAGTTGCTGGTAGATGTAGCTTGAAGCTCTAGGCGGAAGTTCAACTTAACAGTCTCTGCTGAAACACTGGTATATAAACAAGAAACGAGGTTTGGCAAAATCTCTAAATGGGAATTTGAGATCTGGTGGGGGATTGTTAGATTTTGGGCCCATTTGGGCAGCCCAATAAAATTCCTGAAAATCTCAAATTGGCCCATGTGCATGGCAGAATTTTGGAGGTGCAAAGTGGTGCTAAAGTTTAGTCCCACATTGCTAGTTGGAGGAGACAAACACCACCTTATAAGGTGGAGTGTTGTACCACTTGGTAAGCTTGTGAGAACAAGAGGCTCTCTCGTGCGCACTCCTCCTCCTCCTCCTCCGCCGCCGCTCGCACGCACGCACCGCACCGCCCGCCCGTCTCGTCACGACGCGCCGCGGGTTGCGGGAATCTCGCCGAGCCGAGCTTTATTTTTGCAGTCCGGGAAAACGGTTTGGACGGACGCGTCACAGTTAGTCGGTTCGGGTCGCTCCCGGATCGTGGGCTACTGTAACCGACCTAAAACGTGCGCGACGTGGACTTGGCCCACGTTGTACCCGTTAGGGTTTTCCCGAGCCGCACTATATAAAGTCGTGCGCTGCAAACCACCGAACCAATCTAGGTTTTGCCAATCTCGTGCCTTGCGCCGCCACCGTAGTCTACTCCATCCCGTGCGCCGGCGTGCACCGGCGAACGGGACAGCAGGTCTCCGGAACCGCTCGTCCTTGTGATCCTGTACGGGAGAGGGCGAATAAGGTTTTTGGGAAGCGCTCCGCGCGACTGCTTTCAAGTTCTTCATCACGGCTCGACTTCCTGGACGATCTCCGGGTCCGCGGGCGACTCGTCTCCAACGTCGTCTCCTTCGAGCTGCTACCGTCGCCGCTCAAGCTGCTGCCGTCGCTGCTCCAACGACTATTTCCTCTACAACTGTGATAACCCGAATTTTTGGTAAATTATTTAATTTCATTAAAATGAAATTAGCTTTTGATTGTTTGAATTTGTGCTAATCTCTTGTGTTTAAGTTAGATGTTAATTTATGCATGCAATCGAACACTAGAGTTGATCGCTGCTTGTTTGTGCATGTTCATTAGCTATTAGCTAGTGCTAACCAAGTTTATGCATGCACCGAGTAGTACATGCATGTGAATCAAGGCTTGCATGCATGACGTGAGAGAGTGCGTTAGCAAGGATCAACGTGGAGGCCGTGGTAGTCGGCAGATATTTCTGCATGGCGTGGTGTGTTGGCACACCTAGGAGCTGAGTCAGCCTTTCTGCTTTCCAACGTGGAGCTGTGCATAGCAGTTAGCCATTCGGCTGATGACACGTACAGCCTGATCCTTAGGACCGAAGGATGCCTAGATATTTTGTTAGCGCTGCCATTTAAGTAGCAAGCGAAAGCTGCTGCTCCACTCGTCTCACTCCACACCCGATCAATCTCAGAGTGCGACCAGAGAGTGAGAAGATATATAGAGAGCTGGACATAATGAGAGAGGAGGTCAGCAATTAGCTAGCGTATACTTCTTGGAGGAGCTGAGAAGACACGGCACGAGCCAGGATACGGAAATAAGAGCTGAATCGCCAAGATAGAAATATTAAGCTCGCGGTGTTGGTGCATCGTCGAGGACGCTGCTGATCCAGGAGGCGATCTGTGACATCCTTTGTTTAGGAGGCGAGTGGAGGCTGCCGTACCATCTTTGCTGGTGATTTGCTTTGGCGATCTGGTGGCTGGTGGTATTCTTCCTGCTATGCTGTCGGAGTAGGCGATCGTATGCCAGTCTTGGCTATTTTCTGGAGCTGTCGATCATATCAGATTGATCGAGTATATTTTATTTGATTAGCTACAGCATAGCTAATTTGAGGCAAGCTTTTCCTACTTCTCTCATATATTTTGTAGATTATACTTTGATGTGAATATGCAAGTTACCCTGAGTGGTACGAGCTTTGTGTTGATATACGGGGCTAATGCGCTGGTGTCGTTACGGTGATGGATCCGTAGGAGCCACCGGTACGAACCGGGCTTAGCACGTATTTTTGACATGCAAATCAACTGAATGCTTTTATAAAATAAACTTGGTGCTACGAAGGTGATCGTATTGTACCGGTCACAGTACAGGTATGGGACTGTCTGAGTTCTCCGTGAGGGGCGGCCCTTGAATGGAAAGTGTCGGTGATGGATCCGTAGGAGCGATCGACATTAGTAGGTCAGGGTGTCCGGTGTCTGAGCGGGAAAAAGGGCTCTGCTCGTTCTGGAATCCTGTGTGGTTCTGGGCGAGGCTGTCGACGTCGGAGTACCCCTCTTAAGAGTGTAAAAGCGTGGATATTCACCCCTGTGATTCCCGGGTAGGGAAACTCACTTTCATGTGTGGCACCATGGGTTTTAAACCTGCTTAACAACTTAATCACACAACGATTGTTTTACTTGTATTTCGAAAACCTAGTGTATTTTACAAAGTATATGAAAGTGTATGAATTGTTTGCTGAGTATGACTTTTGTTGTACTCACCCTTGCACCCTCTGTTTTTAGTTGCAGTTATCAGAGTTCGCGGCGGAAACCGTCGTCCGAGGAGTAGGCTGGACCAGTGGGTGGGAACGTCTAGAGAACCTTTTTATTATTATAATTGTAAAGAAAGTTGTAAAATAAATAAATGAGCTGTCGAGATCCACTGTGCTGGTTTATGCCTGCTTTTCTAGCCTTGCGCGTGTATAGACTTTCGGGTCTATAGGCGCGCGGCGGCTGTCATTCTACCGGGCCGGGTCTCGGGCGTGACAGTTAAAGTGGTATCAGAGCTCAAGGTTTAGAATACGCTGGGAATAACTGGGTAGATCGTTAGATAGTTTTGCGACTAACATTTTCCGAATGTTTTGTTGTACTAACATTCATGCGTGTTTTCTTGTGCTAACATTTAGATATATTTGTGAGACTTGTGATTTGATTGCGTGGTAAAATCTTTTCTTTTGATTAAATAAAGTGTTGCATGTTGGTTTAAATTTGTAAGTGTGTTTTGTGTTGAATTTCGGGGACGAAATTCTTATAAGGTGGGGAGGATGTGATAACCCGAATTTTTGGTAAATTATTTAATTTCATTAAAATGAAATTAGCTTTTGATTGTTTGAATTTGTGCTAATCTCTTGTGTTTAAGTTAGATGTTAATTTATGCATGCAATCGAACACTAGAGTTGATCGCTGCTTGTTTGTGCATGTTCATTAGCTATTAGCTAGTGCTAACCAAGTTTATGCATGCACCGAGTAGTACATGCATGTGAATCAAGGCTTGCATGCATGACGTGAGAGAGTGCGTTAGCAAGGATCAACGTGGAGGCCGTGGTAGTCGGCAGATATTTCTGCATGGCGTGGTGTGTTGGCACACCTAGGAGCTGAGTCAGCCTTTCTGCTTTCCAACGTGGAGCTGTGCATAGCAGTTAGCCATTCGGCTGATGACACGTACAGCCTGATCCTTAGGACCGAAGGATGCCTAGATATTTTGTTAGCGCTGCCATTTAAGTAGCAAGCGAAAGCTGCTGCTCCACTCGTCTCACTCCACACCCGATCAATCTCAGAGTGCGACCAGAGAGTGAGAAGATATATAGAGAGCTGGACATAATGAGAGAGGAGGTCAGCAATTAGCTAGCGTATACTTCTTGGAGGAGCTGAGAAGACACGGCACGAGCCAGGATACGGAAATAAGAGCTGAATCGCCAAGATAGAAATATTAAGCTCGCGGTGTTGGTGCATCGTCGAGGACGCTGCTGATCCAGGAGGCGATCTGTGACATCCTTTGTTTAGGAGGCGAGTGGAGGCTGCCGTACCATCTTTGCTGGTGATTTGCTTTGGCGATCTGGTGGCTGGTGGTATTCTTCCTGCTATGCTGTCGGAGTAGGCGATCGTATGCCAGTCTTGGCTATTTTCTGGAGCTGTCGATCATATCAGATTGATCGAGTATATTTTATTTGATTAGCTACAGCATAGCTAATTTGAGGCAAGCTTTTCCTACTTCTCTCATATATTTTGTAGATTATACTTTGATGTGAATATGCAAGTTACCCTGAGTGGTACGAGCTTTGTGTTGATATACGGGGCTAATGCGCTGGTGTCGTTACGGTGATGGATCCGTAGGAGCCACCGGTACGAACCGGGCTTAGCACGTATTTTTGACATGCAAATCAACTGAATGCTTTTATAAAATAAACTTGGTGCTACGAAGGTGATCGTATTGTACCGGTCACAGTACAGGTATGGGACTGTCTGAGTTCTCCGTGAGGGGCGGCCCTTGAATGGAAAGTGTCGGTGATGGATCCGTAGGAGCGATCGACATTAGTAGGTCAGGGTGTCCGGTGTCTGAGCGGGAAAAAGGGCTCTGCTCGTTCTGGAATCCTGTGTGGTTCTGGGCGAGGCTGTCGACGTCGGAGTACCCCTCTTAAGAGTGTAAAAGCGTGGATATTCACCCCTGTGATTCCCGGGTAGGGAAACTCACTTTCATGTGTGGCACCATGGGTTTTAACCTGCTTAACAACTTAATCACACAACGATTGTTTTACTTGTATTTCGAAAACCTAGTGTATTTTACAAAGTATATGAAAGTGTATGAATTGTTTGCTGAGTATGACTTTTGTTGTACTCACCCTTGCACCCTCTGTTTTTAGTTGCAGTTATCAGAGTTCGCGGCGGAAACCGTCGTCCGAGGAGTAGGCTGGACCAGTGGGTGGGAACGTCTAGAGAACCTTTTTATTATTATAATTGTAAAGAAAGTTGTAAAATAAATAAATGAGCTGTCGAGATCCACTGTGCTGGTTTATGCCTGCTTTTCTAGCCTTGCGCGTGTATAGACTTTCGGGTCTATAGGCGCGCGGCGGCTGTCATTCTACCGGGCCGGGTCTCGGGGCGTGACAACAACCGTTCGGTACGTGCGGCGTGTTCTGAACTGTTTTGCTATGGATCTGTTGGCGTATGTGTTGCTGCTGTTCATGTTGATTAGTACATCTAGTATGTTCGTATTCTACATGTTAGCAGCTGGTGTAGTTATGTTTAATATTCTGGAATTAATCATGGAATTATTGCCTAATTATCCAACAAACCTTAGGAACAAACAGTTCAAAAAAAAACTTAGGAACAGCCGAGAAACCTTGATATCCTTCTTAGAATTATCTCGTCCTTATACCTTCTTTTCCGTCTATATATTTGTTTTTACATTTACGAATACTCAATACGGATTATGATTCATTATCTAATTGGTGCTTATCTTACTGCTCATGGTGGTCGCAGTGTATACCAGCACATGCATATTATCACACTTACACACTTCCGCAATCACGGGTAGACTGCTAGATGAAGCATATCTAGTTTGTTTGCGAATTGTATTCTTTTTTTGAACAGGATCCGAACTTATATTAGAGAGCTTCGTACAAAATACACCGGGGTCCCCGAAGGGAACAGAATTACAAACACAACCCAGGAAACTTGCACAAAACACCCCGACGAAGCAAGGAAAGCACAGACGGATCCATCCCTAACCCCAGAAGCCTAGGCACCACCGGAGCCGCCGTACCGCCGATCCCGAGAGGACGAACACCTCCAACACTGTAGAAGGCTGCATACCCGGCCGCCGCGCCGCGACGGACACATCCATGTATGAATTAGGAATGCAACTACCCAAGTATTATTTATTACTTTATTGTTTGGTGATCAACATATTTCAACAAGATTGTGCCCATGCGTTGCTATGAAAAAACGCACATATCAACCTGCCTTCTCCTTTGCCTCCGACCCACCTCCTGGCCGAATAAGAGAGGAGGAGAAGTCGTCGTGCCCTCACATGCGAGGCGAGAAAATTACGACATTTTACTGTGCTACCTCCGGTCCGACAAAACCGTCGTAGAAAATGTACAGCCATAATACAACATATATATACAAGTCACATCAATTATTCCGGATCAGAGGGAGTAGTAAAATCACCTTTCATGCGAGGCCATGCACCATGCACACTTATTCTTGCCCTTCAAACCTAAAGCTATCTATCTCTCTTCTTTTCTCCCTGTCATGTGGACCTGACGCGCAAATTCTTTTGAACCGAACCAGCTTGGTTGTTGCTGTGCTTTTTTCTCTGACACGCTAAATTAACAAGCTGGATTTAGGAAGGCGTTTTGACTCTAGAGATCAGATGCTCCTAGTATAATAAAATAATAAAATATAGTAAATTATTTCTATTTTTTTGAAAACAATTGGGGATGAACATATACCAATATTATACATACCTACCAAGTTTTGTGCTGAAAGAGAACCAAAAGCGCAGATTTGAAATTGGGTCAAACTTGCACAAAGTATTTTATGAATAAAGCGAGTGGGAGGAGAAGGAAAAATAAAATTTCACAATTGTTGGAGGGAGACGAGGTGATTGAAGGCGATGATAACTTGTTAGAACATGCCACTAACTTCTACAAGAAGTTATTTGGTCATTCTGATAGGGTGTCGATAACTTTAGACTTGGATTTTCCGAGGAAAATAGGTCGGGAAGAAAACATGGAATTGACTAAGGAGTTTTCTATGGAGGAAATTAAGGAAATAGTTTTTTCAATGTCACACAACAAGAGCCCAGGCCCTGATGGGCTTCCCCGGGGAGTTTTATCAGTTTTTTTGGGATTTTGTTAAAAAGCCTTTGAAAAGACTTTTTGATGATTTTGTTAGAGGGAATTTAGATGTGGGTAGGCCGAACTTTGGGACCATAACTCTTCTTCCTAAATGTGAGGATGCTGCGGTGATCCAAAAGTTTAGACCTATCTGTTTAATGAACGAAAGCTTGAAAATTATAACTGAAGGGTTGAATAATCGATTGGCCGTGGTTGCAGATTATCTGATTGATAAAACGCAAACGGCCTTTATGAAAAATCGTTTCATCATGGGGGAGTAGTGATGCTTCATGAAATTCTTCATGAAGTGAAAAAGAAAAAATTACTGGGGTTTTATTTAAAGTGGACTTCGAGAAGGCCTATGACAATGTCAACTGGGCCTTCCTTTATAATGTTATGCTCAAGAAGGGTTTCTCTGATGAATGGAATGATTTAATTTTCAGCATAATAACGAGTGGTAAGGTGAACATTAAAATGAATGATCAGATGGGGGCCTTTTTTAATACTTATAGGGGTGTGAGGCAAGGAGACCCCTTGTCCCCCATCCTTTTTAATTTTGCTATTGAATCTTTGAATGTCATGGTTAAAAATGCTCAGCAAGCAGGCTTGATTACCGGGTTAGTCCCTCATTTGCAGGAAAATGGGTATGCCATCCGGCAATATGCGGATGACACTATTTTCATGCTTCAAGAGGGATTCGAGAATGCAAAGAATCTCAAGTTTATGCTTTGCCTTTTTGAACAGATGTCGGGCTTAAAAATTAATTTCTTAAAAAGTGAAGTTTATGGGCTAGGAGACTGTGTGGGACAGATCCATATATATGAGGAGATTTTTACCTGCACTTCGGGTACACTTCCTCTTCGGTATTTGGGTTTGCCAATAGACAAAAAGAAACTTTTAAATATTCATTGGAAGCCGACTGAAGGAAAAATGGAGAAAAAATTGGGCTGTTGTCAAGGGAAACTAATGGACATTGGCTCTAGGGTTACTTTGGTGAACTCTTGCTTATCCAATGTTCCTTTTTATATGCTATCCTTTTACGTGGCTCCAATTGGCGTGAGGAAGAGATTTGATTTTTTTAGAAGTAGATTACTATGGCAGGAGGAACATGGTATAAGAAAGTACCACCTAATGAACTGGGAGACAGTTTGCTCTCCCAAGGATTTAGGTGGTCTGGGGGTGTTAAATCTTGAGCTAATGAATGTTAGCTTATTGTGTAAATGGTTATGGAAGTTGGAGAATGAAGATGGGGAATGGAATAATTTATTGAGGAAGAAGTATTTACAGAAAGAAACGATAGAACAGATGGATGTTAAAAAGGGGCAGTCCCAATTTTGGTCTGGTTTGTTGTGGGTTAAACATGTCTTCTATAAATATTGTGGAAGAACTGTGAAATCCGGAAACAAAATTCTGGGAAGACGCTTGGACTGGCGATCAAGCGTTAAAAGATTCTTTCCCTAGATTATATGATCTGTCGTTTAATAAACACATTAAGGTGGACAGGGTCGTTGCATCTAGTGGAGCTTGTTTGGCTTTTAGAAGATGTTTGTGGGGTGAGTTGGCGGTCGAATGGGCCAAGTTATTAGAGGTCATTCATGGGACTGTTTTGTCACCAGGTGATGATAAGGTGTTCTGGAAATTGGGGCAGAAAGGGTTTACTATTAAATCCCTATATAATGCCCTGCAAACTAGAACGCCGCGTAGGAATTTCAAGCTGCTTTGGAAGATGAAGATTCCTACTAAAATCAAAAAAAATTGTGGTTGGTTATGTGGAAAAGGACCCTCAGAAAGGATAATTTAAAAAGAAGAGGCTGGGAGGGAGAGGGGCAATGCATGTTCTGTGCCTCGGATGAGAGCATAAATCATTTGTTTTTCTCATGTCCTATAGCTAGATTCGTGTGGGGGGTGTTTCAGTGTACTGCTGATACAAAAAAGCCTCCTGAAATTGTTGATGATTTAGGGACCTGGATTGATGGTTTTGATGGTTATGAGAGAGTGGCTGTGAAAGTTTTCCTGGCTGCTATGTTCTGGGTTCTTTGGAAAACAAGGAACCGTGCTTGTTTCGATCATGTTATGCCTGATGATCCTTGTGGTATCATATATCATATATGTCAAATGGCTAATGACTGGAGTGAATTGCAGAAACCAAAGTTGGGAAGAGCTCTTCTTCGAGGAACTAGTCTCATGAAGATGGTGATGCAAGATGTCTTCAACAAGACGAAGGGGTGGGCGCCACTATGTCGAAGAATAGACAGTGGTTGATTTTCATCAAGAATGATTGCACCTGGGCGCTGCTGATCGGTCTTGGTGGCAGTGCGTGTAGTTTCAACTTTGTTGCTTGTTGTTTCTTATGTTTCCTACCTCATGTTTTGTGGAATTGTGGGGTCTTTCTTTCTTAGCAATTGTTGTTAAGGTGTGAGATCCCAGAGCTGGAATGTTGTAACGAATCTTGTAGCCCTGATGCTTTGTTAATGAAGTTGGGGGAATGCCCCTTGTATCAAAAAAAAAGAAGTTTTGTGCTGAAATGAAAGCTTGGTTGTTCTGTGCAAAAAAAGACAAATCACTAGACAAATGGGATTAAGAAAAATGTTTTTAGACCACTCATTTTGTTATTTTTGCACAGAGCAGCACACGTCATTTTATCACGAAACTTGACACGTATTTGGAAAACATGTACATGTTCGTCAGCAATTTTTTTAAACAGTTTTTTTAAATGTTTTATTATTTGTTTTAATTTTTATTTATATCCGGAGCATATGAGGTCTGGAGCCAATTTAAATTTCTGAAGATGGAACTCCTGTTTCTTCTAATATTAGTGGAGATTCACTGGAGGAATTTTTTTGAAGAGAGAAAAAAATGAAATATTTGTGGCTCGTAGAAATTTGGGTCCGCTCATTTAATTGCAGCTTGACTCCTACACGCATGAGTTGAGTAGGAAGGGCGAACGTGGTGGAGAACGCTCTGGAAATCTTTCGAGTAAGCAAACGCGTGAAGGCACGCGGGTGGGTCCGCAACGAATTCGTCCTGCAAACGCGTTACGCGCGCCGTCGGCTAGTCACCGTGTCTACGGTCACCCGCCGGAGCGCCATTCCGCGTGCTGTACTGCTTAAATCTTCCACATGTACAGCCTCCCTGCTTCTATCGTCTCGCTCCATCTCGAGCACGCAACCGGCGGCGCGGAGGTCCGTGCATCTGTCCGCTCTCCGATCAAATGGGCACCAGCGCGAGCCGTTCGTCGCCGTCCCCGCCGACGTCGTGCACCCTGGTGGAGACGGATTCCACGACGCAGCTCTTCACCCTGACCGACTACTCCAGGTGGGCGCGGATGCCCACCGGCTCAGCGCTCAACTTCGACGCCTTCCTCCTCCTCGGCTCCAGGTACCAGCCTACCACCTCAAGGTGTACCCTGCCGGCCTCGACGGTGACTCGGCGGACTTCATCGCCGTCTTCGTTATCGGCTCGTTCGATGATCACTACTCTCATATTGCCCCTGCTAGGGTCTCGTTTGAGATCCTGGACGCGAGCAGGGAGCTGTCACGGCCCAATCACACAGACGAGGGGAACAACCGGATCTTAACCAGAATTTGATATGGATTACAGGATAATGATTGTATGTGGTCACAATCAAACCATGGATACAAGGAAATCAAAGATGAGGGATCAGCAAAGCATGAGGGGAGGATACAGTAGCAGGAGGAGAGACATAGGAGCGGAGGGAGAGAAGCTTGGAGACAAATCTGTTCTTGGATTCCCTCTCGTGTTGACCTCCTGTCTCTTTATCTTTCCACCACCAAGTCTGAACCTCTTGGGCCGAGCCCAAGTAAGCAGCCCATCAGTCAAGTGCAGCCTAGGGAGTACGTCGGGTGTTACACTACCGCCCCCGCAAAACATTGCTTGTCCCCACCCCAAGCAATGGCGTGCAATGGTTGCAACAGTTTGTAGCTCTCACTTCGGCATTGGGGTCGCTCGGCCTTGACACGAACTGGGACAGCAGACTCACCGAATGCGACTATACCTGGATCCCAAGGTGCCGTCAAGTCTTTCATGCCTATGATCATTCGGTATCCTTGAGTACCAATCCTCTGTAACCTTCGTGATCGTACAGTATGGTTTGTCTTGTGTTCAACAATCATGGTCAGCAAGAACCCGCCAAGATCCCATTGTGCGTGTGCATTCGAAACCTCGACACAAGTTACCCAGTACACACCTTGAGTTTCAACAACAATCAAAAGATCAAGCCATTGTAGTCCTTGTAGGGACAAGACCAGTTGTGGAATCACCACAAACACAACAGTGTTCTGCTCATGGCCCAGTATTAGCATAGTGTCATCTCCATTATGCTTTTTGCACTGAGCTCCTATATTTTCAGATCTCCATAACTGCCAAGTATGGTTTATACCAATACAGCGCTGCACCCCTAATTGATGAGTCAAAACTGCATCAAAGCACTCAGATTTCACAAAATCGTCCAGCGGTCGAACAACTTCGATGTGAAGCCTCGTACTGCTACTCATACGGACTCCACCAAACTTGCATGGCTGAGTGAAATTTTTTTGTGCTTCTTTCGATGAATGGCTCCCCTTCTCCAAAGAAGCCACACGTATATTTATTTGGCAGCCACACAGAGTGAGGAAAGCAAGAACGAATACCAATACCACCAAGCTTCTGATGCTCTTCCATTTTGTAATTTGATGCTTTGATTATCTGACAGTCTGTATGTACAACTTCACCATGATAATTGAGCAGCCATGCTACAGACCATATCCTCCTTGTAACAGAAATACCAATGAACATTTGAAGCCTAGGAGTGTAGTAAGCAAGCTCGACCATGTCGAAGTTCACTAATTGCTCATTATTTAGATGCATCATTTCTGCCGTTTTTTGATTCAGTTGCAATCCAATCCCATAACAGTTGTGCCAAGACCCCACTAAGACCTGCAGTTCAACACATCTTCCTCTTCGTTCATCATCTAAGGCTTGCATGCTTGCATTGGTGTGAAATCCCACTAGCGTACCACTCCAATAACACTTCAGTTGATTTAACATACTGAATACAAAACATGCAGGCAAGAACAGAGTGATAAAACTAGTGTCATGGCGCACTACGTACTGGCAGTAGGAACTGTCCTTGTGTTCATTCTTGCACGAATGTCCTGCAGCCTTCCTGAACAATCCATCTGACACTGATAAAAGAGAGCAAGTGTCGACCATACTGATTTCTGTAATATGAGGACCCTTCCAGCAATAAGCATAAGTGTTGGCAGTGCTTGAACCGAACATACAGACATGCTGAAAACAGGGCAGATATGGCACATGAAAGATTCCCACAAGGATTCCAGGGTCCCATTGGTGTTCAGTAGTATAGATTGTCTTGCAAACTGAGCTGATCTTGTGAAACCCCAATTGTTCCCATGGTAAGCAACATCTCAGAAAACCAATATGTGCACTGCCTGATTGCAACATGACACCAGGATCCCAGTTCTTCTGTAAAACCAAGTTAGTAACACTGTAACCCAACAACCAATCATTCCTGTATATAGGTAGTTTAGGACTAGACAGTTTCCAACAACCTGCAACTATCTTCAGGTTACCAATGATATACAAAATCTCCGGGCATCTTGGCCCTTTACTCAACAAAGCCTGGGCATAGTACATCCATGGGGGTTTCGGCTGCAAGGAGGGCCAAATACTTTGAGTTGTTGTGCAAGAGGAAGTTAGTCGCTCGATGTCCCCATCACACAGGAAAGATGGCCATGGTAGTGGGCGCGGCACCCCACTATCACATAGGCTCCCTGGAGAAGGGTGTGGATAAGCCGTTGGCACACACACCCGTACCTCAGTAGTGATGTACTTGTCGCCATTGGCATGGAGACATAATGTCAAACAGCTTGTGGGCGCCGTGATTATGCAGCGAACTGGAGCAGCCAAAATGTCATCACCCTCGCGAGCATCCTCGACATTGGTAGTGGTCAGTGCCGAGGTATTGTGGGATGCCGGTAAGACGATGATCACCTCGCAGTCGAGGGCCTTGTCCACGATGGGGTCGATTGTGGCCACGCAGTCTGCAGCAGCTGAGGCGTCCTTGCCCTTGGTGGTGGCCGATGACAAAGTTCCATGTGGCGACGCTGTAAAAGCAACCACCTCCTCGCTGTCGAGGGCCTTGACGATGACTGGGCAGGCCGTGTCAGCGTGGACTTCAGTGGAAACCTTGCATATGGCCATGGATGTGGTTGTGGCTGCTGGTGCGGAGGTGGAAGACGATGGAGTCGAAGAACAGGAGAGTGGTTCCACCTCCACTCGATCCCAATCAACCACGACTGTTTCAGAGTTCGGCAGCCTGTGAACGCTGATCGATGGCGGGGCATACTGAATGTCTAGAAGGCAACAACCGTCATAGATGCACCGGCCGTGCAATGCATCACGAGCTTGGCTCGCCTCGTGCCATGATTGGAACTCCACAAACACATCTAGATGTGTGGCTTGCTGCAACAGGCACACATCATTCACTCCATACGCATCAAATATCTGTCCAAGTACCTTCTTCGTCACTGGATAGATCAAGTGAGTAACAGATACATTCAGGACACAACTGCAGCTTGGTTCCTGGTGGTGTGACATTTCATCGAACAGGTGGTAGGCACGAATTGAGGTGGTGATTTTTTTCTGGATTTTTGTGGACTCTGAGTAGGGATGCGACCTAGATGGAGAGTGAATCAGGTGCAATGAAACTTGGTGGCAGATCGAAGCGATTTGAAGCCAAAATTCGCAGGATTTTTTTGAAGGATTTTGAAGGCTCTGATACCAAATTGTCACGGCCCAATCACACAGACGAGGGGAACAATCGGATCTTAACCAGAATTTGATATGGATTACAGGATAATGATTGTATGTGCTCACAATCAAACCATGGATACAAGGAAATCAAAGGTGAGGGATCAGCAAAGCATGAGGGGAGGATACAGTAGCAGGAGAGACATAGGAGCGGAGGGAGAGAAGCTTGGAGACAAATCTGTTCTTGGATTCCCTCTCGTGTTGACCTCCTGTCTCTTTATCTTTCCACCACCAAGTCTGAACCTCTTGGGCCGAGCCCAAGTAAGCAGCCCATCAGTCAAGTGCAGCCTAGGGAGTACGTCGGGTGTTACAGGAGCACACCGTGTTCGACCTTCGACGACCACACGGCGAGGTCGGAGCAGACGCTAAGCTACCACAAGGACAGAAAGGGCTACGTCCAGTTCGTGAAACGGCGGGAGATGGAGGCGTCGTGCTGCGTCCGCGAGGACGATGACAGCCTCACGAATCCAGTGCACGCTCTCCCTCGACAGGGAGGTGACCAGGCCGCTCATAATGGCGCCGCTGCCGATCGACAAGCCCGCTGAGGAGACCGTCGTTGGGTCACCGGCAGTCACGGTGGGCGGGTTCTCGAGGCTCCGGCGGCGCTTCAGACTGGGGAGTGCGCGTACACGCCTCGCTTTGCCCTTGGTGGCAGCAGCTGGTACTTCAAGGTGTACCCCAACGGGTACTCCGACGACAACAAGGACTTCACGGCCGTCTTCCTTGCCCGCGGCAAGTCCGACGAGCCGGTGACCACAGCTGAGTTCCGATTCGAGCTCGACAACAAACACACGGAGGAGGAGGCTGAGAAGAAGGTGATGCTCATGAAGCACACGTACGTTCGATCGTGATAATCCTGTGCACGCGGTCCCGTACCTGGTGACAATCGGCGACCTCGCCTACACCGACGACTGCCTCGTCGTCCGATGCCACCTCTCTGTTATCAAGGTGACCAAGCCGATCCGTTCCGCGACGACACTGACCGTCACGGTCCCAATGTGTGAGGACTCCGGCGGGAAAGCGCCCACCGTTCACGAGTGTTGGGAGAAACGGAGGACGAATGCAAGAGTGAGTGGGACCTAACTCCATTGTTAGCCGATATGCACCAGCGATAATTAAGTTTGTACCACGACATGTTGCAAAAATAATTAAAAATTTGTGACTCGTATATGAGTTTTGATGAATAAACCACGAAAGCTTAGGAGCAACCAAGACACCGTGATGCCCTTCTATATGCTCTTTTCGTTTCACGTGTTTTGTTGTATTTAACGAAGAATCTTAGTTACTCCCTCCGATCCAAAATAAGTGTCGCAATTTTGAACTGGGGTCGTTAGTTCAAAAATGCGACACTTATTATGGATCGAGAGGTAGTATCCTTTGTCTGATAAAAAACAAGCAATGAGTTGAAGGTTATAATTCATTACGTATTTGGTGTTTGTGTTTACCACATACGCCTATTTAAGGGTGAAAGTAGAGCGGGGGGTAAGGTTGGATAGTGCTCGAATCATATAATTTTTATTGTTGGTGAAGTGGAAAGCATATGGGACACATGCAAATTCAGATAAATGATTATGTTGGATTCCGATATGGTACGGTAATGAATCACACTCAAATTATAAACATGCATACATATATGAGAAGTATATACAAATACGTAATTAGAGGCCCAAATGTTATACTCCCTCTGTCTCAAATGTTAGAATTGCATCCTAAATGAAATAATGTGGCACCGGCAGTTAATCGAAACGAGTAGGGACAGATTTAAACTTTGGAATTCTGCAACATTAGGAGGCAATGTAATATGCTGGGAGAGTAGGCTAATGTGTGATTGTCGTGTAACTAACTTAACTATTCGTGGTATTGGTCCTCTCCTAAACTAAAAGTATACTCCACGTGTTACATCGGGAATCCCTTTAGCAGCTATATAGGAGGTATGCTACATTATTATGATGTCTAAAAGAATATGCAAAATTCCATTGATCATAGTCGAGATACTAAATTTAATAGACATGAGATGGGTGTGTAACATTATAAATTATTAATGTAAACAATTGGATGGTTTAAGGAATGGATGATGTGTAACTTGCATGTAGTGATTAGTAAATATTAGTGAATATGACATGGACAACTGATTGGCCAAGAAAATGGATGATGTGTATAATTTGCATGTCGAGATAAAAAAATCATTAATACATGTTAGTGGGGGTTTTACTTTATAAGAGATATAAATTGTTAGTCTCTTTATATAAAGATAAGGTACGCTATTGGCATAGTCTTGAGAGAAATAAGACATTTACAAAGAAATATATTCTTCTTACTGCCTCCATTCCAAAAAAGTAAGACGTATATTTTTTTGAAAAGTCAAACGGTGTAAAATTTGACCAAGTTTTTACAAAAAAACTATTAACATCTACAATACCAAGTCAGTGCCATTAGATACATCATGAAATATAATTTTGTATAAAGTCTATATTATATTATTTTTAATTGCTAATATTTCTAGAAACTTGGTCAAACTTTACGTTGTTTGACTTTTCAGAAAAATATACGCCTTACTTTTAGGAATGGAGGGAGTAAGAGATAGATGTACAAACAAATATGTTTTCAACAAAACCATCTCTACAAAGTATGAACCTATAAATTAACATGTTCTTAACTACACTTATAGATACATAAACAACGAGCAAATATTAATACTATACATATTATAAGCCACACAACAAACAGTAACGGTAGTAAAACAATAGAAAAAACTTATAAGCATTTGTTTCATCTCATAGACAAACATGATATCCACATTTTGCTAGTTAATTTTAATTTTACCAATAAATCAGTTAACCATTCTTGAAGGTAGGATTATCCAGCTAGATCGAAAATTATCATAGAGCTTTGCATATTAGCAATACCACATCCTATCAGTCACTCAGATCAGATTGTGTCCAAGACGGATTCATAAATGAGTTCGATCTAGATATTATCCTAACCATTTTCACCCTTACAAATATCAAATTTATCTCATGATGATGGTTCGCATTGTACTCCCAAGTGTTTTTATGTTTATGCATGATAGGAGGCAAACTACACCATTATTGTTTAATATAATTTGGTGACTCGCATTTTGGGTTGTAACTTAGTATGTATCTTGTTACCCACCAGACAAGGATTTGTGCTTACCTTAATTTAAGTTTTTTTTGCACGTAACCTTATTGTAGTTTACTCAGACACATAATCAGGTGTACACACTTTGTACAAGGTCAGTGACAAACTGACATGTTTTCATTCGGTCAAATTACGATTCGAGCCACATATAATCCACTTAAAAATACTAGGTAAATACAACATTTTTGCATCGAGAACATAGTGATCCCGACAATCTGATGACACAAACACCAAATTATCTTTGCAAAAAAAAAAATACTCCAAAGCACTATCAAAGGTTATTTTGTGAACCATTACTTCAAAGATTTGCGATATTTCAGATTATCACACATGTTTTTCCAGACTGCCCATGAAAAATTAACTATCAGTTATACACATCGTTCTATGGCAAGCCACAAGAATGTTAATATATTTATCGCATCTACTGTTCATTCGCTCCGGATCTTTTCCTATCAAATAGAAGATATGCACACACATAACTGAAAACCAATTTCATGAAAAATATTGAGTGCCCAATCTCTGTATAAAACATTATAATACATGTTAGCTATTATCATTTGGACCTTGAAGACACTATACCTTGAACCTTTGTACACTACTGGGAGCTTGCCCAAAATTTAGTGGAAAATATTTATTCACCCAACGCAATAAAACATCACACATAACTGAAAATGTACTTCACAATAAAATAGTACAATAGTGTTTTTTTTTGCGTGTAGAAGTGTAATTATCTGAACCTCAAAAGCGGCACTGTTGAATATTTGTACATTTTGTGTGGATTACCAACACCATAATGAGAATGATGAATATGCTATTGTGCCGTTTTAGTGTGGGAGCACCTTTTGTAACGAACGATGTACAATTTCAGATTTGTTCAAAAAAAAAATTTGTTAAAAAAAAATGTACAATTTCAGGGGTGGAAATAGTGTAGGAATCGAAAAAATAGGCCGTGCGAAGAATAGGAATCCGGTTCAGTATCCGCTACCGCCGCCGGATTGTACTCCGACCGACGCCCCACCGTAGCCGCTATTTGGCCCCCTCTCCGCCGGCGCCCGTTCGTTTCTTTCTCAGCAAGTTGGTCGCGCAGGCACTCGTCGCGGCGACAAGGAAACCAATCCGCTTACCCCCAAATCCGCCCACCTTCCCCAAAAAAACTCCCACCCGAGGCCAGATGGCGGCTCGACTGCTGGGCGGCGCGGCCGCGCGGCGCTGCTGCCCAACGTCCGGCGGCGGGCAACCAACTCCTGGGCTGCCGTCCGCGACACCTTCTTCTCCACCAAGGTAAGAGCTTTTTGACCTGGATCGAACATTCAAACCCTGCCCTCTGATTTGGTTTTGGCCGGCCTATGTGTGTACGTGTTTGCTTGATCCCCTCGATTCGTGCAGGAAGTGTTCGAGAACCACCGCGTCGTGTTCACCGTCGGCACCTCCATCGCCTCCGTCCTCACGGCGTGGGCCGGTACGCGTACTGTTCTCTGCCTTTTCCACGGTTGTAAAATACGGAGTATTTGGTAACTTCGGATGCTGCTTTCGGTTCAGACATCAGAGTGCAGCACTGGCTCATCCGAGAACTGCTATGTTGCTGAACCCTCATTAATCCGTTTAGCTAATAATTTTTTTTTTTTAGATAAGGGGGTGCGGATCCGTTTAGCTAATGTAAGACTGTCGAATATGCACCTCAATTTGAACCCAAACCACGTCTGCACTGAACAATTTTGTCCAGAATACCCCATTGTTGGGTGGGTGACACATCCATAATGCAACTGCTAAACCTATAATAGTTTGTTAGCATATGGAGGACTGTAGGGCACCATTCAATTCGAACTAGAGCTATTGCAATATGCTGGTAACTGCGAATTCATGTTTGCTGTTGGATTCTTTGGTGAGATCTTTTGTTTAGTTGCCATGAAACAATTCTTAAAAGTTAAAATATTTAGAACCACCTTCACCCCTTAACTAAATGTTACGTAATTCCAACATGTGTGCTTGATTGTATCTTGAGGAATCACATGTGATTAATTCGAAATCGGACTACTTGCCTTGTGAACAGATAGCTCCCCTACAATATACTACAGTTACACAGGAAGTCCGCTTTATGTGTATGCCGAGTGGAGCATATATCATTTTGCTGTACATCTGTGCTGTTTCTTAAGTTACCTGAAAATTCTCTATCTGGATGATTTACAGTTTCTAATAGACACTTTTAATTTCTTACTACAGGTTATTCTATTCGTCATATGCAGCAATCAAAGATTGACAAGAGGCTTCATTCAATTGAGCAATCTGTAAGAAATTTAGGAGATAGTCTGTTAGTGTCATATTTGTTTATTTTGTGGATGCGTTACATTGTTTTCCTTTAGTTATTGTCTGTTTCTCAGTGGACGACTTAGAAATGCTAATAGGAAGTTAGCCCCTCAACAGAAGTTCAAAATTGCTACAGGACAGGCTTTTAAAATATGGAGTGCATATGTGCTATTTTGTCATTTCAGTGCAACATGCTTGCATATTTGCTGATGACAAGATTAAAATACGTTTTTATTGTTTGTTGCATCTCTTTTTATTTGTGAGGCGATGATTTTATTTGGTTACGGAGTTGAGGTTTATTATAGTGGACTTTTAGTTTTTGCATCTGGATAGTCACAACTTCCATAGATTTCCAACCATCTACTTTTTCATTTCCCCCTTAAAACTTGATTAAGGATTGACTACCAGTGATACCTTCAGTGTTTATTTGTTATTTTACTGATATGTACTCTGAATAAACTTTGATTTATTATATTATTTTATTTCTGAACAGTTGAAGGACACTCACAAAAGTGATCATGACGAGATTAAAAAGATTGTCACTTCCTATAATATTAGCACTTCAGCATGTATAGCCACTGCATTGACAACAACGGTTGTTGGGTATGTCATTCTGTTCCTAATATGTACACTAATTTCCTACTCTAGGAGCTAACTTGTACTGTGTTGGATTCTACTGCCTTTCAATTCTATATGTACTACTCCCTCTGTTCCTAAATGTAAGATGTTTTAGGTGTTTCACATGTTGTCTAGATGCATACTAAAATGAGTGAACATACACACTAATACACATGTCTAGATACATTTATATACATGTTAATGTGGACAAAGTCTATACCATCTTGTATTTAGGAACGGAGGGAGTACCTCTGTTCCGTTTTTGTTGTCCCCATTTGTATACATTATTTTTACTACCCTAGTTTTCTCCCTCCGCGACAAGAAAAACGGGATGGAGTTAGTAATTTCTTGTATCACCTAGCATGGAGCTTACTTTCTAGATACAAAGGTTCCAGTGTCCTAGTCAAGCTTATATATATTCTGTATTGTTACATTTATGCAGCTATGCTGATCAACATGACTCAACTCTCTCATAGAATCTTATGTTCATAGAAATATTGGTTGTAATACAGACATACCAAGTTAGGATGCACTTCATGGTCAATTTATTGGCTCTTTCGACTTTAGTATTCATTTTCTGTGAAGATTTTACTAATACCACTGCTGGTTTCTATACCCTGCTCCAACTCAGCATCACTTGGATATGCACAAAGGCTATACTGTATCTGTGTTATTGCCATGTATTTTGTCGAATGCCCTACTCCCACTATATGCATTACTGGGACATGCACAAAGACAGTTTTCTTTTGCTGTGATCTCCTGTACATAGTCTAAAGGAACGCTAGAATTTAAAAATCAGTCTGAACTTCCTGTCACCTACCAGTTCCTTGGAATTAATTTACAAGTGTAGAGAAACGATCCTAGTTTCTGTCGTTAATGTTGAACCCATTCCAAAACGAGCACACAGTATCAGTGATATCATCTTGCAAACCTGAATGATAAAACCGCTAATCATTGCTAATGCTAATCTTTTGTGATCACCAGGTACGCCCTAGGGTGGCGCGGCGGGGCTTGGTACGCCCGACGGGCGTTCCGGAGGGAGCAACAGAAGCTGATGGGCCAAATAAAGTCGCACAACAGGTGGCACTGGCGGCCCTTCAGCAAGCTTAGAAGCAGGCTCAGGATTAACCGGCACACTTCCAAGAGCTCCGACGCCCCTCGGCTGTCCGAGGCCCGCTCGATTAACGGGGCCTCTGCGAAGGGCCAAGTCGCCGAGGCCCCTTTGAGTAGCACGGCATCTGCCAACGTTAGCAGTGGCTCTCAGGCAGCGGCAGGCTGAACACTGACTGCTTGGACGGCATGGATTTCTAAACTAGACGGTCGATGTGCCTGAGAATATACATATAGAGAAATTAAAGGAGCTCTAGGTTCCTTTGACTGGTATTCCAGTGTTTCTAGCGTTAGCGAGGAAACCATTTTGTTGGATTGGTAATAGATGGGGACGCTGTATTTGCTGATGTATAAGTTTTTAGTCCTGGCGATTCATGTCGTTTGGACTCGAGATTGCGGTTTCCTTCAGTGGCGGAGCTTCATGGAGGCCAAACTAATGTTGATTTTTCATTTTCTCCAACCAAAGAAATGATTTTATATCTACTAACTCTGGATCGCCGCTTCCCTTCATCGGCGCTTCCCTTCTCCAATTCCCTCCCGCCAAAACAAGCAGATGAATTCATAGCGTGTTTTCACTCCTGCCGCCGCTGATCTACAAATCCTGCAACACCTCGGAGTCTCGGACACAGAAGACAGGTATCAATGTTTTTCAGTATCGGGATACTAAGCAGTATCATCTGTTTGTCAGTAGCATCGAATCTTATGTCTCACGATACTATGCGATTTTTCTTTGAAAATATGTATGAGAGATACCACGGTACTGCGTAATGCACGAGAGCTCGGGCACCATTATAGGTTTTCGGTAATGAGAGTGGATTTTTGAAACCTGAGCTACATGGAGCTCGTCTTTTTGAAAATTCGAAATCCACATTTTAAGTTTCTAAAAATCACGAAAAAAATCCTGGATATAGATATTTTTGAGATCTACAACCATACAATTTTTTAACTCCAAATTATAGTTTTATCTATACTACTATTAAAAGAGCAAACTTGTGTTGATACATTAAATCTGAGCCCTTCAATATTTGGCCAACGGTCCAGATCGCTCCAATGTTTGACAACTCAACACAAATCCACTTTTGCCTGTTTTACCCTCCCACCAAATCACATAATACTGCTAATACCATCGTACCGATTCGTTTTTATTTCGTTTCGTGATAATTACGAGATTTGCCACCGCTAAAAGAAATAAACGCAAGCGATGCTAACACTCTCATCGGCCACGATCACCACGATCACCACGATCGGCCCAAATAAAAAACAGCCCAGCGGCGGCTGGTGCACGGATCAAGCGGAGCCTCACGGGCGTCGGCGCCGCGGTCGGACTCGAAGACGGCCAGCTCGCGGCGGAGTTTCTCGGCACCACCACGCCCCAGCAGATGTTCTTCATGCCGCGAGAACCTGCACACGAGGCCATCGAGATCCACGCTCGAGCGGACTTTCTTCAGATTCGCGTAGTTGTGGGCGTGGCAACGTTGACGAAGCTGTGCAGCACGCCGGAGCTGAAGAGGCACAACGCGTAGCTCGTCGGGGCGAGGAGCCGGCCGTGGTTGCCGATCCTGCAAACGAGCTTCGGATTTGACTTTTGAGCATCTTTGTCTTTGGTAGTCTGAATCTAGCAGTAGCAGGACCGGTCCTGCCTCCTTTCGTCAACCCCGCCTCCCGTCGCGGTCCACACAGGTGGCAGCAATCTCGGCTGGACGAAGCGGCATGTGAGTGCCGGTGGGCCGTGGTCGTCTTCTCCACTGTTGAAGGTGCCGCCGCTGTACCGACGGTCAGGACGCTGCAGCTCAAGAAGTCAGTTTCCACTTTGCTATTAGACGGCAATCGCGAGGCGTAGGCTATTTCGCCAGTGTATCGATCAACGCTGATTGATAATAAGAAGTGGAGGAGGATAAGCAGGAATTAGAAAAGTCTTGGGGCAAGCATCAAAGCATTAAGGAGAAGACCATGTCTTTGCTGTGTTCTGTTCGATTCCTTTTTGGTTACCCTGGACTCGAGGGTATACTGATATGATTCCGCACCATGCATGCGATTAACCTTATGGACCCAGCCTCACTAATGCTTGGAAATTGTTAGCTCGCACAAATCAACGGCCATGATTCGAATTACAGTGCTCTCTGGTTATCTCTACAACAGATTGATAATCTTCAATACTTCGTCAATGTCCTCTAGCTTGGAACCAAATTATGTGCAGGTTAATCACTACTTTGGTTTAAACTACTTTTGCCTTTTTTCAGATTCAGGTCAATTTGCCCCCGCCAAAATTCATCAAGGACTTGGACAAAATCCGTCGCAATTTCGTCTGGAACATCCAAGATACGGAAATGGCCGGCGGCAAATGCAAGGTGAGCTGGCAGAAGGTCTGCTCGCCAGCGGTCTTTGGTGGACTGGGATTGCCGAACCTCGGCCTTTTTGGTCGCGCGCTTCGCCTTCGCTGGCTCTGGTACGAGTGGACTGCGCCACATCGACCTTGGGTGGGCCTGCCAACGCCATGCGACGATGGTGACAGGGAGCTCTTCAACACTGCCACCCGTGTCACCATTGGCGACGGGAATCGAGCTTCGTTCTGGCACTCCAACTGGCTAGACGGATCGCCGCTCTCCCGCCAATTTCCTTCGATCTTCGGGCTCTCACGACGGAAGAACAAGACTGTGGCTCAGGCCATGACCAACCACAGCTGGGTCTCGGACCTGATGCTGCCAGCTACGATCACCACCGAGCTGCTAACCGCCTTCCTCGCGATTTGGCGTAAGCTCCTGCAGCAAGGCCCTACCCTGGTGCATGGCGTCGACGACACCATCCGCTGGATCCTGTCTACGGACGGCTGCTACTCAACAAAATCGGCATACGCAATCCAATTCGAAGGTCGCCAGCGCTGCATTGCGCCTGCTGCCATCTGGAAGCCATGGGCTCCGCCTCGCATCAAGGTATTCGCATGGCTTCTGTTTCAAGACAGGTTGTGGTGCGCGGACAGGCTGCAGCGTCGCGGCTGGCCCAACGAGTACTTCTGCCAGCTTTGCAACAGAAGCCTCGAGACCTCGGATCATCTGTTCTTCGAATGTCCTTTCTCGCGCCACATCTGGCTTGCGCTCGCACAATGGCCTGGATGCGGCGGACTCGAGCCTATGAGATGGGAACGCTTCACCTCGCCGACGCTGATTTGGCAGCGGATGGCTCAGACGTTCAGCAAGCAACACCGTAAGGGTTTCTGCTCACTGTTCATGCTCGCTGCATGGGGAATCTGGACGGAGAGAAACAGAAGGGTCTTTGATCGCCGTTCGTCATCTTGCTCCAGCCTTGTGAATTGGATTCGGGATGAAGCTAGAGGATGGGCCTTCGCCGGGGCAAAGGCATTGAAAAGGCTCCTTTTCGAACCACCATGAATGTTTTTAGCTATCCTGTTTGTTTTTCCTTTAAAAGTTTTTCTTTCGGGTGCCTTAGCATGTCAACACATGGCTAAGTGACCTTTTAATTGTATTCCCTCTGCTTATATCAATATAAACCAACCAAGGTTGGTCGTTTCAAAAAAAAAAAGATTCAGGTCAATCACTTAAACTGAATCATGAGTGGAGGCTTGCAATTTTAGGTTTAATTTTTTTTAGTATGTACAAAATCCTTCTCTAATACTTTCTCCTACCCACGGGAAGGTCTCTGAAGCTCCTTTGTGTTATTCACGATGCTTACATAAGAATGTATGGTTCTATTTTAAATTATTAAAATATAGGAATGCAAATATGTAGAAGAAGTAATCGACATAAACCCTTATAAATTGGCATAAATTGGCCCATTTAATTGTGAAACGTGCGTTGCACGTACATGCCAACTAGTCTATACAAAAAGGACAAATCGGAGGAAATTTCAAATTTATGAAACTGTATATTCTTCACCACCCAGATCCACTCGTTTATCTTTTTTGTGCAACCCAAAATACAACGTATTTGGACATAAAAATTTGCACGATTGTAGATCTACACAATATCTACACCCGGTAATTTTTTTCATGATTTTTGAAAACTTAAAAATGTCGATTTTGAATTTTCAAAAAAAACGAGCTCCATGTAGCTCGGGCTCCATTATAGGTTTTCGGTAATGAACTAGGCTCAGTTTGGTAGAACAATATCTTCTAAACTGAAGTATTTCAAAACCAAAGTATTCCAACGTCTGGCAAACTTCAGTTTTCTTTCCTTTCTCAGTTTGGAAAAAAGAGGGTCAGACCTCTTTCTCCAATACTTTAAAAAAATACAGTTTAGGCAATACTTCAGTTTTAAAACCACATTTTTTATTGGATCCACACACACCTTAAAGTATTCAATACTTCAGTATTTTCATAAACCAAAATATCTTATGTATACTTCAAAAATACTTTGGTGCCAAACGGGGCCTAATGTCTAATCATGATACGAATGATATATCTACAAGACTACAACCAGCAGGGGCTGTTTGATTCATAGGAATATGGTAGGATTTTTGGAGGATTGATTACTATAGGAATTTTTTCTATTGAAGTTGTTTGATTCATAGGATCCAATCCCATAGGAATTATTCCCATAGGAATCTTGTAGTGTAAATCCTATAGGAAAAAGCATGAGGTCTAACCTCTTAGAAAAATTCCTTCACACAATTAAAAACAATCTCTATTCCCATAGGATTCACTTAGACATGTCACTCCAATCGTTTAGTATTCTTACACTTTTCCTATCCTATGAATCAAACATGCCTACGACGATAAGAATCTACCGGCAGCGGTAGAGTGTCGGGATACGTACATATCGGCGACGGGCGCATACGCCAAAGCGAGCCACGTGATTCGACTCCAGTCGGCACAGGCCCACCCACGCATCGGCGCTCGGTCACACTTCGCCTCCTCCCGTCCCGCTCGTCGCCGTCGTTTCCGCCGCCGTCGCCGTCTCGGTTCCCCGAACGACAAAACAGTGAAGCGCCCGAACGGATATACCGAACGCCGTGCTGAGCTCCTCTCCTGCTTCCACTCCACACACACACGCACAGCCTGAAGCCCCACCACCATGGCGGCGGTCGCCTCAGCCTCCGCGTCCCCTATTTCCGCCGCGCTCTCCTCCAGCCCCGCCGGGCGCTCTACTCTCCCCTTCCTCCCCTCCCCGGCCCGCGCACGCCGCCCCGTCGTCCTCGTCTCCGGGTAAACCGCTCGACTCGATCCCCTCTTCCTCCACGCCATACACTCTCTCGGTCCCCTGCAACTTTGGCTTGCCCTGCTGCACAGGAGGAGCAGCAGCAGGTTTCGCGCGGAGGCGACGCAGCGCGAGACCAAGACGGAGCAGGCGACCGAGGTATCGGCCCCCGTCAGAGAAGAAACGGCGGGCCCTCCGGAAGCGGTGGCTCTCACGGACGACGATGACTGGGTCGTCAGGCTCGAGCAGTCCTTCAACATCTTCCTCACGGTGAGCGATTAGTGATACAGCAGCACAGTCAGCCTCCCGATATTTATTTGAGCTCAGATTTGAAACCCTGTCTGAAGTCTGAACATGTGGTTGTTCTACGTCTTGTTGTGTGCATCCCACAGGATTTTATCATCGCGATACTCGATCTCCTGTACCGTGACCGCGACTACGCCAGGTTCTTCGTGCTCGAGACGATCGCCAGGGTGCCGTATTTCGGTGAGGGTCTCAGTCTTACATGCTCGCTCGCGATACCATGATGTAGGCCACTGAGTTCTGCGGTACATATGTTTTTGTTTTGCTATATATGGTTCTCGCGTACCATTTAGCGCCTCATTTTTGCTGACTGCGTAGCTTTTGAGCAGCATTTATATCGGTGCTTCACCTGTACGAGACCTTCGGCTGGTCGAGAAAAGCTGATTACATCAAAGTGCACTTTGCTGAAAGCATGAATGAGTTCCACCACCTCTTGATCATGGAAGTATGTTCATAATCTTTATTTTTCTGTCCGCTCAATGTTATGCCTCGTTAGCATGTCATGTTTTCTTCCGAGCCCTTAACCCGAGCTCGAGATAGCGTTCTGTTGGACTATGCTACTGCATATTTCTTACTTTCTTCCTCCTCTCGGCTCGTATCAGGAATTGGGTGGCAATTCTGAATGGATCGATCGCTTTCTTGCGCGGTTTAGTGCCGTCTTTTACTACTTCATAGCTGTTGGCATGTACATGCTGAGCCCAAGAATGGCATGTGAGTACAAATATTACTTCAAATTATGAAGTATCTGTTGTGTACTTTTCTTTTTATTACTGTGTTTTTTTAATGATGATAATGCTTGAACTCTGTTATCTCCTTATGTACAGACCACTTTTCTGAATGTGTTGAGAGACATGCATACTCAACTTATGACAAGTTCCTCAAGGTCAATGGAGGTAAGCCAACCTTCCTATTGTGCATGTTTCATAATGATGAAGTGATAACTTGTACAATAGCTAACCATCACTTACAGTGTTGTGTGTTATGTTTTAAGTTGTATACCTAGTATTTATGGAATAGCAGTACCCTGGCTATTGACTGTTAGTTTAGATAGTCAAGTTGGTTACCTCTTGTTTCCCATGTTTGAACTACCTTCTGTTCAGAATATATTGAGTCTGTTACATAGTTGTAGTACCTACCTACCTTGGCATTGGGTGCTAACTTGTTTGATCTGTTTTCTCAATGAACACATGTTTCCTTTCCTGTGATGACAACTTCCAATTCCATAATGTACACTACTTTTCTCCTTTTAACAGAGGAGTTGATAAAACTACCAGCTCCAGAGGCAGCTATAAACTATTACATGAATGAGGATCTTTACCTTTTCGGTAGGCCCTTATTTGTATTTATTTTAATGCTTATTGTTAACCTTTAATATCTATGCTTATTGCTTTTATGGCTTGTTTCCTCAGATGAGTTTCAAACATCAAGAGCCCCAAGTTCTAGGAGGCCTAAAGTTGGTATAGTTCTTTCTCCTTCTTGACAGCTTCACCGAATTAACTTTTTCAGAATGTCAGGACTTAGCAAGTTAATATATTTCCCAATAAAGGACGTTTTAATTAATCTCAAAACATCGCATCAACACTATACAGTCATCGAGAGTTCACGCCTAGTCTCTGCATATTAAGGATGCACACAACCCCCATAAAACAGCCACACACTAGAGAGGGCAAAATACATAGTCACACACAACTAATATAAAGCCTAAGGAGGTGGAGGGTCGATCCATAGAGTACACCGCCATCTACGTTGCCTAAACTCATCCTTCGCCACCTGCTATTCTCCAATAGCATACGCACCGCCTTAGACAGTCATCGGTACTCCAATCGCTGAAGAATAGACTGTGAAAGGAGCCAATGCTTAAACTGGTAGATAACCTGCAGTGAAGACTGTTGCTTGTGAAATTAGGTTCACTAATTGAATTGCTTAAGTCATGAGTTTATTGGAGAAGTGTGCTAGTTACCACCATTTGCTGGAACATATAATACAAGACCCATCAAATAAGTCATGATTCATTTCAGCAGATTGTTACCTAATCTATTAGCTTCTGCTCCTAGAAGTTCAGTTTGAACTATCTGTACTGAGAACATAGTGCCTACGAGAAGTCGAATTCTCCTCTGTAATGCTTTCGCTAAAGATTATGAGCATGAAGTTCTAACTGTTAACCATATACCATTGCAGATAACTTGTATGATGTATTCATCAATATACGTGACGATGAGGCAGAGCATTGCAAGACAATGGCGGCCTGTCAAACACCTGATAGTATCCGTTCTCCTCACTCCACACAGAGCAGCATAGAAACTGATACAAAATGAGCAGAACAGGAAAATGATCCTGAAGGCATCGTGGATTCTGTCAAAACGTCTCTTGCAAATGAAGATTGACCGGTTATTCCTCTGCACTAGAGCTCTGTAGTATCTAGCATAGACAGTTGTGGTGATTTATTGTGCACCTCTGTAGTATATAGCATACACAGCTGTGGTGATATATTGTGGATCCTGACGGCATCGTGGATTTTGTCAAAGAGTCTCTTGCAAATGAAGATTGACCGGTTACATACCCCATCGGAGGGAGTATTACACCTCTGTTTCATTTAAGAAAAAAATCTTTGTATATAGATATTAGCCAGACTTCTTGTGAATCATATACATATTAGACCTATAGAAATGCATCACAGAATCACTTCTGAGCAATTTGCACAATGGGTCAAACATTAATGCAGGCCATGGACGTTGTATACTACAAAAAGCAGCCACCGTACTGTAAATTTCCAGTATGAGAGCATCTCTAGCAGATATCAGAAAAACGGAACCGGAACACGTTTTCAAGTTTAACCGAAAACGATTTTATGATATCGCGAAGGTCCAGGTGGAACAAATCTCGTAAAACCATACCGTAATTTTTTTTCATCTTTCCCAACCAATTTATCTTTTACGTGCAAATTGAGCACTGTCGGACAAAGCGCTCCGGCCGGGTTGAACCTTCGCCTAGCCCTCCTAGCGCTAGCCTCCCTCGTCTCGACCAGACTCCTCCCCTGGAGGTGCTCCCATGGGGGAGTTTGGCCATGGAGGTGCTTCCCATGTGAGCACGGCCACCCCCGCCCCGGCTCTCCGAACGCTGGCCTACCTCGCCTCAACCCGGCTCCTCCCGTGAAGGTGCTCCCCATGGGTGAGTTTGGGCATGGAGGTGCTCCCATGGAGGCGCTTTCATGGAGGTACTCGAACATGCCACGATTTCGCCTGAAAATCGGTCAAAATCGAGTCTCTTTGCCGGAATCGAAAATTGACGTCGGAATCGAGTCTTCTTGTCGTAGAATCGAGCTCAAAAGTCGTCGGCGCCGGCACCGAGGGGAGCATTGATTCGTTTCCCGTTCACCCCAAAAATTGACTCCAAAACTGGTTCTATAGGTATAGTCCGTTTTACGGACTCTATTCGGTGTGTTTTTTCAACCAAAACTGCACATACACGAGTTTAGCTAATTTTTTTTAAATAATACACGAAAATTAATTAATTCTGGAATTATTACGCAAATTTTTTTTTTCAAAAATAGAATCCAGTCGGCGTCGCCGAAGCCGACTGCCACCAGTCGTCGTTAGCGAAGACGAGTACATGCTACTCGTCGTTGGCGAAGACGAGTACCTGGGGTTGTCGTTTATGGCGAAGCCGACAAGGGGCCATGCATGGGTCACGTCGCCACGGTCACGTCGCCACCGACGGAGCGGACCAGTCGTCCTCGCCCACGCCGATTAGGCGCCTGTCGGCTTCGGCGATGCCGACAAGGAGCCGCAGTCCCTCGCACGCGCCCTTCTCTTCTCTTTCCTTCTCTCCTCTCTGGCTAGCTCCTCTCTGCACTCATGCGAGTTCTTGCTTTCCTCTCTGCACTCTCCACACAAACCAAATTAAACCAGCCATTTAGACCAATAATCTTCACGTTTGCCACCATTAATCGGTGCTAGAAGATTGAGGGAGGCTAGGGCAACTCCGATCTCCTGATGGGATAGCTCGTGGTGGTGGTGGTGATGGTTGGCGGGTGGTGGTGGTGGTGGTGGTGATGGTGGTGGTGGTGTTGGAGGGCTGCGTGGTGGTGCTGGAGGGCTGCATTGTGGTGGTGCTGCTCGTGTTGGTGCGCCGGTGATTCGAGACCGCCGGACGTCGTCGCCTCTCACGCTTCTAGGGTATGATTCGATTAATCAAAATTGTAGTGCTATATCCGTTACATGTATGAACGTGTGTTGTTAAAAATTATTTGTGACGGTAGTAAAAATTGTATCTATATTTGTAGGTTAATTTGAAAAAATGTAGCTATATTTTTTAGGACTTCATTTATGCGGAATAATATTAACGATGGTAAAATAGTTTGTGACGGTAGTAAAATTGTATCTATATTTGTAGGTTAATTTGAAAAAATGTAGCTATATTTTTTAGGACTTCATTTATGCGGAATAATATTAACGATGGTAAAATAGTTTGTGACGGTAGTAAATATTGTAGCTATATTTGTAGGTTAATTTGAAAAAATGTAGCTATATTTTTTAGGACTTTATTTATGCGGAATAATATTAACGATGGTAAATATTTATTTATGTCAGCGGAGATGTCTGATTTAGTGAAGATCAGGTTTTTCTATGGTCCTGGTAGAGTCCAAATGTGTGATACGGGAGCTGATCTGTGTGAGTTTCAGTATATAGATGTCGACCTGCCAGCTGCTGAAACATGGTCTGTAAGTCAGGTAAAAGATTGGTTGGTGGGAAGTTTAGGGCTTGATAGTCAGACACAGACCGTCAGTGTTCATGCTTGGTGGAGCCATTCAAGGACAAATATTTACTTCGTTTTGAAACCACTAGAGTGTGATACTGATTGGGTGCGATGGTTAAAAGGCTGCGCAAAAAGGAATTGCTCTCCTTGTGCCCTAGTTCTTCCCGCCCTGAACGAGGTCACTGCCCCTGAGGACGAGTTTAGTGCCCATGAAGGTAAGGGTGCTTATGATCCTGGCCATGGAAGTGAAGAGATGGACATGTCTATGTCAAATTATGGATCTGATTTTGGTGGTGGTGGTAACGAGTCGGGGCAGAGCAGTCAAGTACATGGAGGGGACACTGAGGTATATGACAGTGCGGAGGCGGATGGCGACGAGGTAGACGGGCACATGCAGAACGAGATGGAAGATGAAGATGCAATGGCTATAGTGCTGAAGGCGATGATTCCGATGAGTCAGACGGGGAAGAGAACGAAGATGAGGTACCTAATCCTGCAGCATGGAATCAGGACCACTCTTCGGCGATGACCATAAACGATGGTCATGATTCGGCATGGCAATATCATGAGAACAACATTGCGAAGGGTGCTTTGTATACTGACAAGCAAGCTTTGAGGGATGCAGTCGTTAAATGGGCATTGTCCACCCACAGGGTTATGAAACTACTGTGTCAAGTCAAAAATATTTGACAATGGAATGCGAGACAATAACTTGTCCCGGCAGGGTGCATGGACATCTCCCAAAGAATGGCTATAGTTGGAGGATAAGTGACTTCGTACCTCACTCCTGTCGAATTGAAAATATCCCTGCAGAGCACCGTAATCTTTCTTCCACGCTTATAGCTCGGTTGCTGTACAGCGAGATAGTGTCCTGCGCAGCGATGGAAGTGAGTGCCCTCCAGACAAAAGTGGCTGTCAGATTTAAGTACGAAATATCTTATGGCAAGGCTTGGAGGGCTAAACATACGGCGCTTGAGAACAGATTTGGTTCATATTTGGACGCATATGACTCTGTTATCCGGCTGCTGCATACTCTGCAGTACCGGAATCCAGGCACCTATGTCAATATCCAAGATTTGTTCAGGCCAGAGTTCCCAACTGTGAGGGTGCTGCATCAGTGTTTTTCTCATTCGCCGTATGCATCGAGGCTTTCAGACATTGTCGTCCGGTGATATGTGTAGATGGCACCTTTCTCACAGGCAAGTATAGGGGACAGATCCTGACTGCAATTGGTCAAGACGGTAACAATATGGTTCTGCCCCTCGCATTTGCTTTTGTGGAGAGCGAGAACATTGACAGTTGGACTTGGTTCTTCAGGCAACTGAAAATAGCAGTTGTGAAGGATAAGCCGAACGTGTGCATCCTTCATGACAGGCATGCAGGTATACTCAGCGCGATAAAGACACTCACCAATCCTGCGCCTGAGGAACAGAGTCCATGGCATGACATGCAGAGCCGTTGGTGCATGCGCCATCTAGGTGCCAACTTCTACTCGCAGTTTAGAAATAAGGACCTGATGAACCTATTCAAAAAACTCTGCAAGCAGAACCAAGACTGGAAGTACACGAAGATACGTGAAAGACTTGATTTGTGCACGCAGAGACATGTTCGGGAAAGGAAGAGGGCACGAGCAGCAGCTGTTCTTGCACATGCAGAAGCTGTTGCTGCACAGTTGGCTACAGGTCCACCTGCCGAGGAGGACGAGCCTGTTGGTCTTTGCGACTTACCCGGATTTGACCCGCCTAGAACTAGGAGAAGAGGTGGGAGGACAATTAAAACTTTTCAGCAGTGGATAGAGCATGAACCTTTGGAGAGGTGGTCTTTGTTGCACGACACACATGGAGCACGATACGGTGTCATGACAACGAACCTGGCTGAAACATACAACTTTGTCCTCAGAGGAAACCGTGCGTTGCCACTAACAGCCATCGTGGAGGGTATTTTCTATGGCACAGTGAAATATTTCAGAGAAGATGTGAAAGAGCTGAGAAGCATATGATGGACAACCCGACCTCGCCTTATTGTGAGAAGGTTACGAAGTACATGAATGAGAAGCTGGCAAAATGTTGCTCCCACAGTGTAACTGCCGTTGGGAATCAAGAAAGGAGGTTTGAGGTCGGTTAGCCCACAACAAGTTCGGATGTGCAAACGAGGTGAGGACGCATGAGGTGAAGATTGGTAATGAGGTTTGGCCAACTTGCGAGTGCACCTGCAACAAACCAAAATTGCTTCACCTTCCTTGTTCCCATGTCCTCGCTGCCTGTAGGCAGCTACGGTTGAACGCAATCTCCTTCGTGTCTCCATATTATATGAAAGAGGCAGTTATCAATACTTGGACAGGTGAGATGATGGGATTTCGATCAATGGGTAACTTCAACACTGTAACCCCTGGTGAGAGGCGGTACATTCCAGCTCCTGAGCTTTTGCGTGAAGGGGTAGGCAGACGACAGTGTCGTCGCATCAGGAATGATATGGATGAATCCGAAGCCGGAGGCCCCACAGTGCAATGCCTTCAATGCAACAGATTTGGCCATAGGGACCCTGATTGCCCACTTTTCCTGGAGAGAGACCTCCCGTGCGTGCGCGGGGTAACGGGCGTGGGCGAGGACGAAGAGCGAGAGGAAGAAACTAGGTGACACTTTGTTCGAATTTGTATTAAGTGTGAAACTATGTTTAAATTTGTATTAAGTGTGGAACTATGTTTGAATTTGTATTAAGTGTGGAACTATGTTTGAATTTGTATTCAATGTGTCACTTTGTTTCAATTTCTATTAAGTGTGGAACTATGTTTAAATTTGTATTAAATGTGTCACTTTGTTTAAATTTCTATTAAGTGTGGAACTATATTTAAATTTGTATTAAATGTGTCACTACGTATATTGTTTTCATATTTCAATTGGGAGTGCGTATTTCTTATGTACTAATGATTCCATCTGTAGGAGCCTATGGCTATCACACGGCTACGTCCGGACACCAGGCGTCAGGATCTGGATCAGGGTGGGGGAGTGACCAGGAGGCTCGGGCTCACGCGGGGGAGGAAATGTCCAACTGGATGAACATTTTCAACACTCCAGAATTCCCACGCAGCCGCACATTCAGCAGACTCCTCCGCCATACACCACACAAGATACACATGATGACAGAGACTTGACAGTGCCTCGTCAAACCCGGGCACCTCACAGGTACGGGAGGACGCCGCCCGTCCAGCCCCCTCCTCGTGATCCTCGGCCACGCAGGCGTCAGTGATATCTTCGGGACATATTCGTATTTACGTTTGTATGACACATATTATCTACGTACGAGACATATTATTATCTATGTACCAGACTTATATCTTAGTTGCTACTACTCTGTTTCGATTAATGATGATGATGGGTGACTACTTTCGCATTGATATTAAACAAAACAATCAAATTACATTGACAACATAAATTACACAGACAACAAAATATCGGTAGTAGCGAAAACACAACATAAATTGAAGATACATGGTACTCTGCAAATTAGAAAAAGAAAAGTCATCTACCATCGACGCAGCCTCCGCATCACTCTTGCCTTTCGACGACGCAACACCCTTCCCCTTCGACGATGCTTCACCCTTGTCTTTCGACGACGCTGCACCCTTGCCCTTCGACGCCGCCGCCGCTGCTGCAGCTTTCTTGCTCGCTTCAGTCGGCATGAAGATATCATCTTCATCCTCGCTCTCCTCGACCCATGAAATCGGTTTACGAAAAGCAGACAACATATCTGCTTCACTCCTATATGTTAGTTTCTTCTTCTGCCACCTAGCATACAGCCTCACAAGTTCTTTTTCTATTTCCTTCGAATCCCTTCGTGGCCACCCATGCCTAACTAGCTTCGCTGATAGCTCACGGAGATAAGGTGGATGACTAACAATATCTTGGAATGTGATCTTCTTATTGTCTACCTTGAAATCGACCGTAAACTGCAAAAGTAGTGCCGACATTCCTTCCGGGAAACTACCATCTGAAGGAAAACTCGACATGTTCGAGTGAGTGGACTATGCTTACCAACTCGACATCTCCTCCCGGGGTTTTTATAGAACGAGCACAGAACAATTGGCGGGAAAATAAAAGGCGGGAGCAAAGCTGGCGGGAAAATAAAAGGCGGGAGCGACGACGGCGCGAAAAGGCGGGAGATACAGTGGCGGGAATAAAGGGCGGGAAAGAATTTGGCGGGAGAGAAGATGGCGGGAAAAAGGGGTGGGAACGATTTTGGCGGGAGATACGATGGCGGGAAGCAATTTCACGAGAAAGATGGCGGGATAAACAATGCGTGGAGATTGACCACACAGATGAGGAGATTTTGATACATGTTACATTTTACATTTTAATACGGAGGGAGTATTATTTATAAAATGGGACAAAACCATTTTTAAGAAATACTCCTGACTCGTGTGCAAAGGAACTTGTGTTACAAAGTGAAACACGAGAGATTTTCGTTGGATACGCGTCGGCGAGGACCCTGAAAGTAGTCTGGACGTTGCCGTGGATGGAAAATAGCTAATCGTCCTCACCAACACCGAGTACGAGCTTGTACGTACTGCATGCAGCCTGCATGCATGCATGGAGGGCCTTGTCGGCGTCGCCAACGACGACAAGTACTTCTCGGCTTTGCCGAAACGATTAGTAGATTCTATTTTTGAAAAAAAAAAATTGCGTAATATTTCCGGAATTAATTAATTTTCGTGTATTATTTAAAAAAAAATTAGCCACGAGTTTAACACTTTTCCGATATCTGCTATAGATGCTCTGAGAAGCAATTTTTCAATTGATGGGAGGGAATTTCATGCTAGCCCATGTCTAGGAAAATATCCGGTGAAAATCAACCTTGAGTGGAACCGGTGAAAACTAAAAAATGAGGCATGTTTAAAAGTTTTAAATATTCTCAACAAAAATGCATTATGTTGGGAAGGTAGAGTTCTACAGAAATGTTGATTTGCAAGTTGAAACTCAGAATGGTTTAGGAGTTTCAACTTGCAAATTTACATTTCTATAGAACTCTTACTTCCTAACATAATGTTGAGAATTTTTTAAAACTTGTAAACATGTTTTTTCCCCCTGGTTTCACCGGTTTCCACCTGATGCCTTCTCCCATCCGCAGGTTGTGAACCGCAGCACGATATTACAGACGGTTGAGTTCAGTCATGGAATGACGAACTCGCAGCGTGTTTGACTTCCACCTCTGCCATCAGCTGCTAATCCTACACGGGCGACGCGTGCCAAAGGGAGCGACGTGACACGGCCCACCCACGCAATCTCTCACACTAGACTTGCTTCGCCTCCTCCGTCGGGGGTCCGGCTCGCTCGTGGACGCACACTTGCCGTGCCGGCCTGCCGGGTGCCGCCGGCCGCCCGCTCCCCCGTCGTTTTCCCCGGCGTCCGTCGCCGTCCCGCTTCCCTCAACGACAAAACACGCCAAGCGCCGCCCCCCCGCGGGAATATACCAACCCAGCACAGCACACTCCCCCACTCCCCGTCGCCGCAGAGCTCCTCCCCCAAACCCCACAATGGCGGGGGTCGCCTCCGCCTCCGCGGCCCCTCGCACCGCCGTGCCCTCCTCCATCTCCGCCGCGCGCTCCCCGCCATCCTTCCTCCCCTTCCCTTCCCGCGCCCGCCGCCGCCATGGCCCGTCCTCCTCGCCACCGGGTAACCCGCTCGAATCCATCCCCACCACCTCCTCCTCGCCTCTCCTTCTCCGCCGTGTGTTTCTCTGCAGCTTCTCGTATTTGCGCAGGAGGGGAAGGCGGTTCCCCGTGGAGGCGATTAGGACACAGCGGGAGAAGAAGGCGGAGCAGGAGACCGAGGTGGCCGCCGTCGACGAGTCCTTCCCCGTCAGGGAGGCGGCAAGCCCTCCGGAAGGAGCTGCCGCCGACGACCCGCTGCCTCCCGCGGACGAGGAGGCTGGCTGGGTAGTCAGGTTCGAGCAGCAGTTCAACATTTTCCTCACGGTGAGTTATCTATACAGACAGCCGACTTATAGATTTGAGTTCAGATTTCACTTTTGGCCTGTCTGAACATGGGTCTGTTCTACATCTCGCTGTGTGCATCCCGCAGGATTCTATCATCGTGATACTTGATGCTCTCTACCGTGACCGCGACTACGCCAGGTTCTTCGTGCTGGAGACGATCGCCAGGGTACCGTATTTCGGTGAGGGTCTCGCCTTTTCTCTGAATTTTGCAACACAAAAGGTCTGGGCATGGTTCCTGCGCACTGCTGTCTGTGTTGTTGACTGCGTGATTGTTTTTCAGCGTTCATATCAGTGCTTCACCTGTATGAGACCTTCGGCTGGTGGAGACGAGCTGATTACATCAAAGTGCACTTTGCTGAAAGCATGAATGAGTTTCATCACCTCTTGATCATGGAAGTATGTTGAAAATCTTTAATGTGTCTGTCCGGTCGAAGTCATGTCAAAATGAATTCTGTTGTTATGATATGCTGTTGTCTTCTGTGCCATTAACCTGAGCTATAGGTATTGGACTATGTAATTGCATATTTTGAACTTTCTTACTCTCGGTTCATATCAGGAATTGGGTGGCAACTCTGTATGGGTTGATCGCTTTCTTGCGCGATTTAGTGCTTTTTTCTACTACTTCATGACTGTTGCCATGTACATGCTGAGCCCAAGAATGGCATGTGAGTACACGTATTACTTCTAATTAACAAGTATAGATGTTTCTTTTCTTAATCCGGTGCTTTTTTATAATGATAATGCTTGAACTCTGTTATCTTATATGCAGACCACTTTTCTGAATGTGTTGAGAGGCATGCATACTCAACCTATGACAAGTTCCTTAAGCTCAATGCAGGTATAACCCAATGATCTACATTAACTATTCTTCCTGCTGTGCAAGATTTGTAATAATAACCTATTCAATAGCTAACCGTCAACTTCTGTGCCGTGTGATATGTTTTAAATTGTATATCTAGAATTTTATGGAATAACAGTACCCTGGCTATTTATTATTAGCTTCCATAGCCAGGTTGGTTACCTCTTATTTCCCATATTTGAACTACCTGCATTAAGCTGACGAACTGAGTGCCAAATCACTATAACATTGTATTGGAAACCTTTTGTTGCTTGTACCAATATTCAACTTATTTTTAACAAATCTAAAAAAAAAACACTTATTTTTAACATATGATTTCTAGCCCTACCAACAAATTATAAGTTTAAACCTTTCTAACCATTGATTGCTCTTGTTCAACTACCCTTTTTGGTGCTTACCTCCCTACGCACTGGGCAAGCTGCTAACTTGGTTTATATGTTGATATGTTTTTCCAGTTAAACATCACACTTCCAGTTCCATGTTCTAAGCTACTTGTTCCTTTCTAACAGAGGAGTTGAAAAAACTACCAGCTCCAGAGGCGGCTGTAAACTATTACATGAATGAGGATCTTTACTTATTTGGTAGGCATTCACGTCGGCTTGTTTTATATTAATGCGTTATATTAACAAGTAATATATACATGCTTATTTCTCGCGTGTCTTGTTCCCTCAGATGAGTTCCAAACATCAAGAGTCCCATGTTCTAGGAGGCCTAAAGTTGGTATAGTTCTAATTCCTTCTTCTCTTAACTGCTTTCTTGAGTTAAATTTTCAGAAGGTCGGGCTGAACAAGTTAGCTGTAGGTTTGGTAATTAGTTTCACTGAACCTGATCAAGTCATTGGGTTAATTGGAGGAGTCTGCTAGTTACCACCATTTTCTGGAACATATGTGATCTAAGACCCAGCAAACCACAGATACTTTTTGTTTTGTTTTAGCAGGTAGTTAGCCAGGTTACTTGCTCCTGGTCCTGGAATTTGGGTCTAAACCGTTCGTACCGATTTTATATTGCCTATAAACAAGAGGTTTAACTCACAGCTAAAATTATTTATGAAATGTTCACTGTCATGTATCCCATCGCAGATAACTTGTATGATGTGTTTGTCAACATACGAGATGATGAGGCGGAGCATTGCAAGACGATGAAGGCCTGTCAAACGCATGGAAATCTCCGTTCTCCTCACTCAATGCCGAGCAGCATAGAAACTGACGCAGAATGCGTAGTACCAGAAAATGATTGCGAGGGCATTATGGACTGTGTCAAAAAATCTCTTGCAAGTGAAGATACATAGAGCATCGTAGAATAGCATACAAAAGTTTTGTGATATTGTATTTTACTCCGTTTTCCTTCCATTTTCTCTTCTCTTTGTATGTAGACATTAGTCAGACTTCCATACTTGTGAATCTTACATGTAGAAATAGGTATATAGATGCATCTCAGGTTCGCAATGAGAAATAAGCTCCTGTGAATCGAGCATTAACGCAAGCCATGAACATCCAGCCGTGTTGTGATTTCTGTAACAGATTGTCTCGATGCTTTTTGTAGATGCTTTGTGGGTTCAGTTTTTGCTGCCCAAATGAAGATACAAATCCGATGAGGATGTGCGGTATGGACATTGTCAACTTAGCTCAAGAATGAAAATGATGTTAATACTATCCAGTCGACCAATTGTATTATTGTACTTAAGTTCAAACGATATAGTATTGTAGCGCCCCGAGCCGACTACTATACAGTGATGTTGTGTGTCACCGGTTAAGCGATACAACCGGAGGTTACGGGTTTACCAATCCCCGGCCAAAACCTTTGGCAGGTGTTGCTCGGAATTGATCATCGGCAACACAACACCCCGATTGATGCCTTAACACAGGCACAACTATCATAGCATAATAGAGAGATCAAGACTTGTGGAACAACTGGCACATCACAGACTCTACGACACAAATCATTATAGTTCAACTCTTATAATAGAGAAAGATAGCAAATATTACATCCAGAGGTCACAGACCCAACAGTACAACATGCGGAAACGAAATCAAGTTGTTCTAAACAACAAGAACCAAAATATGGCCTAAGAGGCCTACAAATAAACATCCAGCGCCAGCTGTCCCGGGATGTCCCAAGCTGCCACCTGGGAACCCCAGACTACTCGTCGACGTCCACAAAGAACCCACCTTCGAGGTCGGTGAAGTCCTCCTCTGAAACAAAACAAACGACGTTGAGTTCGACGAACTCGCAAGATTAAATACAGAGCTTTCGCTTGATGAGGCTTTCAAGGTTTTATGGCTGTTTTGCATAAAGCTGATTTTATTTAATAAAACATATCTCCATGGCATCGACTAATCAGATTATTTTCAAAAGAGGGGTAAGAAGTAACTCTTTTCTCTTGATCACCTTTCTCATCCACACCCATCATCATCATTGTACCTGTTTCACAAAGGCACCTCCCCGAATCACCCTCGAGGAAGTCAACCTTACATTCTTAAGTAGTACCTTTAGTACTCAATTTTAATCATTCCGTTCATGTTATTCTATGGTCTTATCGTCCTTTCCCAAGTCGTCCGTAACCGTGGACACGGCTTTTTGAAAAGATTCAACCCTGCAGGGGTGCACTGTGTTTACCTTCAGTACCGCCCGGCTCATTGCCTACACGTAGCTCTCTTCCGGGGAAAGCCGGCTGAGTGGGAACGGTTACGACCTTTACCTTGCTTGAGACTAACCCAGGATCATCAGTGAGGACGGGACAGGTTCAGTGCTCCCAGCACCCTGCCCCGTGGCCACTCATTTTCCTAAACACCACAATCCTCATAACAGTCTTGGCCACCATCTCAACGCACGCGCAAATGGAAGCTCAAACTAGAGGACCCTGGCTAGCCCCGCACAAGTTAGTTGGTCGACGGGGGCTCCATATACCCCACCGAGAGGAAGCGCGCTCATTCTTGGTTCAAGAGGTAAAGAACTCGCACCTAGGCGGCGAGAGTGAGACAAAACACCACCATCCATAGTGGCCTCTCATCCCCACCTTTAAGCATTTCATTACCTGTTACCACAATCCTCCACCAACATCCTCATCTCATCACCTGTTTCCAACATGAAGTATCCATCGTACTGCTATGCATTTAACTAAGCATGACTAAGCATCGACACATGAATAAAAGATAGCTCTTGGTAAAATACTGGCAAATTACTACTCATTGACAAGCTCTTGAATCATGCAACTATATGTTTCTTTTAAAATTAACTCAAACATCCCTTTTCCCAATCTTATAATGGCATCCAACATATTTCAACCCATATTTCTAGTAGCTCTCTCATATATAAATGATAATGTGGTGGTCTCTCAAAAAAAAAATCAAACCTAAACAAACAAAAAGACGCTCCAAGTTTATGCGATAAAGTGCATTGATCGAAAAACAGAAGTTAGACGTGTGCAAACCGAGAGTGTAGTGTGTTGGTTCAGTGGGGTTATCTTCACATCCCCAAGCTTATGGTTTTCACCATCCTTGGATAGCTCTTGGTGCATCTCCTCTAATCCCTGTGAAAAAACTTCAAAACACCGTTTCTCCCATTTCTTTTCTGTGGGGTGACATTAGTAGTGATAAACAAATAGGTTTCTTGCTGCATATAATCCTTAGACAAAAATTAATATGAATGTCCAGTAAGTGTATTATGTTATATGCCTACTCATAAACTCAATTGGATCTAAAAGATTCAAGCTAAAAGTTCAAAGCATGCATCAAATAAAATGGGACAGAATCTGTCCAGAAAAATAGCAGCAGCAAAATGTATTTTTCTACCCTACTTAACTTTGTCTAAAAATTCCGAAAAAATTCATGCATACAGAGGATGAAAAGTTGCTTCTACAGTTTAAATATCAGCTCATTCAGATACAGAATAGGAACTAAAAATCATACCGTGCACAGATTCGTGCTGGAATAATATCTCCGAATGCTATAAGCAACTTTTTCAAACCAAAATGGGTAAAACATGGCACTTTATTAAAAATTCCAGGAACTAAACTATAAACCTAGTCTCTTGTTAGAGCAAGCGGACACAAAGAAAATCAAAAATAAAAACAACCGGGTTGCCTTCCGTAAAGCGCTTTCTTTATAGCCATATAGCTAGGCTTACTTACTTGGTATCAAGATGGTTGGAGTGAGGTGGCTTGGCATCCCCAAGCTTAAATTCTTGTACTTATTTGATATATGTAGGGTGAGCCTAGGGGTAACATCCCCAAGCTTGAGTGTTTGTCCCTCTTGATCATTGTTCATCACCCTCAACTCTTCCACTTGAAAATTCTCTTTACACAAAACTCATCATAAAACTTGATTAGAGGGGTTAGTGTCTCCATAAATTAAATCCACATAGGCACAGCAAAGACATATCATGAGTTGATTCTAAATATTAACTACTTTTACTACGGTTGTGTATTGCTCCTTGATCAAAAGAACCACACAAAACACAAGTAATGAGAGTAATGCAAAATAAAGACAGAATCTGTCAAAAACTGGACAGCCCATAAAGAGTCAATTTTTAGAGGCACTTACGTTGCTCAAATCGGAAAATTTTGAACTAATGAAATGTGTATTAATAACTGAAGATTGCTGTCATAAAATTTCAGGTCAGAATTCCTTTTCTGTGATTTTTAACATTTTTCGCAGTGAAGCTTAGGAATCTGTTTTCTGGACAGCCATGATAATTTTAATGATGCTGCCATAGGAATAAGAATTGAAACGCAAAGGTGAGCATCAAGGGAAAAATATGAAACATATTTAAGTCTCACCCACTTCCTATGCATTGGGATCTTGTAAGAAAATAAATCATTGAAACTCAACGCAAGTAGCATAGGAAGATAGAGCAATTTCAAGACTTTGAACCTAAAGAGAGGAAACGTAATAATATTGAAATGTTTAGAACCATATTTTCCCCTCTCATAATAACTTTCAGTAGCATCATGAATGAATTCAACAATATAATTATGACATAAAGCATGTCTTTCATGATCTACAAGCATAAAAGTATTAATACTCTCCACATAAGTAAAATCCTTCCTATTAGTGATAGTGGGAGTAAAACATTCATAATCATCATTGTAATCATCATATATAGGAGGCATATCATAATCATAATAAACTTTATCCTCAATAGTAGGTGGACTGAAAATATCATAATCATTATAATCATCAGTAGCAAAAGGATTTTCAAAAACTTCACTAGGAGGAGAGGTCTCAAATATATAATCATTTGTAGCAAAAGGATTTTCAAAAACCTCAACCTCCCCAAGCTTAGATTGGAACACATCCATTTCAATATCCTCTTCACATACTTCCTCTTCCAAGGTTAGGTTTTTATCCTCCTCTTCCTGCAAAATATTAGTGCTCTCTTGGGGAGTAAAATATTTAAGAAAAACCTTCCTCAAAATACCCCATTCAATAGTGACCTCTTCATCAAAAGATCTGTACCAATCACGAGTATTCCCAGATAAAGACAAATATAACAGATTCCTTTTTATTTGATCATCAGAAATACCAGGAAGCCTAAATAAACCACACATTTCTTCAATTGTCTCCACGTGAACGTGTTCACGTGGAGACTTAGTTCCATCCCCTGTAAATGGATTTTTCATAACTCTTTTAACATGACCAATGGGAATTTTATATCTCACTTTAGATTCCTCAGACACAGTAGTTTCAACCACTTTAGGAGTAGTGGCATAAGCACTTTCATATAAAGCAAGATGCAACGATGCACGTTTCAGAAAAGCCATAGTAACAATGAGATAAAACAGCTTTCAAGTTTCCTTACCAAACTTCTTACCAATAGCGCTACGCTCCCGGCAACGGCGCCAGAAAAGTATCTTGATGACTCCCAAGTGCAGGAGATCAATTGTAGTACCTTTCGATTAGAAAAGGTTGTCGAACCCACTGGGAGCTGAAGGTATTGGTAACAAGAATGATAAATAAAACAATGAAAGATGCAAGTGTTTTTGGGATTTTTTGTATATTGCAATGCTGAAAATAAATAGTAGCAAGTGACAGCTCTCAAAGAGAGAAAGCCCAATCCTCTATGCAGCAAGAGGACAAGCTCAAGTGTGAGTTTCTTATAGGAACAATGGAATGCTTGGAAATAAGGCCTAGGGATCATACTTTCACTAGTGGACACTCTCAACAATAATAATATAATTGAATACATAGATATTTCCTCTTCACTATGCTACTCTGAGTTATTCTCTCGTTGGATAGAAATACCAATCTACTGCGTAGGGCTACGAGAGCACACCTTAAAGTCCGAGTTAACAAACACCACAATATCAAAGAACACCAAGACCATCGTGTAGGGCTACAAAAGCACACCTTAAAGTCTGTCTTCCACATCTAGGGAACCCCAATGTCACTAAGAGCGTCCCAAAATAGTACTAGACAAACACCACAATTTTATAGTGACATCCAACAAGAACAACTCATGATAAATATCCCTCTGATCTATTAATAGAATCACACACATCACTGTCACTTTGATATAGTGTTCTCACGTGACTCAAGATCATAATGATAAAACCACTTGACTAGCATGCACAATGAAGGAGAAACATCCATGAATTTAACTAGATTACAAAGCTCACGATCACATAGAGATCACACCATGGGAGAGAGAGATGAACCACATAGCTACCGGTGAAAGGACATTTATTAATCCCTTGTGTTTTGTGTGTTAGGCAACAACACTAGTGACAATTTAACATGTGAATCAAGTGATGCAGGTTTTAAGTGTGTAAAACATCTTTGCATCGAAACCAAAAAGGGAGTTGAAAAGAGCCAGTTTTGTTGCTGAAGAATCGGATTATCCGATGTTGGAAGTATCGGATTATCCGATTTGCAGATTTCGCTGGAATTCTGCTAAGGACTAGAAGAAATCTCACACTGAAGTTGTTCGGATTATCCGAGTTGCAAAGTATCGGATTATCCGATGATCAAGATTTCGCTGGAATTCTGCTAAGGACTAGAAGAAATGTTACACTGAAGATGTTCGGATTATCCGAGTTGGAAATAATCGGATTATCCGATGATCAAGATTTCGCTGGAATTCTGCCAAGGACTGAAGAAATCTTCACTGACGCTGTTCGGATTATCCGATGATTGTCTGATCGGATTATCCGATTCCATCGGATAATCCGATGATGACTTGAATCGGATTATCCGATTTACCTGTCTGCAACGGCTAGAATCTGGGGGCAGTATATAAAGGCCTTCTCCTACATTGGAGAGGGCACCACGACCAGAAATATCTCCCCACCATTGTTGCAAGCTTAAACTTGGTAGATCTCTCTCCCTAGCCACTCAAACACCTTGTCCTTCTAGGACTTGGGAGAGTTGACCTAGATCTACCCTTCCACCAAAGCGATTTGATTTCCATATCCATTCCTTAGAGGAACTTGTGCATCTTGGGTTCATTGGAACCCTAGACGGTCGTTGGTCGTTCTTGTGGCTTTGGGAGCCGCGGGGACTAGCCGGGAGCCTCCAATTCGGTTGTGGAGACGTGCCCCGGCCTTGTGATTCTTGCGGCTTTGGAAGCCGTGGGAATTGGTGAGAGCCTCCAATTCGGTTGTGGAGTGTGCCTCATCCTTGTAAAGGTTTGTTGCCGACCTCGAGGGCATCATATAGTGGAGGAGATACGGTGTGCCATATCACGGCTATTCGGGGATCACTTGTGACCCCGCACCGCTCCAACGAAGACGTAGCTTCCATTGGGAAGTGAACTTCGGGAATCATCTCCGTGTCACCGTGTGCTTATCCTTTTTATATATACCTTTACTTGTATTGCTAGCTTACCTTGTTTAGTATATCTTGTTAGCTAGCTTCTTGCTCATCATATAGGATTGTTCACCTAGTTGCATATCTAGAGAACTTATATTTGAGCAATTCCTTAACTTGTTGAAAAGAAAATTAAAATTGGTAGTTGCCTATTCACCCCCCCCCTCTAGTCAACCTACTCGATCCTTTCAATTGGTATCAGAGCAAGGTCTCTTTATTAAGGGCTTAATCGCCTAAAGAGGAGGATGGCTAGTGCGGAGGATGTACAACGTGCTAAAGATGAGGAGTTAAGACTTGCTAAGGAACAAGAAAAATTTGATAGAGAACAACTTGACAAAGAACTAATCGAAGCGGGAATAATCCCTCCCGAGGGTGATGCCCCAATCACCATGAAGTCCATGATTGAACTTTTTGGGTTCATGAAAGGCAAAATGGTGGATGAGGTGTATACTCGGGTATCTAATCAAAATGGCTCCTCATCAACCGCTAGCCCTATTAAGGGAGCTAGTGACAAGGATAAAAATGATAAACCTTGAGAAGCCTTCTCTTAACTTTGCTCCACCTAGCTCTTATCTCACTCAAGTTGCACTCACTCAACCTCATATAACCAACCTTGGTAGACCCCCTCCTAAGCTTGATAATACTCGTTATTTCACTTGGAAGAAATCTATGGAGTCTTATTTTCGCAGCTCATCGGTGCATCTTTGGAGGGTGGTTCTACATGGTTTCAACCCAGTTGATCCCAACAACTTGACCAAGCAAGAAGAGATTGATGAGCAACTTGATGCAAATGCCAAGTACATTCTTGAGAGTGCTATGACCGCAAATGATGAAGATCATGTGCGGAATCTCAAAACTTGCAATGAGGCTTGGCTCTATCTTGAAACCGTGTATGAAGGAAATGAGGGCATTCAACGCTCCAATGCGGCCGTCCTTCAACATCAAGTTGACAACTTCATCATGCTAGACGAAGAGACTCCGACCGAACTTTACCGAAGACTCTACAAGCTTGTGGTGACATGTAGGGAAAATGGAAAGAAGGATATGGATGATGAATGGGTCAAGGCCAAGTTCCTTCAAGCAATTATGCCATATAGTGAAACTATGGTGATGAACCTCCATGCAAGAGCGGATTACACAACAATGACTCCCAATGACATCTTGGCTCAATTTGTCACCTATGATACATTGAAGTCCACATCCAAGTCTTTCAACCAAGTCCGTGGCCCAAAGACTCTTGCTTTGAAGGCTCGTGTGGTAGACCATCCAAGATATGAAGAAAGCCCGGTCTATGAAGGTGAAGAAGACTTGGAGGGTGAGCTCAATGAAGTTCTTGCACTTGCCGCCACCCGGTTTTGGAACAAGAAGAACAAGAGCGTCAACCCTCCACCAATAAAAAGAATGTGCTTCAATTGTGGAAAGGACACTCATCTTGTGAAGGATTGCCCCTATGAAAGAAGAGAGGATAATGGTGGTCAACTCATTCTAAAGAAGAACAAGTACCACCCCAAGCCTACCTACATGAAGAGATCACCTCAAAAGGCTCTTGTGGCATCCATCAAGAGGAATACGAGTCCGGAGGTGAGGAGGATAAAGAACCAAGTGAAGAAGTAGGAATGGCGGCTCTTGCAATGGGCACCCTTCCTCCATCATTGGCCAACCTCTTCTCATCTCCAAACGACGACAAGATCTCCAAGCCTATGTGCCTCATGGCCAAGGAAACAAAGGTGAATTCCCCACCAAAAATTACTATCTCCTCTAACCCATCACTATTGGATTGTGTTGAGGATGTAGGGAAAATTGAAGAAGAGGATAAAATTTCTATCTTCATTAGCAAGCTCCAAGGTCCAACCAAGAAAATGGTTGAGGCCCTCATGTATCAATATGGAGAAGCCAAGCATCTTCTTAATGAGAAGGATGTTAGGATTTGTGAGCTCGAAGGGCATGCATGTGATCATGCCGACAAAATTGGTGAGCTAGAAGATCAACTTGTTGAGGAACAATTGCTCCGTGAGCAACTTGAGGAGACACATGCCATGGATCTTTCCAAGGCAAAAGAAACTCGTGAAACCTCTATTCAAATTGCTATTGATCTAAAAAGTAAAAATGAGGAACTTGTAGTGAGTCATGACAAGCTCTTTGAGGGTTTTGAGCAACTTAGGGAAACCCACAAGGTGACCTCAAGTGAGCTCACTACACTCAAGGAGTCATATGCCAAACTACAAGCTCAATTTATCTATGCTAGCTTCACCACTTCTCATAATGATAAAGATGCAAATGCTTGTTCCACTAACCCTTTATGTGTCAAGGCATCTCTTATTGAGGAAAACACTAGTTGAAGGCCCAACTTGAGAAGGGCCTAGCCACTTGTATCCAAGGGGAAAAGAACCTCAATGATCTTTTGAGCAATCAAAAGGGAGTGGTTGGCAAAGAAGGAATTGGGTTCACACCCAACTCTAAGAAGGTCAACAACAAGAAGAAGAAGGCGACTCCCCCTTCCAAAGATATTGTTTTTGTGAAGGAGGGGGAGTTAGCCAAAGCAAATGACAACTCTATTGGGAGTGGTAATGTCACTAGGGGCAATGCCACTCACAATAACTTTGCGGGAAAATACAACCCCTCATATGTTCTTTTGAAATCTACAAATGGTTGTGTTTTTGCTAAATATGTTGGCTCTTCATATGGAGATGATTATCACTATGCTATTTGGGTTCCAAAGACCCTTGTGACTAACAAAAGAGGACCCATTCCAAAATGGGTACCTAAATCAAAGACTTGATTATTGTAGGGTTTCTCTTCCGGTGGATCTTCATGGCTCATTGATAGTGGATGCTCATCCCATATGACCGGAAGCAAAGAACTAGTAAAGGACTTATTGAAACAACTACTCTCATTCTCTCATGTCACCGTTGGCAACAATGCAAGACTCAAGGTAGTGGGAGTTGGTAAGGTGGTGATCACTCCGGAGTTATCCATTGAGAAGGTCCTTCTTGTGAATCTCTTTCATACAATTTACTTTCCGTTGGTCAATTATGCAATGCCGGTTACACCGTTATTTTTAATAAATACCACGTGACCATCCTTTTCACTCAAACACTCAATGTCGCCTTTGTTGGATTTCGTGAAAACGGTTTGTATGTGGTTGATTTCTCAAAAGAGACCACTCAAATCGCTACATGTTTAATGGCTAAAGGCGACAAGGGGTGGCTTTGGCATCGCCGACTTGGCCATGTCGGTATGAGAAATTTACAAACTCTTGTAAAGGGTGGACACGTGGTAGGACTAACCGATGTTAATTTTTCCAAAGATCGTCCTTGTAGTGCTTGCATAGCCGGAAAGATGCATGAGAAGAATCACCCCAAGAAGACCATTATCTCCACTAAGAGGCCTTTGGAGCTCCTTCATATGGATCTTTTTGGGCCTCCCACATATGATAGTCTTGGTGGCAAGAAATATTGTTTGGTGATTGTGGATGATTATTCAAGATATTGTTGGACTTTCTACATCAAGAAGAAGAGTGAAACTCAAAAGATATTCATTGACTTTGCAACCCTAGTTCAACGCCAATATGACTCCAAGATTTTGGCAATTAGAAGTGACAATGGTACGGAGTTCAAGAATTACACTATGGATGATTTCCTAAGTGGGGAGGGCATTCAACACCAATATTCCGCTGCATATACTCCCCAACAAAATGGTGTTGCCGAAAGGAAGAACCGCACTCTTATTGATATGGCAAGAACTATGATGGCCGATTTAATTCCCCATACAACTTTTGGGCCGAAGCCATCAACACCGCTTGTCATTACTCAAACCGGCTCTTCTTCCGTCCTCTCAAGGACATGACACCATATGAACTCCTCACCGGTAAAAAGCCAAATGTATCTTACTTTCGAGTCTTTGGATGCAAATGCCATGTTTACATTAAAGGTTGCAAAATTGCTAAATTTGAATCTAGATCTTTTGATGGTATATTTGTTGGATATGCCGCAAAGTCTCATGCTTATAGGGTCTACAACATATCCACCGGGTGTGTTGAAGAATCTATGAACGTGGAGTTTGTCGAGGATAATGGCTCCCAAGCGGAGCATATTGATCATGATGATGTAGGTGATGATCTCCATCTCAAGCCATAAGAACTATGGGGATTGGAGAACTAATTCCTATTGAAGGACCTATTGATGATACTCAAGAAGAAGGAACAAGTTCTACTCAAGTTGAGCCATCCACCTCAAATATTGATCAAGAAGATGGTCAAGACCCACCCAACTCTAGTGGTGAACAAGAACATAATGAACCCACAACTCCAAGAACTCCACTTCGGTTGACCATGAGCAAGATAAAGGCAATGATGAAGATATTTGTGTTGGTGAAACAATTGGTCAAGCCTCGGAACGCCGGGTCATCCGGCGTGCATCAAAATTGGATTACCAACAACACTTCAAAGAAAATATCCTTGGGAGTATCCGTAGAGGTGTGTCCACACGCAATCAATTATCTAACTTTTGTGGTCATGTCTCTTGTTTGTCTAGCTTAGAACCTCTCAAGGTATATGATGCTCTTGAAGACATGGATTGGGTTGCGGCTATGCATGAAGAGTTGAACAACTTCGAGCGCAACAAAGTATGGTCATTAGTGGAAAGACCCAATGACTCCTCCCATAATGTCATTGGAACCAAGTGGATATTTAAGAACAAGCAAGACTCACATGGTCAAGTCATTCGCAACAAAGCAAGATTGGTTGCACAAGGCTACACCCAAATCGAAGGAGTCGACTACGGTGAAACCTATGCCCCCGTTGCTAGACTTGAATCCATTCGCTTACTAATTGCTTATGCATCTACTCATAATATTGTCTTATATCAAATGGATGTTAAAAGTGCTTTCTTAAATGGTCCACTAAATGAATTGGTGTATGTTAAACAACCACCGGGTTTCGAAGACCCTAAATTTCCTAACCACGTCTACTTACTACATAAGGCTCTTTATGGGCTCAAGCAAGCTCCACGTGCTTGGTATGATCATCTCAAGGAGTTCTTAGTAGACCGTGGCTTTGAAATTGGGGTAATAGATCCCACTCTTTTTACAAAAAGGGTAAATGGAGATTTTTTCGTATGCCAAATATATGTTGATGATATTATCTTTGGTTCCACTAACCGTGAATTTAGTGATCAATTTGGCAAGCTAATGACCAAGGAATTTGAGATGTCCATGATGGGAAAATTGAATTATTTTCTTGGCTTTGAAATCCACCAATTTCGAGAAGGAACATTCTTATGTCAAGCCAAGTATATTAAGGACATGCTCAAGAAATTTGATATGAACAATGCCAAGCCATATAAGTTTCCCATGGACTCCAAGGCGGATCTTCACTTAGATCCGGATGGTAAGGAAGTTGATCAAAAGCTTTATCGTTCTATGATTGGATCTTTGCTTTACCTTTGTGCATCTAGACCGGATATTATGTTTAGTGTGGGTATGTGTGCAAGATTCCAATCAAGTCCTAGGGAAAGTCATGAAACCGCGGTCAAAAGGATTCTAAGATATTTGTTGGATACTCCCAACTATGGTCTTTGGTATCCCCATGGTACAAGCTTTGATCTTGTTGGTTATTCGGATGCGGATTGGGCGGGTTGCAAAATGGATAGAAAATCAACTTCGGGTACATGCCAATTCCTTGGTAGGTCCCTTGTGAGTTGGTCTTCCAAGAAGCAAAATTGTGTGGCCTCGTCATCCACCGAAGCCGAATACATCGCCGCCGGTAGTTGTTGTGCACAATTATTATGGATGAGGCAAACTTTAAAGGATTATGGTGTCATTTGTGACAAAGTGCCTCTTTTATGTGACAATGAAAGTGCTATTAAAATTGCACACAACCCGGTTCTTCATGGCAAGACCAAGCACATTGAGATTCGGTATCATTTTATTCGAGACCATGTTGAGAAGGGTGATATTGCAATCAAGTATGTCAACACCAAGCATCAACTCGCCGATATGTTCACGAAGCCTCTTGGTGAAGCAAGATTCAAGGAGTTGAGAGGAGAACTCAATGTGGTGGACATATCCAATTGGATTTAGTGGATTTCTTGCATACCTACCCATATTAGACGATACTTATTTGGTTTAGGTGTAGGCATGGACATAGGGGGAGTGCGGTCCTAATCCATTGGGCTATCCCTCCCCCCATTATGCCGATAGTAAGAACTCATTTTGTCTCTATATTTTCATTTCATGAATTGTGAGCTTAAATGACGAGTAGTGGCCGTGAACCCGAGATACATCTTCGCGGTGTCACACCACAAACTCATACATGGTGGCCTTGGCCACCGCCCTCTTCTTTATGAAGAGTTGGTTCTTTTCGGTCTTAATTGAAAATCATTTGGAATTTTGGTCCTATTGTTGGTTTTATGGGAAACCCACTCATCTTGGCATTTCCGTGTTCGATTTTTGCAAGTTTGAGTGTGGAGTACCAATGTCAGTTTGACAATCTTATCCCAAGCCTATCTTCCCTAAAAACACTTCATCTTATGCACACAAGTCCTATTTTGAAACTGAGGAGAAAGGGTGTAGCAGGCCAGAATTTCTAACGAAATCCTGAAAATCGGATTATCCGATTCTGACTTGCTCGGATTATCCGACTATCGGAATATCCGATCCAAGTCAAAATCGGATTATCCGATTTGGCGGTTTGTCTCCAAATAGACAGGGGTCGGGGTGAAGGGCTCATTCGAGTCTTTCTCCACCCCCGACCCCTCTCTCCACCAACGCCGCGCCTCTCTCTCCCGCTCCTCCCCGGCATCTCCGGCCGCCCCAACTCCGGCATTTGGCCGGATTTGGTGCTCCTCCTCCCCGGGAACCCATTCACCGAAGCTTTTTCCTCAATGGACGAGGGTAACTTCTTCTCTCTCATCTCCTAGGTGTTCCTCACCTAAATCTTTGGAAGAAGTTGTTTTGGCTGGTGGTTGTGGTTCCCCTTGGTACTTAGAACACTAGGCTAGCCCCCCTTATTGTCGATCTACTGCTAGACCTAGGACTTGAATCACTTTGTTGCTGCCAGATCCAGATCGGATTTTCCGATTCAGTCTGAACCGGATATTCCGACCGTCGGATTATCCGATTCATACTGAATCGGATTATCCGAAATTGCTCAGTGCTATTTTTCAGCCACATCTTGATTTGTCCAGGACTTAGTAGACTCAACTTAGGGATGCTCTTCTAGTGTACATTGTACCATTCCTTGCTCTGTGACTTGTGTGTACTCATCTATGCTATCCATCTATTATTCTATCTCACAGGTGGTTCCGGCAGTCGTGATTCGGGTAGTCCTCCACAGAAACATGCTAGAAAAGGCAAGCAACCCATGAAGAAGAAGCAAGTTGCTCATAGAACCAAGAAGCTCAAGGAAACTCGCCCCAACTATTTGACCATGAACCCAATTGACTATGCCCGAGTCCGTCAGTCCAACTGGTATACGAGTATGCCAAGAGATGATGATATTGAAGATCCCAACTTCTGGTGCATGGAGCAGATATATATATACAATGACATCTATAAGCACTATAACCACCTATTCGCCCGATGCAGCCCTACAGAATGCGAGATATCAAGGCCAAGCCAGTTATGCTCAAGCTGCAGATGTGATTGAACAGATGGGCTTGGTTTCACTCATTGAAAGCAATGCCCCTACAATGTGGAAATGATTCTGCAGTTTTTCTCCACCTTGGTGATCGAGACTGACCACATAAAGACCATGAAGTGGATGACGGGTCGCACTCAGTGCACATCCTCCTTTGCTCGGTTGTCTACTCTTCTTGGCTATGCACCCTACCAGAGCAACCTCCTCCCAGTGGTTACACTATGCACACTGTTGAGAAGTTCAACAAAAACATAATGAAGGATATGTATGGGGCTGGTGCAATTATTGGTGAAAAAAGGGCCTCCTGCCCCTCTATGACCAGCTTGCGATCATCTTCCGCTCAACTATTGCTCCCAGTGGAGGTAACAATGACAATATAGTTGCTCCTCTTGCAAATCTGCTTTGCCTTGCTAAGAAAATTGTTGAGAATGAAAACCCTGAAGAGGATTTTACAGTGGATGTGATGCATTTTATCTTTCGTGAGTTGTATGACTCTTTGGTCAGTGGGCTCACTATTCCGTATGCTCCTTACATCATGATGCTCATCAAGGACACTCTGAAGAACCACAACTTCAGCCGGTATGATATGGAGCCCCATACGTACAAGAAGGTTTATCAGAAGAGGAAAGAGGTCATTCCATCTTCTGCTGCTGCAGCTCCTGCCCGTGGTTCCTTCATGGGTGATGCTCGTCGTGGTGCCACTCGTCCGTCTCGGTTCCTTCCTTTGATCCGCCCAAGAAACTCAACTGGTTCCAGCGGAACATCCTGTGCATGAATGCTGACATCCGGAGGGGACAATATGACACTTATCTTAGGCAGGAGAACATTCTCAAGCACCTTCCTCGCCTCCCAATGATCCTCCAGAGTCTGCTCCTCTCTCTTTTGCTCAGTGGAACGAGGGCTCTCAGCTTGAGTCTCATCTGCTAGAGACAGCGTCTGCCGGCCCTTCCCGCCATCCTACACTCGTGCCCGTACTTATGAGTCTTCAGAAGAGGATAGTGATGACACTGATGATGATGATGCCTCTGCGACGGAGTGATCTACTTGGGTCGTAGCATCGCTCTTTTCCCTTTTTGGCGTTTCGATGCCAAAGGGGGAGAAGTAGTTCTATTAGGTCTCCGTGTGGGATTTGCATGGGTTTCGGGCACAAGCATATGCTTTTACCATTCTTGTTGCGCTTGTGTCCATTTATGTCGAACTTATTCGTGAACTTATTTGTGTTGTGTTTTCATGTGGAACTTATGTGTGTGAACCTTTAAGTTATGAGACATATGGATTTCTAATATGGTTATGAGTTGTATTCTTGTGCTAAGGTTCATTTCTACTCTATTATGCACAAGGTATAGTCCACTATCGAAACTCAACCTATTTTGATATGTCTCCATCTAGTTTCCTCAATATTTGGAAGTGTCCTCCTCCTATATGTATTGCATTTGTATTCCAATGCAATTTAATTATATGCACACATTCAGGGGGAGCTTCTCATGACTTAAGCTCGGGAATCTAGATAATATATAACTATGCTTTCCTTGCAAATCCTAGTGTTGTCATCTAACACCAAAAAGGGGGAGATTGAAAGGACATTTATTAATCCCTTGTGTTTTGTGTGTTAGGCAACAACACTAGTGACAATTTAACATGTGAATCAAGTGATGCAGGTTTTAAGTGTGTAAAACATCTTTGCATCGAAACCAAAAAGGGAGTTGAAAAGAGCCAGTTTTGTTGCTGAAGAAATCGGATTATCCGATGTTGAAGTATCGGATTATCCGATTTGCAGATTTCGCTGGAATTCTGCTAAGGACTAGAAGAAATCTCACACTGAAGTTGTTCGGATTATCCGAGTTGCAAATATCGGATTATCCGATGATCAAGATTTCGCTGGAATTCTGCTAAGGACTAGAAGAAATGTTACACTGAAGATGTTCGGATTATCCGAGTTGGAAATAATCGGATTATCCGATGATCAAGATTTCGCTGGAATTCTGCCAAGGACTGGAAGAAATCTGACACGGATTATCCGATTCCATGGGATAATCCGATGATGACTTGAATCGGATTATCCGATTTACCTGTCTGCAACGGCTAGAATCTGGGGGCAGTATATAAAGGCCTTCTCCTAGATTGGAGAGGGCACCACGACCAGAAATATCTCCCCCACCATTGTTGCAAGCTTAAACTTGGTAGATCTCTCTCCCTAGCCACTCAAACACCTTGTCCTTCTAGGACTTGGGAGAGTTGACCTAGATCTACCCTTCCACCAAAGCGATTTGATTTCCATATCCATTCCTTAGAGGAACTTGTGTATCTTGGGTTCATTGGAATCCTAGACGGTCGTTGGTCGTTCTTGTGGCTTTGGGAGCCGCGGGGACTAGCCGGGAGCCTCCAATTCGGTTGTGGAGACGTGCCCCGGCCTTGTGATTCTTACGGCTTTGGAAGCCGTGGGAATTGGTGAGAGCCTCCAATTCGGTTGTGGAGTGTGCCTCATCCTTGTAAAGGTTTGTTGCTGACCTCGAGGGCATCATATAGTGGAGGAGATACGGTGTGCCATATCACGGCTATTCGGGGATCACTTGTGACCCCGCACCGCTCCAACGAAGACGTAGCTTCCATTGGGAAGTGAACTTCGGGAATCATCTCCGTGTCACCGTGTGCTTATCCTTTTTATATATATACCTTTACTTGTATTGCTAGCTTACCTTGTTTAGTATATCTTGTTAGCTAGCTTCTTGCTCATCATATAGGATTGTTCACCTAGTTGCATATCTAGAGAACTTATATTTGAGCAATTTCTTAACTTATTGAAAAGAAAATTAAAATTGGTAGTTGCCTATTCACCCCCCCCCCCCCCAGTCAACCTACTCGATCCTTTCAGCCGGTATGAGCCCTCAGCCCCGATGAAGAACTACTCCTTCCTCATCATGGAAGGCAACAGCGGCGATGAAGATGGCTGTGGAGTCGATGGAGATGGCTCCGGGGGCAATTCCCCGTCCCGGCAGGGTACCGGAACAGAGACTTCTGTCCCTCGAATTAGGTTTATGTGTTTCTCCGCCGCCCCCTCTCAAAACTCCTCGGGGGACTATTTTTATAGTCGGTTTTAGGTCACGACGAAGTCGGTGGAGCAAAGATCGACGGCAACGGAGCCTCGAGGGCTGGGATGGTGGGTCCCACGCGGCCAGGTACTGTGGCCGCGTGGGCCACCCCCTTTTGGCCCTCGGGCCTCTGTTTGTTTGCTTCCTTCGCTCCCAGGTTTTCTTCCTTCCAAATATTGATGCTCCTAAAATTGCAAGTCATTTGGACGTCGTTTGGGTCCCTGAAACATCAAAATATAGAAAATAGGGTTTTCTGCCTGCGCAAGGTTAATTCCAGAAAAAATAGGGAAACTTGTGAATTATTCCCAAAAATCATTATAAATCAATGATATAACCCTTATATGATGCAAATATGATTGGAATATGAATAAAATAATGCAAAGTTCATGTATGCATTTTACATGCATCAGCTGGTTATACGGCCGGCCACGTAACAGAGCCTTTCGGCTCTCAGCCTGGTTGGGCCGGCTCAAAGGCCGGTTATGGGCCAGAGAAAAACGGCATACATCTCGGTTAAGTCCGGCTTCGCGACCGGACAGGCGGGCGTCGACGGCGACGTGCTGGGCACGCACGAGCACGGCGGCCGGAGCTCGAGCTAGCGCGAGAGGGGAGAGGGGAAGGGGCCAGCAAGGCCAGGAGCTCACCACGAACACGATGGAGAGGTCGGGGAGGCCAGAGGGAGGTCGACGGCGGCGTATTCGCTCACGGCGGAGCTCGAGCGGCAGCGGCGGTGTCGCGGATGGCGCGGTCGATTCTCGGCGTCTCCGTTCGATTCCTCTGGCTAGGCGGTAGTAGGCTACGCGACGGAGCTGTTGGTGGTCGTCGATTTGTACAGGGAAGCTTCAAACGGCGGCGACGTGCACGGCAGGCTCGAGTTGCGCTGCGGCCATGGAGAGGACGAGAGGGAGAGGAAAAACAGGGAAAATCGGGGGAGGGAGCAGGGGTGGCCTCGTGGGCTTGGTCTCCTCGCAGGTGAGGGCAGAGAGGAGGGGGCCCCGGGCGCGCGCGACGCGCAGGAGCGCGGCACGGCATGGCGCCAGTGCGCGAGAGGAGAGAGACGACGTCAAAATGCAGAAAACCCCTGGCCATTTATTTCAATCACAGACGAGTCCTTCTCTGTTCTGGGAAAAGATTCCAGCAGATGTATTTGAATTAAATGAGTCACTTAAACATTTCCTGAAATTATGAAATAATTTGGGGAGGCTCCCCTTGTCATTTAGTTGCTCCACAAAAATTAGGGTTTAAAATAAAATGTTTTGACCAACTTTTGTCCATAGGGTTTCATTGTGGCAAATTTGCTAATTTCCAAAATGATATTCCTTTAGGAATTTAAAGCAAGTTCCAAATATTAAGTTTGAACTCTTGGAACTTCCTTGAAAACTAGGAATTGTCAAGGTATTTTGTTTTGCAGCTTTGAATGTTTTCATTGATTTGTAAATTTGTTGGAGCAAGTTTGGCATTTTTGTTTTCAATGTTGCCAAACCAATTAGTGTGTTGTTAGCAACTTAGAATGGATGCCATGATGCAATGAAACACAAAAGCGAAAATTTTACTCGGGTTTTTAGGTTCTCAAAGTTGGGGCTGTTACAATTCTACCCCCCTTACAGGAATCTCGTCCCGAGATTCTAAGATTGCGAAAAGAAGTCGGGATACTCCTCACGAAGACTAGACTCTCTTTCCCAAGTTGCTTCCTCCTCGGAATGGTGAGACCACTGAACTTTGAGGAACTTGGTAGTCTTGTTACGGGTCTTCCTTTCGGCTTCATCCAGGACACGAATGGGGTGCTCGCGATAAGTGAGGTCTTCCTGGAGATCTAGCTCCTCATGATTGACTCCATGGATAGGATCTTTGAAACACCGGCGAAGTTGGGAGACATGAAACACATCATGTACATTTGGGAATTTGACCAGTAATTCCAACTTATAAGAAAGATCTCCTCGCTTGGCCAGAACGGTGAAAGGGCCAACGTAGCGAGGGGCCAATTTCCCTTTGATACTGAAGCGGCGAACGCCACGAAGGGGAGAGACGCGGAGATAAGCTTTATCACCAATTTCATAGTGAATCTCCTGATGGTGCTTATCATAGTAACTCTTCTGCCTAGACTGAGCAATCTTCAGATTCTCTCTTATGATTCTGACCTTCTCCTCGGCTTCATTGATCACATCCGGACCAAAGAGTGCTCTCTCTCCGGTCTTGGACCAATTCAGCGGAGTGCGGCATTTTCTTCCATATAGAACTTCGAAGGGTGCCATGCCCAGACTTGCTTGATAGCTATTGTTGTAGGAGAACTCCGCGAAAGGGAGATACTTTTCCCAACCCTTGCCAAAAGAGATTACACATGCCCTAAGCATGTCTTCCAACACTTGGTTGACTCTTTCGGTCTGACCATCAGTTTGGGGATGGTAAGCGGTGCTGAAATTGAGACGGGTTCCCATAGCAGTTTGGAAACTCTGCCAGAACTTGGAGACAAAGATACTTCCACGGTCCGATATGATCCTCAAAGGGACCCCGTGCAATGGAACAATACGAGCCAAATATAGGTCAGCGAGTTGACTCGCACGTATCTCATCACGGACTGGTAGGAAGTGAGCAACCTTGGAAAGATGATCAATGATTACCCAGATTGCATTGTTGCCCTTAGGAGACCTGGGAAATCCGGTGATGAAATCCATACCAATTTCATCCCATTTCCACTCGGGGACTGCAATAGGACGGAGTGTGCCGGCAGGTCTTTGATGTTCTGCTTTTACCCGATGACAGGTGTCGCATTCAGCAACAAACTTGGCGATTTCCCGTTTCATCCGGGTCCACCAGAATTGTGGTCGAAGGTCTTGGTACATTTTGGTACTTCCGGGATGGATAGAGAGAGGTGAATCATGAGCCTCTTGGAGAATCAGCTCCCTCAGATTCCGGTCCTTTGGCACTACCAGACGGTCACCAAAGTAAACGACCCCAAATTCATCTTCCGAGAAACACTTAGCCTTTCCGCTAGCAATGTTCTTCTTGATATTCAGGATACCCTCATCCAGCTTCTGAGCATCCTTAATCTGGTCTACAAGAGTAGCTTTGATCTCCAGATTTGCTAGATAGCCAGAGGGAACAATTTCCAGGTTCAAGCGGGCGAACTCTTCATGAAGGGCAGGTTGGGCCTTTTCAATCATCAGATTGTTGCAATATGACTTCCGACTTAGCGCGTCAGCCACGACGTTGGCTTTGCCGGGTTGATAGTTCAGACTCACATCATAGTCCTTGATTAACTCCAACCAATGCCTTTGCCTGAGATTTAAATCTGGCTGGGTGAAGAGGTACTTCAGACTCTTGTGATTCGAGAAAATCTCGCAACGGTTACCAAACAGGTATGGTCTCCATTGCTTCAGAGCATAAACCACTGCGGCAAGTTCTAGATCATGAGTTGGGTAGTTGTGCTCATGCAGCTTCAATTGGTGAGAAGCATACGCCACCACATGGCCATCTTGCATTAGTACACAGCCCAAGCCTTGCAGGGAGGCATCACAGAAGACGACGAAATCCTTGCTTGTGTCCGGCAGGACAAGCACAGGAGCAGACGTGAGTTTGGCTTTCAGTGTTTTGAAACTCTCTTCAGCTTCGTCCGTCCATACAAACTTTCTGTCCTTCTTGAGAAGGTCAGTCAGAGCCTTGGCTATCGTGGAGAAGCCCTCAATGAATCAGCGGTAATAACCTGCCAATCCGAGAAAGCTCCGAATGTCCTTGACTGACATTGGAGTTTTCCAATCCAGAATGGACTGAATCTTATCAGGAATAACGGCCACACCATTAGCGGATATCACATGACCAAGGAAGACAAGGTTATCCAACCAGAACTCACACTTGGAGAACTTGGCATAGAGGCGGTGTTCTCGTAGTCATGTCAGAACCAACCGAAGATGTTCGGCATGCTCTTCATCGGTTTTGGAATAGACGAGGATGTCATCGATGTAAATGACAACAAACTTGTCGAGATAATCCAGGAAGATGGAGTTCATGAGCCTCATGAATGTAGCTGGAGCATTGGTGAGACCAAAGGACGTGACGGTGTACTCATATGAGCCATATCGAGTAACAAATGCCGTCTTTGGGATATCCTCCTTTCTGATCTTGATCTGATGGTATCCTGACCTCAGATCCATCTTGGACAATACTGTTGCACCAGCTAACTGATCTAACAGATCATTGATCCGGGGAATAGGGTACTTGTTCTTGATTGTCACCGCATTCAACTGTCTATAGTCAGAGACCAAACAAGGAACGGTTAAATCTCTCTTCTTAACAAAGAGTACCGGATAACCCCAAGGTGAACTGCTAGGCTGGATGAAATCCTTTGCTAACAGCTCATCAATTTGCTCCTTCAACAGAGCCAACTCTTCCACGGGCATACGGTAGGGCTTCTTGGAAATTGGAGCAGTACCGGGAAGCAGATCTATGACAAATTCCACACTTCGATCAGGTGGCATGCCAGGCAATTCTTCCGGGAACACATCCGGGAAGTCACACACAACGTGTATGTCTTGGATTTCAGGAGGGGATAAGCCTTCCATAAAGCATAGGCTGATCTCCGGGGAGTTGGGATGGATGGAGGATGGAGGGCTTGATAGTGCAGACCAATACTCCATAATGTCGCTGGAGGAAGTGGTCACGGTGATAGTCTTGGCAGCACAGTCTAGTTTAGCCCGGTATTTTACTAGCCAGTTCATGCCCAGTATGACATCGATGCCCTTTGACCTCAGAGCTACCAACGCATAAGGAAAAGAGAAGGAACCCATGGTAATCTGGACCTCAGGAGTAACTCCATCGGTCTGCCAGTTGGAGCCAGGAGTGGAGATCATCAAGGGACGTCTCATTTTCTCGAACGGTATGTTGTGGTCTTTTGTAAATGCTATGGAAATGAATGAATGCGATGCTCCAGAATCAAACAAAACTGTAGCAAGATTGTTGTTGATTCGTAGCTCACCCATAAGGACGCCGGGGTCCTCTTCAGCTTCTTCAGCAGAGACGTGGTTCAGGCGACCACGCACTATAGGACCAGCCTTGCCAGCTGGAGTGGCAGGGGCTCGTGCAGGTGTCCCCGAAATAGGAGCCTTCTGGGGGCACTCCCTGCAGTAGTGGCCAGCCTGGCCACATGTGAAGCACGTGAGCCCAGGTGGAGCAGGTAGCATAGGACGATACCCACTTCTGCTTGCCCCAAGTGTCGGAGTAGTGGGGCGCGGCGGTGGGGACCTGTATCCTGCGGCTCTCGGCATGAATGGAGCACGCGGTACAGCGCTGTAGGGAACGAAGACCCTGCGCTTCTTGCTCTCAGAACTCGGGTGATTTCCTTGTGCTGGCCTCTTGGAAGCCTCGAATTCCTTCCTACCTTGCTCAAGAGTAAGAGCCTGGTTGAACAGCTCCTGGAAGTTTTGGAACTTGAAAGGCAGCAACTCGTAGCGGAGCCTTGGCGAGAGACCCTTGCGGAAAAGCTCTTGCTTGTCAGCATCCGTGGTCACGTCCCTTGGGGCGTAACGAGAGAGATGGTTGAACTCACGACCATAAGTGCGGAGGTCCATACGTCCCTGTTGCAAATCCAGGAACTCCCTCCTCTTCAAGTCCATGATGGGCTGGAGAATGTAAGCCGCGCGGAAAGCAGCGTGGAAATCCGCCCAAGTGAAGACATGGTTGGCCGGGAACAAAGCCACATGGCTCTCCCACCAACAGCCAGCCGCACCCGTCAGAAGGTAGGTGGCAAAGTTGACTTGCTCGGCCACTGGGACATGGAGCGCGGAGAACTTGCGCTCCAGAGCGCGGAGCCAATCGTCAGCTTCCAGTGGCTCCTTAACATCAGCAAAAGTGGGTGGCTGTGAGCGTAGGAACTCAGTAAGGGTGTTGCAGCCATTCCTCTGTGCATTCTGATGCACCAACTCCTCAAGCAAGCGCTCATTGCGCCCACGGTTTTCCTCAATGGCCATCAAGACCTGAGCCATGGAGGGTGGTGGCGGCAGATCATCCTCCTCATTGTTGTGGTTACCACGGCCTCCGCGGCCTCCTCGAGCCATTCTGAAGATTTGACAAGGACACAGTTAGTATCTATCTCCAAATGGTTGAGACAATAGCATTAATGTCCACTCAAGTACACAGACTAGGGACGATAATGCTTTGGGTAACAACAAACAAGTGACCAACAAGATGGAACTTGGGTCGAAGATCAGCATCATGCGCCGAGAATCACAAATGGCATACGATCACATGGGTAACAACCCACACATTTCAACATACCAGATTCACAGCACAATGCGGGACCTTCTGTTCAAGTCCTTGGGTTGAAACCCGAAGAAAGGAACAAATGATTAGACTCGGTATGGATAAAAGGGTTCGTAACATCTGAGTTGATATCGGATTGTAGCGCGGCGGAAGCAACTGGACACATAACACTAAATGTAGAACCCAACCGCGAGATCCTAATAATTTGAAGTAACAGATGAGAAGTAAAAACTTTTAACTCAAATCGAGGTAAGATTGCTCCGAGATTAGAAGGTAACCAGATAAGGAGTAAAAAGAATCCTAAGATGGTTTTCACAACTCATTTTTAGGTTAAAATATTTTCACAAACACTAGACTCAACGTCGACCAGTAGAACGGTTTCCTACAGGCAGTCATGCTCTGATACCAACTTGTAGCGCCCCGAGCCGACTACTATACAGTGATGCTGTGTGTCACCGGTTAAGCGATACAACCGGAGGTTACGGGTTTACCAATCCCCGGCCGAAACCTTTGGCAGGTGTTGCTCGGAATTGATCATCGGCAACACAACACCCCGATTGATGCCTTAACACAGGCACAACTATCATAGCATAATAGAGAGATCAAGACTTGTGGAACAACTGGCACATCACAGACTCTACGACACAAATCATTATAGTTCAACTCTTATAATAGAGAAAGATAGCAAATATTACATCCAGAGGTCACAGACCCAACAGTACAACATGCGGAAGCGAAATCAAGTTGTTCTAAACAACAAGAACCAAAATATGGCCTAAGAGGCCTACAAATAAACATCCAGCGCCAGCTGTCCTGGGATGTCCCAAGCTGCCACCTGGGAACCCCAGACTACTCGTCGACGTCCACAAAGAACCCACCTTCGAGGTCGGTGAAGTCCTCCTATGAAACAAAACAAACGACGTTGAGTTCGACGAACTCGCAAGATTAAATACAGAGCTTTCGCTCGATGAGGCTTTCAAGGTTTTATGACTATTTTGCATAAAGCTGATTTTATTTAATAAAACATATCTCCATGGCATCGACTAATCAGATTATTTTCAAAAGAGGGGTAAGAAGTAACTCTTTTCTCTTGATCACCTTTCTCATCCACACCCATCATCATCATTGTACCTGTTTCACAAAGGCACCTCCCCGAATCACCTCGAGGAAGTCAACCTTACATTCTTGAGTAGTACCTTTAGTACTCAATTTTAATCATTCCGTTCATGTTATTCTATGGTCTTATCGTCCTTTCCCAAGTCATCCGTAACCGTGGACACGGCTTTTCGAAAAGATTCAACCCTGCAGGGGTGCACTGTGTTTACCTTCGGTACCGCCCGGCTCATTGCCTACACGTAGCTCTCTTCCGGGGAAAGCCGGCTGAGTAGGAACGGTTACGACCTTTACCTTGCTTGAGACTAACCCAGGATCATCAGTGAGGATGGGACAGGTTCAGTGCTCCCAGCACCCTGCCCCGTGGCCACTCATTTTCCTAAACACCACAATCCTCATAACAGTCTTGGCCACCATCTCAACGCACGCGCAAATGGAAGCTCAAACTAGAGGACCCTGGCTAGCCCCGCACAAGTTAGTTGGTCGACGGGGGCTCCATATACCCCACCGAGAGGAAGCGCGCTCATTCTTGGTTCAAGAGGTAAAGAACTCGCACCTAGGCGGCGAGAGTGAGACAAAACACCACCATCCCATAGTGGCCTCTCATCCCCACCTTTAAGCATTTCATTACCTGTTACCACAATCCTCCACCAACATCCTCATCTCATCACCTGTTTCCAACATGAAGTATCCATCGTACTGCTATGCATTTAACTAAGCATGGCTAAGCATCAACATAGCTATCTCAGGCCAACAATACAATCCTATGGTTAAATAGGAGGGGAACAGGTAATGGCATCGGAAACTTAATGCAACTATAGGATACTCTAATCCAATCAAATTGACATTTGGAACCGCATGCAATATTATAGTGGAGAAAATATTTGCGGAAAATAGGGTAAGACATGCTCAGAGGGGGATTACGCTTGCCTTGATCAACGTGCTGGTAGTACGGATCTTCGGGGTATTGTGGAGTAACCCCGGCTGCTTGATCTATCGAAACATAAAATCGGAAGAACAAATCAATCACCACACATGCTTAACAAATGCAATGCACAAACACATGATGGCATGACCCTTTTAATGTAGTGAAATTATTATAACAAGATCTACCAATTTCATGGGGTGCAGAAATAATTATTCAACGAGAAATATAGCTCCATATTTGTTTTAATGTTTTCCTGTGCTATAAATTCATGTAAACATGCCTGAGAGTGATGCTACTGGTTAGTGCACATTTTTCTGAGCATTTTGATATGAAGAACACACTTTTCGGATGTCCCGATAAAAAGTTATTACATTTATAAATTTCTCTTTTAAATTTATGCTTTTAATTAAATTAATTTCAACAACAATAAAATTTAGTTACTCGAATTCGAGAGAGAGAGTTGGAACATGAGATTCACTAGGGTACGACGTCCCTAATGGTGCGAGGGAGGAGCGGGAGGCATGCGCTATCAAGAAAAGAAATGGAAGAGGAACAGGGGAAAAACAAAACAGTGCAGCCGGCCTCTAGCCCGGTTGGGCCGGTTTCCAGGCCGGCCTGTTAACAGAGAGGTCCGGCACCCTGGCCGGTTTGGGCCGGTTATACGGCCAGCCACGTAACAGAGCCTTCCGGCTCTCAGCCCGGTTGGGCCGGCTCAAAGGCCGGTTATGGGCCAGAGAAAAACGGCATACAGCCCGGTTCAGTCTGGCTTCGCGACCGGACAGGCGGGCGTCGACGGCGACGTGCTGGGCACGCACGAGCACGGCGGCCGGAGCTCGAGCTAGCGCGAGAGGGAAGAGGGGAAGGGGCCAGCAAGGCCAGGAGCTCACCACGAACACGGTGGAGAGGTCGGGGAGGACGGAGGGAGGTCGACGGCGGCGTATTCGCTCACGACGGAGCTCGAGCGGCAGCGGCGGTGTCGCGGATGGCGCGGTCGATTCTCGGCGTCTCCGTTCGATTCCTCTGGCTAGGCGGTATCAGGCGACGCTGCGGAGCTGTTGGTGGTCGTCGATTTCTACGGGGAAGCTTCAAACGGCGGCGACGTGCACGGCGGGCTCGAGTTGCGCTGCGGCCATGGAGAGGACGAGAGGGAGAGGAAAAACAGGGAAAATCGGGGGAGGGAGCAGGGGTGGCCTCGTGGGTTTGGTCTCCTCGCAGGTGAGCTGTCACATCCCAAATTTTGAAACTAAGAAAAACTTAGTTTTACCAGACCCAAAATTCAGAACCAACAAAAACTTTTTGAAATGTTTCACTGATGATAGTGCTTTCCTTCCCATTGCTATGTTGAACCTTGTGGGACTTGTTGTCTAAGTTATTTGACTAGTAAACATATATTAAACTTTGGCGATCATGTCATGACAAGAAAAATATTCCATATATCTTCTCCAGTCTTATTTGACCAACTCCTTCTTTCAATGATGCTTTGTTCTTAGCAACAACCCAATGGCCCATGATTTGAGAAAGCAAAAGTATTTCCAAAATTTACTTGTTTATAAACTAAGGAGAACTACATACTATCTCCTGCCTATATTTCAACGTTAATATTTTGCAAGTATTTTTAGCTCTTATTTTAAAAACCTCTATTTTGACATGACCTTTACGTAATTTGCTTGTTGTAGGAATTTGAATTCAAATATAATATTCAACTGATTGAATTCATAAAGTAATTCAAATTAAAACATTGAAGTAACTAAAATAACAATTAGGTAAATGATTTAATAAATGTTTGAATAATTCAAATCTTACAATAAATATTACAACCTATTGAATTCTTGCAAAGACAAACAAATCTTCTTATTAAACATAAATTACAACGTCTTTACAACTCTACTACAAGAAACTGAATTTCGAAAAGGAAAATTACAATTGTTTCCTAAACTAAAATATCTTGTATTCCTTTCTTGTCCTTTTTGATCTTTATACCAATATTGTTTCCCTGCAAAACAAATGAAAAGCAAAGACAGAAATAAACAAAAGGGATTAGGGTTAGTATTATCCTCAGTTAGGCAGTGTGATGCACTGCTAAACACATCACTGGATATTATTAGGGACTAAGCGTTGTATCTGTTCTTAATCAGCACAGTTTGCCTCAGTACAACATCATAGGCCATAAATCCACTTGTCCAGTGAAAAGAAATGGAAAATCTGTAGATAAGCTCAACCCATCGATGCCAGCTCTCTGAACTGAGCAAGCAGAGGAGCTCACATGCACACACAGTCCTGGGTAGCCATCATCACACTGCAATAGGCATGTGAATAACAAGGGCAAAGGGAGTTGTAGGACACAAGCCACACAGCCCTGTTTCACCCACCACCAGAGCATTCACTACACATGCACAGTTACTTCACTCCCAGGAGGAGGATAAGAGCAAGGGACAGCAGTAGCAAGCAAGGAGCAAGCTCATTTCACTCACTCAAGCACTCAGCTCAAGTTCATCACCCACACAGCCCACAGTTCATTACTAAACCACCAATCCCTCCACTTTTCACCATTGGATCCTTGCCGAAAGCAAGAGCAAGATGGAGTCGAAGCTCAAGGCCAAGCAGGAGCAAGGAGAAGGCCAGGAGCTAGGAATAGCAAGCTGGAGCAGGAGGAGCAGTCCAGCAAGCAGAGCAAGCAACAGATCCACAAGAACTACAAGCAACAGATCCACAAGAACTACAAGCAACAGCCCCAACATCACCACACTTGAGCACATGTTGATATTCTATCTCTAGACAAATGATCTGCTAGATGCACATGGTGTGGTGGAGTGTTTCCCTCAGCTAAGCATAGAAATGCTATGCTAAAATCATCACAGGGAGCTAAATCAAGCAAAGCATCTGTTCTTATTAAATCAAAAGCCTCAGCCTATGCATCATGGGCAAGGGACACAAATCCACCAAATGTAGCAAAGGATACAAGCTTTATTTGCTTGAGTTCATCAATTGTGAAGCACAAATCCAGTATTTAGATGCTGGGCACAAAACCCACAAGGGGAGGGGCACCACAAGCACAAACATGCACTAATAACACCACTGGGTAGTACACATAATTTTTCCCTAGGCTAAAATAATTAGAATGCTTCTGTGTAACTCGAAGGAGGCATCACAGCAAGCAAAGCTAAATTATTTAGCTCAAGCAAATGAGATATACTAGCACAGGGCATTAATAGAGCATTTCATGAAAGGAACAAAATTATCAGAGCAAGACATCACCCAGGTTTCTAGCAGAAACGCATCTCTGAGCTCTTGGGTTCAGAGTAGCACACACCAGCATCACCATCACCTCCAACAAATAATATCAGTGGCACACAAGGGTGCTCAGAGAGCAACACCAGAGCAACAACATCGCCCAACACCTAAGAACAGCAAAAACAAAAATTAACCCAACCTGCTACACATCACAGAGCACGGCCTTAGGCCAGAGGAGGGGAGAAGAAGGAGAAAAGGGAGAGAAACCTTACCTCTCGCCCATGGCCGTAACTCCACGGCGACGGGGCAGTGCCCGTGTGGCCGATGAAGGAGGACCACGAGAGGAGAGCACACATCAACTTCACCACGCCACGGCGGCACGGGATTGAGTTCCACACCAGCCACGGCCGAGCAGCATGGGCCGGGAGCACGGCAATGCCGCGCTGCCACCGGAACCCTAGGCATGGATACGGGTCGCGCACGGCTGCATCAGGCAAGGAGAAGTGAATCGCCGGGGTAGATAGGGAGAGGACCGAGTGGCGCATCGTTTGCGCCACGGCACGGTGGCGGAGACGACCGGACCTCGCCGGATTCGTGCGGCGACGGCGGCGGCGGAAAGAGGAACTGCGGGAGGGAGAGAGTTCGGGGTCGTGAGAGAGAGAGGCGAATAGAGGGTGTGGCTCGGTCGGGTTGACCACCGACCCGAGCCAGGTTTTGGTCTGGCTCAACCCTGTTGAACCAGGGGCACTTTCGTCTTTTCACTTTTACAGAAAATTTTATTAAAAAGAAAAATTCTGAGAAAAAGATTTATTCAGTAAAATTAGAAAAACAATGCTGTAAAATAAATAAAAATATTCAGAGTAATTTTATGAACTCAAGGAAATTGTTTTGTATTATAAATTACTTTATCTTGATTTAAAATATAAGATATACCTTTATATCTATAAAACTTATTTTAAATAAGAATTTAAGTTTGAAAATTCAAACAAAATTCAAATAAATTAAGAAATAAATATATTCTTAATTTCCTCATATAATAAAATAAAATTATGTTACATAAATGATTCCTCCTATTATTTAATAAATCAAAATTTAAGTTTAATTAGTTAAATACTTTCTTCAAACCTTAAATATTCTAAAAAGGGAATTTAAATAAGATAAAATTATTAAAATTCTCATTAATGAAAAATACAAATAATATATATAAAAATAAACAGAAAAATAAAATCTATCTGTTTGTATAAAACAAACACCTGTTTGACTAAAATTGAATCACCCTAACATTGAAACAACACTTTACTTATTAATTTAAATATTGGTTACTTCAATTAAATTGAACCCAATTGGTTTGCCTTGTGTGACTACCGTAGTTATTTGTAGAGTTTAATATTGTAAGGTGGCGATGTTTGATTGAGTAGTTTAGTGATTGCTTGTATTTGTTTGTTTATCGATTAGACGAGAACGTTGCTGGAATTATCGAGGAGGGGGAATTTGTTGAACCTGAAGATCAAGACCAAGGTCACTTTGCCGAGCAAGGCAAGCTATCTTCTGAGCTTGCATTTATATACATCTATTTTGGTTCACATGTTTTACTTATAAAGAGCAAAAGTTATTTATATGGTGTTTGCCACAAAAGCTACGATTTTGAAAACCCTTTTCTAAATTATAAGTATATTATTTTGACACCCTATATGGAGATATTAGCTGGAATTTCTTTTTCAAACTATAGGAGAGGGAGCCGCCAATCACGCTCCCGTCTTCCTCCCCAATGCCTTCTCCTCCTCCAGTTCGTGGCCGCGCCCGCCGCCGCCCCTCCCCAAATCTCCACCCTCTCGTTCCCGTGCTGCACGCCCGCCCGCATGGCCGGAGGAGGCAGAGATGCGTGCGGCCGGAGCAGGGCGGAGCCACGAGAGCTCGCTGGGCATCTCCGTCCTCGACGTCGCGCCTCCTCTCTCCCGCTCTTCTCCTTCTCCTGCGTAGGCTGCCAGAGACGTGCGCGAGCTCGATGGCCGAGCCCCGGTGGCCGGAGGCGCTCGGCCCGGGCGGGCGACGCCGGCCGGCTTCCATGGAGTGCGCCGCCGCTGTTGAACGGGAAGAGAGGAAGAAGGCGTGCAAAAGCTGTGGGCAGTCAGAGAGCGTCGGCGGCAGGTGACGACCGGACCAGGCAAGGCCATGCGCTCCCCTATTCTCTCTGCTCTCTGTCTCTCACATCTGGGCGTGGTGATTTAATTAGTTTCAGTCAATCGATAAAAGTCAATCTGTCTGTTTCATGTTTGCATCTGGAAACGGATTGCATCTGCAGCATCCTCTCCTCCCCACGGGCGCCAGATCTGGTTGGAGCATCTGGAAACGGATTGCATCTGCAGCATCCTCTCCTCCCACGGGCGTCAGATCCTCTCTTGGAGCACAGGAGCGACGCATGATGCATTTGGGAGCTAGAGACAGCAACACCCGAGCACTGCCCTACGACCTGCTTGCAGGTCAGGTAACCCACTCGATCTATGCCATGCACCAATAAAACCATGTGGTAGCATGAACACCTATGATGGATTAGAGTAGCATACTTTCATTGCTGTACTAGATTTGAGCATGGAATATTGCCTTTTTGGACCCATTGTGGTATGAGGCATATAATGCTCACTGATGGCATGTAGGAGAGTTTGGCAGCAGCATACAGGATGGTGCTCACGGATGCAGTACAGCAATGCGAGCTGCGGTCACGGTTGTCGCAATTAATGGTCACCTGGGGCGTGCCTTGCTGTGCATAGATCAATATCTTCCAGCTCAGTGCATCTAGGTAATTGTTTCTAATATCATAAACACTTTATCATAGATTTATCAAATCAGTAGTGATCTATTTAAGACTGCCAATTTTTTGTTTGCAATCTTCGATATGTCTATACTTGATGACATGACCATGGAATCACTTAGATTTACTATGTATCCGCGCATTCAGTTGCTTTCTACTTAATCGGTATAATCAAATTCTTATATTTTTCACTGGAGCAGAAATTTTTCCTGAGGATGCCAGACATACCGGCGGCACTGATAGTGTACTCCAGTAATTAAACCATTCTGGTTAATAGTCAGATGTCAGGCATTCACATTGGCAAGTAGTAGTAGAACAAACATGTTGCTTGCTGCATAAGCATCTTAGTTCAGAATTGTCATTACCTAAGCTGTAGGGACGGGACATGGTGATTGCTTAGTTCATGGGTGTAAATTTCAGATTCTTCTGATGCCATCTACGTACAAAGCTCCTCCCGGCATGAACTGGGTTGTGAAGGCTATGACTGATATTCTTCCCTTCCAATGTTTGTCATCCAAAAATTTCTCTATTTATACATGGGGCTAGCTGGATCCAAATGCAGTTTATTTGCTAAGCTTAAGAAAGTTTATAAATAAAAAAGCAGAAATCGAAGAGCTTTTAGATAGGTGCCATTGAGCTTGCATGGTATGATTTTATTTCAAAGAAATCCTTTCAATACAAAAGTGCTATCAACTGTAATGAAATGGTACACTTAAGTTCGATCACTTTATTCTTATTGTTTGCACCTTATTCCGTAAACTCACCAAGTTTGCTTACGAGTTTTGGTACCCTCGGAGTGGACATGCTACCACAAACTCTAATAATTCTGATCGTGACATATATCACATCCTTAATCTCCTAGATTTTCGTGCTTAGATCAACGAAAGCTGCCTAACATTTAAACCTACATTCTGTAGGGGACTCAGACATGCATGTTTATGCTCTTCCAGTAGAAGAAACAATTGGCATAAGATTTGTTCTTGAGAGTTTTGGTTGATAACTCTGGAGCTTTTGTAAGGAGATATTATTCACGAGAAGGTGATTATGGAAGTGCTTTCCTCAAATACGGGTATGTTAATTCTTATCTTGCTTTTATAAGAACCGAAGTAGAACTGACCAATTATCATTGGGCATCACTTCTGTCACATGACCGTCATGAAGCTCCATGTTTAGCAACAACGAGACCTTTGTATGCATATTGTTTATTTACCAAAGCTAGGACACTAATATAATGTTGTATCCAATCGCGTATGTATGCAGGCTAGCTAACCTGAAGGTACAGATTTTGGAGAAGTTAATAAGTCATGTCATTTCTAAGAAGGTATGAGGCATAGTTGCTTCCTTAAATGTTCATATATTTTATCATAGCATTGATGTTGAAGAGTCTTGATGGAGGTTATGTAATGATGCAAGTCTGAAATAAGTGAAGCTAGATTTGCGATGCTTTAGTTTTTTCACTTAAAGTGTGCTGCTTGGTGCCCATTCATGTTCTCTTCCAAGTAGGGCTATTATAAACAGAAGGGCAAAGTTTGAATTTGATTTGTCTGTTAGAAAACACTAGAAGAATTTCCCTCGGCAAAAAGAAAATATCAAAAATTATTGTCAGCCTAGGATGATAAACAGAAGGGCAAAGGTTGAATTTGATTTGTCTGTTAGAAAACACTAGAAGAATTTCCCTCGACAAAAATAAAATATAAATTTTTTATTGTCGGCCTAGGATGTATTTATATGTTTTCCAAAAGACTACTCCATATTTGTTTCCTACTAGGCATTCCATTTCAGTACATGGCAGCTACCAGCAATAAGCTAGCCCTGCTAATGCCAAACCAACTGAATTTTCTTATCGAGTCTTAACCACCACGTTGAGAGCTTGGCTTTTATCCATCTTTGTATGTTTTTCATTTTCACCTGCATTTGTTAAGATGTGCCAACAAAGTTTTCCTTTCTGCGTTCTTGCTATTTAATTTGTTTTCTAAAGTCAGTGGATGGTTATTTCTCCTACTGAATATTAGAGTCAGTGGATGGACCAACATTTCAGAGGCAATGATGACATGGCTTATAGTTTAATAATAATATATGGATTTTATGCGAACTCCCTTTTAGAAAACAAATTTATGTAAAAACTCAGATCAGATTACATGTGATATATATCTATAGCAGTAGTACCATGTTCAATTTTGTATTTCAATGAGAATTTAATTTATTTTTGTAATGGGTATCAGACGCTTGATTTGCCGGTCGCTTGCTGTTACAGGTTGTCTGCAACATGCTATCACATGTTGGACATGGTTATAGATGGTAGTGGTGTTGGTAAGCGACTAAGCGGTCTATCTTGCCCTCAAGCCATACCGGAGGTCATCGTTATTTCGTGGACAACTTATAGGATGAGCTTGCCATTTGTCGGGTCCATGCTCGCTTCAAAGGTAATCTGCAGCCTGCCCATTGTGGCCTTTTCTTACTGCATCATAAGTCTTTGTACAAATTTAAAACTATTTTTTACTGCTGCCATGGGATTCATAGATAACACATGTCCTTTTGTTTGTGGTTGATATATGTTTGATCCTTTTTCTTTTGATCAGCGTTTGAAAAAAAGCTACCGTGTCCTGATATATATGAGTGTTTAGAGGTTGACCATTAATCTCTTAATTTATAATGACTCTGTATACCACTTTGAGGCTGCTTTATTAGTTCGGCCATAAGACTTTGTGTATGATTGGCAACCTACAGTGTCCACTCTGCTATATATTTTTAACTTGTGTTCTGAAGTCTTCATCTCTGAGTCTGAGGACAATGTTTTTTATTTAAGATGGTCAAATTAAGAAAAATACATTGTGTGGCATAATCTTTCAGTGTGTATTTTACTCTTGAATTCTAATTAATACTAAGACATTTATCTTTTCTATTTGTTTCTCCAGAGACGATGGGTAAGACGAACAATAGGACAAATGTAGAGTCTTTAAATGCGAATGTAAAGTACACCACTTCCTTTGTTATTGATGCTTGCATTCCAAATAGCAGCTCAAATAGAGCTGATTTTAATTTTAGAAAAAAATTCTTGACAAATCCTGAAAACTGAACCATTTGAGTAAGATTCTGGAGCTATAAAAATAAATCAAATCACTTGCGGTATAGTCACAGTAAGTACATAGTTATATACTCTAAACCACACTAAAAGATGATCTGAGCATTTTATGAAGTTGCAAATAGTAAAAAAGATCATAGTAGTTCATGCCATTGCTCAATCTTTGTTTAAATCTTACTACTTTAGCATTAATATCTTCAGAACTATACCCATTTTGCTGATGTAGGCAGCTCAGCCTTTGTTTCAATTCCGTAGTCAGTACTACTTCGACCTTATGGTGCATAATTATGGTAACTTGTGGTGCCTCAATAAACATAGGAAGGTGATTCTGTTACACATCGGTTATTTTTTTCCAGCTTTTTCTAGAATGTATTAGGTTTCATTTTTCATTGAGTTAATGTGGAGCCTTTGTTTCAACTCCATAGTCTAGGCACTCACGTTGAGAATCGCTCCAACTTGAGTACCTTATGCTAGGCAATTACTGAATTTCTGCTGCCAGCCTATGTTGGATAAAGTTGTCATTGATCATGTGTTCCTCCCCTTTTATCTAATAATAGCATGAAAAGATTTTGTCCAAAGGTCTCAATGTCTGTAATGTTACCATTTTATATTACCGCCTTGATAGTGACCATCTTATTAAGGCAATTTTTTTTAAACATACTTACTGGTGTTTAATTCCACACAACTACTCTTGATTAATCCTAATCTTTGTTCATTCAGAATAGACTCATTTTGCCTGTATAGTCTCCGTTCGGAGCTGCACCCAGCAAGTTGTGGTCGGTGATATATTGGTTCCGCCGTCGTCCAGGTCTTGGTTGCCGAATGTTTCATTGTTAGTGCTGTTGAGACCAGCCGCCTCTGCCTTTTGGAATCCTTATTAGTTATATAAAACTCATCACATGTTTGATCATGTTTCCCTATCCACTTTAGATCAGTACACTGATTAGAACTTATGTATTTAGTAGTACTTCCATGTGTGTATATATATTATGTGCACCCAGCTCTACTCGAGTCATCTTATTGTGTGGTGTCGTAATTGTTGTTTTCATTGGAACTTAGAGATATTTTGGTTCTACCATCCAAGTCTCCGTCCCCAATGTCTATATTACTTCCCAAGTGTTTTATTGTATGATGTTTTGATTACTGATTTCAAATGATCTGGAAAATACGTTTTAAAATCTATATACTTGTGATCAAATTCATATAGATATAAATATTCTTTAAGTGATCTGTATAAATGGTGGAAACCACGGGCAAAAAATTCAAAGAAGCAATGAGCGCTGCGCGGCGGGCCGCGCCGTTCGAATCTAGTACTACACATCTGAGGCCGATCGGAAAGAAATCTCCGGACTGCTCCATCACCGTCAATGTCATCTCGCGCAAACGGCCTCGATTTGCCCTTTTTTTCTCATTGAAAACCCACGGAACAAAATCCCGTGGACCCGGTCAGCTGTCAAAAATCCCCCAAATCACTCCTCCCATCCTCACGTCAAGCGCAGGCGATCCGCTCGCCGCTGGTCCGGTCGCCCCATCGCCGCCGCGAGCTTCACCGGCACACAGGCATGAAGCTCCGCCGCGGCGAGGCGTCGCCGGGATGCAATAACCGGCCACCGTCGAGGTTCGTGCCAGAGGCGGATCTCCGTCAGGTGCATCGTGCTCCTCCCCAAATCAATCTGCTGCTCGCTGCCTCTAGCCCTCTACTCTCCACTGCCTTGCGCCTCTACTCCTCTGCTGCAGTATGCGTCTCCCTCTGTACATCACCCTTCCAGCGTGAGTTCTTCTCTAAAGTAGCCACATGATTTAGTCTTTAAGTATTCTATCCTTCAGTATTCTTTTGTGATGTAACGTGATAAGATTTTTGTGCTAAAATTAGTATTTTCCCTCTAAATTTAAAGATTAAATATGAATGTTTGTTCCAATTGGCATGCAAAAAGAATTAATCGATAGAAAGACACTGCCAGGACGTAGATTTATGTAAATTGAATGGTTTCAGTGGCATTAATTTATCAAAAAATATGAAGATTAAAGCTTGACATACGTACAATTGATTTGATGGATCTGGTAAAGACACCAACGTTGCTTTTGTTCCTTCTCATTCATGTAGGTATGGTATAAAAGTTTGGGTGCAGAAAATACTAGCCGTGCTTCTTTGTTTCTTGTGGAAGCTCCAATGGTAGAGAATATTTGCTGCAACCAATTTTAACCATGCTTCTTCCTTTTTCACATATATTTCAGATGGGTTGCTACCTCATATGCATGCTGCTTGATTTAGTTAGTGTATATGTTTCCAGTACAGAACTATTTTGGTAGAAACATGTCCTCCCGCATCCTACATTTATCATATACAACGCATATGGAGAAGGTAATTGCAAGCAGCGACCTAGGTCCCAATCTGCTCATAATTTCTGCACTTTTTGAAGTTTAAATTCATGTAATCCTTTATGATTCATCTCATGAACTGACTACTTCACTATCAACTAGGCCTTGGGCTAACTCATCGGCATAGACGATCGGTCCATGCTGCTCAAATCCGCTGGACTGTCGAGCGGAACAAGGAAGCACGGCCACCATGTGCAAGAAGCATGACCACCATCGGAAGGAATCATGGCCACAATCGTCCGCTGGCATGTGAATGAAGCACGGCCACCATCTGCAGGAAGCACGACCACCATCTGAAAGAAGCATGACTACCATCGGAAGGAAGCATATGGTTACAATTGTCCGCTGACATATGAAGGAAGCACATATACCACTGCAAGAAGCACGGCCACCATCTGAATGAAGCATGACCACCATCAGAAGAAAGCGTGGCCACAACCCACATTCGTTCGTTGGCATATGAAGGAAGCACATATGCTATTTGAAGAAGCACAACCGAAGCATGGCTACCATTGCACGGTGGCAGCTGCATACTGCCTAGACGGCCCAAAGCCTAACCCTATATGACAAGTCTTGTCTTATGGAAGCAAAAACATGAAGCAAGCGCACAATAGGCCACAACAACATTCTAGAAACCATGTTGTTGTAGATAAATGGGAGAAATGGAAACAAATTTGTAGTCCATGGGAAGCATGTGGTATGTTCATATGAACTAGTATAATGTTGGTGACTCCAACGAAGCAAATATGTATGTTGTCAGAAACATGTTATATGAATGGATGAATTATGTTGCACAAGAAATTTATTTTTTATCCAGGGAAGCCCTTCTCTGTTACTTAGAGGCAAGCTTAAATGTTATACTGGAAATACTCTTTTGTTAGGTTGAAGCAAATGTTAGTTGAACCTCGAGAAAACTATTTTTTGCAACAAATTTTGCTTGTGTATAAAACAAAGTCAGTTGTCATAGTAACCAGGAAACAAAATATTACTTGGTAGCAAATTTGACATGTAGTGGAAGCACGTTTGACATGTAGTGGAAGCAAACCCCATTGGAAGCATATTTTTCGTTTAATAGAGTTTCCTTATAAACCGAATATGAAAATGAAAAATTAGAGAAAAAAATGGTATTGCATTTTTACATCTGCGTGATTTTAGGCTGCAGTTAATTTCGGGAAACAAATCCTAATGAAGAGTGCGGTTTGCATGGAAACTATTAATAAGAGGCCCACGTTGCAAATGGGTCCCGGATGCGTTAGGTCAAAATGGCTAAGGGTGTTGCAAATGGGTCCCCATATCCCAAATGTGCCTATATTATCTATTAGACATTTGGACGCACATGCACCAGCCCTAGACAGGTTTGACGTAGAACTATCATGTGGGTCCACAATAGAAGTGTTGCATGTGGGTCTACATGTCCCAAAGTGGTAGATATTTATTTAAATGGCTATGAGTGTTCCATGTGGGTCCACATGTCCCAGATGTGCTAGGATAAGATGACTAGGTCTGTTGCATGTGGGTCCACATGTTTCAAAGGTGGTAGAAACATACGTGTATGACTTAGTAGACATCAGGACACACATACACCAACCCTAGACAGTTTGATCCAGAACTATCATGTGGGTTCCACAACATGCAACATAGTTAGGAGTGTTGCATGTATGTCCACATGTCTCAAAAGTGGTAGATATACAACTAGACGACTATGAGTATTTCATGTGGGTCCACATGTCCCAGATGGTCAAGATGACTAGGCGTGTTGCACGTAGATCCACGTGTCACAAAGGTAAACATAAATATAGGACCTACTAGACATTTGGACCCACATGCACCGGCCATAAAAATCTTGACGTAGAACTATCATGTGGGTCTCACAGCATGCAAACATAGCAAGGAGTATTTCATACGGGTCCACATGTCCCAGAGGTGGTAGATATACAACTAGATTATTATGAGTGTTGCATGTGGATCCACATGTCCCCGATGCGTTAGGTCAAAATGGCTAAGGGTGTTGCATATGGTTCCCCATGTCCCAAATGTGCCTATATTACCTACTAGACATTTGGACGCACATGCACCTGCCCTAGACAAGTTTGACATAGAACTATCATGTGGGTCCCAGAAAAGAAGTGTTGCATATGGGTCTACATGTCCCAAAATGGTAGATATTTATTTAGATGGCTATGAGTGTTCCATGTGGGTCCACATGTCCCAGATGTGTTAGGATAAGATGACTAGGTCTGTTGCATGTGGGTCCACATGTTCCTAAGGTGGTAGACACATATGTGTATGACTTAGTAGACATCTGGACACACATACAGCAGCCCTAAACAGTTTGATCTAGAACTATCATGTGGGTCCCACAATATGCAACATAGTTAGAAGTGTTGCATGTGGATCCACATGTCCCAAAGGTGGTAGACACATACGTGCATGACTTAGTAGATATCTGGACGCACATACACCAGCGCTAGACAGTTTGATCTAGAACTATGATGTGGGTCCCACAACATGCAACATAGTTAGGAGTGTTGCATGTGGGCCCACATGTCCCAAATATGGTAGATATACAACTAGATGGCTATGAGTATTTCATGTGGGTCCACATGTCCCAGATGGTCAAGATAACTAGGGGTGTTGCATGTAGGTCCACGTGTCACAAAGGTAAACATAATATAGGACCTACTAGACATTTGGATCCACATGCACCAGCCCTAAAAATCTTGACATAAAACTATCATGTCGGTCTCACAGCATGCAAACATAGCAAGGAGTGTTTCATGCGGGTCCACATGTCCCAGATATGGTAGATATACACATCTAAGTACTGCAGCATTTGAGTCCACATGTCTCAAAGGTGGTAGGGGTAGACACAACTTGCAAGGGTCCACATGCAACCAAGGGTGGCATGGGTAAACCTAGCCGACTAAAATAGTCTAATGTGGGTCCACATGCCCCAAGTGATATGTACAACTAGATGGGTAGGAGTGTTGCATGTGGGTCCACATGCCCCAAAGGTGATAGATGTACAAACTGTATGGTTAGGAGTGTTGTATATGTGTCCACATATACGAAAGGTGGTACAGGGTAGACCTAACACCTTACCCTTACCACATTTCATACATGTGGACCCACATGTAACACCTCTAAAAAAAGGTCTGCCCCTACCACCTTTGGGGCATGTGAATCCAAATTCAACACTCCTGACCATCTAGGTACACATCTAAATACTGCAGCATGTGAGTCCACATGTCTCAAAGGTGGTAGAGGTAGACATAGATTGTAAGGGTAAACCTGGCTGGTTAGGATAGATGAATGTGGGTCCATATGTGCCAAATACGTCAGATATACAACTAGATGGCTCGGAGTGTCGCATGTGGGTCCACATGCCCCAAAGATGATAGATGCACAACTGTATGGTTAGAAGTGTAGTATACGGGTCCACATATACCAAAGATGGTACAGGGTAGACCTAACTCCTTACCCCTACCACATTTAATATATGTGGACCCACATGTAACACCTCTAAACAAATAGGTCTGCCCCTACCACCTTTGGAACATGTGGACCAAAATTCAACATGTCTCACCAGCTAGGTACACATCTAAGTACTACAACATATGGGTCCACATGTCTCAAAGTAGGTAGAAGTAGACATAACTTGCAAGGGTCCACATGCAACTAAGGGTACACACACGATTTTTTAAAAATATACAACCCCGCTACTAATTAAGAGTATACCCACCAACTATCCTGGCCACCCAAATGCTTTGTGACCCGTGCACAATTTTATCAACGAACTTCCAAACATCAACGCATTATCAATAATTGATGGATTTATGTAATTTCAATTTTAGATTCATGTACTAATAAGAAAAAAATGGCTTTGTGTATGCACTGAGAAAAAAATTAAAACCACACGTTAACAAATTTTTTATTTTATTAACACATAAAATAGTAGGAATACTATCGTCTGTTGGATGCAAAATCAATGGTCGGGGATTTTTTTTTAAATAATATTATTTTTAATAAGTACGCGCGGCAGCGGAATTTGAATTATAGCGCGCCGTCGTTCCAGAGCGGGCCGAAAGTCAGCTTTTGGCCCGGGCCGAGCCGAAAGTGCCCTGTCGGCAGAGCTACGTGCGCGCGTGTCAGCGCGGCAGGCTGGGGCCCGCGACTTTCGGCCCGAGGCGAGCCGAAACTACACTTTCGGCCTGGAGCGAACCGAAAGTGAGCTCTAGCCACCAGCGCAATCTGCATGCACGTGCCTGTTTCGTCACCCGTCGTGACGAAAGTCGCTGACCATGCATGCATGCAACCGATCCTTGATCACTACCAGCTGACCATGCATGCGATTGCTCTACTTAGCATTAGCTCTGCACACACTAATTAATTTCTCTGCTTAGCATTAGACCCGCTACACTTATGAATCTGTTCAATGAAAAAGTGGCAGGTTCCATTAGAGTGGAGTCGCCTCCATTTTTCCGCAGTGTAGAGCCGTCTCATTCCATTAGATATTTTATCCGCTTATTTTTTCCTCGTGACGTCTCGTTCCTCGTGACATTTTCAGGATCTCGACCAAAAATGTCGAAGTGTCATCCTCAATACTCGTCCTGGTATTAGTCGTCGTCGTCTTCCTCCTCCTCCTCCTCGGTCGACTCCTCGTCGGAATCAACCTTCGGCACCTTCATCGTCCTGATCTCATCCATCCAACTGCCGAGCGAGCTCGTCATCGCCGCTGGACTGCGCCAACGTGTGCCCCTGCCCGTCAACAGACCGACGCTGACGGTGGGTCCGTTGGGCGACGACTGAGTGCGCTCATGCGATTCCTAGCTCCGAGAAATCTTGGTAATTACTAGCAGGGAGCGAGAGAGTGGTTTCTATGTTGTAGGGACATAGCAGGATCGGGTTTTAAGAAGTAATGGACGGTTCCACTACGCCATAGCATTTATTCGACTCGCGGAGATTATAATTTCTCCATAACCAGAGCTAATGCTAAGCAGAGCATTTAATTAGTACGGTCCATGCGATTAATCTCATGTGGAGGAGCATTTGACCAATATAGTATGGTGCATGCGATTCGCATGCTAAGCATAGCTAATGCTAAGTAGAGCAATCGCATGCGTGGTCAGCTGGTGGTGATCAAGGATCGATTTAGCGAGGAGAGCTCACTTTCGGTCCGCTCCAGGCCGAAAGTGTAGTTTCGGCTTGCCTAGGGCCGAAAGTCGCGGGCCCCAGCCTGCCGCGCTGACACGCGCGCATGCAGCTCTGCCGACAGGGCACTTTTGGCTTGGCCCGGGCCGAAAGCTGACTTTCGGCCTGCTCCGGAACGACGGCGCGCAATAATTCAAATTCCGCTGCCGCGCGTACTACCTTCCGAAATACTTACTAAAAATAATATTATTAAAAAAAAATCTCCGGGATAAGCGGTGGGTATCCTCCTAGTTGTGGGAAAACTGCGTTGCATTTTTTTCCTATTTAATAGGACCCCACCATCGAAAAAACCATCTCATTCCCATGTTATGATGGACAACAATACGTTTTACAACTCATTCAGTCAGTTTGCATTCAATTTTTCGCTCAAGGTCAGTGTTAGATAGTAAAGCATCAGTTAGCAGTTTCATAACAGAAATTACTCTTGTATTTGTTCATCATCCAAGTCTCAATCAAATCTTATGAGTTTAGTGCTAGAAATCACATTACAGAACAAAAACCATGTAAGATAATTAGTTATTAGTGTATCAAATTTTATCTGAGGTTGTAGATCAGTCTTTAACCTGAACCTGTGTACAAGAAACCAATATTCAGTCTGTAGCTTTACGCGTTATTTTCTGCCATTACAATCTCTATTTTGCAGTGATCAAGTGCTCACGATTTTAACTGTTAAAAACTAGTTATTCTACCCAATTGGCTTGATTAAAAGACAGAGTTACCAGCATGAGGTGCATGTACTAATTAGATTTTAGACCCTAGTGACATACGTTCATACTAGTACAAGTACTACTACATGCTCAGCACTAGATCAGCTTAATCTTGTCCAAGTTGAGGCCGCACTTTCCCCTCCCCTTCCCTGCTACTGTAGGCGAAGGGCGAATTTTCTGGATCCGCCTGCTCTCCTCACTCTCGCCGTCGCCGATCTGCGGGATCTCTCTCCCCCCGTCCGCTCCGGCGGCGGGTGGGTGGGGGATCCCCGGATCTCCTCGTGTACATAGAGTAGGGGTGAGTGGGTTCCCGCCGTCGGCGCTGTGGAGGCGGTGGTGCGGTTGGTGTGGTGTTTGGCGTCGGCGACCGTCCCCTTCGGTGGTGGAGCTCCGGTGGTGCTTCGCCGCGTGGTCGTCGACCTGGCCGTGCTCGCGGGTTCTCGGATCCGCCGTGCGTGGCCTTTCCTCTCCGGTTGCCGTGGTGCGGCGGCGCTGGTGCTGTGTTGCTGGAGGAAGGAAGGGAGGCTTCGAGGCAGCGGCTTCGCAGGTACGTGGTGAGGTGGTGGAGGTTCTGGAGCTCTGGCTCCAGATCCGGGGCAGCTGGAGCTTGGGGGCCGCCCCCGACCGATGCGTGTGCTTCGTCGTCAACACCTTCAGCTTTTCGGAGTTGGAGATTCATGCGGTTCTTCAACGCCTCCGGGCTAGGAGCTCTGCTGCTCTTCGGGTGATCGTTCTTCGCGGCGGCTTCCTTCGTCGCCTCCGGCGATGTGGGGTTCCGGCGTTCGTCGATCTTGTGGTTGTGCTTGGACAGTGCGAGTTTTGTTGTTCTTCGTTTTCTCTAGCTTCCTTCTTCGTGTGTACTTGTTGGTTTTCTGTACTCTGTTCCAATTGAATACAAGTATGTACATTACAAAAAAAAAATTGTCCAAGTTGATATAGCGACAGCTACAAAATCTGAAGCATGGAACAGGGAAACAAGTAGTGTGATGCATATGCAAAAGGAGCAGGATAAAAACCCTCAACACTGATCGATTGCTGCAAAGACTGAAGGTGCAAGTGTCCTGATCTCTAGATCGCAGAGAAAACTAAGATTCATCTAAAGAAGATTGGCAACAGGGCAGAGTTTCTAACCTCCTCCTCCAGCGATTACTTTCTGCTTCTCTAGTACGGCTCCTGGGAGTGTGCTATGGTGCGTGTGTGGTGTGATCCTGGTGCAGCTTAGGGTACCAAAGGGCAGTGGTATTTATACAGCCTAGGGTGTGTAGAAGGCTCCAGGATAAACATGATTTTTTCCGTTTATTTTAATTCACTACTATGATTTTTTCTGGTAATCATTGCCGGTTTGCAAGTAAATATCTGCTACGTGCAGTGTGCCTCTAGGTAAGACAAGGAGTCCAGCTACTTAGTTTGCAAGGCATCGAGGAAAACATTCTATTCAGCCCTCCTAGTTCTCTAGTTTGCTAAAATTATTTTCTAAGGACTTATTGCTGTACTGTGTTATTACATTTTTTGCTGAAATTCAGTTAACGTCACCCGCTAAGTTTATATAGACTTTGATTCTATTCCAATCACAAACCCAGATGTAGCCCAGTGGCTATGCTCCCTGTGCCTCACCTAGGAGATCCACGTTTGAATCCCGGCGGCAACATTTTTCCGAATATTTTTTCCAGGATCCGGTTCGGTTACATATTGTCCAGACTTGTATCCTCAGCGGCTCGGCTAGATATTTTCTAGCCTTCCAGGCGGATTGAGCCGAATTGAGATGGTTTGGCTCCCTGTGAGATTAAATCCTGACCGTCCTTGTGTTTCTGCTCAAGATAACCCTTCGCTCTTGGGGGTGTATGGAATCACAATGGATCTTAAGCTACCAACCAAATTAAGATTACAACTTCACTTCAAAAGGAAAAAGACACAAAAACAATGATGAAACATGAACTCTGGCCTCTTACTTCTTGGGTGACTCTGTTCAGTGCGTCAAACAGTCTTCATCCTTCAAATAGCTCTCCCAACATCTCCTCCAAAACGTTAGGAGTGGTGTTTCTGCGGCTAACCTGCTCTGCTAGCTCCGGATGCTCCTTCAGATAGTCGCGATAACTTGAGACGACTCTGTCGGCGATAGCTCTCCGCAGAACATCTCTGAGCCGAGGGTCTGGAACCTTCCAGAACTTCTGACCTTGGTACGTTTTATTAAACGCTGACTCGAATTTGTCCAGTGAAGAGGTGTTGATCCAACGACGGAGCGGTCCAGGAAAGTGCGATCTCGGTATGCAGGACAACACATGTCCCCAAGAAACATCAAGATAACTATACATGTACTTTTCACATTCGGGTGTAAGTTTCCAATCATGTCCAGGTTGACATGGCTTAATCAGCTGTGCTATAAAGTAGGAATTGTTTAGGAGGAAGAGGTACCTCAGGCTTTGATCCGAGCATAGCTCCGATTTTTTCACAATCAGGACTGTCAGATAACAGATTGTTTCTTCTCTCATGGCAGAAAGGCTCATGTTGTAGTTATTCCCTGTGCAGATCAAACGGGCCTCTGCTTCACCCAAGGACACGATGCATTCCGCAATCCACCGAGTGTTCCTGTGAATCTCGCCTCCTCCTCGCAGAATCTCCATAGCCCATGAGTCATCGTCCTCTACGAGTGTCCTCACCTTCTCCATCGTGCTCGATACGGCCCCACTTAGCTTTTTCAACAATGTGAACAAAGATAAGCTCAATACCTTCCCGTCGACCAACACCGAAACCACCTCGGAATTTTCCAAACACACCTCGGAATTTTCCATAATATCTATTGCCTTACGGACACATATATACATGTCCAGCACGGTCCGTAGATTCTCCGTCTTGAAAGCAGGGACAATGGCATCAACGAAGACATGCATCTTGAAAATGCTCGCTCGGCCAAACCCTTTGACTGCCGTCGACATCAAGTGGCGAGTGGATTGGAGCTGTGTTATACTGTGGGCGATCACGGTGAAGCCTCGGATCCACCTCTCGACCAAATCTTGCAGCGACGACCCCGAATTGTCTTGGAGCTGGAGCTGCCACTGCGTGCCATGCTCCTGGTGGATTTGCAGAACCCAGTCCACGTCGAGCTCAGAGAACCAAGTCTCCAGCACATGGTTCTGGTCGTCACTGTATACATGTGTTGGCTTGTCATGTACCACGTCGAACGGCTCTAGTAGCGCCGAGAACCAATTGTTCAGCGCATGGTCCCGATCGCCATTGTATCCGAGTGAATCTAGCCAGAGAGACGCGTCGCTGAATGCTTGGACCATGCGCTGGGTGTACCCGTCGCTGACCATCCGGCGAGCGATCGCTTTGAGCTCGTGGGCGCCGAAATCTGCTGCAGCGGCGGACGCAGAACGGGAGGAGCAGCCAGAGTTGTTGGACGGGTAAGAGTTGGAGGTGCCCGAGTCGCTGGAATAGCTGGATCCGCTATGACCGGACTGGGAGTGGGAGAAGAGAGCGGACCTTTATCTGCGCTCCAGATCAAGTCGCGGTAGGGGCTGCGCGGCGGATAGGCGGCCGTGGAGCAGTCCATGCTCTCCTCCGGCACGGGTGCAAGCCGCCCCGCCATGCTGGCTGCTACTGTGGATGATGTAGCATGTGCGTGCTAATGGTGTGTTGGAGAGTGAAGTTTTTTTTTCAAGTATTCTACCGTGGTTTCTGAAATTACCATGGTTTTTAATGCCCGGGTCAACATCTTCCTCACGGTGAGCGATTTTTTTTTTTCGAGATTGACGGGGGGATTACTCCCCACCGTTTTTTATATTACCAACTCGAAAAGGGCTTGAGGAAGCCATACGGTGAGCGATTAGTGATACAAGCACAGGCAGCTGACTGCAGGCTTCCGAATTCCTGATATAGATTTGAAGCCTTTCTGAACTCTGAACACGTGGTTGGTTTGCGTCTTGTTGTGTGCATCCCGCAGGATTTTATCATCGCGATACTCGATCTCCTGTACCGTGACCGTGACTATGCCAGGTTCTTCGTGCTCGAGACGATCGCCAGGGTGCCGTATTTCGGTGAGGGTCTCAGTCTTACATGCTCGCTCGCGATACCATGATGTAGGCCACTGAGTTCTGCCGTACATATGTTTTTGTTTTGCTATATATGGTTCTCGCGTGCCATTTAGCGCCTCATTTTTGCTGACTGCGTAGCTTTTGAGCAGCGTTTATATCGGTGCTTCACCTTATAATGGTTCATAACAATCAATCGTAAACGTATAAACTCTTACAAGTCTTTACGAAATGTAAATGATTTTTCACATATAAATAGTACAATTACTTGGAAAATACACCTTATTTGTTGTGGTGAAATTTCCCCATCCTACAGTTCGAAAGTACCTTTGGTCATCTTGGCATCTGCAAGCCATGTTTCGCTTAAGGAGCTGAAAATAAGCGAATACAGAATGTTGTATAAGCAGAACTAAACATTGCAAATATCTATGTATGAAATGACGCAGAAGCATTTTGCGAAAGTATTTTTGATGCAGAATCACAAAGTCAAATCAAAACATGACTCCGCTGGATGCATCAATCGATTTTCAGCCTTCGAATAGCTCTCTCAACATCTGCTCCAAAATCTCAGGACTGTTGCTTCCGCCCCTAACCTGTTTCCGTAGCTCTGGATGCTCATTCAGGTAGTAGCGGTATCCTGAAATAACTCTCTCGGTGATAACTCTCCGCAGCAAGACCCTGAGCTGAGGGTCCAGAACCTTCCAGAACTTCTGAGCCAAGTATGTCTTGTGAAATGATAACTGAAATTTGGCCAGCGAAGATGGGTTGATCCAACGACGGAGCGGTCCATGAAAAGTCGATGACGATAAGCAGGACAGCACATCTTCCCAAGAAACCTTGATGTAACTATTCATGTAGTTGGCACATTCAGGTGTTAGTTTAGATTTACAGTCATATCCCCACGGGTACTCCTGACGACCCACCTCCACATATAACACCTGGTGGTGTCCAGACCACAGCTCAGCATTTAACACCTGCTCCGCAAAATAGGAATTGTTGAGCAGGAACAAGTACCTGAGGCTTATATCCGAGCACAACCCTGATTTTCTCAGAAACAAATCCTTGAGATAATTGATCATCTCACGTATCAGGTCACGAAGCTTTGAAGTGTTGTGGCTCTGCGCTGAAACCTGTGCTTTCCTCATCAACCCTATGTAACCGGATGTTCTTGTGAACCTCTCCTCCTCCTTGCGTGATCTCAGTAGCCCACCAGTCATTGTCCCTCGCGCAGCTATCACATTCATTGTCATCTGAACAATACGGCTGAGGATGCCATTGATCCTTCATGAGCTTCTTCACCGCCCACATCGTATTGTATATGGCCTCAATTAGCATGTTTCCATTTCTCTCCAACAAGCCGCCTATCTCTCCACGAGTTTGGGCATCCCAAGAGACCACGTGCATTGTGGATATGTCGTATGATGCATTGGAGACCCAGATATACATTTGAAGCAAGGTATGCAGATTCTCCACCTTGGAAACACGGACAACGGCATCGACAAAGAGAAGCATTGCAGAGATGCTCGCTTTGCCAAACCGCCCAACCGCCGGTGCCTCGTGGAAGGATGCAACAAGCTCTTTGATACTGACGACAATTATGGTGAGAGCTCGGATCCACCTGTCGGCCAATGCTTGGAGGCACGATGCAGACATGTCGTCGAGCTGGTATCGCCACACCTCGCCACACTTCTGTCGCGTTTGTAAAACCCAGTTGATGTCAAGCTCAGCAAACCAAGTCTCCAGTTCGCCTTCCTGCTCGCCACCATGTATGAAAGCTTGGAACATGCGCTGGATGTAACCGTCGCTGATCATTCTCTGAGCGATCTCCGTGAGCTCCTCGGCACCGAAGTCCGCGGCGCCGGCGGAGATGCTTGAAAGGTAAGAACTCGAGGCACCGGAGATGCTGGAGTAGCTGGATCCGCTCTGACCGGACTGGCAGGAGAGAGCCGATTTGATGCGCCATTCGGGCCAGGCGACGCTCCGAATTGACTCGCGGTAAGATTGGGGCGGCGGGTAGGGAGCTGAGAGCCCCGCGAAGCAGCTGGTGCTCTCCCCCGGCACGGAAGCAAGCTGGATGGATGCTAACCTGGTGGTCTCCTCCGCGAGGCCCAAGAAGCTGCTGGTGATCTCCTCCGCCATGATGCTAGCCCTGCTACTTTGTGGATGGATGGATGGATGGATGGATGGATCACGTCCTTGGTGGAGTTGGGTGAGATTGGCAATGGAGAGAGCGACTGAGCGAGCGATTGAGGAATCCTGCAGCGAGTGAGGAATGACCGAGTGAGGACCCTGGTCAACGGGAACCCGCGTGATGACGGCCACATCGGAAGCTCTTTTTTTTAGGGTTACATCGGAAGCTGCTGGGGAATTGCTCGACGCACGCTACCTCGGATGGCCACGTTGGCCCAGACCTGCCAGCTCGGTACAACCAGCAGCCTGCAGATGAACCCGTATCCGTTGCACGACCTATCTCCTTCCGCCCCACCCGCTCCTCCTCATCTCGACCTCTTCGCCGCCCGCCGCCAGTCGTCTTCTCCACGCCGCGCCACCGCTCCCTAGTCTATTCGAGTTCCTTGGGCGGGCGTCGCTTCCAGGAAGGGTGGGCGAGCGCCATGTCTGATTTGGCAATCTTTTTTTCTTTCAGAATCATGGAGTTCTACCCGCAAAAAAAAAATCATGGACTTCTTTTGACTGAAGTGAAAGAATATGAGAGGGGAAAACGCAAGTGACAGAGGAACAGCAAAATGTAATGGGCTGGGCCACTGAAGGGGGCTTCCCACTGTGGCCACACCCTCTGAGCAACGGGAAGCTAAAAAAACAGAAGCTCTGCCTTTTAGTTAAGAAGAGCATTTAATCTACAAAAATATTAAGAAGACGATCTGCCATAAAAATAGTTAAGAATAAGAAGACTTGCCCTAAAAGATATAAGAAGAGGATTATCCAAAAAAAAATAACAACATGAAAAGTTCATCTGTCAATAAAGAATAGTTGCCGAAAATTGATACACCTGCAAGGCTGCAACCAACATTGATATCGAGGATCCGCTCTAGACGAGCCAATGGTTTTACCACCTAAGTGACTAAGGCCGAAAAGACTTACCTTTAGTAACTTTGAGAAGCAAAGTCACCATCCTCAGTCCTCATCCTTAGTCCTTCCTGTGAGATCCAACGTACCATTATTGACCCAAATTCATGGCTAAAGTTTTCAAAGTGTTCTACGGTTTTTGAAAAAAAATCCAATATTTTGAAGTGTATTCTGAAAAAAAAAATCAGTCAATTTAATGATTAGTTTGTGAGTAAATAGTTTTTTTTATGTATTGAAACATAAAAATCTATGTAATCACAAACCACTTAACCAAATGGATCTCCATATATCCTTATCGAACTCGGGTTTCTTGGGAAGCCCACAATTGAAACCCTTGGCGCGACATTCTTCGCAAGACTCTTATTTTCGAGTCTTGAACATGTCATTCAGACAGTCTGGACATGTGCACACATCGCTATTTTGAAAAAGCTAGACACCAATTTTGTGAAGACTTTTGGTGTGAGTTAATTTTGGACACATACCTGCAAGAGGTCGCTGAATGTTGATGACGAACACGTCAGGAATCGGTTATACATTTACCCAACGGTTCTCGTGGACGTGGAGAACCTGAATACCGTCGGAGGAGCACGGTAAGGAAGCATGTGTCGGAGTGGCGGGTTATGCCAATGGTGAGCTCAGGCTCGAGGCAAGGCTTGGTGGCGTGAGGGCAATTGTCTTGATAAGTTGTTTGTTTATCTTATCTGCTAGCAAGCTAGTTGGTGACTTGGTGAGTGAGTGTGCTTGTTTCTTGTGTGAGTGTGTTCAGTTGAAGGACTATATTTGGCACTGCCATAGTATGAAAGCTCGAAGTCAGGATTTTTATCCTAAAGTCAAGGCCCAAAGCCGAGTCTTCACACTAAGTTGCCTATCACAGGCGGATCGGTGGAGGGCCTTGACACTAAGTTGCCTGTCACATGCGGATCGGTGGAGGGTAGGCGAGTAGTCCGTGTGTATGAGTGTAGCTGCCTTGTGCAGCGGGGTGTGCGCTCGGCGTCTGCGCCAACCCGTGATGTAAAATCGGCCTCTTGGATCTCCTTCTATGAAAAATTGATATGCCTTTCCATGGCATATTCTTGAAAAAAAAAATGAGCCTTGACGTCCACATAGATGTGGATTATTCTCGTTAGAAACATACCATGTGAGTTCACCACTATTACTTAACACTATAGCTAGTTTCCAATTATTTTTTGTTGACTTTCGGAGACTACCTTGCTCTCGTGTTGCTTCACATAAATCTTCATTTTTTTGACCCTTCACATAAATCTCCATTGATCAACTTTCTTTTGTCAAATTATTTATCACGACATAACAGATATCTGAAATTCTGAATATGCAAGCCTTTATTCGAATATCGTCAAGACCTTGTAGGATTATTAGTGTAATTATGCAGGTTTCTTCTTCGAAATTCATAGACGGCAACAATCCTACATTCGAGTTGGAACTGAATTCCACCAACTTCCGCAAGAAAGTTGGCATGATTTACCATTTTACCTTGTTGCGCCGCACCCAAAATAACCACATGAAACAGATTGTGCGCTACTGTAGCTCATAAGACAATGCAGAAAATGCTCGCCAAATTCTCCATGGGCGCTTGACGCTAAAGGTTGATGAAGCATACACTCCAGTTGAGCTGCTGGACACATCTTTCGACCTCTTTGCACGCAGTATGACTATTATGAGAAAATCTCCTTTGGAATTGGCGTACTTTAGGTGGACACATTACTTTCCAAAACTACAACCATGTTTGTACCTGGATGCTCTGAAATGACCTTTCAGATGTGCGTACTTTAGTCGCAGCATCCAGGTATAACTATTATGTTTGTACCTGGATGCTCCTTTCCAAAACTACAACCATGTTTGTAGTTTTGGAGTATCTGAAGGAGCATCCAGAGCTAGCGGGGCGTTCTTTGTGGTCTGAATTATAATGACGCATAATAATCAGATGTGCATTAGAACTCTTAAAACTGTAAGAAATATAAATAATTGAAGGATATTACGGTTACATAGCCGATATAATTATTTCTAGTCCTTTAGTTCTGATGTGCGGGCATCTGCAAGCTCAAATTTCAATGAAGTAGATGAAAATAAGCGTGTATGGAATGTCCTATAATCAGAACTAAGTACGGTAATCATCTACGAGCGAAATTGACGCAGAAGCAAATGTCGAAGTAAAATACAGTAGTAGTTAACAATGTCTGGTGCTTAAGCTACCAACAAAATTCGATTACAAGTTTACAACTCACTTGAACAGGAAAAATAGACTCCGTTCAGTGCGTCAAGTAGTTTCATCCTTCAAATATCTGACCCAACATCTCCTCCAAAACGTTAGGAGTAGTGTTTCTGCGGCTAACGTGCTCCGCTAGCTCTGGATGCTCCTTGAGATACTCGCAGTAACTTGAGACGACTCTCTCGGTGATAGCACTCCGCAGGGCATCTCTGAGCCGAGGATCAAGAATCTTCCAGAACTTCTGAGCTTGGTACGTTTTATTAAACGTTGACTCGAATTTAGCCAGTGAGGAGGTGTTGATCCAACGATGGAGCGGTCCAGGAAAGTGCGATCTCGGTATGCATGACTGGACATGTCCCCAAGAAACATGAAGGTAACTATCCATGTACTTTTCACATTCAGGTGCAAGTTTCCAGTCATGTCCAGGTTGACATGGCTCAATCATCTGTGATGCAAAATAGGTATTGTTGAGCAGGAAGAGGTACCTCAGGGCTCAGGCTTGGATCCGAGCATAGCCCCGATTTTCTCTCGAGCAGGTCCTCCAGATAACCGTACCGATTGTGTCGTATCTCACGTTGGAAAGTCTTGTGCTGTTGATCTTGGATACGAAGAGCAACCTAGCCTCTACTTCACCGAAGGACACGATGCAATCCACAATCCACCGGGTGTTCCTGTGAACCTCGCCTCTTCCTCGCGGAATCTCGATAGCCCATGAGTCGTCATCCTCGACGAGTGTCCTCACCTTCTCCATCGTTCTGGATATGGCCTCTGTTAGCTTGTTCACTGCTACTGATAGGCACAAGAAAGGAAAGTGGACGAACTCCAAACACTTCGTGGCACTTTCCATTGCCGTATGGACGCAGGACGCATATATACATGTCTAGCACAATCCGTAGATTCTCAGCCTTCCAAGCAGGGACCATGGTGTCGACGAAGATGTGCATCTTGAATATGCTCGCTTCACCAAATCGTTTGACTGACGTCATCTTGTTGCCAGTGGATTGCAGCTCTATTATACTGTGGACGATCACGGTGAGCCCTCGGATCCACCTCTCGACCAAACCTTCCAGCGACGACCCCGAATTGTCTTGGAGCCGGAGCTGCCACTGCGAGTCATGCTCTTGGCGGAACTGCAGAACCCAGCCCACATCGAGCTCGAAGAACCAAGTCTCCAGCACACGGTCCGTCCTCGCTGCATACATGTGTTGGCGTGGCAGGCACCATGTCGAACGGCTGTTGTAGCTGCGAGAGCCAATTGTTCAGATCATCGTCTAGCGCGGGAGATGCGTCGCTGAATGCTTGAACCATGCGCTGTGTGTACCCGTCGCTGACCATCCGGCGAGCAATCGCTGTGAGCTCGCGGGTGCCAAAATCCACTGCGGCGGCAGACAGTGCCGAACCGTAGGAGTAGCCAGAGTTGTTGGACGGGTAAGAGCTCGAGGTACCTGAGCCGCTGGAGTAGCTGGAACCGCTATGACCGGACTGGGAGTGGGAGAAGAGAGTTGACCTTATCTGCGTTCCACACACGGCGACGCAGCGGATCAAGTCGCTGTAGGGGCTGCGCGGCGGGTAGGCCGCCGTGGAGCAGTCCATGCTCTCCTCCGGCACGGCAGCAAGTCTCCCAGCCATGATGAGCCATCTCTTTCGTGGATGGACCAAGCTCGTCATCATGGTCGAAGGGATCTAATTTTTTCCAGAAAAGTAAGCTCAAAGAGATTGGCAGGGAGAACGAAAGCAATGAGCAATGAACGGCCTGGAGACCATGACGACGACCGACAAATAATGCAACATCAGGGTCAAGTACTCAAGTCAACAGCAATCTAACACTGGAGCCGCGTGCTGTCGGCCACACAAATCAGCAGACTGTTTGTTACCTGATCCTGGCATTTCGGCTTCAACTGCTTCTACTTATTTCGTACTCCCCTTTCTTGCTTTGCTATAATCCATCTGGCCATGACCATTGTAATCCAGCTGTTTCGTTTTTCTTTCGAAATGGGGGAAAACCCCGTCTCTGCATCCATTGATGCACACAACCGTTTATTGCATAGTTCAAGAGTATATCATGATTTGTGTAACGTGAAGGTTTTGATGCTTCTTATGAGGAGAAGTCTTGATGCTTTATGGGTTCAGTTTTTGCTGTCGAAAAGACGTTGACAAATCAGTGATGAGGATGCATAGTGCGGAGATTGTCAACTTAGATCAAGAATTAAAATCATATTAACGTATATCTAGTTAAACAATTATATTGTGGCAAAATTTTAAAAGGTTTCATTGTTTGGCTCTAGGAGATAGAAAGTTCAGCAGTATTGTATCCACCGTAGAAATGGTGCAGAATAACCAGATATACATCTAAACTTTTACTACCGTAGAAATACAAAATAAATTTCTAATCATATAGAGTTACATAGTAGCAAGTACAACTTGATCTACGGGGCTACCTACGGTGCTTTGGCTTGCCAGATGAAGTTCTACTGAACTAGATAGAATCATAACTAAACATGATATTATTTATGTATGAAATTGATGTACTAGCATTATGAGACAAGTGCTAAAACATGGAACCACGAAATAAAATCAAAGATAAACACACAGATTACGGTTACTTGATCAAGTATCTTGTGCTTAAGCTAGAAAACTAACTCGGAAAATAATTTCACTTCGAAAGGAAAAGATTCCAAATACAGCGATGAAACAATATCTCCAGCCTCATATATGCCAGGTAACTGTTCGATGCCTTCAAGCTTTAAATCTACCTCCCAACATGTGTGAGCAATTTTCATCCTTCAAATAGCTCTCCCAACATCTCCAAGAAAACATCGAGACTGTTGCTTCTGCCGCTAACATGTTTCTCTAGCTCGATCAGATAGCTGGAGTTAACTGAGATAAACCTCTCTACGATACTTCTTTGTAGCTCATACCGGACCCGAGGATGTGGAACCTTCCAGAACTTTTGAGCCTGGTAAGTTTTTTGAAATGCTGAATCAAATTTAGCCAATGAAGAAGATTTTTTATTCCAACTATGGAGCGGTCCAGAAATTTTTCTTTTCAGTATGCAAAACACATGTCCCCAAGAAACAACGAGACACTTGTCCATGTACATCTTACGTTCACGCTTAAGCTGGCAGTCCCCAAACAACAGCTCATGATCCAACAATACCGATGTGTCAAATACCTTTGCGATGAAACTTGAATTGTTGAGAAGGAACATGTACCTCAGGCTTGAATCCGAGCATAACTTAGATTTTCTAAAAGAAATTTCATTCAACGGCCTTTTTCTGTTCAGTTTAAAAATCGTTCAAAATTAGTTTCCGTTCATAGACTTTTTCTGTTCATTCTCTAGAATCGTTCAAAAATAGGTTTTTGTTCACCGACCTTTTTTGTTCACTTTTTAAAATCGTTCAAAAATAGTTTCTGATCACCACCATTTTCTGTTCACCTTTTAAAAATCGTTCAAAATAGATTTCGTTCAGCGACCTTTTCCGTTCAGTTTTAAAATCATTCAAAAATAACTTCCGTTCACTGACTTTTTATGTTTATTATTTAAAATCGTTCAAATATAAATTTCGTCCATCGACCTTTTCTGTTCACTTTTTAAAAATCGTGCAAAAGTAGTTTCCGTTCACTACCATTTTCTGTTCAATTTTAAAATCGTTCGAAAATAGTTTCCGTTCACCGTCATTTTCTGTCCACTTTTTAAAATCGTTCAAAATAGATTTTGTTCAACGACATTTTCTGTTCAGTTTTAAAATTGTTCAAAAATAATTTCCGTTCACAAACTTTTTCTGTTCATTCTTTAAAATTGTTCAAATATAAATATCGTTCGCCGACCTTTTCTGTTCACTCTTTAAAATCGTTCAAAGTAGTTTCCGTTCACTGCCATTTTCTCCTCACGTTTTAAAATAGTTAAAAAGTGATTTCCGTTCACAGGTTTTTTACATACATAACGTGTACTTTTTGCAAATGAGGATGAAACCGGAAAGAAACAGGAAATATGTACTGAAAAACTTGATCTCCCGCCAGGTTGCCTAATTTTCTTTTCGGAACTACTAGACATACTATGAAACCAGTTGTACTACAGATTTTTTAAAACAGGGACGTAAAAGTAATTCGAACTTTATTATACGAATCAGTCTGTACAAGTACACTATAAATCTTTCTTTTCTGGTTCATACTTTTCTTGTACGATCAGTAAACAGTTCAAGGAAAAATAGAAGCTGCAGTTTTCTTCTCGTCAGCGCCAAACATTTGAACCAAACGCGCCAAACAGTTTCCTTCTTAACGTAAAAAAAAACAGTTTCCTTCTCACCAGCGCACGGAAAAAGGACCCGGCCCAGTTAGGGCGCGGAGCGCTGTACTGTCAGCGTAACACGATAACTAGGAGCTCCCGCCTCTGATATTCTGTAAACTTTTAAAATCATTCAAAAACAGTTTTCGTTCATTGCTATTTTCTGGTCATTTTTTAAAATCATTCAAAAATAGTTTTCGTTCACCGGACTTTTTTGTTCACTTTTAAAATCGTTCAAAAATAGTTTCCATTCACTGCATTTTCTGTTCACTTTTAAAATCGTTCAAAAATAGTTTTAATTCACCGTCATATTCTGTAAACTTTTTAAAACCATTCAAACAAGGTAAATGTTCTAATTTTAAAAAGTTCAAATAAAATATATGTTCTTATTTAAAAAAAAACCATTCGAGTAACATAAATGTCCATATTTTTAAGATTGTTCAAATAATATAAACGTTCAGATTAGAAAATAGCATATTTGAAAATTTGTCATTTTTAAAATGGTTCCGATTTATAAAAAACCATATTTGAAAATTGTTCAGATTTAAAAAATGGTTCATTTTTTAATTCAACTTATTTTGTACTAGATATTCTGGTGGGAGTAGCACGCTGCACTGAAAATGGTTCATTTTTAAATTCAAATTATCAATCTGGTTCGTACCAGCCGAACAGTAAAGCAAATAGAGGGGTACGAGCGAAACAGTGAAGGAAGGCGTACGAGCTTAGGCTCGGAGCCTAGTACTCGATGCAAAAGAAGAAAAAAAAACTTAATGCAGTACGCAATTTTCAAAAGAAGCAGGAAACAGTCGTACAAGGCTATAGGCTCGGAGCCTCCTCCGTCGGGGGTCCGGCTCGCTCGTGGACGGCACACTTGCCGTGCCGGCCTGCCGGGTGCCGCCGCCCGCTCATTCCCCCCCGTCCCCCGTCGTTCGTGGGCGTCCGTCGCCGTCCCGCTTACCCCAACGACAAAACACACCAAGCGCCGCCCGCCCGCGCGAATATACCAACCCAGCACACCACACTCCCTCCTAAGGGCATCTCCAGCCGTTCGGCTCCCCAAGGTTTTGATGCGGCGCTTTTTAGGGTTAGCGCCGCCCCGCACCAAAACCTGGGAGGGGGGGGGGGGGGGGGGGCGAGGGGCGATTTCACCAGCCGTTAGGTGGCCCAGGAAAAACACATAGCCCAAAAATTCGAAAGTTCTTCTTCCCGCCCCCAAAAAATAGCCCGAGTTCGACGATCACAGCAGCCATAGTTGGTCAATCATTACAAAAACGCCACAGTTGGGCGATCAAATAGTCTTGATCAAGCCACAGTCGGGCGATCACGGCCACATTCGGCATTCTGCTGATGCACAGATCAGATAGAGGCCGGCGACGCCGCGGCGTCAGAGTCGACGTCGACGATGGGCGTGGTGGTCGGAGCTGGCGCCGAGCTCGGAGTGGCCTCGAGGTCGACGACGGGCGTGGCAGCCTCCAGGTCGATCGGCGCGGTCGGCGCAGCGGACGTAGGCTGGGTGGGCGGCGTCTCGGCTGGACTGGCTGAGCTCGTCGGGCTGTCGCAGGTCGTGTCCGCCGGGGTGGCGTAGCTCGTGTCCGTCGGGGTCGGGGCCGGAGCCGGGACGATGTCGCTGAGGATCAGACAGCGTTGCGCCATGAACCATGTCCTCACCTCGGGGTCCATCGCGGCCGGATCGCCCCCCGTGAGGAATGCGAGGTCGTGGTTCCTCTTCTTCGCCACGGTGCCGGTCCTGAGGAGGTCGATCTTGACCTGGGAGTTAGCCATGAGCGCCGCCCACCTCTTGTTGGCGGTGTCCTCCCTCTTGGCGGCATGGGCCTGGGCGTCGGCGATGCAGGTCTGGAGGGACGCCTCGAGCTTTGCCGCTGCCGGCGCAGCGTCCCTCGCCACCTTGGCTTTCTTGTGGCCCATCGGTGGACGGCCATCAGACGCACCAGCAGCCGCCGCGTCCGGGACGTACTCCTTGCCCTTGCCGATCGCACGGCGTGTTTCCGCCCACTTCTCGCACCCCTCGATGACGACGAAGACGTGGAGAAACTTGAAGTCGGCCTTCTCGTCCTCCTTGAACGCCTCGAGCATCCGGACGATCTACATGGCGACGAGACCGGCAATGAGCTACATGGCGAAGCAAAGAAAGCAATCACGGCGGAATTCTCACCTCCATCTCACGGTTCGCGCCGCTCTGCAGCCTGTGCGTGACCTCTTGCTGTATGCCGTGCCACTTGTTGCACTGGGCCTAGATGTTCGCCCAATGGTTGGCCATGGCCTTCTGGCCGCGCTCTGTGACGCACGACGCGAAGTCGGGGTCGATCATCCGGCGCTCGTCGTACGCCGTCTTCACCCGCTTCCAGTAGTTGTCCAGGGCCTGGTTGGCGCCGATGATCGGGTCGAGGCTGACCGTCTTCCATGCCTCGGCGAGGAGGATATCCTCCCTGCTCGTCCACTTGATGCGAGGCTCGACGGGCGGCTTCGGCGCCACCTTGGACCCCTTCCTGGGACGGCGGCCGCCCGTGTCGCCATCCTCACCTCGGGCTCCCTCCGCAGCTGCAGGCGCCGTCTCGTCTCCTTCTTCCGCATTCGCATCCGCCTCCTCTGTGCCGACACCGGCGCCAGACGCACCTTGGCCGTAATCCCCGCCGCCCCGCGAGAAAAACTCCCCGCCTTGCGAGAGGAAGCCCGGGCACGCCGCTGCCGCCATCGAGCCGGTGGTGATGATCTCGTCCATGAGGTCTTGGGGCATCCCGCCCAACAAGGACTGGGCGGCGAAGGGGAGGGCACGGCGGAGCGACGGCAAGGATGCGTAGCCCGGTGAGCCGACGTACATCATCGGCGGATGGTGGGGGAAGGTGAGGTTGGGGTTGAAACCACCATGGGGGTCGGCGTCGGCGTACCCAGGGGAGTAGTGCGGGGGCGCGTTCCAGCGCGGCGACGGCGATGGCGAGGCGACTGCGGTTTGGCTCCATCCGGCGAACGGAGACAAGCTCCTCCGCTTGACCGGCGGCGCCACAGACGCAGCCGGAGTTGGTGGCTCATCCAGCTCCTCTTCCTCTTCTTCTTCCTCGCCGACGGCCTGGGCCTCGGCCTCCGCCAGGTGCGCGGCCAGCTTCCTCTGCCGCTGCGCCTTCTCCCTCGTCCGTCGCTGGAGGTTGTCCTTCTCCAGGCGTGCTTTCTCGGCGACCCACTTGGCGTTGCTCATGCCCGGCGGCTTCTCCTTCGGCGCTCTCGGCTTCCGCGGCTTCTTGCCGATCATGGAGGTGGCGGAGGACGCGGGCACGGCGACGGCGCGGGGTCCTGTAAATCGGGCGGGAGCCATGGCGGTCAGATGTGTCGGGAAATGGCGGGAACGGGGCGGGGTGAGGGGTATATGTGGGAAAGAAATGGAGGGAAAGATCAAAATTATGGAGGGAAGAGGGCAAATTATGGAGGGAAATCGCCTTCCCTCACCGACAAGGCTGGCCCGCGGACGCCTTTTGCCCCCCCCCCCCCAAGCGGAACCCAGCGCGATGGGTTTGGGCTGGGTTCGCCGGCGCGAAACGGCGCTTAAAACAACGGAAACCGGCGCTAAATCGACTTCTGGGGGGGGGGGGGGGGCGACTGGTGGATTTTTGTTAGCGCCGGCGCTAAAAAGGCCTCCTGGGGCGCGGGGGGGACGGCTGGAGATGCCCTAACCCATCGCCGCAGAGCTCCTCCAGTCCTCCCCAAACCCCACAATGGCGGGGTCGCCTCCGCCTCCGCGGCCCCTTGCCCTCCCCCAGCCCTGCCACGCGCTCTCCGCCCTCCTTCCTCCCCTTCCCTCCCCCTCCCCGCGCCCGCCGCCGCTATGGCACCGTCGTCCTCGCCACCGGGTAACCCGCTCGACTCGATCCCGCCCACTTCCTACTCATCCTCCGCGAGTCTCGCTCTCTCCCCCGTGTATTATCTCTGCAGCTTGTTGTGTCTGCGCAGGAGGGGAAGTGGGTTTCGCGCGGAGGCGATTAGGACGCAGCGGGAGAAGGCGACGATGGAGCAGGAAACCGATGTATCCGCCGTCGAGGAGTCCTTCCCCGTCAGGGAGGCGGCGGGACCTCCGGAAGGAGCGGCCGGCGACTACCTGCTGCCCCCCGCGGACGAGGAGGCTGGCTGGGTAGTCAGGTTCGAGCAGCAGTTCAACATTTTCCTCACGGTGAGTCATATGTACAGATAGCGGACTTATCGATTTGAGCTCAGATTTTACTTTTGCCCTGTCTGAACATGTGGCTGTTCTATACCTTGTTGTCTACACTCCACAGGACTCCATCATCGTGATATTCGATGCCCTGTACCGTGACCGCGACTACGCCAGGTTCTTCGTGCTCGAGACCATCGCCAGGGTGCCGTATTTCGGTGAGGGTCTCCGTCTTGTCTCTGAATTTTGCATTTCGAATGGTCTGGGCATGTTTCCTGCATTCTAATGTCTGGTTTGTTGACTCCTTAATCATTGGCAGCGTTCATATCTGTTCTTCACCTGTATGAGACCTTTGGCTGGTGGAGAAGAGCTGATTATATCAAAGTGCACTTCGCTGAAAGCATGAATGAATTCCATCACCTCTTGATCATGGAAGTATGTTAAATTTCTTTTTATATGTGTGTCCATCCAATGTCATGTCAAATGGATTCAGGTGTTAGGATATCCTGTTTTCTTCTGTGCCATTGACCTGAGCTCTAGGCAACTTTCTGTTGGACTATATTATTGCATATTTTCATTGTCTTCCTCTTGGTTCATGTCAGGAATTGGGTGGCAACTCTGTATATGGGTTGATCGCTTTCTTGCGCGATTTAGTGCCTTTTTCTACTACTTCATGACTGTTGCTATGTACATGCTGAGCCCAAGAATGGCATGTGAGTACACATATTACTTCTATTTAAGAAGTATTTAGATGTTCCGTTTCTTATTGCCCTGCTTCTTTAAAAATGATAATGCTTGAACTCTGTTATCTTATATGCAGACCACTTTTCTGAATGTGTTGAGAGACATGCATACTCAACCTATGATAAGTTCCTTAAGCTCAATGCAGGTATAACCCAGTGGTCTACATTAATTATTCTTCCTGTTGTGCAAGATTTGTTATAATAACCTGTTCAGTAGCTGACCGTCAACTTCTGTGCCGTGTGATATGTTTTAAATTGTATATCTAGAATTTTATTGAATAACAGTACCTGGCTATTGATTATTAGCTTCCATAGCCAGGTTGGTTACCTCTTATTTCCCATGTTTGAACTACCTGCATAATGGTTTAAGCTAACGAACTGAGTGTCAAATCACTATAACATTGTATTGGAAGCCCTTTTGTAGCTTGTACCAATATTCCACTTATTTTAAACATATGATTTCTAGCCTTACCAACAAATTATAAGTTTAAACCTTTCTAACCATTGATTGCTCTTGTTCAACTACCCATTTTGGTGCTTATCTCCCTGGGCACTGGGCAAGCTGCTAACTTGGTTTATATGTTGATATGTTTTTCCAGTTAAACATCACACTTCCAGTTCCGTGTTCTAAGCTACTTGTTCCTTTCTAACAGAGGAGTTGAAAAAACTACCAGCTCCAGAGGCGGCTGTAAACTATTACATGAATGAGGATCTTTACTTATTTGGTAGGCATTCACGTTGGCTTGTAATATATTAATGCGTTATATTAACCAGTAATATATATATGCTTATTTCTCGCGTGTCTTGTTCCCTCAGATGAGTTCCAAACATCAAGAGTCCCATGTTCTAGGAGGCCTAAAGTTGGTATAGTTCTAATTCCTTCTTTCTTCTCTTAACTGCTTTCTTGAGTTAAATTTTCAGAAGGTCGGGCTGAACAAGTTAGCTGTAGGTTTGGTAATTAGTTTCAGTGAACCTGATCAAGTCATTGGGTTAATTGGAGGAGTCTGCTAGTTACCACCATTTTCTGGAACATATATGATTTAAGACCCAGCAAACCACAGATACTTTTTGTTTTGTTTTAGCAGGTAGTTAGCCAGGCTACTTGCTCCTGGTCCTGGAATTTGGGTCTAAACCGTTCGTACTGATTTTATATTGCCTATAAACAAGAGGTTTAACTCACAGCTAAAATTATTTATGAAATGTTCACTGTCATGTATCCCATCGCAGATAACTTGTATGATGTGTTTGTCAACATACGAGATGATGAGGCGGAGCATTGCAAGACGATGAAGGCATGTCAAACGCATGGAAATCTCTGTTCTCCTCACTCAATGGCGAGCAGCATAGAAACTGACGCAGAATGCGTAGTACCAGAAAATGATTGCGAGGGCATCATGGACTGTGTCAAAAAGTCTCTTGCAAGTGAAGATTGACCGTGTATACCACCACATAGAGCAACGTAGAATGGCATACAGAAGTTTGGTGATATTGTAGGTACTCCGTTTTCCTTCCATTTTCTCTTCTCTTTGTATGTAGACATTAGCCAGACTTCCGTACTTGTGAATCTTACATGTAGAAATAGGTATATAGATGCATCTCAGCTTCACAATGAGAAATGTGCTCCCGTGAATCAAGCATTAACGCAGGCCATGAACATCCAGCTGTGTTGTGATTTTTGTAACAGATTGTCTCGATGCTTTTTGTAGATGCTTTGTGGGTTCAGTTTTTGCTGCCAAAATGACGATACAAATCCGACGAGGATGTGCGGTACGGACATTGTCAACTTAGCTCAAGAATGAAAATGATGTTAATACTATCCAGTCAACCAATTGTATTATTGTACTTAAGTTCAAAAGATATAGTATATCCAAGACTTCAAGGACGTTGGCTCTAGGAAAAAAAAAAGGTTCCATAGTATTGCATTCACAATTCTTACTGCAGTTGGTCTATATTACAACGGTGCATAGTAATCAGAAATGCATTAAAACTCTTATAAGTGTATTCAAAATGCAGATGAATTTCCATATATAAACAGTAGAGTTACATAGCAAATGTTATATATGTTTTGTGGCAAACTTTCCCATTCTTTAGTTCAGAAGAACAGGGCTATGGGAAACAATGAGCAGTTAAAGTTAAGAAACCAGATGAAAATAAGAGAGTATATAATGTTGTATAATCAGAATTAAATATGGCAATCATCTGTGAAATAAACTGACGCAGAAGCATAATGTGAAAGTACTTGACATGGAATCATGAAATCAAATCAAAACACACACCCGCTGATTGTGGCCACTCTATAAAGTATCTGGAGCTTAAGCTACCAACCAAATTAAGATTACAACTTCACTTCAAAAGGAGAAACAAATAAAATGATGAAACATGTTAACTCCGGCCTCTTATTTTTCGGGTCACTCTGTTCAGTGCGTCAAGCAGTCTTCATCCTTCAAATATATGACCCAACATCTCCTCCAAAACGTTAGGAGTGGTGTTTCTGCGGCTAACCTGCTCTGCTAGCTCCGGATGCTCCTTCAGATAGTCGCGATAACTTGAGACGACTCTGTCGGCAATAGCTCTCCGCAGAACATCTCTGAGCTGAGGGTCTGGAACCTTCCAGAACTTCTGTTCTTGGTACGTTTTATTAAACACTGACTCGAATTTAGCCAGTGAGGAGGTGTTGATCCAACGATGGAGCGGTCCAGGGAAATGTGATTTCGGTATACAAGACAACACATGTCCCCAAGAAACATCAAGATAACTATCCATATAAGTTTGGCATTCATATGTAAGTTCCCAATCATGTCCAGGTTGACATGGCTCAATCATCTGTGCTGCAAAACAGGAATTGTTGAACAGGAAGAGGTACCTCAAGCTTGGATCTGAGCATAGCTCCGATTTTCTCACGAGCAGGTCTTTCAGATAACCGATCGTGTCGTATCTCACGTTCAAAATGTTTGTGCTGAAATGCGTGCAGGCCTCTGCTTCGCCCAAGGACACGATGCAATCCACAATCCATCGAGTGTTTCTGTGAACCTCGCCTCCACCTCGCGGAATCTCGATAGCCCATGAGTCGTCATTCTCGACGAGTGTCCTCAGCTTCTTCATCGTGCTAGATATGGCCTCTTTTAGCTTGTACGCTGCTAGTGCTAGTGGTAGTTTCAAGGCGTACAACAAAGGAAAGAGAACCGACTCCGAATAGCACGGGGCATTTTCCATGAGGACAATTGCCTTACGGACGCATACATACAGGTCTAACACGATCCATAGATTCTCCGCCTTCCAAGCAGGGACCATGGCGTCGAGGAAGATGTGCATCTTGAAAATGCTCGCTTCGCCAAACTGTTTGACTCCTTTTATCTCGTGGCGAGTGGATTGCAGCTCTACTGTACTGTAAACGATCATAGTGAGGCCTCGGATCCACCTGTCGACCAAATCTTGCAGCGACGACCCCGAAGTATTTTGGATCTGGAGCTGCCACTGCGAGTCATCCTCCTGGTGGATTTGCAGAAGCAGAACCCAGCCAACGTCGAGCTCGAAGAACCAAGTCTCCAGCACACGGTCCTGGTCGTCGCTGCATACATGTGTTGGCGTGGCAGGCACCATGTCGAACGGCTGTTGCAGCCCCGAGAACCAATTGTTCAGCTCATCGTCCGCGTCGCCATTGTATCCGAGTGCTGCTTGCCCGGGAGACGCGTCGCTGAATGCTTGGACCATTCGCTGGGTGTACCCGTCGCTGAACATCCGGCGAGCGATCGTTTTGAGCTCCTGGGTGCCGATATCCGCTGCAGCGGCGGACGCAGAACGGGAGGAGCAGCCAGAGTTGTTGGACGGGTAAGAGTTGGAGGTACCAGAGTCGCTGCAGTAGCTGGATCCGCTATGGCCGGACTGGGAGTGGGAGAAGAGAGTGGACCTTATCTGTGTTCCAGACACGGCGACGCGCCGGATCAAGTCGCGGTAGGGGCTGCACGGCGAGTTGGCCGCAGTGGGGCAGTGCATGCTCTCCTCCGGCACGGCAGCAAGCCTCCCCGCCATGCTCTATTGTGGATGTTGGACTCCCTTTTTTGGTGTATGTGGATGGACGCTCTGCCGAGATCGTGAGAGAACTGTGACAAGTGCAGACCCGGGAAACCCCGAAAGAGTACTAGTACGCCGGAAACGCGTGAGGACGAGCGACAAGTGCAGCAGGACCGGCCCGGGTAGTCAACACTCAGCACCAACTCCAGGAACGCGAAAACTCCAGGAACGCGAGGTCGACGAAGCTTTTTTTTTTTTTGAGGCTTAAAGGTCGACGAAGTTTCCAGGAGCTTAATCGGATGAATGATTCGTTGTGCCTACTCGCATGAAATGGCCCGGGCCAACGCTTTGGGTCCTAATTGGCGGCCGTGATAGTTTAATTTAGTGTTTGTTTGTCCTAGAAAAACAGTAATAGCCTCCCCTCTCGTGCCAAAACAGAGCAATCCAATATTTATTTTTACACTTTTCCTATTCTACAGCTAGCTGTTTTCTAATTGGGAAACAGCTACTTTCTGGACCGTTTGATATTCTGTCCGAATCTCACCACTATCAACCTCAATTATCCTTTTCTTCTCTGTCTCTTTTGAGTCAACGAGTCCTTTTCTTCTCTGAGTTTTTTTGTTTCATTTTCGTGCTCCAGTCCGGTGCTCTTCTCGTCTTTTCGCTTGAGAGGGAGAGGGTCGGAGGCGATGGCGGAGAGGTCGTCGCCGCCGCAAAGCTAATCCGGCGCTGGTGGGGGCGGTGCTTCCCGAGCCGAGGATACACCGTCGGAGAGAGCGGCGACCGCGGAACCGGCGCTTGATTCGTTGGAGAGAGCCGCCGCTCCCCTCCATCGCCGTCCAACGGCGAAGAAATCGTCATTTCGCGAGCGTGAAACGCTTGTGCGCCGCCGTCGAGATGGGTATCCCTCCCTCTGCGCTGCCCTGTCCTCTGATTTCGTTTTAATCTAGCTTGCATCGCGTTCGGATGTGGATTTTGGCGGATGTACCGGAGTTCTTGGATATTAGCGTCAGGGAGCTCTCCTCAGTCGTTGTAGTCTCGCGCTGATGCTTTTGTGTTTGCACTTGCTGAAGATTAGTTTAGGATTCAGTTCTGGTGATTATGTTAGGCTTTAGATGATTTTAGGTTAGGCTGATTGTATGCACAGACCGACGGTGTGCTCGTATGTGGGATGAGTTCGAATTTAGTCATTTTTTGTGTTCAGTATATGAGAATTTTAGGGCTGCATTGAACTTTTCTTTGTTAGCTTACTGTGAAATTGCTAATTCACAAAATGCTCTTATGCCTTTTTGATCTCGTGCAATAGGTTAGCCCTAGTGAAATGCTTTTCTTTGTGATTAATTTGAATATATTTTCATCCTCTCAGATTACTTTTGTGTGTAGCCTTTTGTTCAACCAAGCTTGGGTCACTCTGTAAGGCACGAATACAGATAGACTGGGAGATCTATATGATCTGTAGCGCAAATTAATATCAATGTAAGTAATCACAGAATCATAATATATATCAGCTCCACAAGTGCATGCTCTAATAATACTTAGAACCAGCGGAAGAAATTTGTGTTAATTTCTTACAATTGATTTCGGAAGCACATTGAAACAGAGCTAGCAACTTCTGTTAGCTGCAAGTAAAAGCATGTTATAGGCATATGCTAGTTACAGAGCATCCTTATTCAGTCATTCAGTGCTCTAATTGCTCAATGATTGCTTACTCAGGCATGTGCTTGCTCTTGGAATCCCTGATGTGTTCGATTTTCAGGTTGTACATATATTCATGTACTTTAGTTGTCTTGGTAAAGCTTGCGGGGACTTTACCGAAATCAATCGTTATTGTAAGCTATAGCGTAGTGCTGAGAAGGCAGAAAAGGTAGCATGTTGATAGATATTGGAGGGACTTGTTTTAGGATTGCTAGCATACCAACTCGAGAGGGTTGGCCGTAGGCCAAACGTGTAATGTCCAGGGAACAAGAAAATCATACTGATAGATTTTGCTATGCTGTTCTAGGATCAATCTTATTTTCTGTTGTTTCCTGAGGATGATAAAGTTGCTAGCTACCGAATCGTTTTCAGTTAACGTGGAGAAATTTTTTTAGTGGTGGGAAATTTGAAAGAATAGGAGAAGAGTGCAGTATGATGCTAATGCTAGGCGACTATGTGTATCTATTGGCAAAGGTTGGTGATAAAGCCCTGGACAAAAATATGGGTGAGGTTGCAGTGCTGCTCCTGGCACAAACAGTGTTGACTGTTGTGATGCTAGATCATGTATGATGAGAAAATTAAAAGTGACTGGTGGAGATTTAGTCTGCTAATCGATTGCAGCTAGCCATATATGATCTGTTCGTGGGTAGCAATATATATTCAACTGATTGAGTTTTTGATTATGTGAAAACCAATACGTCGGGTTAATGAGCATTTTCTTTATGTGCTGGTACTTTTTTATCTCTACTATAGACTCTTCTGGTCTGCTATTGGAAGATCTCAATATCAATCACAGAAAAGCACCTAGATCAAAACGTTTTGATTTCTCAGTCTCTTGGTCCTTATTTTCTCGGTCTTTCTTAGTTCTTCAGTTTTGTTTCAGTCTATATTTTCGTAAGTCTCTCATTACTTCAGTATCTCATTAAATTTTCTTAAGTATCTCACTTCTTCAGTATCTCATTATATTTTCTTAAGTCTCTCATTACTTCATTATTTTATTTACTTCATTTCTCTGCATTTCTTCAGTCTCTCCTTATATTTTCTTAAGTCTCTCAATCATTCATTATTTGAGTCTCTTCTCATTAAGTTTCTTCAGTCTCTTCTTTCCTTAATCTTTCATTATTTCATTCCTTCAGTTCATTTTCCTAAGTCACTCTTTTTATATTTCCTTCAGTTCTTCATTACCTCAGTCACTCATATTTTGCATTTCACTTGCCTAAGTCCTTCAGTTCATTTTGCTAAATATCTCTTTATATTTTATTCAGTTCTTCATTACTTCAGTCACTCATAATTGGCATTTCACTGGCCTAAGTCCTTCAGTTCATTTTCCTAAGTCACTCTTTATATTTCCTTTAGTTCTTCGTTACTTCAGTCACTTATAGTTGCCACTTCACTTGCCTAAGTTTCTCATTAATTCAGTTTCTTCAATTTTCATTTGGTCCTAATTGTCTTCAGCTTTGTTTCTTTTGAGTCTATCTTTCTTCATTCTGAATTTTCTCTTTTCCTAGTCTTTTGTTTCTCAGTCTATCATTCTTTATTCTGGATTCTCTCTTTTCTTAGTTTCTAGTTAATCTTTGTAGTATTAGTCTTATTTTCTCAGTATTTCTTATCTTAGTCCTATCATTTCTCAGTGTTGTTTCTCTGTACAGATATATGTTCATTTTTTCATCGTCAAAATCAAGAACATTGCTGGTATTGATGCCATATAGGAAGGTAGCAGCTGTATGGCGCTATTTTTATTCAGGAGAATTAAAGACAACGAGCGGATTAGATCTTGCCTTTGTTTGTGCTCATACCGATGAGGAAATGCTAAGCACATGCTGAATCCACGAGTTGAGCTAGCTGCTTTAGTTTGTACAGTTCAAATAAATAACTGTATAATGGTATGAATGGCTTAATCTATATTCTATCATTGTATGCGCTTATGCATATCCTTAGTTTCAGGGCTTATGAATTGTAATTTTCATGCACAACTTCATCCTCGTGTTTGTGCTAGGTGGGGATTGGAGGTCCCATTGCTGCTCCTGCTTTTGATGGCAACTCTGTTGGGATGAACTACTCTACTACCAAACAAAGATAGACCCCATACATATATAGGCCTTCAGTTCATAAATTCATGTGATTTCGTTGGATGGTCAGGTATGCACACTTTCAGTTTTGGTGAACCACACACTCTTTTTGGCTTACTCATGCTTCTCTCTCTCACTGCAACCTATACTACATCTCCCTGCCCTATTTCTATTTGAGTTTTTGTAAGGTGTATCATTCTGAAAGCCAAACAACATCTTCCAAGGTTTAAAAATTTCTCCCCAAAACTACCCCATTAATTAGCTATTATGTACTTGTGCAATTTTTTTACTTCTCATGTTGCTCTGCATCTGTGGTCATCTCATCATGTAGCCCAACAAGCTGCATTTGCATTGTACTAGATTACAATTGTTATCTTACGCTGGCGCTAATACATATTTGTGCTACACTCTTTAACTTGCATTAAACCAGACCCATGGTGAAATTGTTATCAATTTTCTTAAAATTCTCTGCTGTGAAATATCTCCAACTATTTGGTGCTCCCATGTTCTACATTTCCCTTGTTTAATAGCTCATTTTATGTATGGTCTGTGATATCGTTTCTTTTGTGGATTTATAACAGTGAGTTTTCCACATCGTGATGCAGTGTTAATGAAGAGGTTGATGACGCTGTAACAGAAAGAATTGAAAGTCATTTTTGAGAATCATGTATGGCTTGTGATATTTTTTCTGTCATGTTCGATGGGGAGTTGTGGTGTTGTTCAATGGGTTGGGGCTGCTCGCTGAGCTGTGGTGTGGTTCGCTGGAGCTGTGGTGTGGCTCGATGGGCTGTTCGCTGGGCCGTGGAAAACGTTCGCTGGGCCGTGGAAAACGTCAAAGCTTAGCTGGACTCAAAACTGAAACTCAATATTTTTGAGCTGACTCAAAACTGAGCAGCTGACAACGTGTCTGTTTTGGCGTGAATGAAACAGGCAGTATTTTTTGTTCTCAGGACAGCTGTCATTTCCTGATTGGTTTTGGAATCTTTCTATTTTTAAATGGGAGTGATGCACACGGCCGTTTTTTCATTAAATAAAGTTGTCCAAGTATGTAAAGGTACGTAATTATTACAAATCATTGATCACTCAGAGTTGAAACAAAAATAAGGCAGAAGAAGATCGACAAGCTAAACATCTAGTCTTCTATCATGATGCCACCCATTCTGGGAGAAGATAACCCGAACGGCCGCCATCATTCGAGTGCATCCGGAATCCATAAGATCCCGCTGGGCGTCTGGTAGCAGCAGTGACCATGAGTGCAAAAAGTGAGGGGTTTGAACCTTATTAAAGACAATATCATTCCGGTAGTTCCAAATAGTCCAAAGAAAAGCCGACATGCCGATACGTATACGCGTTTTAGTGGTTTATCCACCTCATTTAACCAGCTTCCAAACATATTAGAAACACTAGTCGGAGGTGTTATATTAAAAGTGAAATGTACTAACCTCCATATGTTTTAACAAAATAGCAGGATATAAACAAATGTTATACAGACTCCTCTTATCGCAAAAGGCACATTTTTTACATCTAGTCCATTGTCTTTTAGCCAAATTATCTTTAGTCAACAACACCTTTCTATTTAACAACCATAGGAAGATCTTTTTCTAGTCTCCACAGGTTTTTGCGCAAAAATACCGTATGTCCATTCATGTAATCCGTATAAAGAGATTTAATAGAGAACAACCCATATGATGATAACTTCCATTTAAAAGTGTCTATGTCGTGCGAAAGTTGGACCTGCATTAGCCGTTCCACTAATAGTAACCAAGCAACCCTCTTATCACCTATAATAGCCCTCCTAAACTGCAGATTCAAAGGGGTCGTGTTCATAACTTGTGCTACCAAAACATTTTTATGTAGCACAATATTATAAAAACTCGGGTATTGTGAGGAAAGCGGGGCGTCTCCCAGCCAAGTATCCTCCCAAAATCTGATTCGCGAACCATTACCCACTACAAACGACTCTCGAGCGAAAAAAATCATACTTAACACTCATGATCCCCTTCCAAAAAGGAGAGTCAGTCGGTTTTGCCTCGACTTGTGACAGCGTTTTGCCATTAATATATTTGTTGCAAAGTAATTCTTGCGAAAGTCCCTCTTCTGTCAAGATTTCAAATAGTCATTTGCTAAGTAGACTTCTATTATTAGTTTCTAAAACCTCAATCCCAAGACCCTCTGGATTTTTGGACGACATATGATATTCCATTTAGTTAATCTATATTTTCTCTTCTTTTGATCACATTGCCAGAAGAAACGAGACCGATAGAAATCCAATCTTTTATGTACTTTGACGGGTATTTCAAAGAAGGGTAATAAGAACATGGGCAAACTGGTTAGAACCGAATTTATAAGTACTAGACGATCTCCGTATGAGAGCATCTTTCCAATCCATGCTCGCAATTTCTTTTTGAACCTATCCTCTACCAGTTTGCATTCCTTGTTTAAAATCTTTTTGTGGTGAATAGGAATAACGAGATTCTTGAGCAACCCCAGAAAAGAAAACAAAAAGACCTCTCCTTTTTGCAAGCTTTCGCTTCGGAGCCGTTTCTTAAACATTTTCCTCACCTGGCCCGAGTTGTACTTATATATGCAGACAACTATGGTTGCAGCTGGGATGGAATCGGGACTCCCGCTTCCCACCTGGTCAAATACCCCACTTATCCCATGGTCCCACTACCCACTACCCCACTAACTGGAATTTTAATGGGCTATCACCAGATAATCCCACTCCTCCCACCTAATCCCACCATCTAAATCAGATAGGATTCAATCTTCCGGCGGGGACGACCAAGAGTCCAAGATCCCGTCCGGCTAGCCACGCCCTCCGCGCCCTCCACCCCGCGCCGGCCGCCCTGGCCGCCTCCTCCGCGCCGGATGCCATGTCGTCGAGGCGTCCCGCGCCGGCCTCCGCGCCCTCCGCGGCCGGCTGGCCCTCCGCGCCGGCCGGCTCTTCGCACCGCGCCGGCCTCCATGCCATCGAGCGGCTGCCTCCTCCACGCCGGATGCCACGCCCTCCGCGGTCGTCTCGCCCTCCGCCTCCTCCGCGCCGGACGCTACGCCGTCGAGGCGTTCCGCGGCCGGCTCGCCCTTCGCGCCGGCCGTCGAGGCGCCCTGCTTTGGCCACCAATGGCACGACGTACCTAGGTGGACTTGTGCGAGCGGCAGTGGCTCTCGAACGTGATGTGCGAGTGCCTGAGCCTGGGCAGGCTCGGAGTCGGCGTCGACCTGGTAAACGCGCCGGCCGACGTCTCCTGGCCGCGGTCGCGGCCGTGTATGCCCTCCGCGGCGCCCTCCCCGCCCTTTATCTAGGGTCTCCGGCCGTTGGTCATGGCGCCAATGGCGGACACGCCCGGTGGCTGGTCGATGGGCGTCCCGTCCTTCAAGCCTCCGTAGCCGGTGCCTGCAGGTGCTGCCGCGATGCCGCAGGCGCCGCCCACCGCCATTGCAGGTTGCTCCTCTGAGGGCTGTCCGTGCTGGGCTTCGGCTGGAAGGATGGGGGAAGAGATGGGTGATAGCTTCCCATCGGGATTAGTGGGATCCGGTGGATTAGGTGGGACTTGACCCATTTGACCCGTACGGGATAGGTGGATTTGTTAACCGGGATAATTGGGTAATTTGGAGTGGGATGGGAGGACAGGTGGCATGCCCATCCCACTTGCAATCTTACAGACAGCTGACTTGTAGACTTGAGCTTAGATTTCACTTTTGGACTGTCTGAACATGTGTTGTTCTACATCTTGCCGTCCCGCCGGATCCTATCATCAGTTCATCACGAACTTGATGCTCTGTACCGTGACCGCGACTACGAGATGACCGCTAGGGTGTCGTATTTGACTATTTGAGTGAGGGTCTCGTCTTACATGCTTGCGCTAGCAGGCAGGTTTCCGAATTTTGCAGTACAAATGGTGTGGGCCTTACCCCTTTGAATTCATCACGATTCTACTGTCTGTTTATTGTGCGGCATTCATATCGTTGCTTCACATGTACCTGTACGAGACCTTTGGCTTCTGGAGACGCTTATGACACAGAAACGATCAGCCGATATCCCAAAACCCGCTAGACGTCAATAGCCATCAGCCACAGACAGTGGCGGAGCTACGAACAAATGGTTTGGCGGGCAGCATTACTATTTTTTTTCATACGACTTCAGAGAAGCCAGGTTCCACTGTCACCTCTGTATCGAAAGGTAAGATGTTTTACTCTTTTGGACCGGCATGTATTTAGATGTGTTTTAGTATAACATGCAAATAAATCTACACATTAAAATATGTCTACATACATGTAGTTCAGAAAAGGCTAAAACATCTTGCATTGAATATAAGAGAACAGAGTTTATCTAAACCGAAAACAGAAGCTCCTCTAGGCAATGGCGACGATATTGACCAAAAGAAGGGACTAAGAATCTGTCTGTGTTAGGATGGTTAGGTGGGTGGTTGTACCCCAAGCTCACTAGAGTTTAAACCCCATAATGTTTGGCACTGGTATTTCTCATTTAGGCGGAATATTCTTCAGTGGGAGGCGACGTTCCCGTCGACAGCGAGGCGACTGTGGTGATTTCATCAATCTCAAGACCCAACCGTTGACTCAGTCTTCCGGGTGCTCATAGGGGTAGTGTGTGCGTGCGTACGTTTATAGGGGTGAGTGTGTGCACGTGTATGAGAGAGTCTGCATTGTACCGTGTTTAAAAAAAAAAGGACTCTCAACCTGGGATGACGCGCATTGCAGAGGAGTGCAACTGTGCAAGGGAGCCCTAATGGCGAGCTGGCTCACGCAGTGGCCAGTGGGACAAGTATTTGGCAAGAAATAGAAAAGTCAAATCATAACACATATGGGCCGATGAAATTCGGAATACAACTTCAGTTCCAAAGTTCAAAAAAAAATCTGAATACAACAATGAAACATAACTTTGGTCTTATTTATATCGTGAATCTGTTTGATACTTCAAGGAGTTTTCAGCCTTCGAATAGCTCTGCCAACATCTCCTCCAAAACCTCGGGACTGCTGCTTCCTTGGCCAACGTGTTTCTGAAGCTCCGGATGCTCCTCTAGGTAGTGACGGTAACCGGAAACAACTCTTGTACTGATAGTTTTCCGCAGCTCATTTCTGAGCAAAGGGTCTGGAACCTTCCAGAACTTGTGAGCCTGGCAAGTTTTGCGAACTGCAAGCTCGAATTTGGCTAGTGAAGAGGTCTTGATCCAACGATGGATCGGTCCAGGAAATCTCGATTTCCGTATGCAGGACAGCACATCTCCCCATGAAACATCGAAATAGCTATGCATGTACTTTTCACATTCAGGGGCTATCTTGTCTCGTTTATAGCAGATAGAGAAACGTTTATAGCAGATAGAGAAACGCGAAGGCTCACACTGCTGATCTACGAAATGGGAATTGTTGAGCAGGAACAGGTATCTGAGGCTTGGATCGGAGCATAGCTCTGATTTTCTCGAGAGCAGATCCTTCAGATAAACAATGGTGTCATTTCTCAGGCCCTCGAAACCTCTGTTGTTCTTGTAAATGGGCCCAATGTGATCCATCATAGTCACTGCCTTTTCCATGTACAAGATGGAACTCACCATCAACCGGGCGTTCCTGTGAACCTCGCCTCTTCCTCGCAGAATATCTATAGGCCTATAGCCCACAGGTCGTCATCCTCCACGAGTGTCCTCACCTCCTTCATCGCGCTGAATATGGCATTGTTTAACCTGTTCCCTTCCCTCGCCAGCGAGCTGCGCATCTCGTTGAATAGGATACTGCTTTCTGTATGCATCGAAACCGGTATAATCATGTATGTGTTAGAGTATGGCATATACGGATTGTTACGGTAGGTTAGGATAGAGATAGGATTTGTTTCCATACGGTCCTAACTTGTCTTGTATTCCAAGTCGGTCCATTGTACGTCTATATATACTCGTCCATGAGGCTCAATAATACATCCATCATATTCCGCATATCTCTCTCTATCGTTCTACATGGTATCAGAGCGGCACGACCTCTGACCTAGCCGCCGCCGCGCTTCCGCATCGCGCCGCCCCCGGGGAGATCGATCTCCATGATTTCTCCCGGGGGCCACGCCGCCCGTACCTAGGGTTCGTCCGCCGTTCATGTTGATCGGCTGCCCTAGCGTCTTTTTTTTCCGGTCTCTTGATCCGGTTTTTCTCTCTTTTGCCAGTCATTTTTGATCGGCGTTTCTTTTTTGGTTTTCCGATCTAAGATCGGTTTGCGTCGCCCGCCACCGCCGTTGTCTTCTCGCGCCTCTACTCCGACAATGGCATCGACCTGCGCCGGCCCCCTCCTCGACAACCGGCTATCGCGGACGACATGCCGACGCCGACTCCGCACCGACCGGCTCGTCTTCCCCGACCGCGCAGCAAGGCCGGACACGCCGTCCACGGGACGTCTCGACGTGTCGCCGCCGGCTTCTCTCGCTTGCAAGGTCTCCATCGCCGGTTCGTCTTCACCGTCATCGACCGGGACTTCATCGACAACTTCGCCATCGACTCCGATCTGCGCGTCGTCATCGCCGCCATGGCACGTTCCACGCTGCGTTGGTCTGATCAACCGATCGCGCGCCTGCACCGCCAAGCACGTCCCCGAGCACGCGCCTACCACCGATCGAGCTACAGGCTGCCGCCGTGTCGCCCCTTCGGGCCGCCGCGCCGCCGCCATTGGTCCATGTTGCCGGCAGCCAACGCGCCTTCCCAGGCGTGTACGCCGCTGGCGACACCCGCCGTCGCCCCGACCCGCGCACTGCTGCTGCGTCGCCCCTTTAGGCTGTAGCGCCGCGGCACGCGGTCCTCTTCGCCGTCCCTGCGCGTCGACTTCTACGTGGTATGCGCCGCGCTGACTCCCTCGGCATGGGAACGCCACCGTCCGCACATGGTCTTCGTCAAGCCGTCGGGTTCTTTCTCGCCTACTTCGAGTAACGCCGCCGCCATCTACAGGTAACCTGCATGGCCACCTCAGGCCGTCGCAGGTCCCGCCGACCACCCCTTGTCCAGGCGTCCAGCATGGCCTCGCCGCCGCCTTCGCCGCCTTCTACATCTTCGTCCACCACGACCACGTCACCAGCGTCATCATCCTCGTCCCCGACTACGTCTACTCCGACAACCGCGGACGACATCGGCACCTTCTACCCCCCGCTGATTGGCGCCGCAATCGTCGTCGAGTCCTCCTCTGCTGGCCCCTCCGACGCTGGCGTATGGTTCACGGTGGTCCCTGCCCCCGCATGCACGGTACTGGCAACACCGGTGCGTGCCTTCGTCCCCGACGTGTCCCCGGGTCTGGCAAGCCCGGGTCGGCGCCTCGTCTACATCGGCCTCGACAACGTCTTCGGCATCGGCTTCCTCCTCTACGACTGCCTCGACCACGTCACCGATTTCTTCTATGCGTACTCGGTTCTGGCAAAACCGGAGTATGCCTTCGTCCCCGACGTGCGCCTTGTTCCGGCAAAACAATGGCCGCACCTCGTCCTCGACGGCTCGTACTGCGTCGTCCCCGGCATCGGCATCCTCGACGACTGCCTCGACGCGTCCCCGTCACTTTCCTCGCGTACTATGCGCAAGCGGCTTCTTCTGCGTCTACCTCGACACCGGCAACCCCGACCACGACATCGACCACGGCAACCTCTCGCACGGCTACCACGACCAAGGCTGCACCGCCTAACGCTCTCGGCTCCCTCGACATCGGCAACAAGGGATACCACCTCGCTTAAGCACTCATCAGCTTCCTCTACAGTCCAAGCTCCGGGCCGCGACACCGTCCACGACGTTCCCGCTCCTACTGCGGGGGGATGTCAGCCCCTGGATTCTACTTCGGCTTATCTCCAGTCTGACCGTCCGCGACGTTCCAGTTGTTCACGACGCTACCGCTACGACTGCGGGGGGATGTTAGAGTATGGCATATACGGATTGTTACGGTAGGTTAGGATAGAGATAGGATTTGTTTCCATACGGTCCTAACTTGTCTTGTACTCCAAGTCGGTCCATTGTACGCCTATATATACTCGTCCATGAGGCTCAATAATACATCCATCATATTCCGCATATCTCTCTCTATCGTTCTACAGTATGACGTGCAGACACATACATACATGTCTAGCACGGCCTGTAGCTTCTCTGCCTTGAGAAAAGGGATGATAGCATCGACGAAGCCAAGCATCTGGGTGATGCTGGCTTCGCCAAACCGTGCGACTCCCTCCACCTCGTTGTTATGGTCAGGAAAGACCAGCTCCCCTATGCTGTGGACGATAACGCTGAGACCTCGGATCCACCTCTCGACCAAGTCTTGCAACGACGATGCCGACTTGTCTTGGACCCAGAGCTGCCACTCTGAGCCATGCTTCTTCTCGCGGATTTGGAGAACCCACACTACACCACGGTATACAATTAGAGGTACTTTGACTGGGGCATTTTTCAAAGTGCCCCAAAAGCCAACAATTAGGGGCAGTTTATCAATATGCCCCAATAGATATGATATTTTGGGGCACTTTAACAAAGTGCCCTTAAATGTCATACCTTTTGGGGCACTTTGATAAATTGCCCCTAAATGTCATACCTTTTGGGGCACTTTGATAAATTGCCCCTAAATGCCATACCTTTTGGGGCACTTTGATAAAGTGTCCCTAAATGTCATAACTTTTGGGCACTTTGACAAAGTGCCCCTAAAGCTCAGTATCCCAAATCATAACTTTGCAAATACTTAGAAGGACAAACTAAACATCACAACAACATATTACACTTCATAACTTAGCAATTCACATCAAAAGTTTAAACCACAGTTCACTTGCCATATAAACAGTCCACAACTTAGTCTTAAATGGAGTCCATATATACATTCCTTACCACATAGTTACTACTACCAAAATGCATCCAAAGCTCGATTCAATTGGGACCAAAAGGTGTTGAATGACAAAAACAGACATCAACTCTTCCTTCATCACAACAATATTAATAGTGGACAAGAGAACAGTGAGACACTTCAGATCTCGCAGTCATGGCACCAATATATCAGGTTATACTATTTTCACGGTGAACTGACATCACATATTTATCTTCAGAAATATATAAACTACGTACTACACAGAGCATCGACGCAAAATTACGCTAGAATGACAGTACAGAAATATGTCTCTTGAAAACCATGCTTCATATATAAACAAAGAGTCGCCCTTCCACTGCATAAGGCTTCCAGCGACTGGACCATCTACACAACACAAAGCCAATCCTACGTTCTTTGCGCCTTTGACAGCAACACCGTAGATGGATCTGTAAGAGAATCGACCATCTGAAAAAAGGTTATTAATTGCAAGAGACATATGTATCTAAATTGCTCACTAATTTATTTTGTAAGAGAATCAACAATATGCCACTCAACTAGACCTTATTGTTAAATATTAATAAGCATCTCTGGATTATATCACCATATCTACCTCCTGTGCAAAGGGAAACCATATGCAACTCAACCGATAGTATGGTACCATAACTGCATTCTACCAAAGAAGTTCATACCTAAGTAAAGATGGCAACTAGACACCCTAAATGGTCAATATTGATGATGCTTCATACTATGAAATAATTTCTCCGTCATATTTTTTATAAAGGAGCCAGGTCTAGGCATAAATAGAGATATCAATCTGTGGGGAAAGCATTTGCACAAGCAAATGCCGTGTAGTTTGTTCTACTGCCCAAAGCAAACCAATGAGGAGGATGAAGGTCTCAACCTGCAAGCTGAAACAGAGCATGTCACTGATGCAAAACTAAGCCACATATAATGATGACAATGGGTAGGGTATGGGGCGGGTAGAGCAATACCATACCCATAACCGTATAGTCAACGGGTACAAAACTATACCCATACCCGTACCCACGGGTATGAAACTTTACCCGTACCCATACCCGGCGGGTACCCATACCCGTTGGGTACCCAACGTGTAGACCAAATAGTGCACATGTTATACATAATTTTACATTTATCGTTAACACATTGATAAAAGAAAAAATATTTATCTCAACTCAATAACATATATTTGAGTACATGACAATTATCTAAACTTAAATTGACAATTGATGAAAACTTTACCAATAAATGTTGGACCTCCATAGGTTAAGTATATAAACGGGCAGGATATGGGTATACCCACGGGTACGAGGTTATACCCGTGCCCTACCCATGACTTAACGGGTAGGGTACAGGTACTACCCATGCGTATAAAATTATGCACATACCCTACCCATGCGGGTACGGTACCCGCGGGTACGTACCCATGGGTAAAATTGCCATCCTTAGTTGGCCCACATATCCATCACTCAGCTCTAGCCTCTAGCTTCACCACCGCCGGGAGTCATTGTTGGCAAGGTAAGAGAGGTCTGGTTGGGAGGTCAGGAGCGCCGGCAGATTGGTCTGCATGCTGAAGAAGAACAAAACAACCTGAATTAGTGAGAGTGACAATACCATGACATCCATACTTTTCTGCACACTTGCCTCTGTGGAACTGTAACAAACAACAAAAAACAAAAACACATTATCTTCGAATTTTCCCATGGTCGTTAAACACTACTTTTTTTGAACCTGAACGGCGGGAGCTCTGCCTTTGCATTAAAAATAGAAGAGAAAGAGGCGTACATCCATGCCTCAAGATCGAACAACAGACTGATCGATCAGGCAACCCGACAGAAAAAAACAAAACAACAACACACGCGTTAAACACTACTTATACTTATAGAAAGTCAGCATTTTATTTAGGAGTACTGACATAACAGAAGATTGAGAAACCAAAAGAAAGAGGCAGAAATGAGTTGACCATAACAAATTAATTAATACAACAATTATGTATTTCAGATTTCATTAGAATGGAACACTACTGATTCCAAGTTCAGAACAACTAGAAATAGTCTGATCATTAGAGCAAGGGGTGGCTAAGAGAATCATCCTGGACTCGTCCCCTCTGCTAGACCCGATTACTAGATGAGAGAGAAATAAAAGGGTGAAGAAAAGAGACCAGCAACAGCTCACTTGCATGGTGTTGGTGTGATACGTGAGAGAAAAATGATTTTTAATGAGAAGAACTGCATAGAGTGAACTACACACTGTGGATTTTGACTAAGCTTAAAGCTGACTCCATGTGTCAGTATAGCCACGCCAAACCGAACTAAACGATGTGCTTGCTCTTACTAACCAATTAATGCACAACAAAGCAAAAAAATCAAGTACTAATCCTGTGTTACAATTTTATTGCCGATTAAGTATGGTCAGATCCCGTGATCCTTTGGTGTGGTATGTATGCTAATATAAATTATGCCATTACTATTTTTCTTACTGGAAAGCCATCTTTTCCACACAACATTTCACAAAGTGAAGATATCAGATTGGCAGCGTAGATAACATTTGTTTCAAGATGTGTTTCAACCATCCATTAGAAGGCACATTAATAAATTCTACAAAATCGTACAGTGCAGAACCACTATCCATCAAGACCCTTTTATATCTGCATTGAATACAACAAGAGCTTACTACCATTGTCCAACAATTCGACTTTCATGTCAGCCTATAGTAAAAATAAGCTACAGAAATTAGCACTGACATTTCTAGGTGACAAGATAGTTATGATCATTTGTCAGTGAGCAAATAAATTATGCCATTAGAAAATGCAAATGAATGATATATGGATTGTTGCAATAAATATACTACCATTACCTGGTTACAAGTGGTATATTTGTTCTGGATATGTCAGGTTGTTTTAAGGAGATAATATCCAACAATATCCGGCCACTTTAGAGCAACAATATACTGTCAGTGTGGACTTTGAGTACGCACAGTATTTTACAATGCTAGCGGTATCTACAGATCTTGACCACATGTATAATTAGAATGTCGATACGAGAAGTGACTGAAGAAAGTAGGCATTTCTAGTGTTTGTATGCAAATAGGTCATAGGTCTAACACAATTAGAATGCTGGTATGAAATTAGACTGAAAAAAGTAAGGCATTTCTAGTTATGAACCCAACTTCCTTTGCTCACCTCGTGGTATAGAGACGAAAGCCTGAGCACATCCAGATCGGCGAGGTCGCCACGGAAGCCTCCGGCGAGGAAGAGGATGCCGGAGGAGGCGCCGCCAGGGTCCCGTTCAGGCCGATGAATCGCGCGCAGTTTAGCGCGCCGAGGCACGAGGGGAGCGCGGTGGTTGAGGTGCTGCTGCTCGGGTCGGCGGGAGGCGGCGCCGCGAGAGCGAGGGAGCCGGCGACAGAGAGGTGCCTGCGTCTCGTGTGTCTGGGGATTAGGTACGGCGGCTTCATTTAGAAATGTTGAAGGGACTAAATTGAAAAGTGGCGACCAACTGCAAGTCTGCAACTGTCCAGGAAGGACTGCGGCTGCGGGTTCATTTTGGAAAACCTCAGGGTCACCTCGCATCGTCGTCACGCACAAGCCTCTCTCCCTCGATCCCCTCCTTTCGCGCCCGTGATGCGCCGCCGCCGCTTGCTCCGGCCATCGTCGCCCCCTCCGCCGCGGCCGCTTGCCTGCGATGTTCTACCTCAATCTCCTCCGCGAGTCCCCCACCCCCGCCAAGCCGTTCCGCCCCGGGCATGACGCCGTGGCTAACCCTAGCTTCGGGCTTGGCTTGGTCGCCTGAGCGATTCCTGCGCCGCCGCGCCCCCTCGTCGTCTACGGCCCCCTCCTCGAACGAATGCCTCCCGCTGCTTCCCTCTACGTCGTCCACGAACTCTTCCTCGACCTCCCGTGTTCCTGCTCCTCCTCGCCGCCTCGATACCGTGCGGTTTGGCGTGACCGTGTGGTGGCCGACGCCGCCGCTCGATGGTGCTGCTGCCCGCTCGGCGTGCTCTTCGCGGCCCTGCTCCTTTGACCCAATCCCTTCGAGCTCCTCCAGGTAATGCCTCCAGCTCAACTCTCCAGGTAAACTCGAGCTGCACATCACCTGTTCGACAGAATATCCGCGAGAAATTTAAGTCTAAGCAGGTTGAGTAGTTTATTTGCTAATCGGCTTGCATGCCGTAAGTGGTGGTAGCTGAGCTTCGTGTCTGCTTGCCATGTCCGAGTATACCTAGGAGTCAGTAGCATGTTCAATTGATGAATCGTAGTTTTAGTGAATTAGCTAGCTGCTAGTTGCCGTGTAGGGTCCGAGTGATGCTAGGATGTCAATTCCGTGTAGGTTTAGGTCATGGCTTCGTGTATATATACATGCGAGGTTGTGAAAAAGAGGGCACGATACAGGCCCTTTTGGCCACAAGTTTTCCATGCCTGTGTGTTCATGATTTTCATGTGATTAGTCATATAACATACTCGGCACATTCTTCATATGAAGAACTCAATAGAGCTGACACGGGCTGGCTGAACTGCTGGCCGTGCTGCTACCTTTTGGTGGAATCTGTTTAATGAAATGTCATTGTCCATTTGTAAGGACAGTCTCTGCCATTATATAAAAATAAATTTGCGGAACGATAGTAGTCATCCTTGGCAAAAGTATCACCAGGGTCATCTTTGAAAACTCTAGTTACTCCATAAGAATACCTTGTGAGAAGTCCATCTGGCAGGCATCATGATATTTTCTTTGTTTCTACTAGTGAACGTGCACGTGCAACGCACGAGCTCCACTTCTAGATACACACTGAATTTGGTCTAGCTACTCATCGGTTTTCAAAAAAATCTTGACAAAGAAGACAAAACGAATATTCCCTGGAGTCTGGCAGTAAAAAGCGAAGTTCAGATCATCAATGTTTTACATAAATTGCTGACAACTTACAAATCACTATGGCTTTTTAGGCTTATTAGCAATCCAGAGAGACATGCTGGAATAAAAAAAAATGACATTTAGACTTGCAGTGCAATCATATAAATCCAAGACATCACCGTAGCATTATAATATAATTTTTCTGACCTCTTAAACATGTACGGCTGAAGGATCTGTCCGGTCCAAAACCTATGAACATGAATACAAGATACCATTTAATGGGCAAGTTTCTCATCTCCATCTTAATTACCAACACTGCTACTATTGTCGTAAAAAGGACCAAGTTTCTGACCATTCATTGCTAATCGGAAAGACAACATGGTACAGTGCACAATACAAGAGGGTCAACTTGATCTCTTAAATTTATTTTGTATCCAGTTACTTCTGTCTACATTGCTCCAAGATCATTGTAAATTTTAAAAAAAATGATAGTACCTGTAAGTTTTCAAAGACAATAGATTAGAAGTCCAAATACAAATACACCATGACTTGTCAGTTAACTACCTCTTCATTCTGCATATCCATATACCTCTAGTCGCGGGAGCTGTATTCAAAGGAAAATGAAGGAAATTATCAGCATAATTAAAGAATGACCGCAGAAGTGCATAGCTTAGCGGGGGAATTATTGAGTAGATTCAGTGATAAGCCTTTTACATTAATCGAAGCTGTTACTACTGTTTGTTGCAGGTGTAAATTCACTATACATGACATTCCCGTCATAAAATGCTCCTAGAAGTATGTATGACCTGTACAAATTATGAACTCAGAGCACAGTTTGGCTTGTTGTTTTTTTGAGAAATAGAAGTCTTGCAAGTATCAGAAAATAATGACCTGCAAAAACAAAGGGACTGCATTTAGTGAAAACAAATATACCTGCATAATAAAATGAACTGCATAAATACAGGTCCTCCATTCAGCTGAAACAAATATACCTGCAAGATACAATGAACTGCAGAAACAAAGTGCATTCGCTTAGCTGAAACAAACTTACCAACAATGTGTGTTGAGGAGGTAAATGATAATTCAATTCATGCATACTATTTGTGTGTTATCACTCCATAGGCATGTTTCTTCTGATATCTATTGCACACGTAGACCGAAAATAACATCTACAGTTTAGTGATCCAGCCGACATCTTGACTCCTAAAATCTTGACTCCTTGAACATAGTCTTAGTACTCTTTAGTCTTAGTACTCAATAGCAATGTATCTCTATTTCATAAAGGCTGGGAAAAATATATCAAACTTGTGTTCCAAGGGTGTTCCAGGCCCTGTCTTTGCTCTTAGTTCTGTCAAGGCCCTGACTTGGCAATGGATTTTTCTTTGGTAAGTGTTCTATTGACTATGAACTGAAGAATTAGAATTCAGGAGGGATCGTATGGAGGTTAGTAACTGCACATTTTTGTAGGCTGCAACTGCTCAAGGCGAGCACTTCTTCTGTGACCGGAAGTGCCGATTATCTTTGTTTTCGTGTGGTCTCCTGAACTAGTGGTACTGTTCTAGATGATGAATTGGTGGTAGATGAACTGGTTAATTTAGTGTTCGTGGTGCTTGCTCAAGTTCATCTTGGTGATGATTTGATATGGAGTGTGGACTGTGATGCGATCTAGTGTGGTTAAAGTCCATTTTGCAAGGATTTGAGCTCCACCATGTAGTAGGTGATATCTTGCTGCACCTTTTGATACTGGTTCTTGTGTAAACCATGCAAGTAAAATATCTAGTGGCTTAGTCTTGATGTTTTCATCAAACCGGTGTGTAAATGAGATGCTGCTATGTATACACATAAGAAAGATATGCTAGAATAATTTTGTTAGTATCCTATCTTATTGCTAGATCAATTTTCTTTCTCCTGTACATGTGTATAAGTGATCCATTATTACTTTCTTTGCTGTTTTATATTTCTGGACATGTTCTTTAGTATTCTTAGTGATCAAAAGATCTTCTGGATGAATGGAATGTGAGCTGAAATCAAGTTTAGCCTTGACTTGTCAATTCGTAGTGCTGATTCTGTAACTGATGTAACCTAGTACTGATTGGGGTTGCTCTGTATATGATTAACGTGTTGCATACTTGTTTGATTAGCGACAGTCTCATATTCAGTAGGAGTGTACTGCACTGTTTTCTACCAGCAGAAGTGTAGTTGAGCATCAGATTTAACAAGGAATTGTCGGTTAGCTGTAGTGTAAATTGTATTTTTGTGTAGCGGCAGCATCTCACGTGCAATCGAGACTCTTTTGGAGTTTTTATATGCACAATGAGATTTGCTTGGATTTTTCACTGAGAGATGGTTAATGAAACAATGTGTTTAGGTGATGCTCGTGGGTCACAGTGACTCCCACCTAAAGGACAAGGCAATGCAGTCACAATAGCTTTCAGCCATTTGGGGAAAGGACTCATTCAGAGAATGCCAAGGTAAAATTTCAGTAACCCAACTGTAATCCTATGTGTTAAATGCACCAAATACTGAAGATATCCACTAGTGCATAATATGTGTTTATGTCTGTCCAGCATTGCATTGCATAACATAGATGAAAGCCAGTCTGTTTCTTGCTTCACATTTCGGAAGCTGTTTTTTTCTAAAATGCGAGCTTTGCAGAAATAAATAGGTAAACAGTACATATTAGGATGTTTTTTCATAGATGTTGAAGTAATAGAGTAATAGCTTGCATAAACTTGAGGGAGGTACATGCTCTGACACTGTTTGCGTTGCTAAATATTAACACTATATGTATAAGCAGCCAGACCTCTAAATTGTTCACCTAACTAGCTATGACAATCTATTATGAATTATATTAATTTATTAGTAGTCCTCTGGTCCTAGATACTGAGCTAGTCTTGACAATGCAACTAGCAGTTCTCTGGTCCTAGATAGTGAGCTAGTCTTGACAGTGCAACTAGCAGTGCTTTGGTCCTAGATACTGAGCTAATGACCCAAAGCTAATCATGCATGCAGTGCAAAGTAGACTACAAAGGTAGCACTTACTCATTGTGGGGGCTGGCGTGTCATTAGTCTTTGGAGACACAGTTAGGAACATCTGACAGGGAAGCTATCTGACTGGTTCATTTTTTTTTTTGGTGAAACAGACGACGATGATGGGTGGTGTCCAATTCATCTTATATATATACGTTTTGGATTGCATCTGTAACAACTATCTGACTGAATTTTGCCATACGATTATAGTGAGGTACGTATTGTTGTTTACTAGAAGATCATGTTCCTGAAATCCTGGACGTGAAGCAAAGTTGAGTTCTGGTTCTTGGTTAGGTGCTAGCTGCGGACTAGATTGTGTTCATTTTTTTATATTCCTAATTTCCTACTCGTATGGAGTTCTTGGTTAGGTGCTAGCTGCAGACTAGCTCTGGTTCTTATAGCTGTGAATATGCTATGCCAAGAGTGATTTAGCTGCATGATAATTTAGCTGCACACTAGGCACCTCTCTGTATTGTTCCATAGAGTAAGTAGTTTTGCATTGCAGATCTGAAAATTGCATTCTTAAGTTAACAATAGTCCATTTTCCCCGTCTTTTTGCAGATGTGTAACACCTTTTTCAATCACAACAGTTTTCATTTGTGCAGTTACAAACTTACAATCATAGAGGGACCTGTGTAGATACATTTCTTCAAACTGAGGTACTTGTCAAACAGAGGGAGAAACGCAGCAGTTTTCAGGCCTGCCTGCTTGTGATGTAGTGTTTGTTAGTGTGATGTGAACTAAAGATTGATGATTGTTAATTAATGATGTGAACTAAAGATTGATGTGTAATGTGTACATTGAGATATATCTGGATGATGTGCTGTCTTGTTTGAATAATAGCATTTCGGATACTTTCTGAGATTTCCTCATAAGTTATTTGGGGCAGTTTAGGAACTGTCCCTAAATACATTTAGGGGCATTTTGAGATAGTGCCCCTAAATGTATTTAGAGGCACTTCCTCAAACTGCCCCTAAATGTATTTAGGGGCATTTACTCAAAGTGCCCCTAAAAGTATTTAGGGGCATTTCATCAAGTGCCACTAAATACTTTTAGGGGCAGAAAAGTGACATTTAGTGGCACTATAAAGTGTCCCTAAAACTCAACCGTGATGTAGTGCCACTCGACGTCGAGCTCGAAGAACCAGCTCTCAAGCACACGGTTCGAGTGGACGCCGTGTTTGGATGCTGGTGCGGGAGGTGCGCTGCTGAATGCTTGGGCCATGCGCTGGGTGTACCCGTCGCTGATCATTCGGCGGACCATCGTCTTGAGCTGCTGGTTGGCGAAATTCGCTGCGGCGGCGGCAGACGGTGCTGAACAACCGGTGGAGCAACTCGAATTACTGGATGGGCAAGAGTTCGAGGCACCTGAGTCGTTGGAGTAGCTGGATCCGCTGTGACCGTACTGGGAGCGTGAGAAGAGAGTGGGTCTTCTCTGCGCTCCTCCCGACACGGCGATCAGCCGGATCGAGTCGCGGTAGAGGCCGCGCGGCGAGGCGCAGGCAGCCATGGAGCCGTTGGTGCTCTCCTCCGGCACGGAAGCAAGCCGACCCGCCATGCTGCTACTGTGTGGATGATGGATGCCCTTTTGTGTGTGTGGATGGACCTCTTTGCTCGAAGTTCCTGAGAAAACTCTCACAAATGCAGGGACGGGACATGGAGTCACTCCTAGTACGCCGGAACCGCGTGAGGACAGTAAACACCAAATGATCGAACGGAGAGATCGACGACGGCCACACGAGCAGCTGTCAGACGCGTCCCCGTAGTTTCCAGGAGCTTTATCGAATGAATAAGTTCTCCGGAGATAGTAACAGCTACTCCTCTCGTGCCAAAAGAGAGCGCATTCAACATGAGCCCGCTCATGATTGTGCGACCTGCACGCGTAGGCGTAGCGACTCCAGAAAAGAAAAAGGAAAGACGGCCCCACTTAGATATTTTTTTTTTTGAAACTACATGACTTTATTGATAAGCATTAAGAACATTTTACAAGCATCAGTCTAAGTGGTAAAACACTTGAGACTGTGACGACAGTACACTGACTCGATCCTGATGTCAAACACTTGACACTAGAAGAAGAGGTTCGAAGGGCAAGTTTAGAATAATGATGAGCCTTTATGTTGTGTGCCCTGGATACAAAAGATAACCTGCTTGGATGAAAATTGGAAGAGGCTCGAACTTGGGAAACCGTGGCCCTAATCTGACAAGGTCCTTCAGAAGCATTTCGATCAGAGGTAGCAGCAAAGCAAGGACCTGTGAATCTGTGAGGAAGTAAGCATCGTGGAGTTGAAGGGCTTCAGCCACCTTCACCGCCAATAGCAGAGCCTGAGCTTCAGCATGTAGAGCAGAGCCTACTGGAGGTGACAAAGCTGCAACATAGATGCTAGCTGCATGGTGTTGACGAAGGTGGATGTGGATGCCCAACCCTGCTTGCTGGAGTTGACCATCAGCCGGTGCAGTCCAGGCTGCATCTGAATATATTTGTACGTCCGTACCTGCAAAAGGAATAGAGTGTTGCAGCATATGTTGTTGTTGTCGGCACATCATCTGATCGTCAGTTGGTTGCTGCCCCTGCAGACGTGTGTCCAAAATCTGAAAATCCTGCAATAGAGATGAGAAGACAGCAAACACTTTTTTTGGATGAGTTTTAGCACGGTTGAAAAGATTATCATTTCTTGCATTCCAAATGCACCAAAGCATGGTGTAGAGATTTTTAACTGACATGGAAGGATGATTAGAGTTTAGTAGGAAATGAAGGATGTCCGGAATAGAGTGGTGCTGCTGTTGCAAAGAATCAGTGTTGATAAACCAAGGCTATAAGAACCAAACAGCTTTTGCAAAATGACATCCAAAAAACAAATGCATCTCATCTTCCTCCAAATTACACCTTGAACAAATAGCTGAAATATGTTTGGAGAAACTACCCGCTCTTTTACCTGTGGGTAGGGCTCTTCTCAGAAGTCTCCAAGCAAAGGTTTGGACCCTTGGGATCATGTGCTTCTCAGCCCAAACCTGATTTAGCAAGTTACTAACCTGCTGAGGCACTTGCTTAGGCATCTGGTTCCGTGGCAGCTGCAGATTTTTGAAACAATGCCTATATGCACTTTTTTAAGAAAACTTCCCAGCAGGAGTCAATTTCCAAACCAGCATGTCTTGACCAACATCATGAATGATAGGAGTGTTTAAAATAGTTGTAGCAGTATGTGGATCAAAAAGAGAGTTAACTAAATCATGGTTCCAAGCTTTAAGATTTGGCAGCCACAAGTTTTTAATAGTTGCAGGATAATTAAAAGGTGGCTGGTGAATGAGAAGATTATCATAAATGTTTTGCCAATGATTGAACCAAGGTGTTGTCCAAACAGAAGAGGAGCCATCAACAATTTGAGTAAAACAAGCAGATTCTAAAAGAGGCTTTACCTTCAAAATGGCAGCCCAAAAAGCAGATTTTGGACAACTAGATTTAGCTCTCCAGAAAGATGTATCAGCATGATATTTTGATTTCAGAATAAGAGCAAGATTACTAATCGGGTTCTGAACAATTCTCCAAGCTGCGGAGAGAATCAAGCTCTGGTTCACGGCCTGCAAATTCCTAATACCCAGGCCACCACTTTTCTTGTCAATGCAAATATCTGCCCATGCCCTTAAGCAAAGATACCTTGAAGCATTATCATCTTTTACCCCTGTCCACCAAAATCTCCTAATGATAGCAGTGATACTAGCAAGAAATTTTTTGGAGAACAAAATATTTGGCATGTAATAAACAGGGATAGAAGAGAAAACAGATTTAATAAGAGTGAGCCTAGCATTGTGCAACATTCTGTTTGCCTTATACGTTGTAAGCTTTGATTTAAATTTGTCATAAACAAATGAGTAAGCAACAGATCTATTTTTAGCAGGCAAAATCAGAGGATGTCCTAGATGTATGAAGGAGGCGTCAATATCAGGGACAGGAAACAAACCTCTGATTTCTTGCCTGACCTGCAAATCCACATTAGCACTAAACATAATTCCTGACTTTGCCCAATTTGGGACTTGGCCCGAAAAGGAGCAGAAATGATTTAAGATTCGTAGGATGGTTTCAGCTTCATGCTTTGTTGCTGCACCACACACCAATAAGTCATCTGCAAACATCAAGGAGTGTATAGGAGGGCATTGGGGACCCAAAGTAATACCTGAAAGCCTGCTATTATTTAGAGCATCCTGAAGAGCCAATGATAGTTCATTAACAGCTAAGATAAAAAGAGAGGGGGAGAGAGGACACCCCTGTCTTATACCTCTGGCACTCTTGAAGTTACCAAAAGGCTGCCCATTGATAATAACTGAAAAAGTAGGAGTAGCTATGCAAGCATGGATCAGCTTAATGAAATGGGCATTCAAACCTTTACAAGCTAAAGCAGTAGCAATGAAATGCCATTCAAGTCTATCAAACGCTTTAGCAAGATCAATTTTTAGCATGAAGCAATTTTCCTTGAAGGATTTCAAACTAAAAGAGTGCGCAATTGAAAGGACAAGGATGTCGCCTAGGGGGGGGGGGGGGGGGTGAATAGGCGTTTAAAACTTTTCCGGTTTAGGCTTGATAAATCCGGAATAAAACTAGGTGTTTAAATTATCAAGCACACAACCTAAATAAACTAGGTTCACCTATGTGCACCAACAACTTATGCTAAGCAAGACAAGTAACAAGGTGATAGCAAGATATGATACTTCAAGCTCGAAGGCTATCACAATGTAAAGTGCATAAGTAAAGAGCTCGGGTAAATAAATAACCGAGGCACGCGGAGACGACGATGATTCCCGAGTTCCTCCCTTTTAGGGGAGTACGTCTCGTTGGAGGGGTGTGAGCTTCAAACTCAAGATGCCACAAAAAGCTTCACCCTATTCTCCGATGAACCTCGCACAAAAGCTCGGTTCACCTTCCACTATTGATTTCCTTTTGGATGGAAATCGAGTCCCTTACAACAATCTTGAGGCACAACCCACAAAAGGATTGGGAGCTCCCAAGTGGACCACAAAAGGTCCCAACTAGCCACAAAAGGCCTTGACCACAAAAGGTCACTAGAACACCGTCTAGGGTCCAACGACCCAAGAGTAACAAGCTCACGAACTTTCACTTCCACGAATCCTCGTGGAGAGAGCAACCCGATGCACAAAAGCAAAGGCAAGAGCACAAGGCTCAAATCCTTCACTCTCAAATCCCACCACAAGCAACCAATGCTTATGGGGGGAGAAGAGAGGAAGAACAACGAAGAACACAACAAATGGAACTTCAAGAACTAGATCGAAAGGGTTCCCCTCACTTAGAGGAGAAACGGCTTGGTGGAAATGTAGATCTAGGTCTTCTCCTTCAATCCTCCAAAGATCAATGAGTTTGGGTGGAGGGATTGGGAGATCTTGTATATTTGAGCTTACAACAATGGAGGAGAGAGAAAGCAAATCGTGTTGGGCAAAAGCTAGCTGGCTGGAGGAAGGTGGAGGGGTATTTATACCCCTCCCAGAAAAAGAGCCGTTGCAGCCAGGGGAATCGGATATTCCGATATAAGTCATAGTCGGATAATCCGACTGGACATATACCGGATATTCCGGAAAACATCAGTACGCCACAAAACTGGTTGACAGGGTAGTCGGATATTCCGATATAAGTAACGACCGGATAATCCGACAGTATCAGATAATCCGATTGGACCTATATCGGATATTCCGAAAAACTTCAGTACGCAAAGCTTTCAAAGTCCTTAGCCGAAATCGAGAAAACTGGAGAATAGGATAATCCGAGTCAGGGACCGGATAATCCGATTCCACTGTAAGAGCAAAACTCGACAGAAACAGCAGAACTAAAACTGCAAGAACTTTCTCATACGAACTCCAAATGAGGTGAATCCAATTGCGTTGGAAAGGTAATTACAAGGAGAATGCCTAAAAGACCACACATGGGAAGGTGTGGACCCTATCTCGAAGGTGGACCGGTAATATTTCCAACGCCGAGAACGAACACGTTTTCCATCCGGACTCCGTTTTCAATGATCTTGGGCTTGCTCCGAAGATAATCACAAGCACCACAAGATCATGCATATACACATCATAGTCCATCATGTGAGGAGGAGACCACAAAAGGAGAGTTTGACCTCTCAACAAGAGACGAACCGGTAAAACCTCCAATACCAAAAACACCACAAGATATTCAAATGAAATCCGTTTTTGATGAACTAGAGCTTGGTATGGAGATGAACACAAGCTCTAAATTCTCACATGGATAAAAGCCAAATAAGAACCAAGAAAGATGATATGCCAAGAATGCAAAGGTTTGAGCTCTCCACAAAGATGCGATCAAGTTACTCACTTGATAGCCCCTCTTGATAGTACGGCATCTATCATATAACCCGGTCTCCCACTAACACCATGAGACCGGTAAAATAGAAACCTTATCAAGATCATACCTTTGCCTTGCGCATTCCACTTGAGCTAGATGATGACGATCTTGATCTCTTCAAGTGGACCACTTTTCTTGATTTGCGCTTGCTTGCACATGCTTGATGAAGACATCTCCAAATGCTCCCCCATACTCCATTATGGGAGAGCCTCGCTAAACTCCGTCTTCATGTAACCACTTGCGCTTCATATTCTTCTCTTGATATAGATGATGGCTTGGAGATAAACATGAAGTTCACTCAATCTTCTTTTCCAAGCCATGCTTGCAATAAGCTCAACTCTTCTCATGACCATTCTTCATATAAACCCTTGGATGAAACCTTGGTCATCATGTAATCTTCTAGAGTCCAACACATGAACTCCAATCTTTTCCTATGGACAAGATCTACAAGTATATCTCAAAGAAAACATTAGTCCATAAGGATTGTCATTAATTACCAAAACCACGCATGGGGCAACACATGCACTTTCAGCAATCTCCTGGGCAGCAATGATATTATCACTAATCCTTCTACCCGCTATAAAAGCCTGCTGAGAAGGATGAATGTAATCAGCTAGAAGAGGCTTCAATCTGTTGGCCAAAGACTTGGAGATAATTTTGTAAACCACATTACAAAGACTAATAGGTCTGAAGTCAGAGGGCAGGTGGCAAACAAGCTTTTTCGGAATAAGTGCTATATGAGTTTCATTAAGCTTAGGTGGCATAGTACCTGTTTCGTAGAAGGTCCTCACCAATTGTGTTATATCTTCAGCTATCCAACTCCAAGCATTCCTATAGAAGCCGACATTAAACCCATCTGGACCTGGAGAAGCATCCTTCTTCATGTCTTTTATGATGCTCCAAATCTCGTCTTTGTCGGGAATAGAATTTGTAAATTCCTGTTCATCATGGTTAATAACAGAAAAAATCGCAGGTCTACCATGAGAAGAGCAACTAGATTGAAAGATATTACGAAAGTAAGTGACAAATTCGTTGGCTATGTCCTGTGGGTCAAAAATATCTTGCCCTTGACTATCCATTACGGAAATAATCCTATTTCTTCTCCTCCTCTTGGTGACCGCATGATGGAAAAAGGCTGTGTTCCTATCACCTTGAGTGACCCAATGCTTTTTTAGCTCTTTGCTTATAGAACTCATTTAACTTTTTCATACTCCCTTCATATTGGGCTACCAGATTCGCTTCAAGAGCATGATCCTGCTGGTTTAGAGGCTGCATCTGAATATCAGTGATTTGATTCTGCAGCTGATCAAGTTGCTGCTGAAGTGGCCTTTTCTTTTTGCACCAAACTTTGAGAGTACCTGCAAGCTGATTAGTACGCACATGGAACGGTTTTGAAGCTGTAGAGGCCCAATTATTTTTTGCAACAGATTGATAATCTTCTTCTAAAGGCCACCAATTTTCAAATTTGAACGTGAGTCTAGGCCTTTTAAATTTAGACTCGGTTGAGAGTAAGATAGGAGCATGATCACTAAAACTATGAATAATGGGCATGTTGAACACAGTTGTCCTAGGGAACAAGGCACGCCAATCAGCATTAGCAAGACAGCGATCGAGACATTCAAAAATAGGACTTGAAGAAAACCTCATGTTAGTCCAAGTGTAAGCAGGACCTGAAAAGCCAAGATCGAACAAACCACACTGCTTTACATAATTATTAAAAGCTCTCATACGATTGTAATTAACATTAGCACCATAAGATTCGTTTTGATGCATAATATTATTCAGGTCACCTAAACAAACCATAGGCTTTCCAAAGTTGTCACAAACAAAATCAGAAATGTGGTTCCATATCATATCAGTACTACTATGATGGGGATCGCCATAAACACACGCAAGCAGGAACTCTACTTTACTAGGAATATGCACAGCTAGAGCAAGAATAAAATATCTAGAGGAAAGCTTGATGTCAAGATGAATTTCGTCGGACCACATCAGCCAAAGCCCCCCTGAGAGGCCAACCGAAGGCACTACGAAGCTGGCATGAGTACTGAAACGATTATTTAGATCAGCCTCTGTACATTTAGAAGAACGAGTTTTAGAAACAAAAGTTACTTGCGCAGCTGTTGACTTCATCATTTTTGCAAGGTATTCCATCTTGTTTGAGTTGAAAAGGCTCTTACCTTTGCCTCGGCAATTCCATCCGACGAATTTCATGGCTGTTGAGTGTGGGGCAATAGTGCGAGCATCTCCTCTAGCTGGAATCAAACCAGACCCAGCTTGAGGACCAGCAGCACCATCAATAGCACCGAGCCTTCACCACACGAGGACCATGGCGAAATCTGAAGACCTTGAAGCACCAGCGCCCCGAGTGGAGATTCAACTTTTTCCTCAGCAGTAGGGAGAAACAATTGATTCCATCCTTTAAGGAATCGATTGGTTCGTGGCTTTTCTTAACTGTGGCTTTTTTTGGTCGTGGCTTACTGAGAAAACGAAAGGGGAGAGGAAACCAGATCGAAGGGAGATCTGAGAGTGGGGAAGGGGAGAAGAACCAGGTAAACAGATCTGGGGAAGGATGATTGGGAGAAGAAATTTGGGGATGGAAAGATCGGCATATCGCCGGCTACAGCATGTCGCCAGTCGCAAGAGCGAAGTCACGTGGTGTGTCATCAGCGTGAGTCGCTTGTGAACGTCGGCCCCTCTTAGATCACCGGTCCGTAAAATGTGTTCGATGGAATAGGACAGAGATATCTTCCAGTATATCCATGTATTGAACTAGAACTCTCAAGATTATGTAAAAGTATCTGTAATGCTGCATTTGTATAGCAAATACGACTCTGCTTTCCAATACAGAGCATTGTAGTAACTGCAGAAGGGAACCCGGCCAGGCATATATGGAGAAGACAGCATCAGGCTGCCTGTCTGTGCCGTACAATCAGTGTACAAATCATAGAATTATTTTCTCACCAACGCAGAACACTATCATATCATCATTCTCGGAATCATTTGAACGGAGGACTATCTATATATGTATGTGTGCCTATCTAACCATATGTCAATTTAAAATTAAGTCCAGTAGAGAAGACGGTGCTTTCCTGCTCACATCTTGCATGCTTTATCATCTTTACATTCTCCCTGATGAAGGAAAAGGCGGTCGGTAAGTTCAAGTTATTCATGGTCACAATATGAAGTTCCAGGAAGAGGAGATAAAGTCAACTAACCGCTTGTCTCCGGGCTGCAAAAATTTCCTCGAGTGGAGGTCGACCTGTCATAGGGAAAAAATGAGCAGATCAACCAAACCATCCAGTTCACTTGAATTACAGGTGCATTGTTAAAATGGTTTTGGTCTGACTACAAAAATAGATGGAGAAACAACACTGTCGGAGCAAACTATAGGCAAACTTTTGGTGGCCAAACCTGTAACTTCCATGCGGTATTTGGCCCATACACCATATACTGCATTTGCTATTGTAGCCACCTGAAGGATATCAAAGTAAGATTGGTGGGCTAAAATTATCGTGACAAATAAGTACTTAAGTTGGTCACGTCAGAAGAACAATTTGAATTCGAGAAACAGTTTGATGCAGCTATTGTTCTGCTATGAACGAAACAAGCTGATCCTAGGATTTACTCTCTGGAAATGTGCACTTACAGGCTCATACTTAGTAACTGCATAAACCCATCCAAGTCCCACCTCCTCGTAAAGCCTTCTAAATGCCTGCAATCATAACTTTAGTTACTACTCACAAGAACAAATAAAGACCCATTGCATGCACACAATTCATCTGAATTCTGCATTGGTTTCTAAGATCATCTTATGTCTCTTGGTATCACAGCCTTTGTCAGCTTAGTAGTTGGGACTGGTATCTAGTGGTTAATACTGTAGGGTCAAACTAACTACATAGTTCTTTAGTACTCCCTCCGTTTTTTAATATAAGATGTTTTAGGTGTTGCACATGTTGTCTAGATACATAAAGTGAGTGAACATGCACACTAATACATGTGTACATGTGCATGTGGACAAATGCTAAAACATCTTATATTAAAAAACAGAGGGAGTATATGACAGTATGACAAGGGCGGAACAATTACTGTAACAATGTGGTGATAATAAGCTCTACTCTTTCATATAATGTCATCAAAGCACCAAGGGATCTGGATGCTCTTGTGGTAGTGAAACATACATCATTCATTAGCTCTGTGTCTAACCCATGCCTTTCATCAGCTTCCAAAACATATTCAAACTATTATGTTAAGTAACTAAAATATACCTACAGTGACTTCTGTGTTTTGAAATAAAAAATACCTCAAGTTCAGTCGGAAAGAATGCTAATGACCGAGTTCACAATCATACCTCAACATCTGTGACGATAGTTCCATCTGAGTTAATGGCATGTATTCTTCCCATGGCCTGGAAACAGAAAATAAGTTTATTTTGAGAGAAAAAAATGTCTTTTGTTCAACAAACAAAAAATATATGAATGCATATTGTTCTAAAGCACCATCAACATGGCACCATCAATTAACAATAAACGTAAGTAGTTGGAGTAGCCAAAGACTGAATAGAAAAATGAACGCTGTTGGAGGACTGAAAATCAAGTTCTCCAGGGAAAAACTGATGTTCATTTTCTCGGGACCCAGTGAACATGGAGAAAACCAATATTGCTAAAAAATCCATTAAACATGGGAAATCCATTTTCTCGGGAGCCTTTTCTGTATGCAAATTTTTTCATGAAATCCTTTCGTGTGTGCTAAAAACTGCTAAAAGATTGTCTGTATGAGTATTACTACTATTGCAAAGTATCTTCTGTACCAGTAGCCCTTATAAATTAAACAACAATGGAAAATTTTGGACAATGAGGGAATCAATCTTATACATGATCAACTTCATTCTTTGCACATAACCGAGTATGAAAATAACAGAAACCAAAATGAGAATCTGTATAAACAAGTAATACTCACAGTTTCGTAATCAAGACCCTGGTTGTCCTTTGGGAGTAATCTTTCGAGCTGATGTCAACAAAGTGTATAGCTCCATAGGATTTGTTTCTTTCCCTCAGCATGTTTACCTGTCGAGGCAGGAGAGTTAGCACAAACAAATTTAGATGCTGCAGAATCACTGGACTCGCCTCTTTTTTACCCATAACCAAACAATGTTGGTGAAGAAAATGCATAAAGATTTAAGTGATTGCGAGTCAAAGAACCCATTGTTCATAAGATGGTGATGCAAATAGCTTGTGTAGCATGGATGGCACACATGAAAGGATCTAAAACTATTAAGGACTTAAGGTTCATGGCGGGGAACTGGAGTTCAAACTGAGTGGCAAGTTCTAGAAGGAACACAAATTAATTGTAAGCACGCAATTCTTTTGAAAAATAAAACAAATAAATAAGAGTGCATCCACATCATAAGATGGTTCATAATCCAGAGAATAATATTGTCCCCACTTATCATGGCCAAATATCCTCAGTAGTTGGCTGAGCATACAAAAATAATCTAACTGGAGAAAGACATACACCTCGGAGGTAGCCAGGGATATCAAATATATCCAGAATTTTTTGTTTGTGTAATTGGGCCAAGACACAATTTGTGATCACCGCATTACTTACTATCAGTGCAGAACATTATTCATTATCATGCTCAAGTACTCGGCAGAAAATAGATGTGTGTGCCCTTATTAAGCTGCTTCATATATTTCTAGAGCTACTCCACACTCATTACAGAACGGCAGAGTATATAGCAAGTAGCACCAATCCCAGATTACGCAACACACCTCACGCATACAGAGCGGGCATTCGCCATCGTAGAGCATCTTGATCCTCCAATTCTGAGACGAATTCCCGCATCCTTGGACTCCGATGCAGGGGACGCCTTCACGTCCGAGTGAACGTGGCACCTCCAAGCTAGATTTCAATTCGAAGTTAATAACAACAGAGAAGCTTGTACACAAAATCACAAACCTAACGACCGGAAATCTCTGCCTTGTGGAGTTCCTGGAATGGACGCAGCACCATGTTCCGATCTAGGCAACGGGCTTACAGAGTGCCATGAAATTTGGTAGATTGCTCACCGTACAGCGAGGCGGGGCGGGAGGCGGCGACCGCGGCGGAGTCCCAACGCCCTCCTCGTGGCGGGATCCGCGCCGCGGCGGCGGCGAGCGGGCGCGCGCGGGGCAGCGCCGCTCCCAGGCGGGCCAGCGAGCTCGCCATCGATCAATCGATCCCTCTCCGTCTGCCTAGCGGCGTCTCGCTTGTGGTGTGGTAGGCGATGAGGAGGCGTCGCGGCGCAGCGGTGGCCTCCGGTTCAAATGGGGCTGGTTTACTGGTCGGCTTTTGCTCCACGAGGGCGGGTTCTCTCCCTCGATACACACCGCAAAGCTTCTCCGCATTTTCTATCGAAAAAAAAACGTTTTCCCGCATTTTATTTTCTTCTTTGTGTTTTTATAAGCAAAATTCTCGAAGTCAAACAAAATTCCCTTGTTTGGATCATACAAAAGGCTCCAATAGTACATAATTTTCAATGTAAATGGTTTTCGGGGACAAAATATTTGACCTTTTCCATCAATTAAGAATAAGGTTCATTACAAGTTGTTCAAGGGACAAAGGAAAAATAGCACGATGTCTGGTCTCTCTCGAAATGATGCTTCCCAAATGCTTTAAACCGGCAAGTGAGCATGATCATTATTTTCATTGTATCACGGTCGTAGTTTAAGTAGATACATGTCGAAGACAGACAATCAAGAGTCGCTTGACTAGAAACAATGGTACGCACTCTATAAGTCAGTACTTGCCTTGCAACCAAAACCTCGGCTAGCAACTAGTTGTGCACCTAGTCAATAAGATTTTATCTAGAAATTTGGCTCGTCGACATTAGCATTTCTTTTTGTTCCATAGTATTTCCCAATGCCACATTCCAGCTTCTAGATAAACTATCATTTACAATCAAGGTTGCTTCTTGCTCCTCGCGGACAATATACTTCATACACTTCAGTAAAAAACTATATTAATTTTTTGCAAGATGAACAAATTGTGATCACATAGTGATGGCTTTAGAAGTTAGAAACAAAAGAAAGAAATAGGTCAAAACGAGGGGCCAGACTGGAGATGGTATTTTGGCTCGCATGAGCATCTAATCTAATTATTTAAGTGTATCTTAAAAACATTTTAAATTGTAAAAAATATGAAAATAAATTTCGGTTCTACCCTTAACATTTTATGTTGACACAAAAATTTCACGAAAAAAATGTTTTTTGTGTTCTGTATAAAAAGACAAATCCAGTTCTCAAAATGACTTTTTACTAGACATGTATTTTGTCTTTTACACAAGGCCCAAGAAATGTCCTTTTTTTCATAAAACTCTGTGTGCATACATAAAATGTCTCGATGTACGCCAGTTTTTTTCGATTTTTTATTATAAAATATGTTTTTTATAATAAAAACATCTAGTCTCACAAGTCAAAATGGATTTTTGTGGACATACTATGCTAGTTCTACATCTGTTCATCAAAGAAGGCCTATATTCTTTCTAAAAGTTTGATCATGATTAAGAAAACATTTAATATCTACAATACTAGATCGTTAGATATTAAATATATTTTCATATGATATCTTCCTAATATATTTTTTACTAAAAATTTGATTAAACCTTACATTGTTTGACTCTTATTGAAAACAGTTATATACCTTCTTTTGAGACACACTAGAACACTAACATATCATCTTGTAAAATAAAAACTACGAAAGGTTAGCATGACAGTATTCCCTAAACCGTGAGCGGTGCCCACAAGATAAGAGCTACTAGTAGTATACAACTTTGAATGAACTTTAAACACGTTGGTCCCTCTCGAGACAAGTTGGACGGTAGGTGTGTCTAACCTGAATCAAATAAACAAAACACAAAACAGCGGATCTGCGGATGGAATATGTAGACGGAACAAACGCAAGGCGTCGCGATAGCTTTCCCCATCCGCAAGAAAAACGGCTGACAGGCCGATCAAATCCGTCTCGGAAACAGCAACGCGTATACAGTACGCTCCACGTCATCCCGGCCCCGGCCAATCGCTCATATCCACATCGCCGGCCTGTTCCTCCGGCCATCCGACGGCTGGTGATCCCTCCCTATCCGCCATCTGACGGTGCCAGCAGCTCCTTCCAGACCTTCCACGCGCGGTAACCGCGAGAAAACGGCGTGCCCTCAGGTCCGTCACGGGCGTCCACGTGGCGCACACGGATTGCCCCGCACGTCCGTACAGGTCTGTCTTTTGCGAACAGCCCCCTAAAGGGTTTCCGTACTCACATCCTCGTCCGCTGGAGACCTGGCTGGGTCCATCGGCAGTGTGACATCTGGATTCAGTCGGGGATGTATGTCGAAATACTTCGTAGCTGAAGTCGTTACGTTACAAAATCCAATTCCCGTCGATGGGCGAAGCGGGTTGGGGATGCGGGCGAAGCGGCAATAGTAGCTTTGACAGGCCAAGGGATCGGAGCGAGATAGGTTGGTACGGCATGACCACCACCACGACTCCGGATCTGCACCGCCGCTAGCAGCCTGCCTCCTCGCCGCCCCGGCCGGCGCCCACGCCGCCGGCCGATACTCTCTGCACCAGCGCCCCGTCCCTTCCCTTCATGGTGAGTTACGGATTAGCTTAGGATCAATTCCCGTCCTGTATTTCCCTGCATCCGGCGTCGTCGAATTCTCGCTCCGTTTCTTCGTGCTCGTGCCAATTCAGTCCAGTTCATGCTGAATTGTGTGTGTTTGTGAGGTGATTGGTGCGGAGATTGGAGTGTAAAATTATGTTATTTTTTATGGCGCGCAGGCGTGATCCGATGATAGCAACGAGAAAGCGTCTTCCCCACTCCCTGACGGCGTCAGCGTGCGGCGGGCGCACCAAGCGGAGGAAGAAAGGGCCCCCGCCGCCGCCATGTCCCCCAACCTGGAGAGCCCGCTCAAGAGCCAGGTGCCGGCGCTGCTCCTCAGGCGCCTCTTCGGCGCCGGGGCGCGTCGGGATGAGGCGGCGGCGGCCAAGCAGCAGCAGATGCCGGTGCCGCGGCCGTCGCCCCACCTGCAGGGAGGCGGCGGGTGTTCGTGCAGACGGAGTCCGGGTGCGTGCTGGGCATGGACCTGGACCGCAGCGACAACGCGCACACCGTCAAGCGCCGGCTGCAGCTCGCGCTCAACGTGCCCACCGGCGGGACCTCGCTCACCTTCGGCGACCGCGTCCTGGAGAACGACCTCTCCTCCGTCCGCCACGACTCGCCGCTGCTGCTCACCAGGAACAGTATCCACCGCAGCTGCTCCACGCCCTGCCTCTGCCCGGTCTCCAAGGACTTCGAGCAGAAGGACAGTAGCGGCCTGGTTGAGATACTCGGTCATCGAGCGGCAGTGTGAAGCTCCTCGTCGACGACGTGGCGACCGGCATAAGGAGCGGGCTGGATCCGGTGCCCATTGACAGTGGCCTTGGCGGCTCCTACTACTTCAGGAATGTCGATGGTGACAGGGTTGCCATTGTGAAGCCGACGATGAGGAACCATTTGCGCCTAACAATCCGAAAGGATTCACCGGGAGAGCCCTTGGCCAGCCGGGACTGAAGAAGTCTGTCCGAGTAGGGGAGACAGGGTTCAGGGAGGTCGCGGCATATCTGTTGGACCATGAAAATTTCGCAAATGTTCCTGCAACGGCGCTGGTGAAGATAACACACTCGATTTTCAATATCAATCGCCCGATGAATGGTGGCACTCCAGCTCATGACCAGAAGCAGCAAACTACCAGTAAGATTGCTTCATTTCAGCAGTTCATCGCGCATGACTTCGACGCTAGTGACCACGGCACTTCGAGCTTTCCGGTTGCTGCTGTTCATAGGATTGGCATATTAGACATCAGGATATTCAACACTGACAGGCATGGTGGTAATGTGCTGGTTAGGAAACTTGATGGTGGCACTGGTCGCTTTGGTTGCCAGACAGAGTTGTTCCCTATTGATCATGGTATGTGCTTGCCGGAGAACTTGGAGGACCCTTATTTTGAGTGGATACACTGGGCACAAGCGTCAATCCCGTTCTCCGAGGAAGAGCTTGAGTACATCAGGAATCTTGATCCGATACGGGATGCTAAAATGCTGCGGAAAGAACTACCCATGATACGTGAGGCTTGCCTCCGTGTCCTTATCCTGTGCACGATCTTCCTCAAAGAGGCTGCTACTTTTGGCCTTTGCCTGGCAGAGATAGGCGAGATGATGACTAGGGAGTTCAGAGGAATGGAGGAGGAACCAGCAAATTGGAGGTCATCTGCATGGAAGCTAGAAGGAAGGTAGCTGAATGGGAACCATTCTCCCCTGGTGTTGTTGAACAAGGGGAAGACATTGATTTCCAGTTCTCAATGGATGTTTTAGGAGGCTACAGTGATGTGATTCGATCGCCAAGATTCCATTGCTCAGGCATGAAGGGTTCTAGCTTCAGAAATCCTCTGACAAAGCTTTGGAGAGCATGAACGAGGACAATGATGAAGAAGAAGATCGAAAGGAGTTCTCCATGCATTCACCTCACCGGATCCCATCTTCCGAGTTCAATCCTCCTAGTGTGCACAGAACTACTAGTTTGAATGGCAGTGTGCATGCCGTGAACAGGAGCGCAGATGAACAACTTCCGTCGAGTATGTGCTTTGTCAGGTTGTCAGACATGAGTGCAGAGGAGTGGCACGTCTTCGTTGAGAAGTTCCAGGAGCTGCTGAAAGAAGCGCTGGATGAGTGCAAGGTGGCTGGAGCACAGAGGATGAAGCAACGGCTGGGCACTTCCTGCAAATTCTGACTAGGACCATAGAGCAAAGCAGAGAAGAAATGATGTGCTGTTACCTGTGTTGCTTTTGGAGCAGGAAGATATGATCATTTCTACAACTTCGGCCGATGTTGCGGTGTAACTGTCTAAAGTTATGTTCATCAGGTAGACGAGACCAAAGGCTGGTGATGGCTCTGGACTACGCATGTTTCCTAGCTTATGTAGTTATGTTTAAACCAAGTACTGCATAATAAATGATTGCCAGCTTGTGTATAGTGCAGTAGATGCTGGACACTAAAAGAATGCTATTCGTTGGCTCTTGCTGAACATTCTCTGTGTTATTTTGTGAGCAGTGTAAATATGCACTTCTGATGTAAATGCTTACCGGCGTTGAACTTGAACATCTTGGATGAACACTCAATTTCTTGACGTTCCAAATCTGAGAAGATCATAAAATACAATCTTTGGAGTGGACGAGTTGATTGACAATACACAAATATCAATGGATGAATGTAAAAGACTACGGAATGAGCTTTTTTTCACTGCGGTTACCTTGCATAATTGCACAGACAGGGAACAAACTATCTTAATCACAGTTGCATTATGCCTTCTGTTAGCAATAACAAGCTGACAGCAGCACCCAAGCTAACGTCAACTGCCAAGGCTGGATTTCACAGTAGTCCATGTTCTGAAGGAACCATCCATGTCTGCTATGGGGAGATATACCTCGGATTGCTCCTGATGTGACAAGAAAAACAGCAAGGATTTGTTTTCAAGAAAATAGCCAGACTTCTTCTGTTGTAACAAGAAAAGTAATCTGATATGTTCTGCTGTAACAAGAAATATAGTCAGGTGCATTGGTAAGATCAAGCCATATGATAGACAGATAGAAAAGATTAAGAGCAGAGATAACCTGCAGCAGTTAGTCATAGATGGTGATTATATCATGATACCATTACTAGTTGTTCATACGATTAATTTGAGCATTTTACATAGCCAGTTATACAACTAGCTACTGATTAGCAACATATGCTTAGGCTAACAGTTGTTTTAACCAGCAAACTAAGCACAAGATGACCTGGTATATGAACGGATTTGACCATTTTATATTAGTCATTCTTGATTAGCCGCAATCAAAGCAAATAAGAGGGAACAAAAAGTAGATCTTGCAACAAACTGAAGTGCACCGTACCGGTCATGCAATCATGATGGTGGACCTGTTTAAGATATATAGCATTATCAACCAACCCTCAAACCTAGTGTCCATATGCATAGCAGTATGACATACAACTCCATTTGCCAATCAACAGCTTGATAGATGCTAAAAACTTCCCTGCAGGGGCTGCTGAGAAGAGAATGTTCCAAAATAGTGGAAATAATAACCCAAACCAAGGATGGAATATGTAGTTCCAGTACATATGCAGAATTGGACTAAATAATAATGTGGTCCTGCATAATGGCACCAGCTTGACAATCTTAACTGGAGCTAGCCACCAGACTCAAGATGTTATTTTAAAGCAAACATTTTTAGCTTGAAGTGGAAAAGCATATATGCATTTACATAACGTTTGCTTATCTTTCCATATGCAATTGTTTCCTACAGGATAACTGTGTCCTCTATTTGGTATCACAAGGCTGCAAGCCAGTAAGCGAATGTATTTTACTAGCCGGTATTATCGAAAGCCTTTGATTCAACATCTCACAAAGTGGAACAAGCATCGACCAGCACACAAACAATAACACAAAAGATTGACAAAGGTTATGCCAGAACAATTTGTCTCCTACAGGACATTATCCACATTTCTTTGGCCATGCCACTCTCACAAAAAGAAAATAGATTAAGAGCGTAATGCATTACTACGTATCAAGTGATCAAGTAGTAGAGTAACAGTGGCTATGGATTCCAGGGGCAAGCATTATGCACTTATATACTTGATTATTACTTTCTTTCTTATATACTCCCTCTGTTCCAAATTATAAGATGATTTAGATATTTCAAATAGACTACATACAGACTGAAATTAGTGAATTACACACTAAAAAAGTTTAGGTACATCCAAATCAGAAAAAGCTAAAACATCTTATATTTCGGAACGGTATATTTGTATTGTAGTTTTGTGTTAGCAAACTGCAGAATCAAGTCAATGAATTTCAGTTAACACTCCAACACTACACAGATTGGAAATTCAGCTTGGGGCTTTCTTATATACTTGAGTATTATTTTCTTTCTCATATACTTAATTACTATTTTCTTTCGAGATCTTTTGAGAACGCATAATGCAGTATATTTGTATTGTAGTGCATTAGCAAACTGCAGAATCAGGTCAATGAATTTCAGTTAACAATTTCACACTACACAAATTGGAAATTGTGCTTTGGGCTTTGGAGTAGATGATCCTAGTGAACCAGATTCTAACATGTATGTCAGTGGAATATTCACTTCAAGGGTTGATCTGCGGGTGCAGGAAACTTGCGAACATTTGTTAGTGTTCAGTTGATTACTTGTTAAACTACAAAACAAATTAATGGTAATGTTTATAATGCCTTCATGGAAACACTGGCAAACAACTAAACCACAGTGAACTCAAATGCAGATTATTCAGGATGACTCAGTTCACCATGCACTCATCCATGCAAAACATGTTGCTTCATCCTGTTACAAGTATGCATATCGAACCTGAGAGGATAAAAGTGACCCACCCCTTATATAAAAGATAGCCCCTCAATTCTGAGAAAACATAGCAGTTTCGATACTAAAGCTAATTCAAATGAAACCACTCGGGCAAAAGAATGCAGTGCTCACTTATTTGGAGAACTACCATCACAGATCAGCTGAATACAAATCAAAACTATTTGGATAAAACAGCAGAAGATGTTTTTTTCATTTCAGAAATGGGACTGAAATCATTTACAAGTCACTGTTTGCTAACAAAATTGGAATGAGAACAGGCGGATCTCCACTTGTGACAACACTTCTAACTGCTGGGGTAGTGAAGATCTCCGATGGTATGACATGAGAAAATTGGTGGCTCAAGTCAAGCACTAGAATTGTTCTAAATTATAGGCTCAAAGAAGACACGCTGTTCGCCTAGCACTTGATAGTTGATACAGCTGACAGGCATGATCCAATATGACATCAGACAGGCATCTGGATACTGAACTCCAAACCCGAAAGCATGTAGCTCAAATTTTCACAATGCAGCCGTTCCAACATCAATAGATCGATGTATCGAATCTTGGCTCATAAAAGCAGAACTGAGTATTGCACAACTGGGTCGCACAACCGGCAATCCATGACCAAGCCTTCTTTTCAACATCGTACAGAAGACCTTTGCCCTGGTTCCACGACGTGAAACAGATCAAGTTGTCCTGCCCAAAGCACTCAAATCTCTCAGCAGACAGCCTCAGCAGCGCCCTGAAGTACTTGGGCGGCATCCTGCTTATCTCCACCCAGACAGTCCTACCATGATCCAGCCCCAGATCCTCATGCTCTGCAGCGTGCTGTATAGCCCGATCCTTCCCACCAAGAACAACCGTCTGCGAGCTCCAGCAACCAGTACCCATCCAGCAGTGACCGTGGGAATTTAGCTGGTATATGCTCCCAATGGCCCGCATCCACTCTGTACATCATCAGCCCGAGCGGCGAGAGCGTCTCCAGGTAGAGCCGGGAGTCGCAGAACGCCATCTTGGACGAGCACAGGTTCGCCGCGGGCATCATCTGGTGCACCGACCATCTGTCCTCCTTGGAGTCATAGACCTCGGTGGGGAGCGTCTTGTCCCCGTACACATCGCTGGCGGCGATGACCTTGAACGAGCGTCGCTTCCTGTCGACAGCGAGCACGAGCTGGCGCTGCTGGTTGTGGTGCATGTCCGGGAGCACCCGCCAGGCCTGCGTGAGCGGGTTGCAGACGAGCGTGCGAAACACGGGGCCGTCGAAGCCGGAGAGGCAGACGAGACCCCCCGAGGAGCCGACGAGCCAGAGGTCCCAGGCGGGGAGGAAGGCGACGGGGAGCCTGTAGCGCGCGCGGAGGGGCAGGCTGAGCGCGCCGCACTGCGGCGGGGCGCCCCGAGAGAAGGTGAGGAGGCAGGGCCCGTGGGAGGGCGCGGCGGCGTGCGCGGCGAGGAAGGCCGGGTCGCCGCCGCCGCCGCCGCGGAGGAGGGTGCCCCAGCGGCGGGAGACGGCGCGGAGGCGGAAGAGGAGGAATGGCGGGACGCGGGCGAGCACCTCGACGAGGAGGTCGTCCGGGAGCGCGGACCATACGCGCGGGTCCATGGCGTCGGCGGGCGATGCGGCGGCCGCCGCCGCCGCGGAGGGCGTTCTATTGGGCGTCGCCGTGCAGGTCTCCTCGTCGAGCCCCGCGGCTTGGTGCGCGGCCGCGACGGGCTCGTGGGCCGGGCGGCCGCCGCGCGCGCGCTCGCCGCCGCCGTTGCCGCGTCCATCGCCGGGATCCGGGCGGGGGGATTCGTGGGGGGCAAATCTCGAATCCTTGGGAGTCGCTGCTCTCGCTCTATTTTTCCTTTTTTTTTTTCTCCTCTTTTTGGACGGAGTCGGCGGGCTCCACTGGCTGGAGCGGAGCTGCGAAATGGGGGAGCACGACGTCGGGCCGTCGGGGAATGGAACGGAAGATTCCGTTACTTTTTGACGTTTTGGGGGCCGTTCGTAGCGGAGGGGCCAACGGAACGGGTGCGGTTGGTCACCGTCGCCTCGGCTTGGCCGGCTGGAGTTTAAATTTGGGTACCCTTTAAATTTTGCCAGGCCCAAAAAAGATAGAAATACTCCGTCAAAATCTATATCTATACCTAATAATAAACTGAGGAAAGTTTCTTGTGGTACATCATTGAATTTCTTAAATTGGAGAAAATTACCCACCATGCCATGCTAAAGTCGTACTGGTTCGTCCGCCCTGTCGTGGTGCTGCCCTCCTCCTCTCCGGCTAGGCACGGCGCCGCCGCTACCCATCCCAATCGCCGCCCTGTCGCCCTCCATCACGGTGCCCAAACGATAGAAATACTCCGTCAGAATCTATATCTATACCTAATAATAAACTGAGGAAAGTTTCTTGTGGTACATCATTGAATTTACTCCTTAAATTGGAGAAAATTACCCACCGTGCCATGCTTAAGTCATACTGGTTCGTCCGCCCTGTCGTGGTGCTGCCCTCCTCCTCTCCGGCTAGGCACGGCGCCGCCGCTACCCACCCCAATCGCCGCCCCGTCGCCCTCCATCACGGTGCCCCGCAAACCCCCACGGCCTGAGGAGCCACGACACACGGATATAGGGGTAGGATTACTTTTGTCGCCGCCGCGAGCTGGAGGTGAAGGAAAAGACATGGGTAGAGAGAGATAAAGTGGGAGCTTCTGCTAGGGTGAGGAGACGTAGCGCACTGGCCTTCAATTCATGGACATCGACAGGAACACAAGCACATCGAGCAGCAGAAAAAGTCACATTCAGCCTAGCTCGCAATGCCAGCTCTGTCAGATGGATTGTGAAAGTATAAAGCATGCATTTTTTTGGTTGCTGGAGGGTACATGAAATATGTTCCATGTTGGGTACGAGAGAGATGATTTCTCAGACATGTACTCTGTAACATAATGGTGGATAAATCCTTGAAACACTTCTTCGCGATCGTTCAGCCATGGATCCGCTACTACCGGATGCTGACATGGACGATCTTATCGCCACAACGGTGTGGCACGTGTGGTAGGAACAAAGACATGTGAAACTGTACATGTCCCGACAGAAACGTCACAGACTATATCCACGCTGACACAAAATTTATCGCGGGCAGAAAAGAAGAGTAGCGGCATCAGGAGACATGGCTGGATCAAACAAAGGGTGGACTTTGTGAAACTGAATGTTGATGCAGCCTTCAGCTACGATTGAGGTACATGAAGAAGTGGGGAAATCCTACGCGGCGAGAGAGGCTTCTTCTCGGCAGCTAGCAATTGTGGGATCCCATTTAACTCTGATTGTTCGACCGCAGAGGCTCGAGCACTCCCTGATGGCCTCCTCCTAACAGGCCAGCTTGGTTATAACAAAATAGAGGTAAACTCGAATTGTGGTGAGGTGATTGATATCATGAAGGATGGAGACAAGTCGCTCGGGCCCGTGGCAACGATTTACGAAGGTGCACCTTACTTAGTCGAAACTTTAGAGAAGTTATTTTTAGTCACTGTCCTAGGAAAGCCAATGTAGAGGCTGAGTGTGCTTGCTAGCAGATCGGAGGGAAATCAGTCGATTCTCTAGCTTGATGATCCTCCAGAATCTCTGATGCATGTATTATCAGATGATTTATCTGTGTTTCATAATTAATAAAGCGTGTCGTGGCGAATTGAGCCTAGCTCAGCTGGTTTGGTTCCTTGTGGTGGAACCGACCCACCCAGGTTCAAGTCCCAGACTTGGCATGGGTGCTCGCATTTTCCTGGATTTTTCAGTATTTAACCGGCGCTATGCTTTCAGTGGTAAGTGACGTGCCCATCAACAGCGAGGCGCCCGTGATGACTTCGTCAACCTCAAGATCTGCCGGACCAGTCTCTCGGAGGTGCTCATAGGGGTAGGGTTTGCGTGCGTGCGTTCATAGGGGTGTCTGTACGTACGTGTTTGTGAGCGTCTGCGTACTGTGTTTCTCAAAAAAAAAAAAAAAAAGCGTGTCGTGGTGGCTTTTCCACACAAAACAAACAGAGGACATGGACTCTGGATGGTATGGGTGGATCCGGACTTGGACCCGTTAGTATGAAGCCCAATTCAAAAGGTCATGGGTGGACTCATTTTGATACAGTAGAAATCAATGGCGTCGCTGCATCCGTTCGGCCCAGACCAGCGTCGGGCCTGGCGGCCCGTTTGGGCACCTACACAGGAAACGGTGAAAATAGTGGGCGCCCGAAAAAATCGTTTTCCCCTTTCGCAGTCTTCCCGGGCTCGCGGCGGCGCCGCCGCTCCGCCGGATACCAGCCGCGGTGCTCGGGGAAGAGGCTCCCGCACCCTCCACATGGAGTGAGACATTCCCGCGCCGCCGCCTTCGTCGCGGGTGCCGGCCCTGTACGAGCTCTGCAAGCGCACCTTCCCCTCCCCTTCTTCCGCCGCCCCGTCCTCCCCTCCGCCGTCCGCGCCATATCCTCCCTCATGGGTAACCACCATTTCCTCCTCCTCCTAGATATGCCTATCCACATCCGGTCTCACCATGCTTGCTCTGTGTGCAGATACGATCAGTCCGGCCGATGTCGGGCTCAGGGATGATAATCTCGAGGACGGCGGCGGGCACGGGTTCTTCGAATCGACCTCCGCGAAGGCGGCGAGGTGCTCTGTAAGTTCACTTGGGTATCATCATAGTTTTGATTGCACAGTTCCTCAAAGTTTCTGAGTATATGGTTGATTATAAACTCATTGCGGTTGCTTCGTAAACCATAAAATATTTCATGAATGCGCAATTCCGATTATCTCTTCCTTTAGGCCATAAAAAAAATCATGAATGTGCAATTCGGAGCTAATTCGGTGTGTTCGGTGTGCAGTGGCTAAGGTCAGGCCGTTGATATAATTCCCAGCGAAACTTTTCTAAGGCCAATTGGCCGACAGCCTGGGTAGCTTATCTCGTAATGTACAAATTGTTAACGATCACTGCCGGCCTCAGAGGCAGCCGCCAGCCTGGCGCCACATGCCTCTATGGTTTAAAGAAAGAAATACGAAAGTCAAACTCATAGTCGTGGAAACAGACGCTGGATGCAGCGAGATATGAAGAGAGAGGGAGAGGGAGAGCTGTTCTACGGTAAACAAAGAAATAAGATAGTAAAGCTCATAGTCGTTGAAACAGACGCTGGAGTACAGGGAGAGAGAAAGAGGGAGGAAACTCAGGAAAGGGAGAGAGAGAGAGCGCCATCGATGGGTAGTCTCTCAGGTACCGTGGAATGGTGGGAGGAATCGCAGCTCCGCGTTCTCGTCCTGGCCAGCATGGGCGTCCAGTACTTCCTCACGTTCTTCGCTGGCGGGCGTAAGTACTCTGTCCCATCATGGTTCAGATTCGCCATCTGGCTGTCGTATCTCGGCAACGACGCTCTTGCGATATATGCCCTAGCCACGCTCTTCAATCGCCACAAGAAGCCGTCCTCCTCGCAGAGCAGCAGCCTGGAGGTCCTTTGGGCGCCTTTCCTGCTGATGCACCTTGGTGGCCAGATCTTCATAACCGCCTACAACATTGAGGACAACGAGCTTTGGAGGCGGCATATTGTCACAGCATTATCTCAGGTAAGCTTGTGATATTCGAAACTTTATTGGCCGATCTTCGCGCGTCTCAAATAATTATACATCATACGAACCAGATTGGAGCACCATGGTGCCTGGGCACCATACCTCATAGCTGTACGATTTGCTTTAAATTTTACATACCCGAGAGTAAACGTACCCAGGTATACCCTCGGGTATGTATAATTCAAAGTAAATCCAACAACTATTATGTATGGTGCTCAGGCACCATGATGCACCAGTCAATTTACCTGTATATAATATATATACAGGTCACGGTGGCACTCTATGTGTTCTGGACGTCATGGTCGATATCGGCTCCTAGAAAGTTACTGGCTATAGCGATACTGATTTTCATCCCTGGAGTTCTCAAATGTTTTGCCAAGCCATGGGCCCTCAAGTATGCTAGCTTCCATAGCTTAGCTGACTCCTTGGATCTCGCTGAGAGGACTACAGCTGCCAGCGGAGAAGAAGAGCTTCAAAAATACGTTATAGAGGCAATGAGTTCTGTTTTGGCCAACAATAATGAGTCATTTGACACAGCGAAGCTATATGTCCCCGAGATGCTATTTGTAGACTTTCCCTATACCTATTCTCGTCGCCTTACTAATCTGAGATCCTTCTCTGCACTCAACTACGGAAAAGCTTATAGGACATTGCGAGATGGTCTCGCCCACACATTTGATCTTCTCTACACCAAAAGGAAAACCATTGTGCTAGAGTTGGATGATGATGACCTGACATGGCGTCAGCATATTGGTGTTATGATAGTGAGTTACAGTTTTTACCTGCCAACAATTGCTCTTGTACTCTTCCACGTTAGCCACAAGAAGGCATATAGTAGCGATGATGTCACGGTAACATACCTGCTATTGTACAGCACCATTGTGCTAGAGTTCTTTTCCAGCTTCATCGTGGGCTTGACTGATACTAGCTGGCCTGACACAGTTGCTCAATGGAACATTTTGGGACAATTTGCCCAAAACAAAAGGAATGACAAGTTAATGAGCTGGGCAACATGCTTGGGATGCAATGACTTGCTCGACCAATACTTGTCCATGGAGTCGTGCCACTCATCCAAGGACCTTGCAATGTCAGTTTGTAGACATGTCCGTGATGGGTGGAAGGACTACATAACGGATGCTGAGAGTTATAGGGAGTTCAACGATATCAGGGGCCAGTGGACACTTGAGCGCGAGGGATGCCATGGAAGATTGAGTTGGAGCTTAGAGAAGCCGTTCGACGTGAGCGTCCTTCTTTGGCACATAGCCACAGATTTGTGCTTTCACCATATGGGCGGAACTCATGATTACAGTCAACCTTGCAGAGAAATGTCCAACTACATGATGCATCTACTGATTGCTAATCCTGAGATGCTAATGCCAGGCAGCAGGAGAAGCTTGTTTGAAATCGCCTACAAGGAACTTGAGGCCATCCTTAAGGGTGCGGAGGACACACTAATGGAAGAAAGCAAAATCGCAAAGCAAGTGATCGACAAAGTGAAGTCTGCACGAGATACCGATACAAAGGAGAGTTTTATTTACGACTCTTGGGTGCTTGCTGAATGTCTCATGGATCTTGGTGGTGAGAAGATGTGGAAGGTGATCCAAGGCGTGTGGCTGGAGATGATGTGCTTTTCCGCCGGCAGATGCCGAGGGTACTTGCATGCCAAGGCACTAGGCTCTGGAGGAGAGTTCCTCTCTTATGTCTGGCTCACATTGGCATACTCTGGGATGGAGACATTTCCAGAGAGGCTTCAAAGGACCAAAAATCTTCATTTCTCGGTGGATAATAGGAAGCACCTTCAAAGTGGAGGCAAAGATGTGGCAGGTCCATCCGCTTCCCAAGGCATAGAAGAAGAAATTACGGCAGCTCCATCGACTTCCCAAGATGATTGCGCCGTGAAGATTGTTGTCTCGCCATAACAAAATAATATCCCCCTCATTTGGAGCATGTTGTTTGTGTGCCAGCACCGCTACTCTAGTTCTGATGTACCATGCTTGTTATGGTTGTTATTTTTACTCATTCCGCTGGGCTGTTGTACTCCCCAAAACATGTCATATTCGCCCCCACTGTAGTGTGCGATGTAAGCCAGCAGAAATTTGAACTGAATGTGAAGTTTCAATCTTTGACGGCCGTTGGGGCTTTGTTATTTAGAAGCCGGACATCTGTATGTTTAGATGTCTTTCGTGTTAAAGTGGAGTTCAACTCTCCAACTTTCAGGAATGTTCCAGGTTAACTTGATGTCTGATTTCTACAAAGAAAAGTTTATCTCTGTTTTAGCAAACGTTTGCAGGTTAAAATCATCATAACAGAGATTGCATCCTTCTGGATTTGGATACTAACCTTCCTAGTGTATTGTAAAACATGAGCTAGTTACTGGTGGCAGGTAGTGGCCGTACTGGTAACCACCCTGAGATTACTTTTAGCTGGAGATGGAAGCGTAGCGCAGCACCCTGAGAGGGGAGATTGGGCTCTCAAGGGTTCAGAAGAAGATGTCCTGGATTCACACCAAGAAGGCGCTGATGCAACGGAAGGTGTCAGCTCTGATACTTTTTTTTTTTTTTTGCAATTTTCACCCCGTATATTCAAAACGAAAACCACGTACAAAGTACACAGCAGAATACAGAACCAAATACGAAGGGGAAAAAGGATCCAGAAGCTTCGAGAACTTCACCGCCGCCGTCGCCGGAGACGAGGATGACCAGCCGCCGTCTTGCCGCTGTCAAGGAAATCTTTGCCCTATGAGAGACGCCGCCGTGCCCGTCCGCCGCGCCGCGGCGGAGCTTCTGTCGGTGAACGACCGGGGCGAGCGCCCCCTGTCCCAGCCAAACCTCCACGCCTCGGCCGCCATCGACGCCGACGCCGGAAGAGGAAGAAGGACTCGACGAACTCCTGGATCCGCCCGCCAGATCCGCCGCCAGCGCGAATCCGGCGGCGAGACGAAGAACTCGAGCGCCGCGCCGGGCCCCGAGCTCCCGCAAGTCGCGCGCGGGGACGCCGCACCCGTAGGAGCAGCCTCGCCGGAGGAACCCACGCCGACACCAAACTCCGCACCAGCCGCCTCTCCTCCTGAGCGCCGCCGGCGACCACTGACATGCAGCGAGCCAATACGTAGTACAGGAGCACACGTAGCAAACGGAATGACGGAGGTGCACAGGAAGACAGGAGCACACGAAACAGTGAAAAACGAAAACAGTGGGCGCCCCCACCCGGAAAAATCGTTATCGTTTCGCCCCGAAACCCCCACCCACCTTCGCCGTCCTGCTGGGCTCGCGGCGGCGCCGCCGCTCCCCGGATTTATCCAAGCTCCAGCCGCCCGGGAAGCAGATAAGACGGTACAGCACCCGTCCCAATGGCGTGGGGAGTGCCCGCGCGGCCCCCGTCGTCGCGGGTGCAGGCCCTGTACGAGCTCTGCAAGCGCACCTTCCCCTCCCCTTCCACTGCCGCCCCGTCCTACCCTCCTCCAGCCAACGCCGTCCGCGCCATATCCTCCCTCATGGGTACCCTCCACTCCCCCATCTCCACCAGCCTGTCCATGGCTGCTCTGTCCATGCACCATGCTTGCACAATCTCTGGCTAACATAACATGGATGCGCACTGTGTGTGCAGATACGATCAGTCCCGCGGATGTCGGGCTCAGGGTCGACAACCTCGATGACGGCGGCGGGCACGGGTTCTTCGAATCGAGCTTCATGAAGGGCGCGGCGAGGGCGGCGAGATGGGCGCAGCCCATCACGTACCTGCACATCTACGAGTGCGACGCTTCTCTGTAAGTTCACTATGGGTATTGCCATTGCAACCACCCCTTCTGCCGGACAAGACAATCATTGTTTTGAAATTGATGGCCTAATATACTGCGGAATTCCTCATGGAACATATATGCTAACAACCATTCTGATTTCCAGTTAGTAGTCTTGATTATGAGCTCATTGTTAGTGCTTCACGAACCATATATTTCTAGAATGCCAAGCTTAATCTAGTGGACTGCTGGTTAGATCACTAGATGTGCAATTCAGGTGTTTTTTTTTCTCTCCCTTTCTAATAGTCAAAGCACATATCCATTTCCTTAGTTGGATGTTCGTTTGTAGTTTCTAAGTGAAATTTATTTGTTGAGAGTTTCTGCATACCACTAACTTGTGTAATTCTAACAAAGTAACAATGTTTACCACTGCAACTCTGCAATTCAGCTCAGACAAGTTATCATAAGGAACGTGTCATTTCATGCTGTAGTGTTAGTACATATTGAAAAAAAATTGTCGACGATACTACAGGGTGTGTATTAGTTGTTGCTTGTAGATATATTTATTTAACATATGTTTTGGTGTTCTCTATATGTTTTTGCAGATTGGAATATTCTGTTTACCAACTTCAGCAGTCATTCCTCTACATGATCACCCAGGAATGACAGTATTGAGCAAAATATTGTATGGCTCCATGCACGTGAAATCATATGATTGGATAGAGCCTACTGTTCTCGCAAGTAACCAGCCAGGTTATTTTCCTGCTATATTTGTTTTTTTTCTTTGCCTATTTATTCATCGTCAATTATAAGTAATGGAGTTCAGAGTTTTGTGTCTTGTCCTAATTTATGAGACTATAGTGTTTCTTCTGCTTGGTTTTCACTTCCCCAAGTACCAAACTAATGAACATTGGTGGTTGTTCGCAGTACTAATAGTCCAATACTACTGCATTTAGTCACCTGACCTCTGTTGGTTACCACTTAACACGTGTTCAAATCATTTTACAGTGGTTGTTCCCGTGTGTGCATGATATTTCAAAGTCTAATCTTCAAAAGGTGTTATTGATAGCAGATTTTTTTCTTTGCTTATATGCAGTGAGACTGGCTAAGTTACATACGGATGATGTCCTTACTGCTCCATGTCCAACTACTGTTTTGTATCCCCAAAGTGGCGGGAACCTACACTCATTCACTTCAGTTGCCTCTTGTGCTGTTCTTGATGTACTTGCCCCGCCATACTCTGAAAATGCTGGGCGCGTTTGCACCTATTTTCACGATTATCCATTTTCTAGCTTCTGTAAGTGAAACTCCCGCCTGTCATCATAGCGCATGTCTGTTCTCATTAAATTTCACTCCTAATTCATTAACTAAATTCACCTTTTTGTAGTAGCTACACACCATCCATTACATGTTTTTTTATAAAGCATGTATAGTTGTTAATGTGCCTTTTAGTTAATTGGTACTTGGTCCTAAAATGATGATTGCCTCGTAAAATTCCGTTAATAGAAAGGTGGGATACTTGATTCAGGGAAATAATCCAGCTGTTTGATTTCGTCGTATTCTTGCCCATGAAAGTACCAGCGCAGGACTTCGTTTTCTAGGAGTGCAGGCATGTTTATGATGTATGGAACTGGGGTTTACAGTATGGTAGCAACCGATCAGTTGATTTCACTTCAATCAGAGACTGGATGCAGCAAACAGCAGTATGGTGGCTCGTCTGCGCCAACTCCCAACTCACTATTGGAACTAGGATGTGTGTATTTAGAGAATTGAATGACCCAGGACACCGAGACATGCCCCTTACCCTGTTCCTTAGAATCCTTCTTAGAAAATCCAAAAACCCCATTTTCAGTGGTGGCCCTCACTAGTATGCGCATGACACTATGGAGGGCATATAGATCTGCAGGACCAAATTGTTACCCTTTGGTGTGAGCAAGCCTGCCTCAGCTGGTGGCCGTTAGGTCTGCTCTCATGAGTCATGACATACCTGCCACACTGGGGAAGGCATGCTGATCCTGCTGTATCGGAGTGATGAGTATTGGTGACAGGTCAAGATTTACCGTGTTGCGTATAGTAGCAGACTGAGGTATATCAAGTATAATTTCTGAAAACATGCTATTTGATGTCTTAATTACAAGTCGTGCAATTTAGGTACTTCAACCAACATTCTTTTATGGTACATTCGTTTGTTCCCATTTTGATAAAATGTTTGCTTGTAGTGTTCGAACATCCTAAAATTATGGATGGTTTTTCACCTTGTCTGTTAATTTTCTATCTGCTCTACACATGTTTGATTTTCTCATGGTCTGTGATGCTCCAACTGCAGCAGCTGGGCGCACAAAGACAGTGGATAGCCCAGATAATTATGCCTGGATTGAGGCCATAAACTCACCTGTGAACATTAACATGCGCCCTGGCATGTATACTGGCCCAACTATACAGGTATCGCCTAACTTCTACATGCTACACCGCTGTTATCTGCTCTAGCAGCTGCCAGAGAAGATGGTTGAATACAATTCCTGATGTTTTTTCACTTTCTAGGATCGTCTATCATGAGTTCACAACCAGTGAACTGCGGAGCATCAAGCGTGTTTCCAGGCTCCTCGCCGATACAGTTCTTCCAGTGTAGTGTTGTATATGTACTGTTTTTGTGTTCACCTTCTACTTGTTTATGTAGTTCTTATCTTAGAAAAGCAGGTTGGCTATGGTGAATATATGATCAGAAATTCCTCCCGGTTTGTTTTGTGGAGGAATTAATATCATGTGATATAGCTTGTTGCATATCCTGTTTTTGCACCAATAATAGTAGCTCGGTAGTAGATTCTGCTGTTCTTGGTGTACACTATAGTCACTGTTAACTGCAACATTTGAACTATGATATCTTCATAGCAGAACATATGATGTGTTTCCGCTCACTGAAAAATGATGCAGATAGTTACAGGAGATACTTTAAATGCATAGTGCAATGGTATATTCAAATACTATGCACAAAATCAACTAAAAACATGGTGTACATTCGCAGAAACACAGATGCAGACACACCCTATTTTCTTGCTCATATTCAGTCATCCGTTGTGCGCGGTTCCAGATACATCAACTTCCGTCACGGTAACAAGAGGCTGCTACATCCGTCGTGCGCTGTTCCAGATACATCAACTTCCCGTCTTCGTCACGGTAACGAGAGGCTGCTACAACATGGCAGCAGACACTTGCCAGACCAACTCGCAGCAGAAACAACATAGAGCAGAAGGCTCAGGTCAAGGAGGGTGCTGTGCCTCCAGCTTCTTGACGATGCTGTTGGTCACGGCCCAGTTGAACCCTCTGTACTGGAGCCACCTCACTATGCGCGCACGCCGTTTCTCCAGGGGCAAGCTCCCCCCTCGCTGCCACTGCTTGGAGGCCTGAGCAAAGAGATGATCCATGGAAGCTTTGGAGAACCCATGTGTCATCTGTTCTTCATCGCCACGTCCTGGAACACGCTCCGTGTTGCCTGGTCCACCTCGGCCTCTGGCACCCCCTTTTGGCGAAGTGCCTGGTTAGAACACGAGCAGCTGATGTTCTCCGTATTCATTACATGATAGATATGAAAATAAACATGAGAAACTTAATTAATTATCGCAACATTTCCATGAAATTAAGCACACAGCTATCATCAGCGGGAATCCATGTTTCCAACTACTTGATTAATGTAAACGAGAAGTCTTTCACTGTTTCACAGGGTTAGTTTTTCCTTGACTTAACTGACTACCAGGCATGGAAATGCGACTTACCATATGGTATAGGATTCTATGAAGACTCGCAAGATTTTTTTACTGAGAAAAAGTCAAGTGAAGGAGAAAGCATCTGAGTTGATGACACATGTTAACTCATTACAGAGGAATTGAGTAAAAAATCCAGGGATGGGATGTCCAACCCTACAATTGAGAGGAGAGATAAAATACAGACCTGCTTTATGCGCCTTGGCCCCCAAGTTGATGACTGCCACCGGGATCGTGAAAATGATTCCGCATAATAACCGTCATTCAACAGACCCCTTCAAGAACAAATGAACAAGATTGAAGAAAAAACAGGGGGACTGGGCACATAAATGAACTTTTTAGAACAAACATGTTAATGCCTTACTAAACCAGCTACGTTTTTTTTTCATTTAATAAAAAAAATAGCTTCACATTTTGGGGGGAACTCCACATGCAAAAGTAATTGGATCATCGAACGCGGTCCAGTTTTAGGACTTCTCAGTTCTCATACACAAGTTATAACAATAGATAATCACCACCATGGGTGAGAAAGAAGAGTTTCATACTTGCATGTGCAGTTATATGCAATATATGGTTATATATATGCATGCATCTGCAGCTATATGCTAGTCGATTGAACTATGATGATGATGATCATTGCATTATTATTTATTCTCATTTTCGTGACAGGATATTCAACAGGAGTCTCACCTTGACTTGAAATCAGCAATCACAGAATCGACTGTATCGACAGAATAATTCTTACCACATAGTTTCTTCCTAAGTTCAGAAACAGTGAATGCTCTGCTCAAGACAAACAAGAAGGCATGTATTAGTGTCCAGTTTCAGCAGTGGTATACAAAAGGCTAACCGTACAGGTGAATTCCAGTGGCCGCAGTTCGTAGCACAAAAATTTCCTCTACTCTCGAATAAATTGGCAAGTTGAAGATATTATGAAGCCAACTGCATAAGATATGTGGCCATAATGTGGCTTCCTGACAACAGGCGGAGCGTCGGGTGAACCATACTGGACCATAGCCCAGTCTTCTGAAAATGTGATTTTAATTTACCACGGTATATGTTGTGGCTTCAGCCTGTGGCTCTGCTGCGGTGGGCTGTTATCAGTTCTAGCTATTGATCTAGCCTAGCAGTGGAGCATGACACTGCCCTCGATTCATACTCGGATGCCACAATCATGTGTGCTCTGTCTCTCTCCTTCCAGTCCACCCTCCAAATTATTGGATATTGACGCGCGGCAAGAAACAGTGGCTAGGACTAGGCCATATTGGGAAGGAAGAAGACCTAGGACTCCAATATTTAATTCTCACGGCATTTTCATCCAAGTAGCAAACTAGATCAGGAGAGCTATTTTTTTTTTTAAGATAAAAGGCATAAAATCCCGACTTAAAATTAATAAAGCCAGAGATCCACAAAGTTATTACTATCAAGACAGCTACTTTTAAATTAGTCTCTAACTTGACTTGGTTTTTTTTTGGTATACTATCTTCTTTCATTTGAAGCTACAAAATCTGGATAGTTGCTCTGACATGGACAGTGGGACACATGGTATTTTGTGAATAAATGATATATATAGGGTCATTTTTCTGATATTTCTATGGTAAAAAATTCTGCATTCTAAGTCATTGGCCCCTCCTTTGTTTCGTGTCACGCTCCGTCACTGTTCCTGGCCATTCTAACTAAACCATGCTTGCCCAGAGTAATGGTTTTACTGTCTTAAACAGCAATTCATACTCCTTTTCCATAAAGTTGAGTCTTGTCAGGTTCGACACTTTCTAAGTGTGTACGATTAACAGGCGAAACAAGATATCCACAATGTTCATGCCGAGACCTGCAGCACCAAATTCAGGTGCATAGATCGACTATGGAACATTCACTAGATAAACAGTCAATAACACATTAGTAGTTTCTAAGCATGGATTCAGCGTGATTCAGTCTAATCTATCAGTTCTGACCTGATAGCAAGTAGCTCGATTGCGCTCTTCTTCACGTCCTGCAACACGCTTTCTCTGATACCGCCCAGCTCGTCATCACCTTCCTCCTCCTCCAAGGAGAGTTTCAGAAACTGTTCATCCGGAGTCGGCATAGCATTGTTCTTCGCTGTCAGACAAATAACCACCAGACAAACGTTGCACATCAACACGGAGCCTGACGGACAAGGTAAAAAATCTTCGACAGCTCTCACCGGCATACGCACTCCCCTCGTCCGATGAATCCTGCCGGCAGCTCACGAGCCTCCGGCGCTGAGGCGCGTTCCGGACACCGCCCGCCCCCTTCGCCCTGGGAACAGCCATTTGGGGGATGGGGATGTGAGGTTGGGCGTTGAGAAATCGAGAGGCGAGGAGAGGTTCGAGGGAGAGACTTACCGGCAGGAGTAGGGAGTAAGGGCCTGGGAGCGCAGGCAGAGATCCAGCTCCAGCCGGAGATGGAGGAGGCGGCGGCTCGCGGCCAGCGCCGCCATTCTTCGGCGGCTGCTGCTCTGACGGAGCTGCGCACTGCGGGAGCGACAGTTCACCTCGGGACCGTGTCTCGCTATAGGACGTTTTTTTTTTCTGTGGGAGAGGTGTTATGCAACCTTTATTTAAAATGAATTTAAATGCATTTTAAAATGCTAAAAAATTCAAAAATGTTCGAGCAAAGATATTAACATCCTATGTTCACAAAGTCGTTTCAAGAAAAAAAACGCAATTTTTGTGGCATGTGTAGAAAAGACAATTTTTGGTGGTAAAATAAGCCTTTTCAGGAGACATTTTTTTGTCTTTTTAACATAAGTCACAAATATCAAAACGCTTTGTTAACACATAGAATGTGAAGATGCATACATGAAATTTTGTTTCGGGTTTTTTCGACAATTAAAAATAAAAAATTTAAATAAAGGGTGCATATGCAAGGGAGACAAAGTGGATTTCACTTTTTGTTCATTGCTATACAATTTTTATTAGAATCTTCTTTGCGTTTTGGCTCCCGAGCTCACTGCTCTGCCGAATAAAAAAATCAAAAACAATACTAAATCATTTTAAAAAATGGTGACGAACATATACAAGTGTTCTACATACGTGCCAAATTTAGTGGTGAAACGACATTGTGGTGTTATAGAAAAAAAATCAATCGCGAAATGGGATTTCAAAAATACATTTTAGAGTACTGATTTTTTTTTTGAATAGTGCACCACACAAGTCATTTAATCACGAAACTTGGCACGTATTTAGAAAACTTGCATATGTTTGTCACCAACTTTTTCAGAATATTTTGATACTATTTTTATTTTTTATTCAGGCAGGAGCAGGTGAGCTCGGAAGCCAATGTGAATTTCTGGCTATATAGCTGCCTCTTTGGCTCGTGAATATAGGTGGTTCCGGCACGCGACTGGTCTGGCACGGCCTGGTTATAAACGGGTCGTACTGTGCCAGCCCGTGGGTCTCATCTCGTGGCCCTGGCACGACACATAAGGTAAACGGGCCGGGCCTAGCACGACATGTGTGTCGGTCGGACCGTGTGTATTTTTTACCCTAGCACGGACCTCACCCCCGAGGAAGAGCACGACACATCAAGTGTCGCCGGTTAGACACGACTCATTTGGTCCCATGTTGAAATGGTCCCTTGATGGGACGAGTACATGCGGTTTTGGGCTACCCCACGAAACATAGGCCCAATTGCCCAACGGCCAGCTATACTCGTGAGCTTTAGTGATTTATTTATTTTAAAAAGAATGGTATTAGAAGTTTTAGGAAGATCCAAAAAACTTAGATGAAGTGGAAGATATATTCTATAGGCATGCAAAAACGTAACGCAAAATTCTTTGAATTTGGGCTACTCCAGAAATGAAAAAATCTCATAATTTTGGAGTTTTGAAAATATGCAATGACCAATATATTTAGAAGTTTTGAAAATAATTTTTGAATTAAAGAAATAAGGGATCACCAGAGCTAGAAATCCCTGCTCTGATCTTTCACACTTGATTTTGTTTTACTATCTAAGTGTGTAGTTGTTTTCTCAATAATAGCTCAATCATCGTGATGGACTACTTCTTTGTCTTGAGAGTTGATATTCAAGAAGGAATAAAGAGAACTAAAATTAAACCGTAGGGCTAGCACCGTCAACTTACATAAGAAAAACTTCAACTTAAACTTGTGTAGATAGATGCTTACATGAACATATCGTCTAATCACATGATAAAATTATTATCATGATCAAATAAAATAGCTACTATAAGTTAATAATTTGCCCATTTTTAAACAAGTTTGTAATGTGGATATGACATTGTGATTTAACTCTTAGGTGGTGGAATCATATCACAGGGACAACACGAAATCTCTGACGGTCTTATACACATTGTTTTCGCAGCTATGACACAAGAGGTTTGGCATTTGGTGTTTGGTAAGTGTTTAGTTACAATCACATTTTTTTATTCTTCGTATTTTTCTATAAGGCCATGTGTTTCTTGTAGATAAATACTCCCTTCGTTCCAAAATGTAAGATGTTTTAGGTGTTACACTTGTGGATCTAGATACATAATTAAATGAGTGTATACTCCCTCCGTTCCCAAATATAAGATTTTTTTAGAATAAAAGGGTCTCACCCCGGTTCCATTAAAGAAACCTCCACCACAGAGTTGGGTTACAACTTCAGCTTATTACAACTCAAAGTCTCAGGAAGCTATACCAGCCACCTCGGACAAACGGCACCAACGCCAGAAGGTTCCAACTACCACACCAAAGGCTCTAAATGAGGACTAGAAGGAGAAACACCACCAACACAGGTAGGGAAAAGCTATCAAGCGTCGACCACCCTTAGCGCCCCATTGACCCCGATCAGCTTGAGGTTCTTCTCCTCCAGACACTTTGCCAGCCCTTCGGTTGTGAGCTTCCACGCCAAGGCTTCATCGTCTTGACGGGTGTCTCGCACCAGGTTCATCTTGGGGCTTGGCAGATTGTGTAGGGTCAACCAGGGTCGGGCCACAGTAACAAAGGGGGAGCTCTCGCAAGCTGATCTAGCTCTTTTACGATCGTGTCCACATCCTCTCTTGTGCCCTCTGAGTATAAGACCCTCCACTGGGATAGCGTACATGCCATCAGCCTCCAGATTTTCTGCAAACCAATCCAAGGCAAACGATTGAAATATATATCATTTCTGGTATTCCAGAGAGTCCACATAGCAGCCGCATGTACTGTATTATGAAGCATAAATTTTTTCTCACACAGCCACATGCTAGCAATAGAAAGAAAAGAGATATCACGGTCAGTCATGTGTAGAATGCGGTCTAAAACCCCCCAAACCACTTTAGCAACCACACATTCAAAGAAAAGGTGGTCGCAAGATTCAGGTTCATTGCAAAAAACACAGGTTATATCATCGACATGCTGTTGTTTGACCAGGTTATCCCTAGTAAGGAGCTTGTTGTGGGAGGCAAGCCAGAGGAAAAAATGAATTTTTGGTGGAACTCTAATTTTCCAAACCGCATGAATATGAACAGGTTGTATCCCACCAAAATTCAAAATAGCATACAAAGAGCTAGAGCTATAAACCCCATTGGATTCATATTTCCAGATCAACGCGTCATCATCTCCGCTAAGGCGGATTGATTGAGCAATTTGAAGGACTTCATACCATTGCAGCATCATTTTATGGTCAAAGCATCTACGAAAGGAAACCTTAAGTTGGTTCTCGTCCCAGACGTCTGCCACCGTTATAGTTTTTTCATTGACAATGACATAGAGATCCCAATATTGGATAGCGAGGCTGGAAGAACCAAACCACTGGTCCTCCCAGAATCTCACTTTCTTCCCATTACCAATTTTCCAGAAGTACCCCATTTTTGCAGCCTTTGCAGCCCAAAGAACCCCTTTCCAAAAAGGAGAGACCCCAGAGTCAGAGGATGCAAAAATATTTGGGTTATTAACATCATACTTGAAGTCAATAATTTGTCTCCACAACTTATTATCATCTAATTGATACCTTCTAATCCAAGATGCCAAAAGGCAAATGTTCATTTCAGCCAGATTAGGGATACCCAAGCCCCCAAAATCTTTTTTCCTCGAGACAAGCCCCTAATTAGCAAGGTGGTATTTAAAATGACCTTCATAATTATCCCACAGACAGTGTGCCATATGAGAGTTTATAAGTCGAATGACCCACTTGGGAAATTTGATAACGCTAAGGAGATAGATTGGAATACTAGCCAAAACACTTCTGACCAGCTCAAGTCTGGCTGCGTGGGTTAGAAGTTTTCCCCTCCATCCCGCAGCTTTCTTCAGGAGTTTATCCACAATAGGCTGCAGATCTTCCTTTCGAAGTTTAGCATAATGGAGAGGCACCCCTAGGTATTTAATAGGAAATTTTCCTAAGCGACAGCAGAGCGTTTGCGCATAATCCTGCGCCTCATCAGCCTCCACATTAATGGCAACGAGCTCACATTTGTGGAAGTTAATCCTAAGGCCAGAAAGTTGCTCAAAACAAGACAACAGCCATTTTAAATTCATAACCTGTGTCATGTCTTTATTTAGGAATAGGAGTGTGTCATCTGCATATTGCATGCTGACCACTCCTGTTCCACGAAAACCCTGCAGTAACCCAGAAATAAGGCCCCTACCGGCAGCTTTAGCCAACACTTTCGTAAAAACATCAGCTACAAGGTTGAAAAACAGGGGAGAGATAGGATCCCCCTGTCTAACACCTCTGCATGTCAAGAAGAAGTTACTATTAACATCATTGATCCTGACCCCCACAGAGCCTCTATCCAGGAGAGAATTAAACAGATAAATGCACTTCGGGCTAAAGCCCCTAGCAGCAAGCATTTTGAGCATAAACTCACGGTTAACCATGTCATAAGCCTTCTCGTAATCAAGCTTAAAGATAAAACCCGGTTGGTCATTTCGAGCCGCTTCATGAATAATTTCATGGGCCGAAACAACACTTTCCAAAATATACCTGCTTTTTAAAAAAGCAGATTGATTTGGGGAAATTAGCTTTTCGCAAACAACCCCTAACCTATTGGTCATGCATTTAGAGAAAATCTTAAAACTGCAGTTAGTCAAGGCAATAGGCCTAAACTTCTGAATAGTAGTTGCATCTGGTTCTTTTGGGATCAAAGTCAAAAGGGAAAAATTTAGTCTATACAGGTCAAGGTCCATCTTGTTCCAGTCATTAAACATAGCTATTAAATCTTTTTTAATAACTTCCCAGAACTTCTAATAAAAAGAAAAGACAGGCCATCAGGACCTGGGGCCCCCTCGGCATACGAGCCAAAGACAGCCATTTTAATCTCAGCCTCAGTGAAATCTGCTTCTAAGAAAGCATTTTGTTCCACCGAAACTAGATCAGAACTATCCCAAAAATCTTCAGCTAAATCAATATCAAGCTTAGTCGAGAAACCAAAAAGTGTAAGATGTTTAAGACTTTGTCCACGTTCATATGTACATAAGTGTAATCTAGACACATTTCATGTGTATGTTCACTCATTTAATTATGTATCTAGATCCACAAGTGTAACACCTAAAACATCTTACATTTAGGAACGAAGGGAGTATTTATCTACAAGAAACACATGGTCTCCAATAGCCTAGAGCTGGTCAACGACACTAGGACCCCGGTCCCACTCGTCATTGTCCAGCTCTAGGGCATTCTTTTTGGCAATCTTCCACGAAAAGACATGTTTATTTTCCTCCCCACCAGAAAAGCACCAAAAGGCGAATCTGACTGCGCGTCCAGCGTAAGCATCACGCGAGTCGTGGACGGCCGTCGATCCGCGATCGGACGGCCCGCGTCGCCCCGCAGCCCTATAAAACCCGCCCACGGCTCCAAACCCAAATCCTCCGACTCCTTTGCTCCCTCTTGTCCCGTGGCCCGAAACCGCCGTCGCCGCAGCCAGAGGGGAGAGGCGGCCGCAGCCGCAACACCGACCCGTCGTCCCCGACCCCCGAGCCCGCCGCCAATCGGTAGGCTGACGTCCTCTTGCCCCTCCCTCTCTACTCGATCTGTTTCGCATGTCTGATCTGTGCCGGATTTTGGGGATTAGGGTTTGATCCATGGCGTCCAAGAGGATCCTCAAGGAGCTGAAAGACCTGCAGAAGGACCCTCCCACCTCATGCAGCGCAGGTGATTTCCTCTCTTCCGCTGTCGATTGTCCCAGATCTTGCAGAATTGCGTTAGGGGGAGCAGGCGGCTGGCGTGGTTGGATTGTTGGTTGTTAGTCATGGGGGTTAGGTTGTTCGCTGCTGTGCTTTGCGCATGTTGTAGGTTTTGCCGGATTGATTGGTGGATAGTACTCATTAACCTTGTGATGACTTGTGATAAGCGTGTTCTGTACGGATGATTAAAAAACTCTCATTAGGGGCGTATGTACTAGATAGGTTAAGATATGTCAATATCTATACAGTTTACAGTTACACACGATGCCAATTTCACCGTATGCTGTCGTAACTGCCACTAACCGTAAGACATCAAGGACACTAGAGTTTTATATGGACAGTTGGAGGACAGTTAAGTGTGACCTAGGATCAGTTATGAGATTGAAAGCTAATCAGTACCAACCAAAGCAATAGGTAGGCTATCTAGAGGGGAGGAGATTGCCATGGTCGCCTGCTTTCCCTAGTCTATAAATGCATGCTGGAAGGATTATAATCATGCAAGCAACTTGCCATTTTCTAGCACTATTCATGTTGTCTAAACCTGTTGATTTGTGTTTTAATTGAGATACCCGGCATCCAGTGGTTGCCATGGGTGTTCTCATGTTGTCTATACAGCAATTAGTTGCACTAATATTGTTCTGTTTGCATGCCACTGTATGTCTGAGTGAATTGAGATGAATCAAATCATTCTGCTGGATGGGTTTAGGACAAATAACCATGGATAACATGATTTACGATTAACCTGAACTAGTTCGCGCATAATTAAAACTGGCAACCACTTGAGCTCGTAACAGAAGAGACTTGTCTTTCTACTCATCCTTTGCTGGCTTTCTAGAATTCTGTTTGTCTGACTGATGTATAATACTGTATTACTTGCTGTTTATTTTGGCAGGTCCTGTGGGTGAGGACATGTTCCACTGGCAGGCCACTATCATGGGGCCTTCGGACAGCCCGTTCACTGGTGGTTTATTTTTGGTGAACATTCATTTTCCACCAGATTATCCGTTCAAGCCACCGAAGGTAAATTTCATCTGCACTGTTTTATTTGTAAGCTAACCTTTGTCATAAGAGTTTTGTTTGATTCTGTGGTGCTGAAATTGCAGTTGAACAAATGTTTTGGAATCCTCAAAGATCGTTGTTTGCTACTACCTGTTAATCTTATCTATTGTATTCTAACGTTCAGACATGAACATATTTCCAGGTCTCTTTCCGCACCAAGGTGTTCCACCCAAACATCAACAGCAACGGCAGCATTTGCCTTGACATTCTCAAGGAGCAGTGGAGCCCGGCTCTGACCATATCAAAGGTAACGATTTCTGTTCCTTGCTTGGCTGTTCATTCTTTGGTTGTAGCTTGCTGCTGGAGATAATCTTGGTTCCTTCAGCAGTTCATACCGCAAGTGTATTCAGTATCTGTCATCATAGTGTTCTAACACTAGCTGTCTGTATGAACAGGTTCTCCTGTCAATCTGCTCGTTGCTGACGGACCCGAACCCCGATGACCCGCTGGTGCCTGAGATCGCCCACATGTACAAGACTGATAGGGCCAAGTACGAGTCCACGGCTCGCTCCTGGACGCAGAAGTACGCCATGGGCTAGAGCCAACTGGTGGACATGCCCTGAGCCCAAGATCGCCAAGAATCGTCATCCACCTAAATAACCCAGCCAAGCATCTCCCCCCGCAACAATGAAGTGAAATGGACTCTTGAGGCATTGTGCCCTTGTTGAACTCTTAATGAAATGTACCACTCACCATGTGAAGTCCGTTGGATCTCTGGTAGTATGTTCTACCTGACGTTTCGCTATCTATTAAGTTAATCTCCGTATCGTATCTAAGGTGTGTGTTGCAATGCTTTGGTTCTGAGTTCGCTGATTGGTAAACTTTGGGTGTGTTTGGTTTTTGCCCAACACTGCTCTTCGATACAACTACCTTACGGCCAAGACCACTTTCAGATAGAGTCATGGGCTTCTATCAAGTGACCTACCAAAAATTTGGCAGATTTTGGTTGAGCCTTTCGCCCACAAGTTGGCCAACATTGGCTAAATGGCTGAAAAAAGTAAACTAAGTTGGCAGTGGAGCATTGGCAAGCAAAAAAATTAGCAACTATCCAAACAAGAGCCAACCTTTTGGTCATGACCAAATAATTGGTATGGCACACTATGGTCACAATCCAAACATACCTTTGTGTTGCCAGTTGCCACGCATCTGAATGTATCCTGTTGCTGTCACACTGATTAGCCGCCACGCTAGAGCTGAGCACGTGCTACCCATCGCCTCATTAGAACGGGAAGTTAAGATAGAGGATTAGAGGCTGCGTGGTACTCCCTCTGTTCATAAAATAAGTATAAAATATACATGTACATAAATGTATCTAGACATATTTTATGTGTATATTCACTTATTTTATGTGTATGTTCACTCATTTGTGTATGTATCTAGACAACATGTGTAACATCTAAAACATCTTATATTTAGGAACGGAGGGAGTACTCGTTAGGGATCGCTTGGGATGGATCGGATTTTTAGGAGGAGCTAGACACGTCCATGATTAAATACCTCCGTATTCGGTTAATATCCGACAATCCAAGCGGGGCCTTAAACTACACGTGGGGTATGTTGGGAGCAGTGGCGGAGTTTCATGGGGGCGAAATGGGCCGTCGCCCCCCAAACCCACCAACAAATTGCCTAATTTGTACAGGTATTTTGTCCATTTGTTAACGAAAAATCAGCCCAAAGCTCAATGTTTAGCCCCCCAAGCCCATTGCCCTACCAGGAATTTGGCCCAAGCTCCACCACTGGTTGGGAGTTGCCCATGTGCATCCACTAGCCCAATAGGGGCAAACTACTCCCTCCGTTCATAAAAGGATGTCTCAACCTAGTATGTATCTACACACCAAATCATGTCATCTACACACCAAATCATGTCTAGATACATGCAAATCTGAGCTAGGTTGAGACATCCTTTTATGAACGGAGCGAGTATAATTCTTCCGCTGTCATGCTTAAGGTATTCCTGAGATAAACGAAAGGTGTTATTATTTCATCTGCAAAATGACACTTTTCTATGTACACGCAAATGAAACAGAATAATCACGTGACGCGTCAAATCTTTTATCATCCACACCACCACCAAATCCCCAATCTATCGTTTTCTACTCGTAATCTTTTATCATCCACATAAAACCATATCTGTTATGTTCGCCTGGGACTGTCCAGGATAAAACGAAATATATTATTATTTAATATGCAAAACGATGTAATAATGTACGTATACACTAATGACAAACAGAATAATTATGTGATGCACGACGCATTCACTTATGTTATGTAGCATCCTATATCAACAGCAAATCTATCGTGTTATATTTACCCATAATCTCTTCTCATCTCATCTATATACCGTGAACTGGTGCTGTATAGGCATAGCTCTGTACCATATCTTGGACGTGATGAATAGCCATGAAAAAAACTCATGGTTAATTCCCTTGTTTTGCCGATCATAACTGCAGTAGTCAGGTTCTATTGCCATGCATTCACTAAAGACGGACCGCTGCGTCGTGCCTTCTGGCGGAACTGCTTCTTGTTTACGCACCATGCCTCAGGGAAAGTGCTCACCTGAAATCGGGGAAGTCGTCAGGAAAATAAAAGGGTGACAAATCAGTCGCAAGAATCAATGATGTCCTTACAGTGCCGATCATCTTTGCACCGAACCAGGCAGTGTCTGTGCCAAATGGAGGAGGAAGAACTCTGATTCCCTCTGAAATGTATGTGGGAAGAAGTTTGTGGAGCTCTCTCTCCAGCCTCTCTGTTCACAATAATAAAGGTTATGTGTCATGTCGATACAACCATGAACCATGGACATGATCTAGAAAAATACAGATCTATCCATCAATTTTCAGATCTATTGCGATACATATTAATATCCAATCAGTGGTTCAGTACTAAAACGACTGGCATTACGTAGGCATACCTGGCAACCCAGGTAAGCATGACGATCCACCTGCTAAAACGACCGTCTTGAACCAGCTGTGATCACCTAGCACCTCCGCATTGTAGCAGTGATCCATACATAGAGACACTGCTTTATGGAATCCCATAGCACGACTACATGGTCAAGATCAAGCATGCATAAGTGAACCATAATACTTAAAGCACAGACCATACACGCCATAGAGAACAAGATATCTTACACTCCTCCCATCTGAGGCTGGAAAAGGATCTCTGCCATCTTGAATCTTTCTTCCGATAGAGTGAACCACCCTTCACCATCCACCTCACACGAAGCTTGTGTGTTTTTACATAGCTCAGCTTCATAATCAGCCGCGACATAGCAGAGTTTCTTTACATGTACAAGAGGAAAGAGAGGATGTGTCAGCTATCAACTCTGTGTGTATGCTGTTCATAGTAAGAATATAGACCTAACTACTGGCTCCAAGCATAGTTACAGTTGGTTTTAAAGCACAATTAGCTGGTCTGTTGCGCCCCGCCCCAACAAGACCAGGTGATATAAATGTGAATAATCTTAGCCACACCAAATAACAACAGCTATCTTGGCTTAATAGCCAATAATTACCTCCTTGATGGTCCGAACCGTGTAAAGTGACTCAAAAGATATATTTCTTCGCTGCATTAGCTCCTTCAGAAATCCAGTAAGCTTGAGGGCACCTAGCCCAACCGTTTCAATGCCTATCTCATACATCACCCTACCATGGAAGACTGTTGGAAGAAAAATATGTAAGATAACACAAAATGGGTATTCTGTTTAATATTATGGTAGTTTAGACGCATTTCATGTGTCAATACACATTGAGGACAAATCCCTATCATGAAAAGTTACCAGCCCACAGTCCACACATAGTCTTAAGTCTCCACTGGAATGTGCACTCCTACATGCCCGTGTATTTCAGGGAAAGACACGCTTATCAATTGGATTTACCCAAGCAGGTTATTTTCATTAAGTTGATATACAATGTTATAAAAAATTGTTTCATTGTACATTGTGGAGACTCTGCTAAGTTTATACTTAATACTAATTCCAGGTGTAAATATCAAACATACAACTACCATTCTACTACTGTGATACTGTCTGTTGTACATCGTAATGCAAGGTTCCTTATTTGTGAAACGTCATTTTTGACCTCCGCACACAAAATACAGAATGAATAATAGGAAGTCCTGAATAAATTTGAAAAATCTCAATGAAGGCATGTTCATTCGTGGCTAATTGTGATAAAAATGAAATCAAGCTTTGGAGAAGTGTGATTTGGTACGAAGTGTGGCCAACAAAATCGATGTCACAGATGTGGCAAAAATGGCACGAAATTGGGTCTATGACACATGGGTCATAGAGTATTAAAGTGTGGCAAGCCATAACTGTAGCAACAAACCAAAATTAACTAATAAACTGAGGCACTACTAAGATAAGGAGCGGTAAACTTAGACACATTTCTATGTAATGATGATCATAAGACAAGATATATCAGGTACTGAAGAAAACAGTATGTGTGGTCAACTAAGTTGAACCTTACACCAGAAGTCCAGAACTAATGAACTTAACACATTCCAAATACTTACTGGGAACAACGGATGTGGCATTGAATCCAATGTTCACAACAATTCCAGAGGTTCGTTTAGCAGCATACAAAGCTAGAAGTGCCTGAAAAGTACATGTCAGCAACAGCAAGCTCATAAAATATTGCCCTCAAGAGAAAAATATTGAATGAATCAGCATGTCAAAAAGTAAAAAAGAAAAGGTGGCTTACTTCTACAACTACGTCAAGGTTCTGTTTAAATTTGAGACAAAAAACTGCATATATTGTACGTCAATTCTTGATTGAGAAGTTCCTAAATTCCACTTGAACCATAAATCATGATTCTGATGTAATATAAATTATGTGGATCTTCTAAGTTTTCTAAGCTAATTTGAAGAACAGTATTGCCTCAAAATTCTTTATGCCAAAAGGATAAATAAGTAAAGTGAGACAGAAGCAGATATTACAGTACAAAGTACATCAAGAGGTGATAAATGTAAGCTTTTGGTCAAACAGAATCAAAAAGAGGGACACAAAAATGCATACCTGATAACAGCACAAACAGCAGGAACATTCATGTCAAATAAAACCGAGTACAATGTCTCCTTGTATTGCTTTCTTGAAGCCCTAGCAGACTCAGTATCTGTGCCAAATTGAGTCGAAACATAAAGTCAGAGAAAGAAGTTGTAAATTGTTCATGAGCCATAGTAACCATCAAATAACATGGAATTATATTTTGGGGGTGCCATATAGGAATAGTAATGAAGCTATGTTAACTTGGATGAAATAGAGAACCATAAAGTAAAAAGTAGTTTCACCTAAAAATACTAACCATCTGGGTGGCAGAGAGGAAGGGCAACAACAATTGGTCGAGAAGAAGGCTTTACATGCATCCTGTACAAAGTCATGAATAACAAGAAGAAATAGATTTTATGACAAGAATATTTGGGTATGCATGTTGACTGCTCAAGCTCGAGCAAGTAATGGTGTAGCCACTTTGATAGTGATCTAGGAGGTCAAGCCAAAGTTTTCGTGATACAAGTTTTCATGGTACAATTACAAGTGAATTCACCCAGTGACACTCAGATCATCAATGGAAAATGTTGTCTCTGAATTAATTTTCTATAGGCATGTGTTCTGTTGTGCATAAATGGTAAGGCTGATTTTTTTCAGAATGCAAAGTGGAAGTTTAATTTTTCTAAGAACCTGGTATAGATCGTAGAGAAGAAGTGACGAAGCCTTGCATACATAGGGGACTCAATGTTACCGAATTCCTGCAGATAAATCCAGCAGAATTAGAACACAGATGGTATGCCTTTATCAATTTAATTATATTTTTTATTTTATTTAAGCTTTTAAATTAACATTGGTCATAAACTTATAACGCCCCATGAATAAAAACAATGGTCTTGATGAATTAGTGATGTGCATCGATAGTTAATTTCAGTCGTCACCACAGCTTACCAAAAAGGTTGCACAACGCCCAGAAGGCGCAGCGTACTTGCTCCAGCCATACTTACAGTAGCCTGATCCACCTAAAATTTAAGAAAAAAATAACACCATTTTAAAGCTGAACATAGAGTTAAAACAATTGGCGTCACTAAACAATGCCATTCCCTACAAAAATGGCCACCAGTCGCACAAAGCAGAGCGCCAGATACAATCAGCCTAGCATGACAACCTAGTACAGTTATATAACCATTGTGTAGTAACTGAAAATGAGATCATTACATATGCCTGAACAGTAGAATCTGTTGGCTGTATAGTCCCTTAATGAAGCAATCAATGCACATCACTCAACTATTCCACTTGATTAAGGATTAAGCAACCTCTGGCTACCTAGAAGAGATTAAGCGCATGTCGTGCAGCACGCATGACAGGGAGATGATATGCCGGCTCTTACCATCGACAACGATGGAGCCTGGAACCAGCGCTCTCTGTCCGTAGATATGCTTTAACGAGAGCTGCGGCGGGGCACGAACCGCGCAGTAGTAGACGCTGCATATGTACGCACGGAAATGTTTAGGCAGGCGAAGCAGAGACGCCAAAGCAAACGCGGCGGTGTGAGGAGCGGTGAGAGTGAGACGGGAGGGGACCTGCGGGGCGCGGCGGGGCCGGCGGCGAGGTGGGTCTCTGCGAAGACGACGAGGTCCCAGGGCTCGGGGCCGAGGCTGAGGAAGAAGGCCCAGAGGGCGTTGTCGGAGGCGAGGAGGCGCCAGGCGCGGCACGCGGCGCTGGAGCGCGCGGCGTCGGCAGGGCCCAGCAGGCGCAGGATCTGCGCCAGCACGTCGATCGGCACGGCGTCCAGCGCGCCCAGCGACCCGTACTCCTCCGCCGCTGCCGCCGCCGGACCGCGGCGCCGCGGGGAGGAGGAGCCTGGGGAGTCCGGGTCGCGCGAGGGCGCCCCCGCGCGCGCGAGCACGGAGCCCCACACCTTGCGCAGCAGCAGCGTCGCCATGACTGGCTGCTCGGACGGACGGAGGGGCGGGAAGGTCACCGGCGGTGTGGTGGGCAGGTATGGCTACATGCGAGGCGCAACGCGACAGCGCCGGACGGGATGAGTGGGAGGGATGGGATCGATGAAGCGTAGCCACCAGGAAATTTGTGGGGGAGAGTGGACCGAGGCGGGGGCGAGGGGGTTGGTCCGTCGTGTGACTGAGAGTGGGCCGCGCGGCTCCCCCTCACACTGTTCTCGGCCAACTACGGTACACTGGCCTAGTCAGCAGCTCAGCACCGCCTAGTCAACAACATGCGGGGACTCCTGTCTAAAAAATAAAATTCTATGTTTGTGCCGTTTTGAACTTTTCTCTTACATTTTGCTGCACTTGGGTGGTGCTAAATTATATCTTTACAGTGGGACCCGGTGGTCAATGAAAGAAAAAACAGAATTATATCTTTCTGAATTATTTTGCAAAAAATGTACTACATGCACACAACCATGGAGTACTCGAGCACAAAATTACTGCGTAAGATGATGGACACGAGAGTTGCCCCTCTCAGGGATGGCCTAATAGCATCGTTCGGAGAGTCCTCTTGGATCAATGGTTGTCGGCCGCGATCCGTTGCTACCTTCATATTTTCCATCTCTTAATCAAATTGGTTGACCATATTGATATTAGTACCGATTTATCCACCGATCACATCAACGTATTCTTCTTGCTCTGCGAGGCACTTTTGTTTTTAGAGCTTAGAGACAATGTCCCTCACACTATTAGCTGGAGGTTTACAATGGACCATCGCTACTCGGCCTACCATATTCAATTTCTTGGGGCTACGATTACCATGTCCAGGACTTATATTTGGAAGTCGTGGGCTCCTCCCAAGTGTAAGCTCTTCGCGTGCCTCATCATTCATAACAGGGTCTCGACCAATGACCGGCTTTCAAAGAATTTATGTCGTTGTAATGATCTTTGTCAACTTTGTAAACAAAAGACGACTCATATAATTTTAGTGTCGCTACTCCTACAGAATCTAGAACCACATTTGTTCCTTCTTAAGGGGCCAAGACCTCTACATGATATTATGGCTTGACTTCTCTTCGGTTAAGGAATGGTGGTTTCACGTCATTGAGCCTTAAGGTGTTCCCAAGAAGGGCACGTCTTTGATTTGTAAGGTTATGGCGGGGGAAATTTGGAAAAAAAAGAAGCGTGAAAGTTAATATTCCTCCCCGCCGACGGTGATCTTTATGAACGTCAAGAGAGAGGTCCGTCTTTGGGTTTGAACAGTGGTTGCCCATCCAGGATTTGTAATCCAAGAAAAGTAATTATCTTTATTTGGATTCGGCCTAGTTCTGTAACTTTCTAAACTACTTCTGAATTAGTGAAAACGTAAGCTTTTTTTTGTCATTTCAAAAAGAAGCGCATGATATTTCCCAACGCAAGTGGCTCTGACCCTTGTCATGCTCGTCCAGGCATCAACCATCCTTCGTCTTCGAATGTAGGCTCAGCTAAGGTCTCCTGGATCTTATGTTTCTCTCCGTTACTCCAACGGGTAGTATCGACTACCTCTATTCCGGTGCTAGCAAGAGTTCTTGATCGAGGTAGTAACATGCATTCAAATCCTTGATGCAAGTGGACCTATTATGTATGCATTCTATACATTTGGTATGTTGTGTAAAGGAATTGGGAGAGATCAATCGTGAGAAGGATAACAAAGTAGATGGATTCATATCAGATAGATGGGACACCTATACAAAAGTGATTCAACTTTTTTCCTTGTTTTGTTCCATTGTGACCGTTCCTTAGGGGATTGGCGTGTATTTCTGCATTTGCTGAAGGAGCACGCATTTCATGTTTTATAGGTCGATCTTCGGCCGATGCATTAGATTTCACGGGCTAATTTTTTTAATGTAGCCAAGCAAATAAGACCAAATTACATCCCTCCACTGCATGGAGAGCCAAACAGGCCCATACCAAACTACCAAACCGCTACTAGGCAAAGTATGGGTGTGAAGTTGTGAACCAAACATCCCTACAAACCACAAATGTGGCGGCCGGCAACCTAAACAACAAAACAGAGAGAAAAGACAAGAGAAGAAACAGGCAACAAAAACAGGGTAACTAACAAAGGCAAGAGCCAGATCGCCCAAAAGGCCAAGACAACGACCATGACGCAAAGGCTCGCCTCAGCATCCGTGTGCCTTCAGAATAATGCACGATCTCACATGTACAAATGACACTTCAGCTTGGATTCAGCTAAAAGAATAAACTAGTCTCACATGGAAAATCCGACCCTTTGTGGACGTTCTCGTGCCTGTTTGGTCATGACGAGGTAGAAGTGTCTGTCCCATTGAGATCAGTGACTGAAAACAATTCTGGCTGTAGAGCGGCAGTTGGAGAGCTTCAGAGTTACTTTCAGTCGATAAATGTCAGAAATGCTTCAGAGACCAAACTAATCTCTTGAATTATTCATCTCTCTGTTGCTGAAACTTTCACTCGGAATCTAACTGCAAATGGTTCTATTTGTAGTTATTTTCCACACTGTAATTCCACATCTGCACATCACAAACTCAGCAGATGTGTCTACTGTATCCCAAAAAAAGCAAGACAAAACAACATCTATCGAAAGTGGATCATACTATAACGCACTCCGTGAATCACTGTCTCAGGTAGGCTGCTGAGTACAGCAACCACCAAGCTCCACCGGAGCAGGTCCCGACCGGTGATCGCCGGTGAGCTACACGCTGATGGACCAGCTAAAAATGTACAGGCAGGCCGGCAACGGAATCAGCAGATGATGCAGGAGTTGGGGTCCTCCTCGGCGCTGCGGATGACGTAGTGGGGGTACGGCTGAGGCGGCGGCCCATAGCCGTACGGCGGCGGGTACCACGGCGGGTACGCCACCTGCTTCTTCTCGCCGTCCTTCTTGTCGCCGTCTTTCTTGTCGCCGTCCTTCTTGTCCCCGTCCTTCTTGTCGCCCTCCTTCTTTTCCTCCTTGGCCGGACCGACGGAGACGATGATCACCCCGGGGAAGAGCTTGCGCAGCTTGCCCACGACGGCGACGGGGTCGACGCTGCCGACGATGGTCATCTTCTGCGCCTTCATGTCCACGGACATCTCGTCGATACCTGACGCAATGAGGTTTTCGTCGTCAGATCAAATTATCAAATTCAGACATGTGGATGGAAATTCTGGCAATTCCATCGATGTATGCGGCATGGTTACGAAGCAGAGCACGAACACAAGCAGGAGACGACGAAGGAACTGGAGAAGAAGAAGAGAAGGGGATTACCGTGGAGGGTGGAGACGGCCTTGAGCGCCTTCTGCTTGTGCCTGTCGTCGTGCAGGTCCAGCTTCAGCACCACCTTCTGCATCCGTCAGACAACATGAGAAGATCAGCGACCGGACCAGCAATCAAGAACCGCAAATTCAGAGGTAAAAACACCCAGTTCAATCGACGGCAAGCAATGGAATTTACCTTCATGGCAAAACAACCAAAAAGGATTCACCGAGCCTTCCTCGACGGTGACGAGTTGCTCTAGCGAAGGTGGCGAAGGAAGCTCAGCTCAGCAGCGGGACAAAACGGTGTCTGCACTCTGTTCTGCTCTGTCTCTGGCGATGAGTTCGAGGAATCGGAGTGTGGTCTGGGGAGTGTCCGGGCCGACGGGTTTTATAGACGGCCAGGCCAGGTGCGATGACACGGCGGTGCGTGGCCGCCCGTCGCCGTCGCGCACGTACGTCAACCTCCCGGCCTCTCGCTGCCCAAAAGGCCTCGCATGTTTATTCAAAGAGCAGCGATGGCGACGTCGAGGAAAGAAAGGACGAAGCAAAGCCTGGCTGGCCGGACCGATCGTGCAGGGCCGCGTGACGCACCGGCGCGCAACCAGAAACCGGTGGAGATGCTATAACCGCACGGTGGTGGCAGTGGGAATGCGTGATCTGGAGCGGATTCGATGCTTTCGTATCGTGGGTGCCGGAGACAGCTTGAAGCTCGTGCGTGGTTGGACTCACTCGATCGGGTGGGTGGGCGGGTTGGCGGTCGAGTTTTTTTTCAGGCTCCAAGATCCCATTCTCATGGATGGGGGCGGCGCCGCGTCACGCACCGGCGCGCATCTGGATACACACGGTGCTGATAATGCGTGATTAGGAACATACTGTATTTGATGATGTTGTCTTGTTGGCACCACGTGGCTGGCTGTCTGTTTGGGCAGGGGCCGGCTAGCTACGATGACGAGCGGCCGAATCTGTCTTGGTTAGTTGGTTTCACACAAGCGCGACACTTAAGCGCGCCCCGATCGCTGGTTGCTCATTCTGAGTTCTTGGCCAATTTGGACGACCCGACCGTCGTTTATGCTACGTACCTGTGTCACTTCACTTGCTAGCAGTGGAAGTGAAAAATAGCTGTCCGGCCTGATCATCCTTATTTTGTGGCGTGTGTAAAAAAGACTAATTCCGGTGCTTCAAAATAAATTTTCACGAAATATTTATTTGTCTTTTTTACCTAGTCCTTAAAAATGTCATTCTTTAACGATTTTTTTGTATGAATATAGAATATACAAATGTATATGCGAAATATTTGTTGGAATTTCTTGACAGGCGTGGTGACGCCTCCTCCGGTGACCTACGAGCGAAGACAGATGCTTGGGTTGGCGGCGTCGTCAGTACCCTGCTGCAGTGCGACGACTGGACTTTACGAGCCCAATCGGGCTCGGCCGGGTCGTTGAGGGCCTCGTTTGGCCTGCTGTTGCATCCGGTCGACTACCGCCTCCAGGCAGTGGAGGCAGTTCCCTCCCGTGTGACCACTGAACCTCGCCGGCGTTTTTTGCTTCTCAGTTCTACCGGCCTCGCGTCATGGGCCACGGACCCACGGTGAGACGGCGGTGATGATTGCAAGACCGTGGTGGCGTGCGTTGGTGGGTGGCAAGTTCGGTGGAGCGCCCCGGAGTGCCTGAGTGTGTGGTTTTTTAGAGGTCGGGAGAAATCCTTGTCGTCTCGGCACCGACGCGGTGACGCCTGCAGGTGTCGTCTTCCTTCCTAAAGGGCGTCAGGTGTATCTCTTCCCCACCCCCGTTGCGGACCGCCGGACCGGAGGAAACCCTAGGATGTGTACGGGGGTAACCCATGGAAGGGTCGGGCAGCAGCATCGTTGTCGTCGGTTCTTTTTTTCGAGATGTTGCTTGGTTCATGGTGTTTCGGAGCGCTAGGAGCATAGTGAAAACTCTTCGAAGGGTGCATCGGTTGAGAGTTATCTATGTTTTCGTCGAACCGTCGGTGTTAGCGTTGTTTTCTCTTATTTCCTTTTTGTTTCTTCTAGGCGTGATCTGTACTGTTTTGCCCCTGCAGTGGTATCACAATTATAACGGTTGGTTGCTATATTAATATAGCGGGGCGCAAGACCGTTTTGAGGAATTTTTGACATTCTAAAATGTATTTTTCTTACATAACGGGTGCATCTAGACCTTGAGCCGAAACACCGTGCCCTACAAGTGTTAGTCATCACTGGAGTTGAAGCCGAACTGAAATGCGGCTCTTTCAACTGGACTTCTGCCTGGAGCTCAACGACAGGGACCAAACATGGTGGCAGGGCGTCGATGACGTATCTACAAGCTCATCCTGATGAAGCAGACTCCATCCATGTCATTATTGACCAACGCCTGCACCGAGAATCTTCTAATCACCTCCTCCCTTGCCTTGTAATACAAACCTAGCTCTCCAGTGATGTGTTTTCATATCAGCTAGAGTTTCTTTATCTTCTTGTAGCCTTGCTAGTTCGCTTCTTGGTCTGGGGATAATATCTCTGCCTGCGTGCAGTTTCAGTCGCCCCTTCCTGGTCGTGTCGTGTCAGTTTGAACCTTTTCCCTGTATGCACTCTATGGTTTGTCCTGCTGCGGCATCCGGTCGGCTACCGTCTCCCGGTGGTGGAAGCAGTTCCCTCCCGTGTGTCGTTGTACCGCTGACCCTCGCCGGCGTTTTTGCATCTTAGTTCTACCGGCCTCGCGTCGTGGGCCACTGTGAGACGACGGTGATGATTGCAAGACCGTGGTGGCGTGCATTTGATGGGTGGAAAGTTCGGTGAAGCGTCCGGGTGTGCCCGGGTGTGTTTTTTTTTAGAGGCCAGGAGAATCCTTGTAGTCTCGGCACCGACGCAGTGACGCCTCCTGAAGAGCGTCGGGTGTAGCTCTTTCCCACCCTGTTGCGGACCGCGGGAAACCCTAGGATGTGTATCAGGGGTAACCCATGGAACGGTCCGGGCAGCAGCGTCGTTGTCGTCGCTTCCCTTTTTCGAGGCGTTGCTTGATTCACGGCGTTTTGGAGCGCTAGGAGCGTAGTGGAAACTCTTCGGATGGTGCATCGAGAGTTATCTATGTTTTCGTCGAACCGCCGGTGTCAGCGTTGTTTTCTCTTATTTTCTTTTGTTTCTTTTGGGCGTGATCTGTGCTGTTTTTCCCCAGCAATGGTATCACAGTTATATCGGTTGGTTGTTATATGAATATAGCGGGGGCGCAAGACAGTTTTGAGCAATTTTTTGACATTCTAAAATGTATTTTTCTTACATAACGGGTGCATCTAGATCTCGAACCGAAACACCGTGCCCTACAAGTGTTAGTCATCACCGAAGCTGAAGCCGGACTGAAATGCGGCTCTTTCAAGTGGACTTCTGCCTGGAGCTCAACGACAGGGACCAAACATGGTGGCAGGGCGTCGATGACGTATCTACAAGCTCATCCTGATGAAGCAGACTCCATCCATGTCATTATTGACCAACGCCTGGACCGAGAATCTTTTGATCACGTCCTCCCTTGCCTTGTAATACCTACCTCTCTGGCGATGTGTTTTCGTATCAGCTAGAGTTTCTTTATCTTCTTCTAGTCTTGCCAGTTCGCTTCTCGATCTGGGGATGATATCTCTGCATGTGTGCAGTTTCAGACGTCCCTTCCTGGGTCGTGTCATGTCGTTTGAACCTTTTCCCTGTATGCATTCTGTGGTTTCGTTTTTCAATAAGAAATGGAGCCAGGGCGAGTCCTGATAGTCTAAAAAATATTCCGTAACATTTTTTTTAAACTAACTAGTTGACATGTACGTGTAACGCGCGTCTTCATAATTACACAGGGACAATTTACAAGTAGAAAAAAACCATAGCAAGCTCTATGTGGATTTTTGTGTGCAAGTCAATAGGAGCACATATATACCTGAACAATGTGGTACCATAACTAAGGAAAAAAATAGCGCGCTATCAAAAATAGCGTGGCCTTCCTTCAGAAGCTATACAAGATATAGCGTGATATAGTGAAGTTACATATAAAATAGCGTGATGAAAAAAATGTGAGAAATATCCAAATATTAAGGATTTCAGCACTAAAATTTTGTCTAGAAGCAATACATGCAAAACCAGGTAACCATATTCAAATGTCAAGGCCAAATCCATGGCAAAAATACAAATATGAGGCTTAAAACCATGAAAAATAATAAACTAAAAGATAAACTGTTTTAAACTTTAATCAGAATCATTGACATCATCTTCAGAATAACTAGAAGAACCACCAGATTGCCCCGCCATCATCATCACCTAACGTTATTACAGGCTTTTTGTTAGCGTAGCTATAACGTTACCACATTTAGTGTGGTTTAGCGCGTATAAAATGTAAATAGCGTCGTAGCGTCAACTTTAGGCTAAATATGGCGTGACCTCTTCAAATATGCTATATCGTGCTATTAACCGCGAAATAGCGTGCTATTTTTTTCGTTGACCATAACTCAACGCAAGTAGGGGTGATGCAGAGGAAGCCATGGAAGGAAGATTGCGATGGCTCTATCGGCCAGAGGTCGAGGTGGCGACGGTGACTTTTGTTCTGCTCGGAGGAGGGGATAGTAGAGAAAAATATTTTTTGGGAGATTTGGTGAGCTAGCTGCCTAGCAGCCACGGCCGTACTTATCAAGTTAATAAAACAGTAAAACTGGTACGTGCAAACAGCCACACGCACAGCCTAGTCGGCCTAGCAAAGCACACAGGCTTGGATAAAAAAAACAAACAAAAAAAAAAACAAAAGGGAAGACGCTGGTCGTCTTCAAGCTCGCGCCGGCCACCCGCTTTTCCTGGCGAGGGAACGCGCCCGCGCGCCGAACCCCCTTGACCTCCCCGTCTCGGTTCGCTGTACCTTGGAGAGGATAGAGCCGCGCCTCATCTTATCCTCGCGGAGCCATATGTAGAAGCAGCGGGCTCCAGTCCAGGCCGCGAGTGTTCGTTCAGCTCGATCGCTCCGCCCGCACGATCCGACTTCTGGGGCCTTCCCAGGGCGATACCCATAGAGTGGTCCAAAGTTTGGGCCCGAAGAACCCATTAGGCCCATCAAAAGTAGAATCCTCTTGTTAAAAAAACCCGAGCCATCCCCAGTCCGGCCCACCACTATGGCCGCCGAACATAGCTCTCACCCTCCCCAACGGCGATTCCTAGTTGCCGCGTACTACGGGAGCGAATCGCTCCCGCGTACCCCTTCTCGCTTATGGGCCGGCCCATTTTCCGTGTCTGTGGTGTACGATCGTGTTATTCTTTCTCTTCCTTATTCTTTGACCTGGGACATTCCGCGTAGCGTAGTTGATTGCGTTCCTTTGCATTGCCGTCAGCTGCTTTTTTTCTCTTGGTTTTATTTTATTTTCCCTTTCAAGTTAATTCTTTTATGTTTCATTTCATATATGAAATTATTTTTTGTTTTCTCTTTTGTTTTTTTTTGAATTTTTCCTTTTTTACAACAAATAGGTCGTTTAAAAAGTTTATCGTTTTGAATTATTTTGTGTTCCTCTTTTCTTTCTTATTTAGTGTTTAGTTTTTATTTTTTTAGTTTCTATTTTTATTTTATGTTTCCTTTTTCTATTTTATATTAAAAACCAACGTTCACGTACCAAAACACAATTTCACCTTTACTGTTCACTTTTTAAATTGTTTTAAAACTAGTCTTTGTTTACTGATATATTCATTTTTTAAATTGTTCAAAAAGAGTTTTCTGTTCACTTTTTTAAAATGTTCAAAAATAGTTTCCATTCACAAAACTTTTAAAAATAGTTCAAAATAGGTTCTGTTCACCGACCATTTTATTTTCACTTTTTAAAATTGTTCAAGAATAGTTTATGTTCAACGGGTTTTCAAATATCATTCAAGAACAAATCCCGTTCAACGCGCTTTCAAAAATCGTTCAAGACCAAATTCCGTTCAACGGGTTTTCAAATATCGTAAATGAAAAAATTCAAAATCGTTCGAGACTACATTCCGTTCAACGGTTTTTTTTCAAAAATCGTTCAATGGGTTTTACAAAAATCCTTCGAGACTAAATTCTGTTCAACGGGTTTTTCAAATATCGTTCAAGACCAAATTCCGTTCAACGTGTTTTTCAAAAATCGTTCGAGACAAAATTATGTTCAATGGTTTTTTGAAAATTAGTTCGAGACTAAATTCCGTTCAACGGGTTTTCAAATATCGTTCATGACAAAATTCCGTTCAACGGGTTTTTCAAAAATCGTTCAAGACCAAAATCCGGTCAATGAGTATTTCAAAAATCGTTCAAGACCAAATTACGTTTAACGGGTTTTTTAAAAATTGTTCAAGACCAAATTACGTTCAACGGGTTACCAAATCCTGTTCAACATGTTTTCAAAAATCGTTCCAAAATCCGTTTAAACCAAGTTTCTTTTTCAACGGAGTTTTACAAAATCGTTCAATACCAAATTCTGTTCAACGGGTCTTTCAAAAATCGTTCAAGACCAAATTACGTTCAACGTGTGACGAGGGGTACACTCATCAAATCTCATGGTTAAGGACCTAGGGTTGAGATTATGGGGAGATAACGTGGTAGTGCTGATAGTTTCGTCGGCTGACAAGTAGAGGCAAAGATTTACCTAGGTTCAGGCCCCTCGGGTGGAGGTAAAGACCCTACTTCCTGCTTGTCTGTTATTGATCGCGTGAGATTATGAGGTTACAAGGTGGCTCCGGCGAGATGACGATCTCGCTAGAGCTTTGGTGGTTCGAGTATGGCTTGTCCCCAGATCGGTGCCCTCCCAGCCTTTAAATAGGCTGGGTCTCGGGAGTACGTAACCGACCTGGTTTACATATAAGGAAAGTATAAACCGACTATGCCTATGTCTAATCTTGGAGGGTACTCCATCTTGTTGGGCCTCTTATCTTGAGCTTCGAATTGGCTCTTCGCTTATTGGGCCTTTAGTCGTCACGTGCACCAGGTACCCTCACGGTACCGTACCCGAGATGTATACCCTTATCAGTAACGCCGAGTACTTGTCTGACTCGAAGAATCGGGCATGGACTCTTTCGTAAGTGCACGTCATATGCTTTGTTTTATAATTGGAATTTCTGTATGAATAGCACATGTTGGCTATGTCGAGTATCTCATCGATGTGATTTTTGCTTATGATGATCAAGGGATAATAGCTTAGCAGGCTCAGTACACTCGACGGATCGGGACTGGTTAACTGCACATTCGGGTAAAACCTTACTATCTTTCAATCAAAACTCGGGTCCCCGGACTCGAATCTGGAACAAACTGGTCAGATTCGACTAGGCCGCTTGAGGTCTTACTGAGTCGATCTGCAGTATAACTTTGAATTTTACCCAACGTGTTCGTCGGGATTTTTCATCATGTCTGCTGACACGGAAAATATAAGGATTGACGTTGCTGGAACGGTCCTTAGCCCAGCTCGAAAGTTCGGCGGGTCTTACCTTTGCACTATGCGTGCAGCATCCGAGGAATTTGCGACGGACGCAACTCGGAAATGTTTTGAGTATGATATTGTATATGAACGGAGTCGATATATTTGTCGACTGACCCTTTGACATTATTTTATCGGGTGCGCGGCAGCGCTCCCGATGGGAGTAGCCCCCGAGATTGTATATTATTGCTTGCAATGGAGGATAATATCAAAATCTCTCACCTTGCATATGTTAATCGAAGAAATTTTTTGCCGTAATTTTATCGGGTGCGCGACAGCGCTCCCGATGGGAGTAGCCCCCGAGATTGTGCTTTATTACTTGTAATGGAGGATAATCTCAAAATCACTTGGTCTTGAGCATCTTTAGTCGAAGAAATTTTTGTTTTGCTCCCGGTGGGAGTAACATGTCCTTGCTCGAAGAGAATGTCGAGTGACATTACACCCAAAAACAATCGACTGATTGATATGCATTGGGCGAACCCGAAATCTTTTCTGAACAAATCTGCTGCAATGACGTCAGGAATGACGTTTTATGGTGACTGCGCCACCTGACACGCGGTGGCGTGCGCTATGCTGCGATGGATGAGACGTGACACGTATGTGGGCCCAATGTGCAGCCGTTTGGACCGGATTTGACCGTTCAAGCATGATTTCTCCGGAGCTATGGTGGCAGTTCCTAGATTCCCGTGCGTAGTGGGCGGAGTGGCCGGCGACGGTTGCTCTCCATGGCGCCAGTGTACCGCTGGATTTGCTTCTTTGCCCACGATCTCGCATCCACGGTGCGGATTCTTTTGCGTTGAGGTTAAAAAGGGGGCGGCGGAGTAAATAGTTCTTTTTACTTGCCATTTGCTCTCCGCCGCCGTTGCTTCTTCTTATTCCTTATGCATCGCCATAGCCTAATAGCGAAACTTCTGCACCACCACCGCCATGACGAAGCCTGCCACCCGGAAGGGCAGGAGTGCCGCGAACGCATCGGCAGACAGCGCCGCTGCCGCTGCCAGCGGTTTGAAGAGGGACAAGGGCGCCTGGACCAAATCCTCCTGCAGCAAGAGGATGCTCACCAGCCTGCAAACGACGGGCTGATCCCTGAGGACACCTCGCAAGTTCGCATCCCTGGCGCCGAGGTAATCCCGCGCCCAGGCCCCAATGAGCGGGTCTGTTTTGTGGATTTTGTGAACAGGGGATTCTCCTTCCCTGTTCACAACTTTCTTCGTGCACTGATGCACGTTTATGGGGTGCAATTGTACGATTTTACGCCCAATGGGCTTTTGCACATTGCGTGTTTCTTCGTTCTTTGCGAGTGCTTTCTGGGCGTTGCGCCCCACTTCGGTCTTTTTCGCCGTATCTTCAACGTCAAGCGCCAGCACAGCACGAAAGGACCTGGTGGTTTTGGAGTACAGACTCAATCTGACGTCGAGTACTTCAAGATCAGCTTCCTCGAGTCTGTGCAAGGATGGCGCCAGAAGTGGTTCTACATCAAGGATGTGACCATAGGAACCCAAGCGTTCGGGTTGCCTCCTTTTGACGCTGACGCTCTGGTGAAGAGAGGCCATCCTGGATCGCCCAGCCGACCGGAGTCGAAGCCGAAGAGGCTGACATTCTGATGGAGAAGGCGCTTAAGCTCCAAACCACTGTTGGTCGGGAGGTTACGGGCATCCACTTGCTAGCCATTATGGCCTAAGAGGAGAGTGCAGCCTCTCCGAGCCCGTGCACATGCTTTGTGGGCATACAGTGGGGCTTCTGATTCAACCCGCTCACGCGTTGTGGAGCTGTCTGATGCGGAAGCGAGAGAAGTTGGTAAGGAGCCTTACCAAGCTTACTGATGAAGAGCCTTGCGAGATGAACTCGCCTGTGGCTCCTTATGAAACCAGCAACCCTCTACCAGAGGTAACAGTCGATACTATATGTCACTTTATATGTTATGCATGTGCGATATTGATTCCTTTGCTGTTTCTGTGTGCAGGGACACAAAATGTATGAGTCGATGCCCCTCTGCCTGAGGACGGCCCAGTACCGGACAACGAGCCACTCGAGGCGGGCTCTGATGATGAAATGGCCTCACTTGCCACCGCACACACGCCAGAAGCCGATGAGGGCGATGCTGAGGTGCAGGGCAAGCAGAAGCGGGCACGCGAGGAGGAAGACATCACTGATTCAGAGGAAAAGGAGGGGAACGAGACGGAGTCGACAATGGCGCCACTCGACATCCCTCCCATTCGCTCGCTTCCTCCCGACCCCCGAAGAAATCACGCCCCAGCATGGGTATGCTTGCACCTGATCGATTGTGCGACCTCACTGAAGAGAAGTATTATGTGCATATGCTTTGTCACTTTATGAACCATGCCACTTTGTATACTTATAATGTGTGATACAGTGTTTCCTCGGATGAGGATATGCCTCCGCCTCCTACAGCGGAAAAGAGTAGCGCAGCATCCACTGCACGGACGCTGCCACCAGAGCAGCCGCCCACCGCTGCGACTCGGCTGCTGCGGACACGGCTACCCCATCTGAGCCTGAGGTTGCGGCTGACAAGGAGGAGGCAGCAACGACATGCACTCCTGCATCGACTTCCTCATTTTTGGAGCACGTAAGTTTTTCGCCTTTTTGCCGTAGTTGAATCACCATCTGGTGCCAATTTTTGCCTAGACCCAGTTATTGAGTTATGAATTTGCCCATGCCGTGCTCTTAGGCATTTGTGCGAGAGTTGCTGAAGGCTGGTGCCAAGTATGTGCACAAGGAGACGGAAGCCGCCACCCTGCAACAGCAACTCAAAGCTGCGAAGAGTACGTGTCTCTTTTGCTAGTACCATGTGTTGAAGCTGATTCTTCTTGCAGTATGTTGATCATGTATGCTTGTTTTGCAGAGGCTGCCGCTGATGCGGCAGAAAATTTGAACAACGCCACCCGTCGTGTGGCTGATCTGGAGAAGAGGCTGAAAGCAGCCGAGGTTAGAGAGGAGTCGGCAATTGGTCGACTTTCTGCCGCCAGCACCACTTTAACTGGTACGAATTTTTGATGTGTTCCTTAGATGTGTGAGGTTTTTGCGATATGGTACTGATTATGCTGTACATGTGCTATGCTAGGCGTGATGGATGGCCCTACTGCTCCTGGCAAGCAAAGCTTGGCACCTCACTCAACGAAAGTGTGGCTATCTCAGAGGTTACCAGTAGCAGAGCAGGCGAGATGCTGACACAGGCGGCGAGTGCCTTGGGCGCCCTCCATGGCAGCTTCTTCCCGGTGAAGATCTTCCATCTTCCTTTGCAGAACTGGTGGAGCTGTTCAAGCCTGAAGGGACTGCCGTCGCCGATTTCTGTCGCGAGCAAATGGTAAGTGGTGCTCAGACTACTTTTCTCATGTTGCTCGCGCACGGAGTCGAGGCAGATTTTGACAAGGCGACGACGAAGTTCCCGCGGGGTTCTGACGGCAGAACCGTCGGGCTCGGCACTTGGATGGAAGCCGCCAAAAAGTATGCCCAACAGCTTGTAACAACTGTTGAAGATAGGGCAGCCGGGTCCAGCGAAGAAAGCTTCCTCCAAGAAGTCGACGGCTTAGCGAGTGATCCCTTTGTTGATTAGGTCTAGGGATTTCGTCATTTTGCTTTTGCTATATGTAAATTATCAGACATCGTATCTGTCCTTTATGAAATATGAACTTCAGCGATCGGGAGGCGCAGCCCCCGAGCCTTTTGCTTGATCTCTTAATGCGTCCTTATGCCCTTAATTATTCTGACTGTAGAACCGAGCCTCTAAAGCATCGACTGGCCCTGTTGTGGGTGGTTCCTCGAAGTCTCGAAGTGTGAATGACCAGAAAATTATGGACTTCCTTCAGCAAAAGCTTTCGCAGGTGTGCGATGAGCTGAAGGAGACACAAGAGGGTATGCTGAGTTGCAGTCGAGGCCATCTCCTGCTTCAGAGCGAGAGACGTTTTTGCTTGAGGAGTTGGAGAGAGTAAATTTGGAACTCGAATGTAAGCTATTTTTGGATCATCGGATCAGTTCTCCGCGGGATGACTCGACTGGGCGATGATGAGCCCTTTGTTTTTGCGCAGGTGTTTGCTCTGACCCGATAAAGGAGGAGGCATGGATACAGATCGACTCGATGGTCATGCGAGTAGTACTGAGTACTCTGCCCACCCCTTTTGGTCAGACAGGGCGAGGAGCGCACTTTGGTAAGGCTTCTGGACCGTGCATGGCGAACTGCCATTCGACTGGAGACTTGCAGGTTGGCTTGATTTCGAGTCCACGAAGTTTTGTTTCCTTTGAATGAGCAACCACAGAGCCTTGTTGCATTGCTGAAGAAATTTCGAAAAGGCAAGGCGATCAAGAAGTTTGTGCGCGAGCAACTGATTAGCGGGGCTAATGTTGCTCTTGCCTTTGTGCGATCGCACCTTCCGCATCTTGATTTTAAAAGGATTGCGATGGTACCCGCACCCATACCAGGTGGTGGTCCTGTGCAATGGAGGAGCACTACCAAGAGACACGGGTGGACGCATTGGTCTTAATCCATCGTGTGCTGAAGGAGGAAGAAAAGTGGACCGAGCCCAAGGAAGAACCTGTTGAATAGGTTATGTGTGTGGGGGGTGACCCCAGAGTGTAAAACACAACACTTGTGAGTATCTATGAACTAAGGATTCGTATTTCCGCAGCCCCGAGCTTGTTGAGTGGGGTGTATGAAGTTACTTGTTGTAAAATTATGACTATCCAGCCCCCGTGCATCGAGTGCGGCTGGGGTATTATGTTGTGAAGGAGCGGAAGCTCACTTTTGAGATAGCGCAGCCCCCGAGTATTCGGGTGAGGCTAATTTTGTGAGAACAAGTTATGCGAGTAGTAAACAGAAGGAATATGAGGAATCATTGATTATATTCCATATTTTGAATGTTAAGCTGCAGGCCGCCTCATTAAAAACCTTCCAGTCCCCTTAGGTACCCTGGTAAGGAAAAGAGCGCGTCTGAAACCTGCAGCCATCCGACATATGTGCCTATTACATTATGCGACTGAGCAACCTAAGCATAGAAACGGCGCAGCTGCGCAACGTTCCAAGGATTATGTGAGAGTTCGCCTGTCTTCGCGTGCTTCAGTCTGTACGCTCCACCGCCAATGACCTCGGTGATGATAAAGGTCCCTCCCATGGCGAAGCAAGTTTGTGCACCTTCTTTTGCTTCAGTCGAAGCACCAGGTCGCCAACCTCGAAGGACCTGGTACGCAGTCGACGGCTGTGATAGTTGCGTAGATCTTGCTGGTAGACAGCTGTGCGTGCTAGCGCCGTGTTGCGTGCTTCTTCGAGCAAGTCGACTGCATCTTCGAGTGCTTCATCTGCATCTTCTTCGTTGTATGCTTCGACTCTTGGTGCATTGAACCTTACGTCTGATGGCAGGATTGCCTCTGCGCCGTAGACCATGAAGAATGGGTAAATTGTGTTGAGCATTGGGAGTTGTGCGTAGCTCCATAGCACAGATGGAAGTTCTTCGACCCAAGCACCCGCTGCCTTTTGAGTGGGACCAGGAGGCGTTTCTTGATTCCACTCGTCACAAGCCCATTGGCCTTTTCGACTTGGCCATTTGACTGCGGGTGTGCCACAGATGCATAATTGAGCGTGATATCTTGCTCTTTGCAGAAGTTGAATTCTTCAGCCGTGAAGTTTGTACCGTTGTCAGTGATGATGCTACTTGGCACACCAAAGCGGTATATGATGGATTTTATGAAATTGACTGCTGTAGTGGCAGTCGAACTTGTGATAGGGACTGCTTCAATCCACTTGGTGAACTTGTCGACCGCCACCAGAAGGTGAGTATGCCCTCCATGGGAGGATTTTTTGAGTGGCCCAACCATATCGAGCCCCCACTGGGCGAAGGGCCAGGCCAATGGTATTGTCTTCAACGCCGATGCGGGTGCGTGCGGCTTTGTGGCGAATTTTTGACAGCCGATGCACCTTTTGACTATGTCCTCCGCGTCTTTGAGTGCTGTGGGCCAGTAGAAGCCTGCGCGAAAGGCTTTGGCTACGAGTGATCGACTGCTGGCGTGATGCCCGCAGTACCTGCATGAATATCACGAAGGATGGCTTGGCCATCTTCAAATGCTATGCAACGTTGGAACATACCTGATATGCTGCGTTTGTAAAGTTCACCGTTGATGACAGTGTATGCTTTAGATCGTCGAGTGACGCGTCTTGACTCTGTATGTCTTCGGGTACCTCGCCGCGGAGTATGTATGCGAGGAAAGGTTGAGTCCAAGTTGGCTCGATGAGGAGTACCTCGACTGGTGGGTCCTCTGTGCTAGGTGCTTTGCTCTTGGCTGGTGCGGCTGATAGGAGTTGCTCGCTTCTTTTTGATGGATCTGTGCTCGATGCGCTCGAAGAAGACACCAGGTGGCACTGGTGCTTTGGTCGCACCAATGTTGGCTAACTTATCTGCTTCTTCATTGCTCTCACGCCCTATGTGCCGCAACTCGCAGCCTTCGAAGCTGCCCTCCATGATGTTGTACAGGTCACGGTAGGCGATCATGTTATCTGCGATTGCGTCGCAGGCCTTCATTGTTTGCTGCACCACAAGATTCGAGTCACCGTAGATCATCAGTCGAGTGCACCCGAGGGCTTTGGCCATCCTCATGCCATGGATCAGAGCCTCATATTCTGCTTCGTTATTGGATGGGAACTCGAACCCATTTGTAGGATGTAGCGGAGCTTGTCGCCTTTTGGTGATATGAGGATGACACCTGCGCCTGCGCCTTCGTTTTTCTTTGAGCCGTCGAAGTACATAGTCCATGAGTTGGACACATCTGGTGCTCCTGGGAGCTGAGCTTCAATCCACTCGGTGTGGAAGTCAGGTAAAACTTGTGCTTTGATGGCCTTCGGGTAATCATACTTGATGTCTCTTGGTGCTAGCTCGATGAGCCATTTTGCTACTCGCCCAGTTGCGTTGGGGTTTGTGAGGATGTCCCCGATCCCTGAGGTGCTGATTACAGTGATCGGGTGCTCGGAGAAGTAATGCGTCAGCTTCCTTGAGGACATGAACACGGCGTAGGCCAGCTTTGATAGTGCGGGTACCGCTGCTTTGATGTGGAGAGCACTTCACTCAAGTAATAGACTGGACGTTGTATGCTTTGGGCGTGTCCCTCCTCCCTTCGTTCGACTACCAGTACGGTGCTTACCACCCTGTTAGTTGCAGAGACATATAGGTACAGTGGCTCGCGTTCCCTTGGTGCGACGAGGATTGGAGGGCTTGTGAGGACTCGCTTGAGGTCCGTGAAGGCTGCTTCGGCTTCTGGCGTCCACTCGAATTTATCTGCTTTCTTCATCAGTCGATAGAACGGGAGTGCTTTTTCGCCTAGCTTGCTGATGAATCGACTGAGCGCTGCACTCGACCCGCTAACTTTTGCACGTCATGGAGCTTTGAAGGCCTTTGCATCGTCAAGATGGCCTGTATTTTCTCCGGGTCCGCCTCGATTCCTCGAGCTGAGACTAGATACCCGAGGAGTTGCCCGGCTGGCACGCCGAACGTGCACTTCTTCGGGTTGAGCTTGATGTGGAAGCGTTTGAGGTTTGCGAATGTCTCTCGCAAGTCATCGAGTAGTGTGTTTTCCTCTCTTGTGGTGATGACGATGTCATCTACATAGACCTGGACGTTTCGCCCAATTTGCTTCTTGAGGCAATCTTGCATCATGCGCTGGTAGGTTGCGCCTGCGTTCTTGAGCCCGAAAGGCATTGTGGTGTAGCAGTAGACCCCGAGTGGGGTTATGAACGCCGTTTTCTCTTCATCCTCTTCCTTCATCCTTATCTGGTGGTAACCCGAGTAAGCATCCAGGAAGGACAAGCGAGCGCACCCGGCGGTGGAGTCGACGATCTGGTCGATTCGAGGTAGTGGAAAGTGATCCTTTGGACACACTTATTGAGTGCTGTAAAATCTACGCACATCCGAAGGATATCTGTGTGCTTCTTCTCTACGAGTACGGGGTTGGCCACCCATTGTGATTTCTTGATCTCTCTGATGAACCTGCTGCGAGTAGCCTGTCGACTTCGGCTTCGACTGCAGTTCTTTTTGGGCCGGATATGCGGCGCATTGTTTGCTTGACTGGTTTAGCATCTGGAAATAATTGGAGAGAGTGCTCGGCGAATTCCCTGGGAATACCTGGCATGTCGGCTGGACACCATGCAAATATATCCCAGTTCTCACGGAGGAATTCGACGAGCGCGCTTTCCTATGCGATAGGCAGACTCGACGAGACATTGACTGTCTTGGTCGGGTCAGTCGGGTGCACCTGATGCGATCTTGTGTCATTGGTGGCATTGAATGCTCTGTCGACTGCCACCTTTTTGTGTTCTGGCATAAGTGTTCGATCGTTGGAGACCGCTAGATCAGCGAGTGTTGCTTCCATGCCAAACATCTCAGAGATTTTGCTGAATTCTCGGTCGCAAGAGTCAGACTTTTGGAAGTTCCCTTGACTGTGATTACTCCTTTTGGTCCAGGCATCTTCAGCTGGAGGTATGCGTAATGTGGCACCGCCATGAATCGAGCGAACGTCGGGCGTCCAAGTATAGCATGGTATTGTGACTTCCAGTCGACAACTTCGAACTCAATCGACTCTGTCCTGAAGTGGTTCTTGTCCCCGAACGTTACGTCGAGTTGTATGGTGCCTTCTGGGCTTATTGCTTTGCCTGGGACGATACCGTGAAAGGTATTTGAGATCTTGGCAGGTTTTCGACTGACCTGTTCATTTTGCGGAGCGTATCTGCGAAGATGATGTTTATGCCGCTGCCACCATCCATGAAGACCTTGGACATGGCGTAGCCTCCAATTTGCGCGTCGAGTACCAGAGCAGAGTGCCCTGGACGAACAACCGATGGAGGGTGGTCCTCTTGCTGAAGCTTATTGTGTTTCAGAACCCTTCAAGAATTCAGTTACAGCGGGAGGTGACATGACCGCCATGTTTACTTGTCGAGTGCGAAGTTTTTGCTCCCTGTTGGAAGGTCGACCTTTCTGTATCATGTACATCTGCCCTTGGGGCGGAGGGTACTGTGGTTCGTCCACCCGAGGTATGTGCTGTATGGCACCCGCGAGATTTCCGCCTGCGGCAGGCTGTGGTGGTGGAGGTGGTGCCATCAGAACAGGCATTGTTTGGCTGAGGCACGGGTGCAGGTGCTTGTGTGGCTGCTGCCTTTCTGAGATTTACGTAATCAGTCGCCATTTGGTCGAACTCCCTGCAGTTTCTCATCGAGTGATTGGAGCGCAGTTTTCCGTCGTCCCCCTTGTACAGGTGGAATCTGCAATCAGCATCCATCTTTTCTTCGAATGATCGCTCAGATTGTGCCCGTGACTTGCGCCAGTCCTTCCTCTTGTAGCTATCACTGCGTTGGCCGCGGTCTCGACTGTCCGACGATCATCTCGACTGTCCCGCGATCATCTCGACTGTCTCGCCGATCTTCTGACCGTCGGTCGCTTCTGTCCTGGTCATTGCGGGGTGTGGAGAACCCAGCCGCCATGAATTCGGGTCTGTCATCGTCGTAGTGACGTTTTGAACGTTTGCGCCTTCGGTCGTCTCTGTACGAGTCTCTGCGGCTTCGACTGCCGCTTTCATGATTGTCACGGGGTGAGGACCCGCGTGTGGTGCGCGCCATGTCTTCTCCGTCTGCCCACTCAGTCGCGGTCATCAAGAGGTTAGCCACAGAGGTTGGCTTTTTGCGACCAAGTGCTTCTTTGAGTCCCGCCTGGCGAGTCCCATTATGAAAGCATCCATGGCCATATCTTCTGAAATTACTCCGACTGAGTTGCGTATCTCAGTCCATCGTCTGATGTATGACCTCAACGTTTCGTCTGAACGTTGAACGCAGGCTCGCAGCTCCTCGAACGTTTTTGGGCGCTCACATAGAGGCTCGAAGTTTTTGATGAAGTCATGCGGAAGTGATCCCACGAGTCGTATGTTGATGGAGGTAGGGCCTTGAGCCAGTCGCGGGCTGTGCCTTCGAGCATGAGTCGTATGTATTGCATGGCTGTGGTGTTTGTGCCTCGCTGGCACGCGACAGCCAGCCTGTAGTCTTCCAGCCACCCAGAAGGTTCCTGTCGACCCGTGTACTTGGGCTGTTCAGATGTGAGTTTGAACCCTTTGGGCATCCGTGTCTCGCGGACGCGTCGAGTGAAGCACAGAGCTCCATGTGGCTCAGGCTCTCGATCAGAGTATGAGTCGCTACTGTAAGATCTGCGTGATCTGCTCCTGGACCTGCGCCTACGCGAGCCGCTTCTTTCCTTCGAGTGGTGGCGGTGACCACTGTGATTATGCTCTTCCCGACGCGCGTCGACTAGGGCACGGTCTCGACTCCCACCTGGAGTTCTTGGATTTGGCGTATGGCCTTCGCCGCTAAGGCGAGTGATTTGATCTGCTGGCGATGCAGTTTTGCATTGGGGTCATCAGCTGGAGGCTTGATTGCCTCTAGGTATGCTGCAGCGGTGAAGAGGGCACCCGCAGCTGTTTTGGGTACTGGCACTCCCTCTCGTCGTATGTCATGAAAGAGTTGCCTAAGTTGCGGGTGAGTGCCGCCCTTTCGTCTGGCGAGAGGTGTGACAACCTTGATCTGGGTCTTGTGTCTGCTCGCCCGGTGGAGCTCAGGGAGAGCTGTCTTCTTCGCGCACTCGACAAGCTAGCTTGCTTTTTGCGTTCTTCGAGTGTTGCTCTGACCTGCCGCAGTCGAAGTGATTCCTGCCAGTTGAAGTACTGGAAGGTCAACATCTCCTCTTGTGTTGCGTCTGCTGGCATCATTGTGCACTCCTTGATGACTTTATCTGCTTTTGCTGCCATCTCAGCAGTGATTGTGAGAGTTGTGACTCCGTCCGGCATAGTAACTGTGCACGGGAATTCTGTAGGCCTGCGGCTGGCCGCAGTCTGATGATTCTGCGGCGATGGCGACGTAGACCTGCTGGGGTATCACCCGAGGGTATGTATGTGTGTCTTCGAGTCCCGTCATGGACTCGACATCGTCATCAAGGCTCATGTCGGAGTCGATATGCCCATCGAGTGGTCCGTCTGGACGGATCTCGCTGTCGATGCCTTCATCGCCTATGCTCATCTCGGCGTCGACGAAGTTGTTATGAATCTCGAAGTCGAGGTTGTTGTTGTTGGTGCAGATCTCGGAGTCGACGTGGTTGTCGATATGAGTTTCGGTTCGTCGAAGTCGCTGAAGGAGATCCCGCAGTCGAAACTATCCTCGAGTGAGAGATCGAGCTCGGGATCGTTTGTGCGGTATGCTGATTCGGCCTCCTCGCCCTGAAGTTCTTCGATGAGCTCGTGCATCTCTCGTGTGGACATGGTTGTTGCAGACGAGCAAGCTTGGAGGATCGACGATGGTATGGACGCAGTTGAGGGATCCGCAGTCGAAGGAACCGCAACCGATGGAGCCTCGGGTGCGGAAGTCGCGAGTTGGCGTGGATCCGTCAAGTCCTGCACACCAAGCTTGTTGACGAAAAAATTGAACGAACCAACGGTTAAACCCAAACCTGACTCGAGATCGGAGAAGGCCTCCTGGAATCCTGGCGAGTGTGGCTCGAAATCCATCAGAGGATCCGATGCGCTTTTTGCGGGTGAAGCTGGCGTGTTGCCGTTTGTCGAGTGAGCCGGCGAGTTGCCGTGTGCCGCCTGAGTCGGCGAGTTCTGGTTTGTTGATGCAGCCGGCGAGTTGCCGTTTGTAGATCCGATCGGCGAGTCGCCGTTTTCCGATGGAACCGAAGAAACCGTGAGTCCAGCACTATTCTTTCCCACAGACGGCGCCAATTGACGAGGGTACACTCATCAAATCCCATGGTTAAGGACCTAGGGTTGAGATTATGGGGAGAGAACGTGGTAGTACTGGTAGTTTCGTCGGCTGACAAGCAGAGGCAAAGATTTACCCAGGTTCAGGCCCCTCGGGTGGAGGTAAAGACCCTACTTCCTGCTTGTCTGTTATTGATCGCGTGAGATTATGAGTTACAAGGTGGCTCCGGCGAGATGACGATCTCGCTAGAGCTTTGGTGGTTCGAGTATGGCTTGTCCCAGATCGGGCCCCTCCCAGCCTTTAAATAGGCTGGGTCTCGGGAGTACGTAACCGACCTGGTTTACATATAAGGAAAGTATAAACCGACTATGCCTATGTCTAATCTTGGAGGGTACTCCATCTTGTTGGGCCTATTATCATGGGCTTCGAGTTGACTCTTCGCTTATTGGGCCTTTAGTCGTCACGTGCTCCAGGTACCCTCACGGTACCGTACCCGAGATGTATACCCTTGTCAACGTGTGTTTCAAAATCGTTCCAAAATCCGTTTAAACCAAGTTTCTGTTCAACGGAGTTTTACAAAATCGTTCAATGCCAAATTATGTTCAACGAGTCTTTGAAAAAATCGTTCAAGACCAAATTACGTTCAACGGGTTACCAAAATCACGTTCAACATGTTTTTCAAAAAACGTGAAAACACAAATTACATTCACGGTTTTTATAAAATCGTTCAACATGTTATCAAAATCTCGAAAAATGGGGTTTTCAAGGAATCGTTCAAAGACAGAATTATGTTCAACGGGCTTTAAAAAATGGTTCAATACCGAGATATGTTCAAATAGTTTTTCCAAAAATCGTTCAAAAATTTACTGTTTGTACAAGAAATATGGTTACGGTTTAAAAAATGTTCATGCGCGACGAAATAAACACATTTTCCATTGGCAATGTTTTTATTCAATGTTGAAATCGTTCAATTTACAGAAATGTTCTTTCTGAAAAATCGTTTTTACAAAAATTTCGAATTACAAAAAAGGTTAGCGGGGGTTCAGAAATATGTGCATCTTTTAAAAAAGTTCATGCTTTTAAAAAAGTTAAAAACATAAAATAAAATAGAAATGAGCTAATATTCAATTTTTGCGTTGGCAATGTTTTTCTCAACGCTGGATGGGAATCACTATTGGCCTAAAAAGATCTCCAAATCATCAGTTGCAACTTTTCAGAACCTGAAACAGTGCAGATAGCCACACGTATTACAAATCTACAAATCGGAGATTTTTTTTTTAGCGAAACAGGACGTACACGAAAGAAACAGGCAACAGAACAAGCATGCTTCTCCCATCAGAACTAGTGGGCCGAGCCCAATTTCGTCAAGGGGTACGGAAGTTGCGCCCGCGTGACGCGTGAACTTCTTTTCCCCTTCCTCTGCTCTCTTTCTCGCTACTGTAGCGTTGAGGGTCGACTCCTGATAACCGGGCCGATCTGGCCTCTCCGCCGGAGTAGCTGGCTGGAGCTTGCGCTGGTGAGGTGCCGGAGAGGTGTATATAGTAGAGCTAGTCTAGTTTTTGAGTCTGCCTCTATGGCGTTTGGGAGTAGGTCGCTGCTTCTCATCGGCTGGATCCAGCGCGCCCTCTTCTGGATTCTCACTGCGGCGTTGCTCCGGTGGGTGCAGCGGCGTGTCACTAGTAGGAAAACCTAATTCTATGGATCCTTATTCTGTGGCGCACCATGTGGCCGTGCGCCACAGAATAAGCTTCTGTGGCGCACCCAAAGCTGGTGCGCCACAGAATAGTGCTATTCTGTGGCGCATGTGGCTGGTACGCCACAGAATAGTGCTATTCTGTGGCGCATGGAAGCTGATGCGCCACAGAATTATGGTTTTCTGTGGCGCATGGGCCACGTGCGCCACAGAAATGCAAATTCTGTGGCGCACGAGGCCATGCGCCACAGAAATCAGAAATTCTGTGGCGCACGGTGGGGTTTTCTCAGATCCTCCAAATTCCAAAGGGAAAAAAAGTTATTTCAAAATGAAAAAATAAAAAAAATAAAAATAAATAAAAAATTCAATTTTTTTTGGATTTGTTGAGTTTTTGGATTTTTTGAAGTTTTTTGAATTTTTTTGGGATTTTTTGAATTTTTTTGGGATTTTTTTGACTTTTTTGAAATTTTTGATTTTTTTTGGATTATTTGAACTTTCTGTACAAACTTTTGAATTTTTTGAATTTTTTGAAACATATATATACACATAACACACATAAACTACACACACATATATAGACATACACAAGGGTTAAAAGGGTTGATATGATACTATTATCAATAAGAACTTGAGTAGCAGGATGGTAGGTGAAGTGAATAGAACTTAGAAGTTAAGCGTGCTTGGGTGGGAGCACTCCTAGGATGGGTGACCTAGCGGGAAGTCAACATTTGAGATTCACTAGGAGTGTTAAAAATGTTCAGAAAATTCAAATATATAGGAATTTCCAAATTATTTCATTTTCTGATTTTTTTCATTTTTTTTGAATTTTTTTGAAATTTTTTGGGAACCCAGATCTAGATCTAGCCGCCATTTTTTTGAAATTCAAAAAAACAATTCTGTGGCGCACGGGGTAGGGTGCGCCACAGAATAGCTTATTCTGTGGCGCACCGGGCTGGGTGCGCCACAGAATAAGCTATTCTGTGGCGCACCGGGCTGGGTGCGCCACAGAATAGCTTATTTAGTGGCGACTATTCTGTGGCGCACCACCCATGCGCCACAGAATAGCAAAATGGTGCGCCACAGAAAAGCTTTTCTGTACTAGTGTGTGGAGGAGCTTGGAGGAGGCATCTCCGACAATAAAGCCGTCTTCCCCTTCTTCCTCCTCGGCTGGCTTTCGGTGTTTCGCAGCGACGGCGAAGCTGGATCTTTTCTTTTCTGTAGAGTGAATCCTCGGTGGATTCCTTGCAGGAATGGAGAGGATCGAAGCCGATTCAATAAAATCGCTAGCTGTATCTCCTGCTTTGCAGATAGTGGATCGAGTTGGTGCCCTCTTCCTCTGGCCGGCCGTGGCGGCGTGGAGCGGAAGTGGCGGTGCTGTTCTTCTTCCAAATCGGCAGAGCAGTTCTTGCGGCTTGCCCTCTGCTGGAGTGATTGCGAGCTGTGTGGATGGTGCGCCGTCCCTAGTCCAGCTCGACCACCTGTTCATGCCGGGGCGTGCCCCCCGCCGATGGTGCATCTTCGTCGCCAAGGTCTCACCGTGCTTGGTGGGCGACACATGCGGCGATCTCAACGGGAGTTGACTCCTAATAGGCCTGTGCAGGTGACTCAGCTGCTTTCCTATATCTCTTCGTTCTTCTCTGCGGTGGAGCGACGGCGAGATCACGGGCGGCGGCGGACATGGAAAAGCAGAGTTCCTCAGGGTTGCGTGCGTAATTCTTTTTTTTCCCTGGGGGGTTTTCTGTAAAAGAGGGACAGCTGTTACGTTTCTGGAATTTTCCAGTGTAATCCGATGTTAATAAAATTCCAGGGACGTTGTATCAAAAAAAAAAAAGAAAAAAAAAAAGGTAACCACCCGCCGCCGCCGGGTAACACTCAGAAAAAAAAAACCCGCCGCCGCCGGGAAGAAATCGCGGGAGAGCGAGCGCCGCCGCCGCCACCGCCACCGACGAAGCAGAAGAAGAATGCGAAGCCTCTTCCTCCGTGGATGCGAATGCGAACGCCGATCTGCCGCCGCGGATGCCTCTAGTAGCTCCGAAGCCTCTGCCGCCGCGGATGCGAACGCCGATGACGCGGCCGAGGAGGACAAGCCCGATTCCAAACCCCCGGTACGTTGAGCCCCTCCTGGTACCCATAGGGTTTGGGACTTTGGGTGGGGTTGGTTAGCGGCGGTATAGCTCGTCTGACGTAGCTGGGATTCGATCTGAAGTGGGTTGTCCCGTGCGCGCAGGTGGAGATCTACGTCGAGTACGTGGAGGAGGTGCCGAACCTTGCCGACGGCCTCCTCGCCGACTTCAAGAGCATCTTCTGGAAGTTCACCTCAAGGACACCCCCGCCGTGCCCGAGGTATACGAGACTCAGAGCACCCCCTCATTCTATCGAGTCGTTGAGGAGCAAACCCTCTGAAATTCGTAACCCATCCCATCTGCTTTGCACTGGAATCTAGTGGCGGACCTTCATGGAGACCAACCTGGGCAATGGCCCCCCAACATTTGAGCAATTATATCAATTAGTAGAGATGTTAAGACCAAATTAATGGTAATTAGCTATAGTAATAGCAGTTAAGTGATTAATTAGTGTCTTTGCCCCTCCTAATTTTCTGTCCAAGGTCCGCCACTGTAGTGGAATCGATACTCACTAGTTTGTAAGTTGGTTGGTATTGTGCTGGCAGGATGGGGAGAAGATGAAGAAGGATGAGGCTGGCGGCGAAGAAGGGGCCGGGGTCAGATTCCGACGATGGCGAGCAGGACGCCCAGCAAAAGAAGAAGGAAGGAGGCATCTCTAACAAGAAGAATAAAGTTTGTTCTCTGCCACTATCTGCCTGTTGCTCTGTTGAATCACTACCTGTTACTAGGGCTTCTTATGTTTTGTGAGTCGCTGAACATAGGTTTTTGTGTTTTGAAGTTGGAACAAAGTACGAAGATTGCAGAGCTGAAGCAGATATGCAACATGCCTGATGTCGTAGAAGTAAGCCAGTCTCCTTTTTGCTGTAAATAAGTGCACGCACATGTATTTGTTTGAATGGATGTGTTACCGCACTTCTGTATGTAGTATCGCATTGCTGAGAGAAGAGAGCTGCCGATGGTAGAATATTGCTGGATCTGAAGTGAATGCACAAATTTGATAAAGAATGCACCAGCACACATAATCATTAGTTGATAAAACTGAAGTTCTGTCGTTGAATTAGTTTTGAATTTCGGCCATGAGCTGTTCTCTTCTGGTCATATAGCTTCCATTGGCTGCACATCATTTTTGTATCTGGGAAGTAAAGTACCACCTCCATTCCAATATATGAAACGTTTTGGTAACGCTAAACATAGTAAGGTTAAAGGCAAATTCGAAGCTTGTCTTAGGGTGAATCACTAGAAAAACGTGTTAGCAACTTGTGCTTTCACAACTATAAGTAAAGTTGAGATATATTTATGTTATGAAAGGCTAGGAAATTCTTGCAGGTTCGTAATGCATCTGAGAAATAAGATTACTCTGTTTCGTGTAATTATTCAAATAGCACGCACATCTGAGAAATAAGTCATACCAATTAGAAAGCAGTCAGTACAGATGCAAATCAGACCATCTTTTTTCTTTGCAATTGTAGAAACCGTTGGAGCTATTCCCTTGATTGACATCCAATAAACACTGCATGCTTTCCTGAATTTGTTACAGAAAGGTTTGTTTTGAAAGTTGTGACATGCCAAGCCCAAAATTTACTCAAAGCCTAACCCTCATGTTGGAAGGCATATGCATGTGTAATACCTCACTTAGGTTTTGTTCTTGCATCATTCAAAAGTGGGCACCAAAGCTTGAACGGGCAGTGAAACTTGTATGGTAGAAATAAGTAGAGACACAGATAGTAGTGTCTTGTGATGTTCAGATGCTTAGAGATGCATAGGATTTAGGTTTAGTTATGGACATGTTGCTGCAGAGCCATGATAATGTACAACAAAATGAAGACCACTAGTTTATGGCTGTATGCTCTTTCTCCTGTAGCTGTCAAGGAATTTTACGTATTGCATGTATTTGATTCTGATGGTTTAAAGATGAGTCTTATGCAACCTGATCCATCCCGAGTTAGAAATCTGAGATTTGGCTATGTCCAATAGTTCATATCAAGAAAGAAAAATCTGATCCAACCTGGGCTTTGTGCTATTGATTAACCATGTTTATAAACAGACAGAGGGAGGTGCTGATCCTGCAAGTTATTTCTTGGAGGTTTTATTTTCATTTCTTATGTTTGCTTAGTAGTCCAATTTTGCTGTCCAAGGAAATTTTGCTGAATTCATCTTCTTCTCACATATCAACAAGTTTGAGTTCACATGCCAGTAGCTTGATTCAGACCTTATTTTCTTGACAACTGTAACTGAACATACCAGTAGTATTTTCTTGACTGCCTTTTTATTGCCATAGTATGGTTACTTACCGACGATGGCAGATCCAAGAAGCCCGAGTTCTTACCAAAAACATGATTCAGTGTCGCAGTAGTGGTACAGTCATCAGGGACGGAGCCAGGAACGCTGGACAAGGGGGCCAATTGTGCATTCCTTGGGTTAGAGGGGGCCATAATGGTAAAATATAGCAAAATTGGGGGCAAAATGCGTAAGTTTTACAGGGGTGTTTCAGCAAAAAATTCGCCATGAGGGGGGCCATGGCCTCAGCGTGCCCCCTGGCTCCGTCCCTGACAGTCATGCTGGTGAAACATGTTCTGTCCTCTTGGTAGTCTAGCCAAGAGAACATTCATGTTATGTTCCTCTCTATGTAGTATTCATGCAGAAAATTTTCCAAGCATTTTCCCTGCTACCAGCACATTCTTGGACTGTCGCGAGAATACAACTGTACAGGCCAAAAGCACATGGACAGAGATTGTTGTACTAGTGTCTCCTGCGCTGATATGCTCGTGTTTACACCTGGTTAACTTCTGTGAGATTGTTGTACTAGTGTCTCTTGTGAGTAATGAGCATGAAGCATGACGAATAACTAAAATGTACTACTTTTGCTAGATCAACCATGGCCCAATGGTAGATTAGCAAGTGATCCTAGTTTTTCTCACTACTTGACAGTTAACTAAAATTCACCTCCATTCATGCGTAGCACAGGATTTGCTTGTCAAAAAAATTGCTCCTCTGAATATTAGCAGCCATGACTTATTAGGTTCTGTAGCATGACCAAATTATCGCAGGTTGATTCGCACCATGCTATGTAATCTGCCTGTATACATCAGTAGCAGTATGCTCTTCACAGCCCAAACAATGGTCATTTTTGTAATAATGTTGTATCACTAAAATTTAACTAGCTTTCATCCCCCACAACTCCATTCCTGAACACACAAGGCAGGACACACCCATCTCAGTTACATGGATGGCCTAACTTGTATTCTGGATATATAAGATTTGTCGATTAATGCATCTCAGCTGTCAAGTGTTGTATAGATCAAGGATATATGATTGGGAAATATTTGCTTTGCTCTGTATGTAGTGTAATTTAAGCCAAATGTGGGACTGATTTATGAATTCCCGTAAAAATGGCAGCCAAACAAGTTCAGGAAACCATTTCATTTTAGGATTCCATGTGGTTGCCAAACACGAATTTTGGAATTGGAATTTGAGTTTTGCCAAATGAAATGGCCTGGGATTTGAAATGAGCGGTGCCATATGAGCTGTAACTCAATTTATCTTTTGGAGCTTTGATTCTTTGATTGTCGATACTCCGTCGATCTTCTATAGATGATCTAAGAATGGCCTGTTTCAGCGATTGCGGTTTTACATGTTGATATGTTGCTCAATGTTTGTAGAGCGGAGGTCTCCAATTAGAGAAGTGATCTAAACAGGCGTGGTTCCTCATTCACTGTGTTTCTTACATGTGTGGGCTATCCCCAACTCCAGGTGAGAGCATAGTTGGTTAATATGGTTGTAGTTATGTTCAATCACTCACACTGATAAAAATACTTTGGTTTGCCTCTCCATGGATCCTGACCAACATTGGCTTAGTCACATCAGAGGTCGAGCTTGATATTGTGGCCATCTTTGTGAAGCTACTCACCTCTGTGAGTGAGGATGTCCACGAAAAGGTATTTTTCTCATTGTTTATTCAACTTCTTGGTCTTGTTCTATGATTATCTCCTTGCTAGTACTAGTGTTGTGATTTGGTTTGGTTCAAGATCTTTCTAAGCATTATTGTAGTCAGTAATGTTAGAAAAACTTATCATCTATGTTATTATGGAACTTAGAAGTGGCTAGATATATTTTTATTGATGGGTTTAGTCAATGTGATGTGTTACATTGTAAAACCAAGATAGCATTGGATTTGATGAGTTGAGGTAGCCTAGTTAAGTTAAATGTCATGACCTGTTAACTAGTCCATATTTAATTTAGAAGAAAAAGATATAAATTCAGTCGAGTTCTCTTATTCTTTTCTTTCTAATATCTGATTGTTTTTTCAAGGGTGTGTTTATAAAAGAAGGATTTAAATTCGTCTGAGTTCTAGTCAACCTATTTGTTTGAGTTCTTAGTTGATTTTATTTGAGAAGGGTCCAGTTATACAGGAAGTAAAGAATCGTTTAGCTGGTGGTACGTCGTAGATTAAATTAGAACTGTTTGGTTGATTTCCATATTTGATATAGAAAAAGATTTAAATCTGTCGGGTTCTGCAGAACTTATTCGTTTGAATTCTTAGTTGATTTTATTTGAATTAGACTTGTTTGCAGTTTTCTTATTCTAAGGGTGATCTCTTATCTGCTTTTTGTACCATTCTCTTATTCTTTTCTTTCTAATATCTAATTGTTTTAAAGCGTATGTTTACAAAACAAGGATTTGAAACATGAACCTGAGTGGGCATGATTATAATTGGATTTTTTAGACGTAATGTGATGATCTAACATAGTTGACAGTGATCGGATTATGTGATGTTGCAAATTTATCATGGGATTAAAGTATTATTTGATATATTTGATGGGATGTGTCATTGATGAAAAAGAATTGGAAACAGAACGGTTCAGAATTATTTGTTTTTAAGGATTGGATTTGATGGTTCTAGTATGATTATTACATTAATATATGAACATGCGTGGGCATGATTCTAATTGGATTTGTAGGCGTAATGTGATGATCTAACGGAGTTTGCACTGATTAGATTATGTGATTAGTACATTGATACATGAACATGCGTGGGCATGATTCTAGTTGGATTTTGTGGGCGTAATGTGATGATATAACGGAGTTTACAGTAACTGAATTATGCTATCATTACATTGATACATGAACATGCGTGGGCATGATTCTAATTGGATTTTGTAGGCGTAATGTGATGATCTAAGGGAGTTTACAGTGACTGGATTATGTGATCATTACATTGATACATGAACATGAACATGCGTGGGCATGATTCTAATTGGATTTTGTGGGCGTAATGTGATGATCTTATGGAGTTTGCAGTGATTGGGTAATGTGATGTTGAGAATTTGCAATGGGATGTGAACAACAAAGTTCAATGTCTATATTGAGGAGGGTCCATTACACAGAAAGTAAAAGAATGGTTTAGCTGGTGGTATGTCCTAAACTAAATTAGAATTGTTTGGTTGATTTCCACATTTGATTAAAAAAAGATTAAAATCTGTCGAGTTCTGCAAAACTTATTCTTTCGAATTCTTATTTGTTTTTATTCGAATTAGACTTATTTGCAGTTTTCTTATTTCAAGGGTGATCTCTTATCTGCTTTTTGTGCCTTTCTCTTATTCTTTTCTTTCTAATATCTGATTGTTTTCAAGCGTGTATTTACAAAACAGGGATTTAAATTCTTCCGAGTTCTAGTCAACCTATTCGTTTGAATTCTTAGTTGATTTTATTTGAATTGGACTTGTTCGTCGTTTTCGTATTCTATGGGTGATTTTTATTTGCTTCTGGAGGCTTTCTCATATTTATTCTCTTTCTAGTACCTGATTGTTTTCGAGTGTGTGTTTAGTTTAATTCGATCTTTATTACACATGCTGGCTTTCCTTTGTCGTTGGGGGGGGGGGGGTGTGCTTGTAGCCTCTTGTCTCATGTGTTAGTGTAGTTAGTAATGTTAGAAAAGACTGGATTATTTATGTCATTATTATAGAGCTTAGAAGTGGCTAGATAAAAATATCAATGTTGTTGGGCTTAGTCAATGTGATGCTTTGTTAAATTGTAAGACCAAGGAAAAGAGAGCATTGGATCTGACGGGAAAGATATGGTGAGGTAGAATGCTCGATATAATTGGAGTATAGTCTATTTGAATTGGATTCGGTGGTTCTAGGAGGATTATTACATTGATGCATGAACATGCGTGGACATGATTCTAATTAGATTTTGTAGGCGTAATGTGATTGATGATATAATGGAGTTTAGAGTGATTGGTATGTGATCATTACAGTGATACATGAACATGCGTGGGCATGATTCTAATTGGATTTTGTATGCGTAACAGTGACTGGATTATGTGATCATTACATTGATACATGAAAATGAACATGCGTGGGCATGATTCTAATTGGATTTTGTAGGCGTAATGTGATGATATAACGGAGTTTACAGTGATTGGATCGTGTGATCATTACATTGATACATGAACATGCGTGGGCATGATTCTAATTGGATTCTGTAGGCGTAATGTGATGATCTAACGGAGTTTGCAGTGATTGGTTTATGTGATTATTACATTGATACATGAACATGCGTGGGCATGATTCAAATTGGATTTTGTAGGCGTAATGTGATGATCTAACGGAGTTTGCAGTGATTGGGTTATGTGATGTTGAGAATTTGCAATGGGATGTGAACAGCCAAGTTCATTGTCTATATTTGAGAAGGGTCCAATTACACAGAAAGTAAAGAATGGTTTAGCTGGTGGTATGTCCTAGATTAAATTTGAACTGTTTGGTTGATTTCCACATTTGATTTAAAAAAAAGATTAAATCCGCCGAGTTCTGCAAAACTTATTCGTTGGAATTCTTATTTGATTTTATTTGAATTAGACTTATTTGCAGTTTTCTTATTCCAAGGGTGATCTCTTATCTGCTTTTTGTGCCTTTCTCTTATTCTTTTCTTTCTAATATCTGATTGTTTTCAAGCGTGTGTTTACAAAACAAGGATTTAAATTCTTCCGAGTTCTGGTCAACCTATTCGTTTGAGTTCTTAGTTGATTTTATTTTAATTGGACTTGTTCGTCGTTTTCATATTCTATGGGTGATTTTTTTTTGCTTCTGGAGGCTTTCTCATATTTGTTCTCTTTCTAGTACCTGATTGTTTTCGAGTGTGTGTTTAGTTTAATTCGATCTTTATTGCACACGCTGGTTGTCCTTTGTCGTTGGGGAGGGGGGGGGGGGTGTGCTTGCAGCCTCTGTTCTCATGTGTTAGTATTGTTAGTATTGTTAGAAAAGACTGGATCATTTATGTCATTATTATAGAGCTTAGAAGTAGCTAGATAAAAATATCAATGTTGTTGGGTTTAATCAATGTGATGCTTTGTTAAATTGTAAGACCAAGGAAAAGAGACATTGGATATGATGGGAAAGATATGGTGAGGTAGAAAGCTCGATATAATTGGAGTATAGTCTATTTGATTTGGATTCGGTGGTTCTAGTAGGATTATTACATTGATACATGAACATGCGTGGGCATGATTCTATTTGGATTTTGTAGGCGTAATGTGATGATATAACGGAGTTTACAGTGATTGGATTCTGTGATCGTTACACTGATACATGAACATGCGTGGGCATGATTCATCTTTGATTTTGTAGGCGTAATGTGATGATATAACGGAGTTACAGTGACTGTATTATGTGATCATTACATTGATACATGAAATGAACATGCGTGGGCATGATTCTAATTGGATTTTGTAGGCGTAATGTGATGATATAACGGAGTTTACAGTGATTGGATCGTGTGATCATTACATTGATACATGAACATGCGTGCACATGATTCTAATTGGATTCTGTAGGCGTAATGCGATGATCTAATGGAGTTTGCAGTGATTGGGTTATGTGATTATTACATTGATACATGGGATACATGAACATGCGTGGGCATGATACAAATTGTATTTTGTAGGCATAATGTGATGATCTAATGGAGTTTGCAGTGATTGGGTTTTGTGATGTTGAGAATTTTCAATGGGATGTGAACCACCAAGTTCATTGTCTATATTTGAGAAGGGTCCAATTACATAGAAAGTAAAGAGTGGTTTAGCTGGTGGTATGTCCTAGATTAAATTAGAACTGTTTGGTTGATTTCCACATTTGATTTAAAAAAGATTAAAATCCGTCGAGTTTGGAATTCTTATTTTGTTTTATTTGAATTAGACTTATTTGCACTTTTCTTATTCAAAGGGTGATCTCTTATCTGCTTTTTGTGCCTTTCTCTTATTCTTTTCTTTCTAATATTTGATTGTTCTCAAGCGTGTGTTTACAAAACAAGGATTTAAATTCTTCCGAGTTTTAGTCAACCTATTCGTTTGAGTTCTTAGTTTAATTCGATCTTTATTGCACATGCTGGCTTTCCTTTGTCGTTGGGGGGGGGGGGGCGTGGTGCTTGTAGCCTCTTGTCCCTTGTGTTAGGGTAGTTAGTAATGTTAGAAAAGACAACATCATTTATGTCATTATTATAGAGCTTAGAAGTGCCTAGATAAAAATATCAATGTTGTTGGGTTTAGTGAGTGTGATGCTTTGTTCAATTGTTCGACCAATGAAAAGAGAGCATTGGATATGATGGGAAAGATTGGTGAGGTAGAATGCTCGATATAATTGGAGTATAGTCTATTTGAATTGGATTCGGTGGTTCTAGTAGGATTATTACATTGATACATGAACATGCGCGGGCATGATTCTAATTGAGAGTTTACAGTGATTGGATTATGTGATCATTACAGTGATACATGAACATGCGTGGGCATGATTCTAATTGGATTTTGTAGGCGTAATGTGATGATATAACAGAGTTACACTAACTGGATTATGTGATCATTACATTGATACAAGAAAATGAACATGCGTGGGTATGATTCTAATTGAATTTTGTCGGCGTAATGTGATGATATAATGGAGTTTATAGTGAATGGATTGTGTGATCATTACATTGATACATGAACATGCGTGGACATGATTCTAATTGGATTCTGTTGGCGTAATGTGATGATCCAACGGAGTTTGCAGTGATTGGGTTATGAGATGTTGAGTATTTGCAATGGGATGTGAATAACCAAGTTCATTGTCTATATTTGAGAAGGGTCCAATTACACAGAAAGTAGAGAATGGTTTAGCTGGTGGTATGTCCTAGATTAAATTAGAACTGTTTGGTTGATTTCCACATTTGATTTAAAAAAGATTAAAATCCGTCGAGTTCTGCAAAACTTATCCTTTGGAATTCTTATTTGTTTTTATTTGAATTAGACTTGTTTGTAGTTTTCTTATTGCAAGGGTGATCTCTTATCTGCTTTTTGTGCCTTTCTCTTATTCTTTTCTTTCTAACATCTGATTGTTTTCAAGCGTGTGTTTACAAAACAAGGATTTAAATTCTTCCGAGTTCTAGTCAACCTATTCGTTTTCGTATTCTATGGGTGATTTTTATTTGCTTCTGGAGGCTTTCTCATATTTGTTCTCTTTCTAGTACCTGATTGTTTTCGAGTGTGTGTTTAGTTTAATTCGATATTTATTACACATGCTGGCTTTCCTTTGTCGTTGGGTGGGGGGGGGGGGTGCTTGTAGCCTCTTGTCTCATGTGTTAGTGTAGTTAGGAATGTTAGAAAAGACTAGATTATTTATGTCATTATTACAGTGATTGGTATCTGATCATTACAGTGATACATGAACATGTGTGGGCATGATTCTAATTGGATTTTGTATGCGTAATGTGATGATATAACGGAGTTACAGTGACTGGATTATGTGATCATTACATTGATACATGAAAATGAACATGCGTGGGCATGATTCTAATTGGATTTTGTAGGCGTAATGTGATGATATAACGGAGTTTACAGTGATTGGATCGTGTGATCATTACATTGATACATGAACAAGTGTGGGCATGATTCTAATTGGATTCTGTAGGCGTAATGTGATGATCTAACGGAGTTTGCAGTGATTGGTTTATGTGATTATTACATTGATACATGAACATGCGTGGGCATGATTCATATTGGATTTTGTAGGCGTAATGTGATGATCTAACGGAGTTTGCAGTGATTGGGTTATGTGATGTTGAGAATTTGCAATGGGATGTGAACAGCCAAGTTCATTGTCTATATTTGAGAAGGGTCCAATTACACAGAAAGTAAAGAATGGTTTAGCTGGTGGTATGTCCTAGATTAAATTAGAACTGTTTGGTTGATTTCCACATTTGATTTAAAAAAAAGATTAAATCCGCCGAGTTCTGCAAAACTTATTCGTTGGAATTCTTATTTGATTTTATTTGAACTCGACTTATTTGCAGTTTTCTTATTCCAAGGGTGATCTCTTATCTGCTTTTTTGCCTTTCTCTTATTCTTTTCTTTCTAATATCTGATTGTTTTCAAGCGTGTGTTTACAAAACAAGGATTTAAATTCTTCCGAGTTCTGGTCAACCTATTCGTTTGAGTTCTTAGTTGATTTTATTTTAATTGGACTTGTTCGTCGTTTTCATATTCTATGAGTGATTTTTTTTTGCTTCTGGAGGCTTTCTCATATTTGTTCTCTTTCTAGTACCTGATTGTTTTCGAGTGTGTGTTTAGTTTAATTCGATCTTTATTGCACACGCTGGTTGTCCTTTGTCGTTGGGGAGGGGGGGGGGGTGCTTGCAGCCTCTGTTCTCATGTGTTAGTATTGTTAGAAAAGACTGGATCATTTATGTCATTATTATAGAGCTTAGAAGTAGCTAGATAAAAATATCAATGTTGTTGGGTTTAATCAATGTGATGCTTTGTTAAATTGTAAGACCAAGGAAAAGAGAGCATTGGATATGATGGGAAAGATATGGTGAGGTAGAATGCTCGATATAATTGGAGTATAGTCTATTTGAATTGGATTCGGTGGTTCTAGTAGGATTATTACGTTGATACATGAACATGCGTGGGCATGATTCTATTTGGATTTTGTAGGCGTAATGTGATGATATAACGGAGTTTACAGTGATTGGATTCTGTGATCGTTACACTGATACATGAACATGCGTGGGCATGATTCATCTTTGATTTTGTAGGCGTAATGTGATGATATAACGGAGTTACAGTGACTGGATTATGTGATCATTACATTGATACATGAAAATGAACATGCGTGGGCATGATTCTAATTGGATTTTGTAGGCGTAATGTGATGATATAACGGAGTTTACAGTGATTGGATCGTGTGATCATTACATTGATACATGAACATGCGTGCGCATGATTCTAATTGGATTCTGTAGGCATAATGCGATGATCTAATGGAGTTTGCAGTGATTGGGTTATGTGATTATTACATTGATACATGAACATGCGTGGGCATGATACAAATTGTATTTTGTAGGCGTATGTGATGATCTAATGGAGTTTGCAGTGATTGGCTTATGTGATTTTGAGAATTTTCAATGGGATGTGAACCACCAAGTTCATTGTCTATATTTGAGAAGGGTCCAATTACACAGAAAGTAAAGAGTGGTTTAGCTGGTGGTATGTCCAAGATTAAATTAGAACTGTTTGGTTAATTTCCACATTTGATTTAAAAATATTAAAATCCGTCGAGTTATGCAAAACTTTTCATTGGAATTCTTATTTTGTATTATTTGAATTAGAATTATTTGCACTTTTGTTATTCAAAGGGTGATCTCTTATCTGCTTTTTGTGCCTTTCTCTTATTCTTTTCTTTCTAATATTTGATTGTTCTCAAGCATGTGTTTACAAAACAAGGATTTAAATTCTTCCGAGTTCTAGTCAACCTATTCGTTTGAGTTCTTAGTTTAATTCGATCTTTATTGCACATGCTGGCTTTCCTTTGTCGTTGGGGGGGGGGGGGGGGGGGGGTGGTGCTTGTAGCCTCTTGTCCCATGTGTTAGTGTAGTTAGTAATGTTAGAAAAGACAACATCATTTATGTCATTATTATAGAGCTTAGAAGTGCCTAGATAAAAATATCAATGTTGTTGGGTTTAGTGAGTGTGATGCTTTGTTCAATTGTTCGACCAATGAAAAGAGAGCATTGGATATGATGGGAAAGATTGGTGAGGTAGAATGCTCGATATAATTGGAGTATAGTCTATTTGAATTGGATTCGGTGGTTCTAGTAGGATTATTACATTGATACATGAACATGCGCGGGCATGATTCTAATTGAGAGTTTACAGTGATTGGATTATGTGATCATTACAGTGATACATGAACATGCGTGGGCATGATTCTAATTGGATTTTGTAGGCGTAATGTGATGATATAACGGAGTTACACTAACTGGATTATGTGATCATTACATTGATACATGAAAATGAACATGCGTGGGCATGATTCTAATTGAATTTTGTAGGCGTAATGTGATGATATAATGGAGTTTACAGTGATTGGATTGTGTGATCATTACATTGATACATGAACATGCGTGGACATGATTCTAATTGGATTCTGTTGGCGTAATGTGATGATCCAACGGAGTTTGCAGTGATTGGGTTATGTGATGTTGAGAATTTGCAATGGGATGTGAATAACCAAGTTCATTGTCTATATGTGAGAAGGGTCCAATTACACAGAGAGTAGATAATGGTTTAGTGGTGGTATGTCCTAGATTAAATTAGAACTGTTTGGTTGATTTCCACATTTGATTTAAAAAAGATTAAAATCCGTCGAGTTCTACAAAACTTATCCTTTGGAATTCTTATTTGTTTTTATTTGAATTAGACTTATTTGTAGTTTTCTTATTGCAAGGGTGATCTCTTATCTGCTTTTTGTGCCTTTCTCTTATTCTTTTCTTTCTAATATCTGATTGTTTTCAAGCGTGTGTTTACAAAACAAGGATTTAAATTCTTCCGAGTTTGGTCAACCTATTCGTTTGAGTTCTTAGTTGATTTTATTTGAATTGGACTTGTTTGTCGTTTTCGTATTCTATGGGTGATTTTTATTTGCTTCTGGAGGCTTTCTCATATTTATTCTCTTTCTAGTACCTGATTGTTTTCGAGTGTGTGTTTAGTTTAATTCGATCTTTATTGCACATGCTGGCTTTCCTTTGTCGTTGAGGGGGGGGGGGGGGTGCTTGTAGCCTCTTGTCTCATGTGTTAGTGTAGTTAGTAATGTTAGAAAAGATAGGATCATTTATGTCATTATTATAGAGCTTAGAAGTGGCTAGAAAAAATATCAATTTTGTTGGGTTTAGTGAATGTGATGCTTTGTTAAATTCTTCGACCAATGAAAAGAGAGCATTGGATCTGATGGCAAAGATTGGTGCGGTAGAATGCTCGATATAATTGGAGTATAGTCTATTTGAATTGGATTCGGTGGGTCTAGTAGGATTATTACATTGATACATGAACATGCGTGGGCATGATTCTAATTGGATTTTGTAGGCGTAATATGATGATATAACGGAGTTTACAGTGATTGGATTATGTGATCATTACAGTGATACGTGAACATGCGTGGGCATGATTCTAATTGGATTTTGTAGGCATAATGTGATGATATAACGGAGTTACAGTGACTGGATTATGTGATCATTACATTGATACATGAAAATGAACATGCGTGGGCATGATTCTAATTGGATTTTGTAGGCGTAATGTGATGATATAACAGAGTTTACAATGATTGGATTGTGTGATCATTACATTGATACATGAACATGCGTGGGCATGATTCTAATTGGATTTTGTAGGCGTAATGTGATGATATAACGGAGTTACAGTGACTGGATTATGTGATCATTACATTGATACATGAAAATGAACATGCGTGGGCATGATTCTAATTGGATTTTGTGGGCGTAATGTGATGATATACGGAGTTTACAATGATTGGATTGTGTGATCATTACATTGATACGTGAACATGCGTGGGCATGATTCTAATTGGATTTTATAGGCGTAATGTGATGATCTAACGGAGTTTGCAGTGATTGGTTTATGTGATTATTACATTGATACATGATCTAACGAAGTTTGCAGTGATTGGTTTATGTGGTGTTGAGAATTTGCAATGGGATGTGAACAGCGAAGTCAATTGTCTATATTTGAGAAAGGTCCAATTACACAAAAGGTAAAGAATGGTTTAGCTGGTGGTATGTCCTAGATTAAATTAGAACTGTTTGGTTGATTTTTCACATTTGATTTAAAAAGATTAAAATTCGTCGAGTTCTGCAAAACTTATTCGTTGGAATTCTTATTTGTTTTTATTTGAATTAGACCTATTGCAGTTTTCTTATTCCAAGGGTGATCTCTTATCTGCTTTTTGTGCCTTTCTCTTATTCTTCTCTTTCTAATATCTGATTGTTTTCAAGCGTGTGTTTACAAAACAAGGATTTAAATTCTTCCGAGTTCTAGTCAACCTATTCGTTTGAGTTCTTAGTTGATTTTATTGGAATTGGACTTGTTCGTCGTTTTCGTATTCTATGGGTGATTTTTATTTGCTTCTGGAGGCTTTCTCATATTTATTCTCTTTCTAGTACCTGATTGTTTTCGAGTGTGTGTTTAGTTTAATTTGATCTTTATTGCACATGCTGGCTTTCCTTTTTCGTTGAGGGGGGGGGGGGGGGGGGGGGTTGCTTGTAGCCTCTTGTCTCATGTGTTAGTGTAGTTAGTAATGTTAGAAAAGACAGGATCATTTATGTCATTATTATAGAGCTTAGAAGTGGCTAGATAAAAATATCAATTTTGTTGGGTTTAGTGAATGTGATGCTTTGTTAAATTCTTCGACCAATGAAAAGAGAGCATTGGATCTAATGGGAAAGATTGGTGAGGTAGAATGCTCGATATAATTGGAGTATAGTCTATTTGAATTGGATTCGGTGGGTCTAGTTGGATTATTACATTGATACATGAACATGCGTGGGCATTATTCTAATTGGATTTTGTAGGCGTAATATGATGATATAACGGAGTTTACAGTGATTGGATTATGTGATCATTACAGTGATACATGAACATGCGTGGGCATGATTCTAATTGGATTTTGTAGGCATAATGTGATGATATAATGGAGTTACAGTGACTGGATTATGTGATCATTACATTGATACATGAAAATGAACATGCGTGGGCATGATTCTAATTGGATTTTGTAAGCGTAATGTGATGATATAACAGAGTTTACAATGATTGGATTGTGTGATCATTACATTGATACATGAACATGCGTGGGCATGATTCTAATTGGATTTTGTAGGCGTAATGTGATGATATAACGGAGTTACAGTGACTAGATTATGTGATCATTACATTGATACATGAAAATGAACATGCGTGGGCATGATTCTAATTGGATTTTGTGGGCGTAATGTGATGATATAACGGAGTTTACAATGATTGGATTGTGTGATCATTACATTGATACATGAACATGCGTGGGCATGATTCTAATTGGATTCTATAGGCGTAATGTGATGATCTAACGGAGTTTGCTGTGATTGGTTTATGTGATTATTACATTGATACATGAACATGCGTGGGCATGATTCAAATTTGATTTTGTAGGCGTAATGTGATGATCTAACGAAGTTTGCAGTGATTGGTTTATGTGATGTTGAGAATTTGCAATGGGATGTGAACAGCGAAGTCAATTGTCTATATTTGAGAAAGGTCCAATTACACAAAAGGTAAAGAATGGTTTAGCTGGTGGTATGTCCTAGATTAAATTAGAACTGTTTGGTTGATTTTTCACATTTGATTTAAAAAAGATTAGAATTCGTCGAGTTCTGCAAAACTTATTCGTTGGAATTTTATTTGTTTTTATTTGAATTAGACTTATTTGCAGTTTTCTTATTCCAAGGGTGATCTCTTATCTGCTTTTTGTGCCTTTCTCTTATTCTTTTCTTTCTAATATCTGATTGTTTTCAAGCGTGTGTTTACAAAACAAGGATTTAAATTCTTCCGAGTTCTAGTCAACCTATTCGTTTGAGTTCTTAGTTGATTTTATTTGAATTGGACTTGTTCGTCGTTTTCGTATTCTATGGGTGATTTTTATTTGCTTCTGGAGGCTTTCTCATATTTATTCTCTTTCTAGTACCTGATTGTTTTCGAGTGTGTGTTTAGTTTAATTCGATCTTTATTACACATGCTGGCTTTCCTTTGCCTCTTGTCTCATGTGTTAGTGTAGTTAGTAATGTTAGAAAAGACGGGATCATTTATGTAATTATTATAGAGCTTAGAAGTGGCTAGATAAAAATATCAATGTTGTTGGGTTTAGTGAATGTGATGCTTTGTTAAATTGTACGACCAATGAAAAGAGAGCATTGGATCTGATGGGAAAGATTGGTGAGGTAGAATGCTCGATATAATTGGAGTATAGTCTATTTGAATTGGATTCGGTGGTTCTAGTAGGATTATTACATTGATACATGAACATGCGTGGGCATGATTCTAATTGGATTTTGTAGGCGTAATATGATGATATAACGGAGTTTACAGTGATTGGATTATGTGATCATTACAGTGATACATGAACATACGTGGGCATGATTCTAATTGGATTTTGTAGGCGTAATGTGATGATATAATGGAGTTACAGTGACTGGATTATGTGATCATTACATTGATACATGAAAATGAACATGCGTGGGCATGATTCTAATTGGATTTTGTAGGCGTAATGTGATCATATAACGGAGTTTACAGTGATTCGATCGTGTGATCATTACATTGATACATGAACATGCGTGGGCATGATTCTAATTGGATTCTGTAGGCGTAATGTGATGATCTAACGGAGTTTGCAGTGATTGCTTTATGTGATTATTACATTGATACATGAACATGCGTGGGCATGATTCAAATTGGATTTTGTAGGCGTAATGTGATGATCTAACGGAGTTTGTAGTGATTGGGTTTTGTGATGTTGAGAATTTCCTATGAGTACCCTTTGTCATTCTGCTCTATATGAGTACCATGAAGCACTCCAAATGGGTTATCCCTTTCTTTCTTGGTGTATTCCTTAATAAAGTTAGCAAATGTTTGTTAGCCCATAAATGTTGGCCAATGTCGGGAAATATGGATCCTTTGAATGTTGTTGTGGTTGGTTCTTTGGGCAATGACAAAGACATATAATGTAGAATTTGTCCTACATGTTTCTGCACATGGAAGGGATTCAAGATGTAAATTTTGTTAGCTATAACATCAGCGTTTTGTTTTGTATCTGAGCCTATTATACTGCATTGACATGTTCCGTTTGGATTGGACACAATATTTCATTTTCTTAGTTTAAAGCCTGCTATTAATTTTCATTTGCCTATGATATAATCAAATGGTTCATGGATTTGTGCAGCTTCCTAGCAAACCATACATTGTCAGCCTATTGCTGAAACAGACTGGGTTATAATTGAAAGCTTCCAACTAAAATATTATTCTAGTTATTTCCTTTTGATTACTTTGACAGGCAGTGTTTGGTTCGTATGAAAGCCAATTTTTTTATTACCAAACTTAGAAAGCTAATTCTGGATTACTTTTTTTTAACAAATACGGAACTTAACTAAGTTTTAGTATTTCTTTCCCTAATTTGGTTTTTGTACTAATCTGCTGTCCTTTTATTTGTGGTGGTTATGTATTGGAGGTTCAGCTTCTAATAAATGTTTGCCTAGGCCAGTGATATTGTGTGTTTAGAGAGAGAGAGAGAGAAAATATATTATTTTACCACTATTTATGGTTTGCCTAAGAGCCTTCTATATAATTAGTTCTGCATGGCATTGTTGCGGCCACCTAATAAATGTACTTTGCGCTATCTGCAATGACTTTTCTAAATTGATAATTTTAACTTTTTTTTATAAAGCTGCAATACAATTTGTGAGGTTTCTCAGTGGTTTATGTGTGACCTTTTTGATTCCTTGCTGCGATGGCTTTGATCTGGTATTTCAGCGCATCTTTTATTTTAGGTTTGTTCCAGTTTTCTTTTGTGCTATGCACATATGGGATTTGGACGTTCTTGTTTCTACAGGTTTCTACACGGTGCTTAAGCTATTTCATAATTGGCTTGCATCGTTCAAGGTCTTGTCCAAGGTCCTAAGGTGAATTTCTTACCTTCGTCTACCTATTGGGAATTTTGGGATAACTCTTCCATCTCATTTGGTAATGGTGTAGGCTTGCAGCTCTTTTTTTTGGTCTGCAAATTTGATGCTAAGCAATATATGTCTCTGGATTTTCCTATTTTTCATGTGTTCCGGTGTTCCTATTGAAAATTACTGTTTATGACCTCCTTTTATTTTTGAATTTCCATGCATAATACTTGAGTTGTCTTTTCAGATTTGGACTGGTCTCCGCCGGCGTTGGCCTCACACAGTGTCGTGGCTTCCTCGCATCGTGTCGTCACCACCTTTATATATGTTGTTTTCGTACACTATGCCGCTATGCGTGTATGGCGGGTCCAAGCTAGATGAGGATACTCGGGCTCCCAGGCCCCTTTTGCTACAGATTTTGGTATGCCTTTCTATCCGGTTGCAATTTTCATATCTATGAATGTCAGATATTGGGTATTGGTGTTTCAGTCAGTTCATTGCGGTTGGCCAATTATAGTCTTTCCTAAGCAAGCCTCTAGTTACTATTGCATGGTTTCTTAGTTTACTGATTCCTCTTGATAGATTGTTGCCCAATCTAATAATCCATGGTTGGCACTATTAAAAATTGTCACATTTTTGGAAATTTAAATTATTAATGGATCATATGTTAGTGAAAATGTTCTGCGGCAACTAATTACTTTTGTTTCTTCTTACACTTCTTACCTAACTAAGCAACCAAAGTTAGTATTTTTATGTTGTCAATCGTATGTGCAATACAGTATTTTTCCACAACTGAACTGCTAGTAGCCAATTATCTTAAAACAGCAACATACTGGATGCATCTTTTATTTACGTTTTGTCTTCTCAAAATTGGTTGCTCATTTGTGGAGTTCATCTTACTGGCATGCTCTCTCTCCTTTTTTGACTTCATGTACCATATTTAGTTGCAATGTGAGGTGATGCGTTTGCTGCTCTGTGAAAGGTATCATGTTATATGCATAGGTAGATATAATAGATTTTCCAATTAGTAACTTTTTTTTTGCATAGTAAATGTGTCACTACTCATGAGTATTTTTAGGTACCCATAGTGAAGAACCACACGATGAACATGCATTTGTCTTTGATGCCTATGTGAATGTGGTGTGGAAAAATATAGTCTTGAGTGTTTTGAACCGAGCCTATACCTGATCTAATATATATTGGTGCTTTTTATTGTGTGAGACCATTGAACAGAGGAATCCGATATATATGTGTTAGAATTTATATAGTACATTTTATCTTGCTGGCGAGATTCTGTATTTAAAGCAGTTCATTCTATACGTTTTACCAATGATTTACAAAACAATCAGCCAAGCGAGTAAGAGTAAGCTCCATGGCTTTAGAACCAAGAGCTACTTTTACCAATGTTATTTGGCTATAAACTCTAAGGCCAATAGAGCTATCTGTGTTTTGGTTTCATTTTGTTTCCTTTTTTAGCTGCTGCACTGTGTTATGTTGCTCCTATTATACGTTGCCTATAGGTTTATGATATTTAGATTAAAATAAGTCCTCCTGTCGCAGTTTTCCCTCAAGACTTCCACAGTCAATTGTAAACCCCGATTGGCCTAGGTGTGTTTTAACCAAATCGGATTGTACCGTGTTGTTCGATTTATAACCGCGAGCCTTTTCCATATTCCTATTATCTGATATATGTGATCATAATTTTCTCCATCAACAACAACAACAAGGATTATTTGTCCCAGTTCTAGGATTCCCCTCCTTGGGTTGTGGCTGACGAGGTATTTACTTACGTGGTAGACATATTTTCTTGGGTATTTGTGCTTGACATACTTATTATATATGGTCTACTTGACTGCCCGTCAGGTTCCTGCATCTGTGGCTGAAAATCCGATGGAGCCACTCACGTTATTCCTGCACTGGATATATAAGAGGTAGCCTCTCTTCTTCCATGTGCAAGCAGTTTATAGATACATGCATGTATTGTGTCTCTATGTATGCCTTGGCTCACCCACGTTCTGTTTGAAATGGTACCATGCGCAGACAGCCACTGCAGAAAGCCCTAATGGACTCGAGGTAAGAAAAGGACCTCACCTACCGTCTTTGTATGCTAGTAATATCAGGTCAATAATTTCTGAACATCATTTATGCTTGGTATGTTAAAGGATGGACTCTGTAACAACCTGATTACACCGCTGCTTTTATAGGAGTACTGTATGTTTGGTGTTGTTGATTCCTGGTGGATGTTTGTCCTATGTTGTTGTCGTGTCCGAGACTATGAAGGTTGTTATGTTACTTTTGTGATCGTCATGTGCATATGAACTAGGCTTGTATCTGGCTGATGCAGTTACTGTAACTACAAACTTGCTTTGGCCTATGGTCTATGCACAAGAATGGACTGCAAAGAAGGCATCAGGTTACATGGTTCAGCTTAAGAGTTCGATATAATTGCACGAAATAGAAACGAGCTTGGTTAGATTATATGAAGTTCTCCACTTCGCAACATTTGCTTTTGTCTATATAGAAATGTTGATCCAGCAAGCATAATGTTGTCTTCACCAGTTCACATATTGTTGTTCTTTGTCCACATAATTTCTTTAGATAAGTTCCACATTATTGATTGTCTACTTTATTTTCTTAGCATTTCAATCTCTCATATATTCAAGATTTGCAACATTTGCTTTTGTCTATATAGAAATGTTGATCCAGCAAACATAATGTTGTCTTCACCAGTTCACATATTGTTCTTTATCCACATAATTTCTTTAGATGAGTTCCACATTATTGATTGTCTACTTTATTTTCTTAGCATTTCAATCTCTCATATATTCATGATTCGTCTCATATACTATCTTGACAGTACCGCATTATGGGATTACAGTCAGTCTATGGTCTACCTTTGATTTTGGTTGGTGCTTTTTGTGCTTACTATAATTGTGTGTGATTAGTTAAGTCAATCGATTAATCGTATACTGTATTTTCATTTGACAACAATTGCACTAAGTCCCACTTTTATTTCTGTATATCACAATCGACTAAATCCTAAAATGGTGTTTGTTGAATATATTCCTGTTTAACATTGGTTCTTCAAATTTAATATAAAGCCCCTGTTGTTGAGAACATGACCAAAAGTTGTACCGCAATTGTTGCCTCAGTTAACACGGTTGCCGAGTTACTTCTGCCAAATATATTTAAACAGGAGTTATCCTTGCTACCGCTATGTCTATGACGGATAGTTTGCTTATGCCCTCAGTCATTCGTTTCCTCTTCAGGTTAGTGCCTGCCTGATTTTTGCTTTGCTATGCCTATGCCATTTAGCTGAACAAACTGTTTGTCTATGTCCAGTGTCATTCGTTTCCTCTATCTTCAGGTTAGTGCCTGCCTGATTTCTGCTTTGCTATGCCTATGCCATTTAGCTGGACAAACTGTTTGTCTATGTCCAGTGTCATTCGTTTCTTCTATCTTCAGGTTAGTGCCTGTCTGAAGACTGCTTCACTTTTTCAGGAGTGGTCTTTTGGTCATACAAGCTGTGAGTGAATGTTGTTTCCGTACCCTGGACTCTGGAGATTGTTGCTTCCTTATCTAACCGTCCTGTAGATATGGATTAGGCGCCCGTTGCGGCGATGCTCCTGTGCACTTATATGGATGCTGCTTCTGCTGTTCCTTCGTCTAGCCGTTTCTGAATACGTTTTGGTTTTGACCTGGTATTCGTTCTATAGGTAAACATGTAGTTGGTTCTAGCCTATTCTGCTTATCTCTTCGTATGAAGTATATGCTTTGTCATAGTTTGTACATATTGTGTAGTGATGGAACTATTATTCCTAAGCCAGTACGTGAATCTTATGTATACGAGCGATGTGCTTTCCTGTAGGCCTGAACAACCATTGTTCTATGTAATGCAATTCCCTGCATTCTCTGTCTATTTATCTGCTGAGTACTTATGTATTGAATTGCATGTCATGTTGTACTAATGACGCCTGGTATGTTGCTGCACCTTGGGAATTTTTGTACGGTACGGTTGGGTTCGGTAACCATGTACGCAGCCAGCCCTGTAGCGACGTACAGGGTCAAACTGGAAAGGAAGAGAACGGATACTACGTGCCCAGTAATTGCCGTGCTATCCACGTCGTAGATCGGATCCGAAACGTGAAGCTGCTCCAGAATCTATCAGTAGATGTCAACGTTTGGGGGATCGAAAGGGTTAAAAGGTGGGAGTTCTATCGGATGGGTCGAGTGTTCAACGTCTCGGGAGTCTATGCAGCATCTGCCGTGCTTACCCACTGGATCTTGCGGTTAGGCAAAAATGAAGATGAAGATCCGAAAGCCATGGAGAACCAAGCGATTGCCGGCTAGTTAGTTAAGTTCTCAGAACAATATATGCAACCTGTACGTCAAGAGATATTGCTGAAGTTTGTAATATATAGCCATTTTCACGATCTTTCTAAGTTTGTAATAGCCTGTTTTGACATCTTGCTAAAGTTTGTAATAGCTGTTGTCATGATCTTACTCAAGTTTTTATGTTACCTTGATGCTATTTATTTTGGTGCGCGGTTGCGGTTTTTTATTCGCTGCATGTTTTTCTGACAGCAAAAAAATAAAAGAAATAAAAAGGTATAACAAACAATTCTTGCCACAGTGTGGTCGCTTTCGTTCATGCGTACAAGACTTCAGTGCATGACCACGGCTGTCGCTAGCTGAACACTAAATAAATATCACGAGATGCAGCATCTCTGAGCAGTTTACCAATTGTGATCTTGTCACAGGCCGCTGATTTTAACCAAATTTGGAGTAAGATAACAAAATTCTGAAACTTCGGCGAGGTCCCAACTACTAGATTTTTCTATACAGAAAGTTCAAACTCATCACAGAGACCGGATGCATTACTAGCCAACACAGACGTTCTTTTCCGTCAAAACAGAGGTACTCTTCAGAGCAGTTGGACATCATTTTCGGAAACTTATATTGTCGAGAAAATTCTATTTAGCTCTTCTCACTCTGTATATGCACATTACAAACTGATCGGCAGATGTATGTACTGCATCTCCCAAAAAAGCCAAACAGCGGCTATACCGGACGATCACCGCTGCAATCCTTTGTTTACTTACACGGCCATATATTATAGCGCACGCCGTCGATCAGCGCAGCAGGTGGGCTGATGAATTCAGCAACCGCCAATCACTAGCTGCGTCAGCCGGGCAAGCAGGCCAGCACAAAATGTACGTACGAAGGAATAATCTCCACGGCGGCGCGCGTGGATGAATCAGCAGATGACGCAGGAGTTGGGGTCGTCCTCGGCGCTGTGGACGACGTAGCGCGGCGGCGGCGCGGGGGCGGGTACCAGTGCTGCGGGTACCCGGCACCGGCACGACCTGCTTCTTGTCCGCGCCAGCGGCGCCGTCCTTCTTGTCGCCGTCTTTCTTGTCCCCGCCGCCGGCGCCGGGCTTCTTGTCGTCCTTCTTCTCCTCCTTGGCCGGGCCGACGGAGACGATCTGCGCCGTGGGGAAGAGCTTGCTGCGCAGCTTGGACACGACGTCGACGGGGTCCACGGTGCCGATCACCGTCATCTTCCCGTCCTTCATGTCCACGGCGATCTGGTCGATGCCTGAAGGAAGCGACAATTGGCGTCGTTAGATCAGATTCAAGTCCATTAAATTTTTAGGAAGCGGAGCAGGAACAGAGATAAGCAACAAGGGGAGAAGCAGGGGAATAGGCTGTACCACGGAGGCCGGAGACGAGCTTGAGCGCCTTCTGCTTGTGCCTGTCGTCGTGCAGGTCCAGCTTCAGCACGATCTTCTGCATCTTTCAACGGCGCACGGCGGAGCTCAGCGGCGACGGGAGAATCCAAGGGTGTGGACCGGTGGTGGAGCGAAATGGGATTGCGTGTGCTCTGTATCTGGCGCGCAACGAACGAAGAAGTCGTGTTGTGATGCTGGGCGGCAAGTGACTGGCCGAGCCACTGGATTTATAGGACGCCTGAGGAGCCGGGGGCCGTGCTGCAATGGCTGGCAGGACCGGGCCGCAAATCGACGACTCGCGCGGCTCGGCCGGGGTTTACGTCGGGGCCAAGGAAGCCGCCTGGAAGCTTCGGATCGTGCAGGATCGCGTGGCATCAAATAATCAAGAACCGTACGGCGGGAAACGTAGTAATCGTGGTATAGCTATTTGACATCCTCGGTTTTCTTTTGGCTCGGTCGCTGGCGGGCTGCGACCGTGGCTGGAGGAGCTTGCACTCGGGCGTTCAGGCGGAGAGCAGTCGTAGTCGTAGTCTCGTAGAGGCGTGTGCGCGTGGACGCATGACGCGCGCGGTCGCCGCGTCAACGGGCTCTAGGGGACAGGGCCACCGGAATATCGGCGGTGGCCACTTCCGGCCCGGCTGCTGACTGAATTGAGAGCCGCCGATCTGTCTGACAACAGTGTCAGCGACGAGATCCCGGGATCGGCCTAATCGTCAGTGACTCAGTTCGACATTGTTACTGCAGTGACGAGGAGATGGGTCCGTCCAGCACGTGTACCATTCCTAGCTCCAAATCAACGTGGCTCCGTTCACGTTGCTGTCTGTAAAATGTGCCTAAAGTAATAAAATGCCTTCTTGTTCAAAAAAAAAAAAAAATACAGGCCCTGTGCCTTTGAAATATCTTTTCCTTTTTTCAACCGGCGTGTCTGGAAATTTCGTCACCCACAGAAGAAAATAGTCCATCCAAAAGACCGCAAACCTTTTCCATGCGGAAGACCGGAAAGAAGAGATAAATTAAGCTAGCCTTTTCCATGCTGAAGATCGAGAGAAATCCTTTGTGGGAAGCCAGACGTATGGTGCGGACAAGAACCGCAGGTGCGCGGGAAAGAGCTACTCCCACCCAATCCCGAGTGCGGGCGTGCGTCATCGGCGACGATCGGTTCGTCCAAAAAAAAGATATTTCAAGTGTGTGGATTGGAGCTTTCTCGTATCCGGGCAAGCAGAAACATGAAGATGGAACGTTGATTTGCCGCATGCGCATCAGGGAATAACGCATCTTGTTCTTGCCTGAGAACGGCCTCCTCTTTACCAACCGAACAGAGGAAAAAAAGCGCTGCCTTTTCGCCTTCTGGAAAGGCCTTCGTACGTACGCAGATGCTGCTGCATCGATCATACCATATCCTGCAGACTGCACTGCAGATTGGCCGATAATGCGTGCGTGCGTAGGCAGCGTCGCCGGAAAAAGAAACGACGTTGATTGGTCCTGGCCGGACGACGGCCGGAGCGGTACCTTGCGGGGCAAGTGATTACCGCCCGCCGTGCGTCACAAAGGTACCTGGCGACGTAGCACCAGGTAGAGGGAGAGCTAGCCTATGACGCATTCCTCCAGCTGGCCGGCGGCGGCCACACGGCCAAGTGTCCCCGTCCATGGTGAATGCGCCGATCTGCTCGGCTGGAAAGTGTTTAACATTCAGCTCATCCGTTCTTCGGCTCGATAGAAATCAAGTTGGGGTCTGCAGAATAACGGAAGAGACCAACGGGAATTAGCGGTGGTGCTTGCAACAACAATTGTTAACTATATTGATAATTAATGTTTTATTGTGGAACTTGAGAAATAATTGTTAACTATATTGATAATTAGTGATCACATTGTAAGACTTTTGATGTATCTATACGAGTTTGTTGTGGTGTATAACATTTACATTTTGTGGAGGATCTTGGAGGCGAAGGGTTGTGTGTGTGGTGTGGACAACACTAATATGTAACGACCAACGAATTAAATTATGTGGTCCTTGCTAGTAGAAGAGTAAAGACCCTCGTCCGCACATGATATTTTAACAACATATGATATGTGCACTTCGTTTAATTTCCTTGCGTGATGTTTGCTATTGATTGGAGATTTATTCGTTTAACAAGTAATTCCAATTTCCTCTTTTTGTTAGCTGGAGAAAAACAAAGATAAATACTCCCTTTGTTCACATTTGTAAGACTTTTTATAAAATCATGTTCATGCTCCGTCACGTCAACGAAGCATCCGTGTTTTCCAGTTTTGCCCCGTGTCGGTCGCTCGCTCGTTCACTCACTTGATCCCCTCTCCTCGCTCGCCCTGAAGCCTCCACTCATCACACCTCGGGCCCGCCACCCCTGACTGCACACATATGGCCCGCATCGCCCCACACGGGCTGGCCACCTCCTGCAAGGAACGGCGAAAACCCCCACTCCCTTTTCAGATGGGCCCTGCCGGCAGCCGCCACGGCGGCAGGGACGCCCGACGGCTGTTGGTGGCGGGCGCCGCCTGGGAGGTATGCAAGCGCGGGTCTCATCGGTTGAGTTTTTAATTGACATATCAATCATCATTGCAATCAAAGATAAGAAGCTTGGTAATGAGAGGTGGTGATTGAGCGAAAACCGCGGCTTGTACACTCCTCTTTGCTAACTGAGCAAGTTCATGGGTACCCTTACACTCCCTCGCAACAGAATTAAGACTAGAATCAACAGTCCACGGAAATGATACGCTTCTGCTGGTCAACAGTCCTTGGTTGAAGCGGTGAAGGTCCTTGGTTGAAGTGCTCTCTTGGCAATCTACTAGATTCAGACAAGATCAAAATTTGTTTAAAATTCATCTAGATTTAATGAAAATTGTTTTGAAATGGCTCCGAGAAAGAAATCAAAATTCGGCGAGGTCCCACTCTTAACTACTATATTTTTCTATACCAAAAGTTCAAACTCATCATAGAGACCGGATGCGTCACTAGTCAATTTTTTTAGAAATGGGGACGTCCCGGCCTCTGCATCGAGTGATGCACACAGCCTTTTATTAACAAAATGTTCAAGTAACTTATTACATCTCAAAAGCTCACAAAGAAATTGAGACAGGCCTCAATCGGACATGGGCAAAACCTATAGAAAACTACGAAAGTCGTCTAATATGCTGCCACGTATGCCGGGAGAAAAACTCCTGTGCCACCAATAGGAGCCGAGTGCATCCAGCCACCATAAGGTCCCGCTGGTCCGAAGGTAGCAAGAAGGCCCAAAGTTGGATCCAGTGCACCGCCGTATGGATAACCTGTAAAACATGAAAAGTTTCTTTCCTGTTAAAGACAAGATTATTCCTACAATTCCAAATAGACCAACAAATAGCTGAAACGCCAATACGAATCCTAGCTTTGGTCTTTTTATCCATCCCGTTCAACCAATTCCTACACTATAATAAACTGCGTGGGTTTCCTGCGATTTCCTTGCGCGAGGCTGCCCACGCGTATCATGTTGTGCCACGTACATATTAGGCTCAAACGTGTATGGCTTCTATTGGTTACCATCGGTTCCCGCTTCCTATCTTGTTTCTATTAGGCCTCTTCGACTTCCTCTTGCCGGTCTCTGCCGGTTCCCTTTTTGCACTTGTTTTCGTCTTCTGCTCTTTCTCCTTCTTGTGATTTGCCGGTGTCCATCCGGTCAGCTTTCTATATGTCAGCCGGTTGTATCAGGTTTCTCTCCCTTTGCCGGTTTGCTTTCTCTTCCTTTGCCGGTTGTAGCAGTTTTTTCTTTTTGCTGCCGGTTTGTTCTGTGTTCTTCTTTGGATTCCCGGTTTCTGTCTCCAGTTTCTGTAGTTTAATGTTTTGCTGCCGCACCCTGTTTTGTTTATTTTGTCTTGTTTGTTCTCTTCTGGATATATATTGTTTTCGTACAGTTGGTGCCGTTTTCTATTGGTGTGTTGACTTATGCTGGTGCGTTGTCTCTTACAATTTGATGCGGCTTGGCTTACTGCTTCATTTGTCTTTGTTAGGCATGCTCTCTCTTGTTTCTCCTCGCCGTATTTCTGTAGTTTAATGTTTTGTGGCCGTACCCTGTTTTCTTTATTTTGTATTGTTTGTTCTCTTTCTGGATATATATTGTTCTCGTACAATTGGTGCCTTTTTTCTATTGGTGTGTGTTGACTTACGCTGGTGCGTTGTGTCTTACGATTTAATGCGGTTCGGCTTGCTGCTTCGTTTGTCTTTGTTAGGCGTGCTTTCTCTTCTATCTGCTCGCCGTTGTGTTGTCCCTCTATTTGCTGTTCTTTTGCCATTTTTCTTCCGTGCATGCCCGTATTGCTACTGCCTTCGTCGCCGATGTTTCGTTCGCTCTTTTCGGCTCTTCTCACAGCCTCCGGTTGCTCTTCTTTTCGAGCTCATTCTTCCTTTGATTTGGTTACTTTCAGCGATGCGGCCGTCTTCTGGTTCTGGTGTCCCTTCCGTTGAGCCCGTTTCGTCTTATGATTCTGTGGCTGCTTCTGATTTTGCTAATATGGACGGCTTGTTTCGTCCGAAACTTGTTTCTTCTGTGGATCCTGGTTCTCCTCGTTTTTCTTCTCCGCCGTTGCGGCCGCCGTCTTTTGTTCCTTTGGCGAGCTCTGGGGTTCCTCGTTTTCGTGCTCTTCTTCCTCGGCCCTGGACGCGGTCGCAAGCTGTTCCTGTTGGGGCTGTCGGTTTAGTTCGCCCGTCGGCTGTTTTGGCGACTGCTGCCCCTCTTCGTCCTGCTGGTTGTTTCCTGGTGCGGCCTTCGTCTCTTCCATCTGATATTGCTGGTTCGTCTACTGTTTATTGCGATGGTTCTCCTTCCGCTAGAAGGCCGGGCGAGGCTGCTCCGGGTACGTTATTTCTTGGTTTGAATGTTGTAGCTTTTTGTTACGGTGTTTGTTTGTGAATTCATTAGTAGTATTTTTTGGCTAGCTCGCCGTTCTCTGCGCGTCCTGTGCAACTTCAGTCGGTTTTCCCTCCCGTTCGTTCTTCAATGGTGCCGGCGTCGGGTCCTCTTGTGCGCCCTGCAGCTTTTAGTTATGGGGTGCACACACCCCGGCCTTGTTCGGTGTCTCCTCTTGTGCATGTTTCTGGGCCACTGGTCGGGGCTGTTTCGGGTATGTTATTTTCTGTTTTACTCCGTATATGTGATCGTATTGTTTTTATTATGTTTCTTGTCCATATGTTCATTCTTATTGTTGTTCATTACGTTGCTGCTCTCTCCTGCCTTCGGCGTGCCCTCCGGCGGCTCTCCTTCCTGTTCGTGCTCCGCCGCGGCTGGCCTCTGGTTGTTTACCACTATCTGAGACGCCTACTGTACTGGTTAGACCAGATGTGTCGTCTTCTGAGCGCCGTCGTTTTATTCGTCTTGGGAAGCGTCCTACTGAGGCTATGGATGGTATGTGTTCTTATTTTAGTTTTCTACGTGTGCCCTTGTTGTGTTGTCTTGTGTGGTTGCTAATTTGTACTGCTATTATTGATCTGCGCAGATTCGTTTTTAGGCTCCTCCGTTTTATCTTCGTCTAATGGTGAGACCTTGTGTCGCATGGTTGTCAATTGCAAATACGACTTAGTTACTTTGCTCACTTTTCTCGTGTGTTACCTTTGGTTTGGTTTGCTGTGTGTATGTATTTCATGGTTTCTGCTTTTAGGTTCTCCCCGGAATTCTGCTTCTGTTGGCGTCCCGCCTATTGCACATCTGACAGTAGGTGCTTCGGCTCCTACTATGCCTGTTCCGTTAGAAGTTACTCTGGCTGGTCCTCCCATGCGTGTTCTTCGTCCTGTATTGGCTTCTACTTCGCGGGGTACGTTATTCTTTTGTTGCTTTATTTATGCTTTACTTTGGTTATTCACTTTTCATGTCGTCTTGTTTGTAGTGAATGGGTTACCTTATGTACCGACTTCCCGTGCTCTTACTAATCAGAAGAGACGGCGGCGTGTGAGTCAACATCGCCGCTGTGTGAGACGAGGTTATTTTATCATAAATGTTCTTATGTGTTATGTTATTTTATGATATTTTGTATCTATATTCTTTGTTTTTCTATTCATGGGTTTGCTCTTTGCCTGGAAACGCATGACAGGAACAGATGAAGATACGCCTTAGAGTATCTCTAGCAGTACCCGCAAAAGGGGCAAAAGAAAGCCAAGGAGAGAGTGGCAAAGCAACTTGAGGCAACAAGCTTGAGAGAGAAGCTAGATGAAATGGTGAAATCTAATGAGACCATGGTGGCCAAGACATTGGAGGCAAAGCACCAATTGGCCGAGAGGAAAGCTCAAGAGAAGAAAGAAAAGTGGGAGGTGCTTCGTGAAGAAGGGAAGCGGAAGATCGAGATTGAGGCCAAAAGAGCCTCGGCGGAGGAGAACAAGTCTGTGGCCAAGCTCTTGGCCGAAGAGAACAAGATAATGATGATGAACCGAAGTGACATGGACGAAGTCACCTTGGAGTGGCATGACATCGCAAGGAAGGAGATATTGCATCGAAAGAAACAAGCGATGTTAAAAGCTAGCGGTGGTGGAGGTGATGGTGGAGGTGATGGTGGAGGTGCCGGTGGTGGTGGAGGTGCTACCACGGTGTAGGGCCTTTCGATGATGCCCATTGTGTTTTGGAAGCAATTTTTTGGTCACATGGATGAAAAACTAGTTAATTGCCGTCTTTAGATTCAAGAAACTACTTTAATTTGTTATATTAATGTCGAATTTGTAAGCAATTTGACATTTTATGATATTCTGCCTATCTTGCTGTTTTGCATATGCAGTTTCAGAATGCCGATGTCACAGAATATTCTGTTTTGCGGATCTGCTTTGCGGGTTCTGCTCCGCCGCGTGGCGTTCTGAGCAAAAAACCGCGAGTTCCGCGAACTGCAAAACTGTTTTGCGGGTTGGCCTTTTGCGGGTACTGCTAGAGATGCTCTTACCATGTACACCAGCAACGTCAAGCAGATCTGCGACATCGGCTGTTGTACCATCCAGAATTGCAGAGGCTATTCCGCCTTCGCCGATCTCGTCCGATGTCCCGCTAGGAGCAGCGTCTCGCGGCAGCAGCAAAAAATTAAGCTTAGGCGCCACAAGAGCCGGCTTTCGGTTTTCCCTGCGTTACTGTGTGGGTACGTTTTCGGCTTTCCCTGCACTGCTCTGTGTGGGTGCGTTTTCGGCTTTCGCCGCATTGATCCGGATTCTGTGGACCTGCGTTTTCGGCTTCCGGTGCCGCGTTCCCGCTTGGGCCTGCGTTTTCTCGGCGTTCCCGTGTGAACTTCGTGTTCGGCTTCCGGTATCGCGTGCTTTCGCCTTTCATTGCGAGATTTGGATGGGCCCTTTATCAAATGCAAAAAAAAAAAAAAGACTACGGACCTTGCCCGTGAAACTTCCGGCCCACACACGTACTGCTCGACCGCCTCCTAAATACGATTGCATCTGCCCAGCTTGATTTTCTCAGCGCCGCCGCCCCAATGGAGTGCAACGGCAGTCCGGCGGCGACAGCGACGTCTGCAGAGCCGGCTGCTGCATCTACAGGACGCAACGAAAAGATTTCTGCCTCCCACGCGGGTACCTTCCAGCTCCCTGTTGCCGGAGAGCGCCCCGTCGCCGCCACCGTCGCAGACGCGTCACACCTTGCCGCCTTCGCTGAAGGGAGCCCCGTCGCCGCCGCAGGCGCCTTCCAACTCGCCGTTGCCCGAGGGAGCTCCATGGCCGCCGCCGTCGCGGTCACGTCGCATCTCACCGTCTCCGCCCGACGGAGCCCCGCAGTCGATGCCGCCGCGGCCGCCTCGCAGGACGCCCCCTCTGCCCGAGGGAGCCCGCAGTCGATGCCGCCGCGGCCGCGTCGCATCTCCCCGCCTCCGCCCAAGGGAGCCCACCCGCCAACGTGCCGCTCGCCACCTCCGCCCGAGGGAGCCCCGCCGCCGACGCCGCGTCGCCGCTCCCCGCCTTCCCCCCGAGTGAGGCCCGCCGCCGATCCCGCCGCGGCCGCTTTGCCGCTTGCCGCCTCCACCCGAGGGAGCCCCGCCGCCGACACCGCGGCGGCCGCGTCGCCGCTCGCCGCCACCTTGGCAACCAGTGCGATGCACGAAGTCAACAACAACAGCACGGCCGCCAGCGCTCGAGGTGTCTCCGCCTCGTCTGACCTGAATGTCGGCACCACCGGCTGCTCTCAGGTATGTAACTTGTCTGCTAGCGCCACCGGTGGCTCAGGCGATGACGATGGAGAGAGCCCTTCCTCAGCCGGCACGAACTCCGAAGCTATTGGAGATAACGAGGAGGTGGATAAATCTGACTCCGAGTCACGATATTGGGTTTCCTCGTACGTCTCTAACCAGGATCTGAAGGACATGGAGATGGAAGGATGGCTACCACCTACTGTAAGACTGTATGAAGTGGAGATCAGCAGTAGGTGGTGCGTACACAATATAAAGAATCTCTTCCGATGTTCTGTGGCACTGATACATCGTCAGAGGCAAGTTGTTACATGTTTTATCTTAAATTATCAGTTTCTTCGCTTCAATTTTATCCTAATCTTTAGCTTTTGTCTTCAACAGGCCACTCTGGTCACAGATTGTAATACCACTCTTACAGAGCTTGCTGCCAGGGCGTCTAAAAAACGCAAGGGAGACGACGTCTTAACTAATGTTCCAGAGAAAAGAGTGACCAGGAAACAGGCTGCTTCACGTGCCACCCCGACCGTCCAGAACATCGACCAAGAAAGTCACTATCACCAAACGAGAGTACGTTTTCTATGTATCGCATGTCGTTTTCTATCCTGTCTCTAATTAACAGTTGTCTTTTGCGTATCTCCAGCTTCAAACCGAATAAAGGCTTACGAACAAAAGGTTTTACTATTAAGTCTTTATAAAGGGAAGCCCTTGTCCCACAGCTCCTTTGTCGGCTATTAGCGTTGATATGGAATTTGCTACGATGAAGGCCAAACATATGTGCGGGAAAGAGTCGGAAACTGCTGTTCGGGCGGAGCCACATGAAGCAATTGGAAAGGTAGCAGCAAGACAGGCAGCCGTTTCACCTCCTGCTGGTGTAATGCATAGTTCACTTGCATCTCCCATCCATGGCAGCAGCACAACAATGTCAGCAGATGACGAGGCAGTTAATACTCTCTCTACTGCACAGCACAGAGGTAATACAGTAGAAAATATTGGAAGCCATCACGAGCAGCTCAGACATGATATTTCTGCAGTGCGAGCACAGATGCAGGTAACATACAATGCAACAATGATAGTTTTACTGCCCAATTTGTGCCATATAAAGGTTCGCCGTCCAAGCTGATATATTTGGTCGTCTACATTTGCAGTCAATGGAAATATAAGCAAGGACCTGCTGGCTTCTTCAATGGAGAGGGAAAAACAAATGCATTCTATGGAAATGGCCCTCAGAAGAAAGGATGTAGAGATTACGTCGCTAAACACGGCGCGAAAAGGAGATGCCGGTGAGCATGTTTATTCTTCCTTGAGTGTAAATTTAAAGAGCTCTAGAAATGTACAACCGCCTGGATTCATTTGAATTGTAAATGTTTTGTGCAGACCTATTGCGCAAGGTGAAAGGCATGATCGATTCTTCCTCAAAGAATTACTTCAAAATGTTCTAAGAGTTCACAAGTACTTGGTTTATTTACACTGCCTATATCTTTTTGCAGAGATGTTGCTTCATGCAACAAGTGTAATCAAGACCGCTGGTACCATTGAAGAGCTTCGTGATGAGAACTGAAGTCTCCGTGACGCAAACCAAAAATTAGAAGACGACATAGCAGCCCACAAGAAGACCATAGCTGCCGCTGAATCCAGAGCTCGTGATGAGTCTATAAAAAACGCCGGCATAATCGAAGAGCTGCGTAACCAGATTGACCAATGTCTGGATGAAGCAAGGGCAGTGGACAACGTCTTGTTCGGTATCCACACTTTCTCATCTTGTGTTCTCCTATATTGCAGGCTCGTTTTCTTACGTTTCCGCCTTCCAGTTTCCACAGGGCTGGCAAGTAACTGAGCTCGGAGACACGACTCGAGCGTATCGATCAACTTACCAGCCTCTTCCGGCAAAGCACTTGCTGGAAAGGTCTCCCCTGACGATCATTCCACCGTAGCTAATGTGGGAGATCTGCCAGCAATATTTGAAGAATGTACTGCCAATTTCGAAGAGAAGTTTCGATCTGCCACCCGAGGAGTAGCGCAGGTTGCACTGGCTCTTATGATGACGCATTATCCGGAAGCTAATGTCGGCCGTGTCGCTGCCGGCTTTCCCAAACACTACCGCGATGGTACAGAAGTAGATGAGTTCAAGGTCTTGGAATCCGTCTCTGGACAAGCCAGCAAGGTTGCCAGATCAGTTAATATTGGCGCCACTATTCCAGAAACTTCGTGTCCTCCGACACCGGAGTCATCAGAGGCGGATACTGACAATGAAAACGAAGGAACCGATGATGCGACCAACAAGTTGTCCAAGATAATAGGTTCTTAAAGTTCTCAATTGATTCAAGATAAAAGTGTATACCCGCGTTGTACCAGTGGTATATGTTTAGAATGCCTTACTGTGTATCTTTTGAACCAGCAAACACTTTAAACGGCATCTTTTGTTTTCAATTCAATAATCGTTTAGCAACTTTATAGTTTGAGAGTTTGTCTTCTCACCGTCCGACCATTGTTTTCTTCTTTCCCTGGTTGCCGTGGTGACTGCCGACTTCCTGGCTACTCGGTAGTTTATCTCTCTGTAAAGCCAGTGCTCTTTAGCCATTTCGGCGAAAAACCAATTCTCCAATGGTATTTGGAAAGCATTCAGTCAAAATCTCAATTACCAGAGATCAATGTATGCCAACGCAGAACGATAATATTACATTCACACACAAATATATACTACCACGGGCGCGGCGTGTCGCCGCGCCTGAGCCTACTAGTATTCTATTTATAACTCTTCTCACTGTACTTCTTTATATGCCCGTTACAAACTGATCGGCAGATGCGTGTACTGCCAAAAAAACAGCAGCTGCCGCCTGCCGGACGATCACCGCTGCAATCCTTAGTTCACCAGCTGCGTCAGGCAGGCAGGCCAGCTACAAAAATGTACACAAAGGAATAATCTCCACGGCGGCGCGCGTGGATCCATCAGCAGATGACGCAGGAGTTGGGGTCGTCCTCGGCGCTGTGGACGACGTAGCGCGGCGGCGGCAGCGGCGGGTACCAGTGCTGCGGGTACACCGGCACCGGCACGACCTGCTTCTTGTCGCCGTCTTTCTTGTCCCCGTCCTTCTTATCGCCGCCGGCGCCGGGCTTCTTGTCGTCCTTCTTCTCCTCCTTGGCCGGGCCGACGGAGACGATCTGCGCCGTGGGGAAGAGCTTGCTGCGCAGCTTGGACACGACGTCGACGGGGTCCACGGTGCCGATCACCGTCATCTTCCCGTCCTTCATGTCCACGGATATCTGGTCGATGCCTGCAGCGACGGAAGTGACAATTGGCGTCGTTAGATCAGATTCAGAGATATATTTGTAGGAAGCAGAGCAAGAACAGAGTTGGGGAAGAGAGAGCGGAAGGGGAGAAGCAGGGAGCATATACGTACCACGGAGACCGGAGACGAGCTTGAGCGCCTTCTGCTTGTGCCTGTCGTCGTGCAGGTCCAGCTTCAGCACGACCTTCTGCATCTTTCAACGGCGGCGGCGGAGCTCAGCGGAGTGGTGGCGGAACGAAATGGGATGGCGTGTGCTCTTTATCTGGCGGTGAGTTTGACGCGCAACGAACAGAGAAGCTGACGAGTTGTAGTGTGGGCGGCAAGGGAGTGAGCGGGCCAGTGGTTTTATAGGCCGTGCTGCCATGGCAAGACCGGGCTCGCGCGGCTAGGCCGGCCGGGGTTTCCGTCGGGGCCAAGGAAGCCGCCGAGAAGCTTCGGACGGGCAGGATCGCGTGGCATCAAGTAATCAAGAAACCGTACGGCGGGAAACGTAGTAATCCTGGTGGCGATTTGACATCCTTGGCTTCGCTCGGTCTCTGGCGGGCGGGGCTGCGACCTTGGACTCGGGCGTCCGCTGGTGGGTTCCGGCGGAGAGCAGTCGTAGTCGTGGAGAGCCGTGTGCGCGTGGAGGCCTGGACGGATGACGCGCGCGGTCGCCGGGGGCGCTACGCGACGGGGCCGGTGGAATATCGGCGGTGGCCATGTCCGGCCCGGCTGGCCACCTAGCGATCGAGCATTGACTGACCGAATTGGGAGCTAGCTAACCGATCGATCTGCCAACAGAGAGAGTGTCACTGTGTCTGTGTGAGCCCCGTGATCCCGGGCTCGGCCTAATCGTCAGTCACTTGGACATTCTTACTGCAGTGTCACTGTTATTCTTACTGGGGATTGGAAATCTGTTTTCCTTTTTCCAACCGGCGTGCCTTGGAAATCTCGTCACCCACCACAGAAGAAAATCAGTCCATCCATCCAAAAGACCGCAAACCTTTTCCATGCGGAAGACCGCAAAGAAAGAAGAGACGATTTAAGCTCGATCGCAAACCACTTTGCCCCTTTTTGGGAAGGCGGATGGGAGCCGCCGATCGTGCACGCGCCAACGGCCCGATCCACAAAAGGCTAGTAATTAACCAAGTGTCCAAGTGCGTGCGTAATCAGCAACGATCGGCTCAATTCGTCGTCCTCCACACGCACCGAGATCGATCAATACCTTGCGAGGCAAGGATCGCCGTCAAAAAGGTGAACGACGACGCAGTCTCTTCGCTCTGCGTCCTAAGTTCCATCCTGCACTCTGCCTAGAATGGTTCGTCTTCCATCCAAAAATAAATAAACGGAGAACATGATTTGAACTATAGAATACTGGTTAGAAAAGAGAGTTCTTGGTGACGCATGATGCGTCAACGGTCCACGCGGTGGTGGACAAAGCAGGAATCCATGGATCCACACCATGATAGCTACTCTTGTCGTACCTGGCAACGCATGCATGATGATCTAGTTAGTTGAGCATCGGAGTAAGACAATACTCTAAATTCTCATGCGGTGGGCGGGCACACTGTGAGTTAACAAAGGATATTGATCTACGTACGAACTGATTAACAAATTAGAATTAAGGTGCAGGTGGGTGACGTGCATATGCAGTGGGGATGGAATGTTAGTATGACCCGCGGTCAACAATGTATTATTCGGTCAGAGTCAGATGTTAGGACTCGTGAACGCTCAGCTATAAACTAGATCGATCCAGTGGAGGGTTTTTACAAAATTATTTAGCAGATAACGATGTGTAGTGCGAGTTGGATACGATTACCGGAGCTGTCACTGCTTTGCTAGAATAGTGAATTCAGACAATTCTTCGGGCCTAGTCTGCGTTATTAATTACTACAGTGACAGCGGATGGTTAGTCAATTGCACTGCAGGTCTGCAGCCGCCAGCAGTTAATGGATAGGGATCAAGAGGAAAGAACGCTGAACGGAATTGGGGTTTTGCTCTTGCTGGGGAAAGTTACTCCCTCCATTCCACAATACTCTACATCTTACAAAGTTTATGACAAATTAGCATTCTCTTTAATAATACTAATCAAATATGTAAACACCCAATCCAAGCCAGCTTAGCATTAATGACACCCAATAGAAAAAGAGAGAGGTTACTTAGTTTTTTGTTGTTGCTGATTACCGAGGTGATAATTAATGTACAGAACCCAGAATGTAGATTAATATGGAACAAAATACTAGTCCAGAATATAGACTATTATGAAACGGAGGGAGTACGTACGTACTGCCCGCCCAGAGCCCCAAATTAACCAGTGATATGACTAATGAAAAGTCAGTTTGACTCTCGAGCACCTGCTAGGTCTATTTAAAATAAAAATAAAATTATATTTAAAGTTTAAAAACAAGCTGAAATAAATTTTACATGCTCGAGAGTCAGAAATCTCCTCTCGATAACGGAAAAATATAAATAGAAGGAGCACTGGTGCTCGAGAGTTTAGTAATCTCCTCTGGATAAGGAAAAAGTATAAATCTACTGTTACCGCTACTAGTACACAAATACGTTACTACCTCATGCACGTCGAGTTTACTCACATCTATCGATCAGCAGAGACACATAAATAGACCGCGGATTACTATTTGCCGCATGCGCATCAAGGAATTAAGGCATGCGAGTGCATCTTGGCTGACAACGGGTTCGGACGACGCCCTCCTCTCTCTAGCAGCAAATCTATTGTTCCTTGTGGCATTTCTTGCACGAGCACCTTGTCATGCACTCTCTCCGTTTCTAAATATAATACTTTGAACCTTTCTGATCTTGTCTTCCTAAATAAGTGAATCAGCACACTAAAATATGTCAACGTACATAGGATAAATCAGGATAAAAATTAGAAAAGCTAGAAAGTATATCTATTTTAAAACGGCTTGAGTACATTTCTTTTCTTTCTTCAAACGGCGTGTCCTGGACTGGAAATCTTTGCCAAAGAAAATCAGCCCAAATTAAAGCTCGGGCGTTTTCCATGCGGAAGGGAGAAAGGTGACCACTAAGTCACTAACGTTTTTGCCTTTATGGGAAGGCAGACGTGCGCGCGTGCGTGCGTCATCAGCGACGATTGGTTCGTCCTGGGCACACGCACCGTTAATTCAGTACCTTGGGAGGCAAGGATGGCCGTCAAAAAGGTGTGCGAGTGCGACGCAGTCTCCCTCTGCGTGCGTCATTGGCCCCATCGTGCACCGGGAAGTGTAGAACGGTTCAGCTCGAAGTTCTTCCATAAAAAATGTCTTCTAGGAGTAGAATGATCGGAAGAGAATTCCTGGTGATGCTAATTTGGACTCGCTCTTTTTTTTTTTTTTTTGTACAAGGGTGGGGTCTAAAGACCCCGTTGCTGCATTCTATTAAATCCACGTGGCAGGTAAAATTTACAAAAAGTCCTTTTACAACTCTTGCCCTAAAAGACCTAGAATTCGAAGAAAAAGACCTCGCTTTTACACAAAACACCCTAGAACAAGAAGATGCACTACAATCAGGTCCCAGAGTGCCTCCGCCACAAAACGCCGACGATCTCCAGGCGTCGCCGCCGAGATCATTGGAGCGCATGAAGCTCGGACTCTCCTTTCCGGCGATCGACCACGGACACCAGCAGACAAGACGCTTGCGGGGACGAACCACTTGCAAGCATCTCGCCGCCGAGCACTGGCTCCAGATCGAGATGGCCTCCGACGAGGAGGTTGAACAACAGCCATCCCTATGGCCATAGATCGCAGTGGCATACATGACCACCGCGTAAGGAGCTCCACGATGCAGCATCAGCCACCCCACCAAGCAGCAGCAGCAGTTCCTCCCCCCGCCGCCACGGCCGGCCGGAGGAACAAGGATCTGCTCCCGATTAGCGAAGCAGGAGGTACGGCAGATCTTCCTCCGACCTGCCAGCCATCCACCACGGATTCAACCTGCAGAGAAAGGAAGAACTAGCTCCGATGCCGCTGCGATTCACCGGCGACCAGCCGCAGAAAGAGAAAGACGCCATCAAGGCGAACAACGCCATATAGGCAAGCAAAGCTACAACTAAGAAACCTACTCTACTCTGTACAGCCCGCGCTTTACTCTCTCCACCACGCCGGACGGCAGCGCCGCCGGAGAGGCGAGCCGAGCAAGCCGGGATCTTGGAGGCGACTCTCAAGGGAAGAAGGAGGAAGAGACGGGAGAAGCGAAGAGATAAGGTCTGCGGAAGAGATCAGTTGATTGCTATGTGCGGATTGAACAGAGGGTGGTTTTTTGGACTCGCTCTTGGACGAACCATGCACAACACCAGGTGGCCAAGTGGACTTGTTGAAATTATTAAGCTAGCCCGCCAGCGCCAGGTGGGGGAGATGCTACTGTACAAGGCAGTGTCCCTAGTGCGCGTGGATTTGTTTTCCTTGTTGACGAAGTACCTGATGCAGATTTAGATTTCTCGGAGTACGGACTACCTATTGTACCCCCGGTGAGCAGACACACGGAAATGGAGCGTCGATTGGCCGCATGCGCACCAGGGAATAACCAACGATCCTCCTCTTTATCTTCACCAACCAAACAGAGCGAAAAACAGTCCAAAAGCTCTGCTGCCTTTTCGCGTCCTGGAAAAGGCCTTCTTACGTACGTTCGCAAGCATATGCTGCATCGATCATACCATATCCTGCAGTGCAGATTGGCCGATCGATCGACAAGGACGCCGCAACGTGCGCGGGGGAGAAGCTCTATCCTCCCAAGTTCCCAACCTAAATGCTGAAATGCGTGCGTAAGCAGCGTCGCCAGAAAAAGAAAGGTACGACGCTGATTCGTCCAAGCAGGTTACCTTGCGAGGCAAGGCGTTATCGACGTGCGTGCGTCACAAAGGTACGTACCGCGCCAGCTAGCCTATGACGCATTCTTTGCTCTAGTCAGTCCATGGTGAGCGCACCACGCCCCTGGCCAGCTGGCCTGTACCCATCTGCTCGCCTGGAAAGTTCAGGCATTCGGCTCCTCCGTTCTTTTGTCCAGAGAAATCGAAGTGGGGTCTGTAGAATAATGGAAGAGAGGAACGGGATTTGCCGTGATGCTAGCTTGTGACAACCATGGTCCGTGCGATGACGAAGCTCGAGTCCACGCCGATAGCTACGTGCCTGCTGGAGGCACGAGTATGACCGGCCGGCTCTAAGATTTTTCCATGTGTTTGGATCAAAGGAGTCGGAAAACATACCATAGAAAATACTACTCCCTCCGATCCATATTAATGGTCTCAACATTGTCTAGATACGGATGCATCTAGTCTAAACACTTAACTAGATACATCCGTATCTAGATAAAGTTGAGCCCATTAATATGGATCGGAGGTAGTAGATGATTCGGGTGACATACAAATAGAATCCTCTAGAGCCTGGTCTCAATTTGGCATTTTGCTCTACTTGGTCATATTAAATTGCTGGTGCCATACATGAATATTAGTAGTTTGGTAGAAACATTTGCGGCGGCATGACGATACGGTGTTTTTTTTTTTTTGTAGAACACCATCACTCTCTAGGCTTTGAGAGAATGCAGATGCACAGTGACATTTGATAGTTTGTAGTAAACTTACAATGATACTGATATTCCAGAATTCTTTCAGTTATGTTTTTGAAAAAGAAGGATCCTCGGTTGTTTAAAAACTTGCTATATTATGCCCTATTTTACTATGTGGCATAATTTTCTTATTTTTACTGTTTTCCCCAAACTGGTAAACCGGCCTTGCTTGTTCTCAAAACTCTATGTGGGTATGGCTTTGATAAAAACAAGGTGAAAACCATCACGACTGAGAGATGAAATTTAGCAGTTTGTAGATGGAGTCAAATTTGTCAAAAAAAAAAAAAGTAAAGCATACTAAATGATGGACGGATAAAATATACTTACATGGATTCACAGCCGTCCGTGGAACGCAAAAGATGGCCGTTATTATTCAAAACTCCATGCAGTTGGAGCAGCGATTAAGACATGTAGTTAACAATGTATTAGGTCGTAATCATTTGTTAGGACTCGTCATCGAAGCGCCAATGGGGCTTTAGCAATACCCAAGAACACACGAGCGAATAATTAAAACAGTCCAAAACGTCGGATACCTTTTCACGTTTTCATCAAGATCATTGGCTGAAAGCGACTCTCACTTTCGTCGAAAAAAAAGCAACTCTCATTTGGAGCAGAGTTCAGAATTTCAAATTGGTTAATCATTAAAGTACAGATGCACAATCTAGCTGCTTAAGTTTAACACCAGTCTGTGGTAGACTGGCTCAATCTCCTGAAACTCCATAGTAACTCATTGCAGTACTTTATTGTCGATCACCACTACTCTGCAGAGCACTCGGTCCATTTTGACAAAAACAAACTGCAGCAGCTCTATGTACTAAGTTTCATCCATACTGTAACTCCATATCTGCAGTTTACAAACTCAGCAGATGTACGGCTACTGGATCAACGGTGCAGTCCTTACATTACAGCAGATGTACGGCCATATATATAACACACGAATGCCGTCGATCACCGTGGCTGATGAGTCGCGATCGATCGGCCGGCAGGCTATTATCTACAAAATGTACAGGTGAACCTTCTCGGCGCCGCGCGTGGATCAGCAGATGACGCAGGAGTTGGGGTCCTCCTCGGCGCTGCGGACGAAGTAGTACGGGTGCGGGTGTTGCGGCGGTGGCGGGTACCAGTACGGCGGGTACGACGCCACCTGCTTGTCCCCGTCTTTTTTGTCCCCGCCGGCCTTCTTGTCGCCGTCCTCCTTGGCCGGGCCGACGGAGACGATCTTCACCGTGGGGAAGAGCTTGCCGCGCAGCTTCTCGACGACGTGGACGGGGTCGACCGTGCCGATCACCGTCATCTTCTGGTCCTTCATGTCCACGGCGATTTGGTCGATACCTGAGGAAGCGACAGTTGGAGGTGTCGAATTCAGACATGGATGATAGATCAGTGGGTGCATGACTGAACTTGTGCCAGTTCCGTCCGTGATTACGCCGAAGCAGAGCAGGAGCAATGGAATGGAAGGGAAGAAGAAGAAAAGGCAGGGGAGTAGCGTACCGAGGAGGGCGGAGACGGCCTTGATGGCCTTCTGCTTGTGCTTGTCGTCGTGCAGGTCCAGCTTCAGCACCACCTTCTGCACTCGGCCGTCACACAACACAACAAGATCAGCAAACCCGGCCAACGATCAACAGAAGGAATTCAAATCAGAAAGGATAAACTCCACTTCGTCAAGCTATAAGCAATCACCTTCATGGCGAGGCGACGGTTGCAAGGTCAGCGACGGCCGGGGTAAATTTGGCGCGGTGGAGAGAGTCAGAGAGATGGAACAGCGCGCACTTCTGTCTTGCCGCTGGGGTGAAGAACGTGGTACCATCTGCGAGGGATGGGAGTGACGGCGGCGGTGCTCGATTTATAGCCAGGGCCGTGGGGCCGACACGGACGTCATCGCCGAACGCGCACGCACGTCATCAACCTCCGTTTTTGTGGGTAGTGTAACAAAGGGGTTATGGATCGAGTTAGGCACTTGTGTCAAAAAATTGGCTCTCGTGAATTATTTTTTTCTACTGCAAACCACTAACATGAAAATATTAGGCAGAAAATAGTTTGATTGCACGGATTATTCGTTGTCAAACGGGCAACTGAAGCTAAGCTAACATTACCTCGGAACCAAACCAAAGACCTTCTTCCTCGGTCTCTTCTGACTTGTGTGGTTTTCCTTGTGCTTGGACTGAACCGGGCCCGTCCAAGAGTGTGTGTGTGTCCACGGGAGCAGCGGAGCCGTGTTCGTGGGGCGTGTGGTCACCGCCACCGTGTCGAAGAAGGGCCAGTGGCGCCGGGGAACGGCTGCTGTGGCCGCGACGACCTGCGCCGGTCGAGTCGTCGTACATGCCCTGCCGGGCCGGTCGGTATCGCTTGATGGTTCTAGTCCCTTCGGTCCGGAAATTCCACGAGTAGGTTGGCCCCCCCGGTCTATCTCTACCGTTGATTGTTCTGAGATTCGGGAAAAAGTCCACCTGTCAAACTGTGCGGCATATTTACATTTTCACCCCCTAGAAAGTGGAGAATTAACCCGCACTCCAGCAGCTATTTAAAGCCACCATGACCTCGTTTCCAAACCCTAGCCTCTCCCGTCCCGCACCCCCGCCGCCATCCCCACTCCCCTCCCGCCTTCCTCGCCTCAGTGCGCCCCGGCCGGAAGCCACCTCCTCCTGGCGCCTCGCCTAGGCCGTCGGCGGCTCCGTGCGCCCGGGCCGGCCTCCACCAAGCAGCGTCACCGCCGGCCGTCGGGGTCCACCAAGCCGGCTCGGAGGGAGGGCGCGTTGGAGCCGGCCGTGGCGGCGACGGATCCTGCCGTAGGGGGGGGGGGGGGGGGGTGGTCGAGCTCGCCTGCGACGCGGACGGCGCCTGGCGTCGCGCGCTCTCTCTACCCCCTCTCCGGTGAGGACGAGGATGGGGATCGGCGTCGCGCACCCGCTCCTCCCCGCCGATCTGCTGACGTGCCTGCTGGCGGAGACGGATCCGGCAGCGTCGCTGGCTGCAGCCCCGACGCGCCTACTCGTCCAGCACTGACCACCTCCGCGTCGAGCCGCCCACCTCTCCCTGGTCGACGGATCTGGGCAGGTCGGCAACCAGTCCGACCATCTCCGTCCGAGTGCGTGCAGGACTGCCCGGATATGCGCTTCCTCGGCCCGTCTCTGATGTTTTTGATTTTGCAAGATTCGATTTTGTGTGTCATCTGCACTATCTGATCTCATCGTCAAAGAGGTCAACGACGATATGCGCAGCAGGTAGCAGCCACAAGCGTCATGATCAGCACGAATCCTTGAATCTGGGCCTTTATCGTGGCTCCTTGGGCCGGTCGTGGCTCTCCTTTTTTTTTTATCTGAGATATTAATGTGGTGAATTTGGAATGAAATATTTGTCAATCTTTGGGGTATTTTAAATCTCGTCCAGTTCGTGCAAGATTGAAGCTTCTTTTTGACGTCCTTTTCTTGTGTGGATCTTTAATGAACATTCATGAAATCTTTTTCTTGTGATTTTATTGTTTGAATCTTTGTGGATCTGAATCTGGCCGGCAGCTTTCTCATTTTTTGTTGCCATTGCCTGGAATCTGTATTGCATGTATGTATGAATCCAGATCCAGATAGTAGCATTGAGTTGTGTGTGTAGCAGTGACCTTGTGCATTGCGTTGTGTGTGTAGCAGTGACCTTGTGCATTTAGTTGTGTGTGTAGCAGTGACCTTGTGCATTAGCAGTGACCTTCTAATATTTTCTTGTGATCCAAATATGTATGAATCTGTATTGCCATTGCCGGCAACTACTGTTGACATAACGAATAAATTCAATCAAATTAATTATTAGACAGTAGCATTGAGTTGTGTGTGTAGCAGTGACCTTGTGCATTAGTAACTTTTTGTCATGTATTACAGTATTAGGTCTTCAATTGCATGTGAAAATATTAGAAGAAAGAATAAGCTATTAATCTGGTTTCCGTTGAACCAGGAGCAGACAGTATAGTATACATGAAGCAAATTTGTGGTAGTGTGTTTGAAAAAAAGAACTAATGATAAATTGTCCTCAAGAAGAAATTGTGCTGGTAGACAAGATGTAAAGCTCTGATGGCCTAACCACTAGGAAAGGCTGATGGTTTGGTATTTTGATTCCAGGTCATATCATTTAGTAGTTCTGTAGTTGTTAAATTGTGTTTGGTCAATTACTTGAGTCAGAGTGTTCTTGAGCTTCAGTGGATAAAATTTTGAGGGTTTGTTGTTTTGTAAATGCATACCTTCAACGTTATTATTACACACTTATGAAATGCATGATTGTTGATTTTCTGAGTACTTTTAGCTTCGTACCCATTTAACGTAGCCTTTTTTATTTATTAATTAACACATGTTGTGTTCTTGTGGCTATGCAATCTTGTATTGCCCAGCTTTTCACTTAGTCTATTTTATTTGCTCATAGCTCCCTGTTAGAATCATTTTTTGCGGGAGCTAAATGTGTTTTTCTTGGTTTCTTAAGCAAGAGGAATCTCCGCTGACCTTGTTTCATTTTTCCTGGTGTTTTCTAGTATGGATCTGGCCGAGGAGATGTTGGATCTGGGCATGCAAGCAAATGATTTTGTCTGGTCTATTTTTCTCGATTTTTCATTGATGATTGGATCTCATTTCAGTGAAGATTCATGGATTTTTCTTACAGGTTCTTGTAGATATAGATTGCAGAAATTCCTATATGAATGTGTATCAGAAAAAATCTTGATAAATTTATGTGCACTAATTGCATGTTTCCTGTTGGGCACTGTGTAACTATTGCCCTATCTTTTTTGGAAACATTTTGTTGTTAAAAAGACATCAATTTTGCTGAAGATTTAGTGCAACTATGGTTGAAAAAAATACATGAATCTATAATGAAAATGGATTAAATTTTTGTTGGACCCGTATCTTAGTTGGAATCGTGCTAAACCTGTGAATCTTGAGTGACATGGAAATGAAATTGTAATGAATCATGTTCCTCATTTTTATTTTGGTGTTTTCTGTGTATAAAATCTGTGGAGGAATGAACATGTTTTCAACTGTAAAATAATATACGACTCTTTTGGTATGGTAGCTTCTTTGCTTCCCATTTCCAACTTGTTTCCAACTTGCATTGCCCTTTGAATTATGCATGAACTAATTATGTATTCTTATGAGCCTTTTCCTGATATATTATGATCTAGCTACTGACAAGATTTAGTAAGAAGCAAGAATGATTGAAGACAAGATTTGCTTGGTACAGATCTGGGTTGTATTTCGGCAGTGCATACTAGATCTGGGCTGGCAATTTTATGTTCCCGTGTCTTTGGTTGTTTTCGTTAGGGTCGAGATCACCAAAAGTAGATGTTGAATTTTTCTTTGTTTATTTTTTGATTTGGCCTGCACCTTGGACCTTGTTTCATGTTTCCTGGTGTTTTCTAGTATGGATCTGGCCGAGGAGATGTTGTATTTGGGCATGCAAGCAAATGATCTTGTTTGTTCTATTTTTCTCGATATTTCACTGATGATTGGATCTCATTTCAGTAAAGATTCATGGATTTTTTTCTTGCAGGTTCTTGTAGATAGAGATTGCAGAAATTCCTATTTGAATGTGTGTTAGATAATCCTGTATAAATTTGGTATAGCATTATTTTGTGCAGGAAGGCTCATAATTGGATTAAGGAAGGACCAATTTCTTTTCGTTGCGTGGAAGGAATTTAAAAACGGAAGTGCTCTGTAATCCAAAAGATGTACGTAAGAAGTTAAAAAAAAGGACCCGTGATATTTAAATGTTGATTCATTGATCTGGATTATTTGTTAATGCATTATCTGGATATTTTGTTAATGCATGGATTTTTAAATCCATGAATCGCATTTACCTAGACAGATCAAGTGGAGATTTTAATATTTCAGATGTTATGTGGAGTTTCAAAAGGGAATATCGTATGGAAAATTGTTGTTCACTAAAACATCTAATCTTGTGTGTTTCAGATTTTTGTTTCGGAGCACACTTACTTTAATGGATTTGTTTTTTGAAACAAAACTTTAATGGATTTGTAGAAGGGTATAAAAAATTAGCAGTTTGAAAACCAAAAGGATGCATCCCAGCGATCACCAAGAACTCGCAATGGCTTTGGGCAACCAGTAAGAGGAGGACCATGGGCCATCCCGCTCGGCGTCGGGGACAAGCACGGGCGGATGAAATGCAACACTGTCGCCATGGCGGCAAAGATCACAGTTTGCTCGGGCTAGGCTGTGGCCGCTGAGCCCCTTCGCGGCAAAGATCACAGTTTGCTCGGGCTAGGCTTTGGCCGCTGAGCCCCTTCTCTCGATGCATATGGGAGCTGGGTAAAGGCGTTAGGCGAGGGATTGGCAAAAAATATATTTATTATGAAGAACTAGTCTTTGGAAACTATTTGATCTGTATTAATGTCTTCACTTCAATAATAATGTGAAGAAATCTTCTCTTATTTTTCTTCAAATTCGAAGTATTATTGTGGTATAATTTGGATTATATTAGTCTTCATTAGGAAAATGGTTTCCATTCCGATTAATTTTATTTATGTCCCGAATCCCCTTTGTTTCCGTTCCGAGTCCGTGATCATATATTTGTCACCGAATTTGCAACCGTTCATTATCCGAACCCGAGAAGAGAACAATGTGGTACATGATCATATATCCGCCACCGTGATCATATATATCCATCACCGAATTGGCAACCGTTCATTATTTGAATGTGTGAGTTTAAACGAAATAAAGGAATTATGATTGACGAATTTTTTTCAATGACTCGAGAGTTTGTGTCTGTTATCTTAACGAATCAAGACTAAAACAATAGTGTTGTTATATGAACCTCGAGATCTTCGGCTAGGTTTTTTAGAATATTTATATAAAGGGCCAAGCAACACAGATCTACTCCATAGCAGAGAGCAAGAGCTCATCTTCCCCCAAAAAATAATAAACGGATGTATTCGTGAAATGTTTAAGGGGAAGTCGACAAGCAATAAAGTGAAGATTTATGATATAAAGGAAAATGATAGGTTTTTAAGAAGGGTGCTTTAAAATTGATATAAAGGAAATGACAGGTGTTTCGTGAAATGTTAAAGGGAAGTCGAGAAGCGAAAAAGTAAAGTAAATCTTGAACAGATGATAAGCATTAATCAATGTAATTTATACGTACGAACAAAGATAGAAGCCTGAAATAAAAACTATATTATGTCTTCGGTGAGAATTTTGATGCCTTGTGGCCAATTTATGGAAATGGTTTTATTTATATGATCTATATGTCTTCTAGAAATTATTACACGATGGGATGCATTAGTTGCATAATCAATTTATATATTGTGAAAACTTTTGGATAGACTGGCCATTATGTGTGAGTTTAAAAAGAAATAAAGGAATTATGAGTGACGAATTTTTTTCAATGACTTGAGATTTTGTGTCTGTTATCTTAATGAATCAAGACTGAAACAATAGTGTTGTTATATGAACCTCGAGATCTTCGGCTAGGTTTTTTAGAATGTTTATATAAAAGGGCCAAGCAACACAGATCTACTCCATAGCAGAGAGCAAGAGCTCGTCTTCCCCCAAAAAATAATAAACGGATGTATTCGTGAAATGTTTAAGGGGAAGTCGACAAGTGAAAAATTGAAGATTGATGATATAAAGGAAAATGACAGTTTTTTAAGAAGGGTGCATTAAAATTGATATGAATTTATACGTATGAAGCAAAGCCGTAAGAATGCAAGATTGATTGATTGTTGTATTATAATAAAAATGATTACTAGTGGGGAAAGTGAGTATCTCGTATGGAGAGTAATTGTTAGGTTTCTAAATATCCCTCTTCTCCAGGTGTTTTATGTCGACGTACTGGGTGGATTAAAATAAAAAATTACAATTGTTAAAAGCCAAAATGTTTATTGGTTTAAGCATGCAAGATTGATAGTTGGAACTAGACTACTAGAATAATAATATGTAACTAGAATAAATAAGGAAGATGACACTAAATAATTGACAGATGATAAGCATTAATCAATGATATTTATACGTACGAACAAAAGGAAGAAGCCAAAATAAAAAATATATTATGTCTTAAATGAGAACTTTGATGCCTTGTGGCCAATTTATGTAAATGGATTTATTTATATGATCTATATGTCTTCCAAAAATTATTATACACTGGGATGCAGTAGTTACATAATCAATCTATATATTTTGAAATTTTTAGGACAGTCTGGCCATTATGGGTGAGTTTAAACGAAATAAAGGAATTATGAGTGACGATTTTTTTGCCACGGCTTGAGATTTTGGGACGGTTATCTTAACGAATCAAGACTGAAACAGTAGTGTTATTATATAAACCTCGACATCTTCGGCTAGGTTTTTTTAGTATATTTATATAAAAGGGCCGAGCGGCACAGATTTAAGCCATAGCAGAGAGCAAGAGCTCATGTTCCCCCAAAACTTCGAAAATGAAGAACACTAGGAAGCCAAAATGTTTATTTGTATTTCGATGCCACACGGTTGAATAAAATTGCAGGCCACGATCTGGTACTCATGGAAAGAAGAACATCGCAGTTTGGTGGGCTATCTGGTACTCATGGAAACAAAACAAAAAATGAGCCGTCGTTCCTGTGAGCTATGCATGAGGATTGCCAGAGGCCACAGCAGTATGAATCCTTGTGAAACACATGACCAGCTAACAACTTGCTGTTTTCAGGATTCCCTTCATGCTGCCCACATTGTACTTAGAAGTAGTAAACAGAAGAGACTTTGCATCTTCGATGCCTTAGAGCTCCTGTGAGCTGACTTCGAAAAATTAACGGTGTCAATGCCTCTGGAGTCACCGGTCAGTAGTCATGACCCTAGATCACAAAAGCAACAAAACTATTAGCATACTTTCGAGTGCATCAGGAATAGACAACAAAACAAATAATTATCAACAGGCGTGGTAATGGAAAAACTCACAGTCGTGTAACTAAAACCAGGAAGATCAAGCACGTAAATGTGTTTTTTAATGTTCAAACACCTGACAAAAATATTGGCAGCAACATCTGATTCCACACAATACATATCTCCATTCGAAAATTTGTTACACTAAGAATACCCTACCATGTAGGTACATTACAACGGTATGTACCTCAATAATGTCACTTCAATGTATCCGAAAAAGTGTAAGCAGATCCTTAGCCAAATTGAACCACATAACATGTTCTTTGTTCTGGAGAAAATCCAGTCTCAAGTTATAACCTGTTTTACAGCTTGAGTATCATGCTGCAGTTGTATGAAACTCCAAGAATTTCAGCACGCGCACAATCATCAAGTTTTCTCAATACATTTTACAAATACTAAACACATCTGCATTTATGGTACATATGGTTTAATTGAGAGGATTCTTTGACAGGATTTGTTTGAGGAGGAGGATCGACGGAGGGCAATTCGTTAAAGTCAGGGAGCTGCAGCTAAGTAATAACACCTAGGCTTTTGAATTAACTATCCATTCTAAAAGTAACATTAACTAGATTCGTTGACTTCGCAAGTTAAACTTGAGACCTATGGAAGCAAACTACATTCCAGCAATCACAAAATATAAATGAAAAACCACAGCAGTCAACAACAAGATAGAAATGAGCACATAGTCCCTATAGCAGTGCTTAGTTGATCTTAGAAAACAAAAACACTGGTTAGCCAAAAGCAGGTGTTGGTTTCAGAACAAGAAAAGACAGGAGTATCTCATTGATGATTACTACCAACAATTCTATTCCTTTAACTAATGTCTCAAATCTGCACTTCAACTTTTCTCAAAGCGCCACCAAACAAGAAAGCGCAGAAACCAATCTATGATGAGCCAGACATAGTTAAAAATATGCGTAATAACAAGACATCCAGTTCATATAGCATAGATATTCCGAGGAGTGTAAAACTATAACCTCACGAGACTGAAAACGAAGAACCTAGCCCGGGACGAGGCAGTAGTGGCAGGCCAAGATGCGGCCGGCTTCGTAGAACAGGGACGGCCGCGTGAACCAGTTGGCCGCCGAGATGATGATGTAGTCGGAGTTGGACACGAATGGACAAAAAAAATGAATCAAAATTGAATCTCCATCTCTGATCAACTGAATTTACACTGGTCATGAATATAAGCCGACGTCAACAATGGAAAAAGACAGGAGGCAGCCAATGGACTTACCGGTGGGGGGTGGGATGCGTCCGACGACGAAGATCTAGCAAATATATACTAGCTTCGGTAGACCATGAACAACGGCGGTTACCCAAACAAAATTCAGGCATCATTTTCTGAAGTAAAATACTTGGGTACAAGGGAATCCTTGTGTGCCAAAGCATTTGCAGCCCATGTATGCTTGGAAGCAAATAGAATAGAGGTATATGAAGACATGAACCTGAAACCACCACAAAAGGCAGAAGAAATAATACAGTCTATACGAATTCAACGGAAAAAGAGTTAGTCTATTTACAACCCCTCATAGATATTTGTGTTCAGATAATTTGCTATAAGTATACCAAGGCCTATTTTTTTGTAGTTAAAGTGTATCGTGTAGATTTTTGTGAAATTATCTATCAATACACCAAGCAGAACAGAAGTATAGCTAAATACAATTCAATGTGGATTTAGACCCTTCCCAACAATAATTTCCACTCTGAAGGACGAGTTTATTCCTACGGCCATGTCACACAAGGATGCATAAATGGTTAGTCCATACTACAAAGTGAAGCCAAAAATTTCACAACACAGAAATATGCTAATTAAAAGGTATGACTACTAATCTGTTTACTAGTTCATAATTCTCAAAAAAGCTAGTAGAGAATTTACAGGGCCATCAGGACAGTGTTTTAAAATGCAATTTCTTGTGCCAAACTTGTTGACAACTGCAGTACAATAGTACTCCTCATTTATTTGATTTAAATCAACTCTAAATTAACTACGATTAATGAACTAACATGTGTACGACGCCAAGGTTGCAAGAGCTGTCTGATTCCAGTATTCCAGTCTGATTTCAATATTGCGCAGATGATTCCAGTGTTTCCTTGTCAAACATTTTTTACAGAGATTCCAAATCTGTAATAGAATCGACATCTTTTCATACTTCAAAAACTCAGATTCAAAGATAAAGAAGAGCCATTGGTGGGCGAAGAAGACAAGATCCAGGCCCAAATCGTGGCAGCCTGCGCTTCTTGCTTGGAGGATCCACTCCAGATCGACACCATGTTCTTCATCCATGCCCGAGGCAGCTCGTGCTGGCGCCGGGGCCGACGGATTGAGCAGTGAGCACCAACCAGCGATGGGGGTTGAGCTCGAGGGAGGCGTCCTCCTCGTCGATGTTGAGGTCGCCGCCGGCCAGTAAGCCCAGATCCGGGGAGCCCTGCACGGACGCGGCCGTAGAGTGGCCGGGGGCGCCCCAATCCGGTCTCGACCACCAGATGGACACCATGCTTTGTGGTTGACGTGGAGGCGTGAGGGAGAGAGGAAATCATGGTTGAGGATAGACGGGAGCGGGAGGGCGCCGCCGGTTGCGTCACCGGGGTGCAGCGGGAGGAGGGAGGTTTGGGGCGGCGCTGGGTACGGACGCCGACAGTAGCTAGATGGAAGGGAGAGGAAACGAAGGTCCGGAAAGGGTGACTGAGGGTAACGACTGCAAGGTAAAGGGTGACTGCGGGTTGATTCGTCATAGTTCTGGGGCTCGAAAGCAAAAACGCATCTGCTGACTTTTGGTGCGAATCTCAGAACAATGGACGGCATGGATAGACCGGGGGGGCCAACCTACGGGCGGAGTTGCATTTCCCCTAGTCCCTTAGAGGAAAGATGGTTCTAGTCCCCAGAGAAATAGAGGTAAGATGGTTCTAGTCCCTAGCTCTTGGCCAGATCAGGTCGATGCCGGGGCGCTGCACCGTGGCGAGACGCTAGTACCAGCCGGTCACCATGGGAAGAAAAACACAAGTGAATCAGGAAACCGTGGATTGATCGCTAGCGACTGGTCGCGCCTGCAAATCTAGCGACGGGGAGGAAGCATCTTGGGCTGGAATCTGTCCGAACGGCCTCCGCCCTAGGAGCTAAAACTTTATGCCGTCCCCTCTATATATCTTGGTCTCTTGGCTAGTACTGGCTTGGAAATTTCGCGACAGAAGGAAGATAGTCCAAAAGCTCACCTTTTTTGCCATTTGGAGATGCGTACGTACACCCTGAATCGTGGTGGCGAACGCGGCAACCGTACACCGGAAAAGCAATGCCACCCGCATGGGCGGACCCAGCGTCCCGGCTGCCCGGGCGCTTCCCCGGGCTTCGCTGGCGTTGGCCTCATACGCGAGAGCCATTCTTTCTACCGAATGGTATCTGACCAGGGGCAAAATAATTGATTAATTGGCTTGGTGGGCCACTTGTGTAGCTGGGCGGTGTGTCCTTGCCTTGTCCACAAGAGGCAGCGAGCCGAAAATCAACTAGCTAGTAGTCTCTGTTCCTTTGTTCCGTTCCCCCAATTCCCTAACCCAGCGCTTCATCCTCTCTAATATACACAACTGTGTTTCAATCTGAAATAAATTGTATACGAAATATTCGTGCATAGACGAGTAGATTCCATTCTCGTGATTGGTTTTGAGATTTATCGACTCTAATCTCTTAATTTTGGACCGCAGTTTGCATCATTTTTAGACGAAATTTTGTCAAATTTGTCGTATTTGGTCGACCATTAAAAATTATTTCAACGGGTATATCAATCTCGCCGTTTCACACTACTTTCATGTTGTAATTTTTTGTTTTAACGCACATGATCACATTTTAGTTGTTGTGACATTGGAATGTGTTGTGAGCGGTGAATGTATTATATTCCTCGTAACGTTCCGCGCTAAAATTATTTTCGACACAATATTCGTTCCATATTCCCTACATTTGTCGGAAAAAAATTAGTTGCACTGTAGCGCGCCCAGGCTTCGACAAATTTCTGGGTCCGCCACGCAGGTGCGTGCATGCGTAATCGGCCTCACCGGAAGAAATTTTTATTTTTTTGAAACAACCATATCTGGATTAATAATCAACAGAGTATACCGGATACATCCAGAGACAGTCCATATCTGGATGGTTAGTCAATTGCGCTGCAGGTCTGCAGCCGCCAACAATTAATGGATAGGGATCAAGAGGAAAGAACGCTGAACGGACAGGGGATTTTGTTCCTGCTCGGGAGAGTTACGTACGTACAGCCCGCCCAGGGCCCCAAACCAGTGACTGCAAACATAATGGAAAGCCACTTTGACTCTCGAGCACCTCCTCGCTCTATTTTTAAAAATTCAAAAATTATATTTAAAGTTGCAAAAAAATCTTACAGGCTCTCAATGATGTAGACTACAAAAAAAAAAATCGTGTAGTCCAGAATACAAAATATTTCGTATTGCGATTTTGCACGTCCATAGGGTACATCAATGAGAACATGTAGGATTTTTTACCACAATTAGTACGCACTCTCCGGTACTCAAATAGTAGTACGTACGTTACTAGGAGTATCTCATACACATCGAGTTTTCTCATATCGATCGATCAGCAGAGACACAGAAATAGACCACCGATTACTATTGGCTGCATGCAGAGTTTTCTCATATATAAAAGCTCTCCCTCTCAGCCTCCCCTCGCGCTGGCCACATCACGCGGTACTGTTTACCTACAGTAACTATAGTGCCCGCACGAATCCGCGCCGTCAATCGTCGATCGTACGGTCCATCTAGCTGCTGTCCGCGTGAGGGACTTATCCGTAATTTTGCAAAAACCTAGGGACTTTATCGCAAAAACTCCCGCACATCTCGACCTTCTCTGCTCTCTCCTTCCCCAGGCACGGGTGGAGCTGCCACCGCCGCCGCTGCACGCCTTTCCGTTCAGATCGAAGACCACCCGTGAGACAGCCTCGCCTCCCTATCCATCGTCGCCAAAAATCGCGGGCCGGGAAGCTCGGAGACGCCCGCGCCGTCGTCGTCTTCCCCGTGACCGTCCGCCGCCGCCGTGCCCCGATTCGCCGCCTCCCGACCTCGCCTTGCCCAGCGCCGCCACACATCAGTTGCTCGCGACGCGCCGCATCAACCATGCTAGGCCGTGCCATCTCTATCGGCCTCCAGCGACGTCGCCATGGTCGACATGGTCGCACGGGAAGACGGCAGCCATTGCTGACGTCAGCACGGGCCCACCAGTCAGACTCCCGTTCTTTTCGTATTTTTTTGTAAATGATTAAATTTCTGACGCGCGGGTCCCATTTGTCAGGACTTTAACAATAATTACATAAAAAGGTTGATATTTATTAAATTTATAACTTTTAAACCGTAATTCAGAATAACACAAATGATATATCAAAATTTGCAGAAATATAAGAGTTTTTGAACATTTTACATTTCAAGAAATTTTAAAATTTCAGAAAAATTTCAAACTTTCCACATAACCTAATAAATGTCCATTTTGTTTAAAATTTGTAATCTACAATTCAAAATAATACAAATAATATATCAAAAATCTCCAAATTTACCAAATTTCCAAACTTTTCACACAAAAGTTGAACCAAAAAATAAATTGTGCACAACATATTGCAAATAACATATCAATTTTTTCTCAAATTTCACCAAATTCTCAAACTTTCCACACAAAAGTTGCAACAAAAAACATTGTGCACATTTTACATTTCAAGGAATTTTAAAATTTCAGAAAATTTGAAACTTTCCACATGACCTAATAAATGTCCATTTTGTTTAAAATTTGTTGGAATAGTTTCCCATATAATTTTCCTATCTTCCCGCTGAAAAAAAAATTCCAAACGGATTTCAAAAATTTCGATCACAACGGCCACGTTGTGTCGCCACACTAAATTTTCCAATAGTATTATCCATTGTAAATTTAAAAAAAAATCCCGATCTCCCCCGCAATAATTTCCAGATGATAATATTTAACCGCATTAGACAAATAAACATGAAGGTTATTCTTTTTTAAAACATTTTTTTTAGAAAATATTAGATTTCTGACAGGTGGGACCAGTTCACTTAAACAATTTTCATAAAATGAAAAACATTCAAAAATCAATAGCTTCGAATCTATCCACCGAATAATATAAATAATACGTCCAAACGATCAGACGAATAAATACTAACTATTTATGACACAAAACAAGCATGATTGAATATTCCAATTTAGTAAATATTTCGAGAAAATCCAAATGCACTTCCTCTAATAGTTAAATTTATTAAATGCTCATATAATGCATTTTCTCCAATTACGGACTTAAATCAAACACTTCAATTTGGTAATTATTTGGATGAAATCTAAATGAATTTACTCTAATTATGAAATTCAATTCAATAAATGTGCATTTCCACTTATTATATACTTAAATTAATTATTAATGCAAAAATAAAATTTTAACATTTCAATTCGCTATGTATTTGGAGATACTCCACATAATAAATTCCGGCGAATTTCAACATTTCGAATCCCGACGGGTCTATTTCAAACTCACTTACATTTTTCCCGATGACAACTGGCTTTCGAATTCGCAAACCTTCTAAATTAAGCTTACATTTCCTTCTGCGAACATCTTCTCCCAATTTTTTTAGGGTTAATTATCGAATTGCCCTTAGAGGGCACGGTCAGCTCAGTTTTGCCCCTAGCTGCGAAGCGTGCCCAGTTTTGCCCTCACTTCGTGCGCAGATGCTATGGCGAGGACAAACGGCGATTTTGAACTGCATTCCGTCTGGTGGCGTTAGTTGAAGTGGGTCCGGAGCTTACAGGTGGGACCGCGCAACGACGCCAACTCGGACTGGTGGGACCGCACACCCGAGCCCTATCCAGATTCAGACCGTGCGCCGCCCCCTGCTCCCGAACGGCGCGCTGACCACCTGCGCCGCCACCCCCTTCGCCGCCGCGCCGGCCAGCTTATTCTCCTGCTCCACCGCCACCTACTCCACCGCCAGCTGCTACACCGCCACCGTCCTGCGACGCCACGGGTGGGGCGCTCTTTCCGCCATTGCGCCCGCCACCTGCTCGACCGCGGCGTTGGATCCCTTCCGTGCGCTCGGTCGGAGCGCTGATAGGTGGGGCTCCTTCGTCGTGGACCCCAGGGCGAAATGGCGAGCGGCGGCTACCCCGGAGGTGTTGACGAGGCAGGCGTCGGGCCGGAGACACGCCGCGTCCACGATTGGGTCCCGAGGGGTAAGCCTTCCTCCGATTGAGCTTTTGATTGTGCATTTCATCATTTGATTCGACATTGGGACGCCATTAGTATGTTGATTGCGTCTTTGTTATTGTTGGATTAGGATGGAGTTGCGGTTTGCTTTCTTGCTGAAAATTAGAAGGGACCGATACGTCGTGGATGCAATGAATAAGAAGAAATTCAGTGGAGGTTTTGATTATATGTTGCCAATGAGTTGCAATTGGACTTTCAGACAGTTTGAGGAGGTGATTTGCGGCCCATATCCTTGGGGTTTGCATGATGAAGTGGAATTCAAATACCACTATAGGGGAAATAGATGGGTGAAAGTTAGTAATGATGCAGAGCTCGCTACAATGTTTGCTAAGCATAAGGAGAAAGGTAAATATCATGTGAGGCTGCAAAATGATGTGATTGTGACGGCACCTCCTCAAGCAGAACCATCTCGTCGTAATGGCAGCTCTAGCCATAACAGTTCTGCTCCTTCGGTTAATGCACCGCGACATCGTGGCACCGGCAGAAGGGTCTCCGTTGAAGTGGAGGTTGATGCCAACAATTGTGGGGATGATGAAGAGAGGTTGTATTCTGATGTTGTTCAGAATCTACGAGGGGCATCTCGGGCTGAAAACCAAGATGGGTCTGACAGTGATGTGGATGAAGCTGAGGACAAAGACCTTGAAGCTGTTGAATGGGACCGTGAGAATCCACAGATGGAAGTAGGTACCATTTTTACATCCATGACTGAGTGTAGAAATGCACTTCTGACATACTGCATCAAGGCAGAACGTTCGTTTGCAGTTGACAAGAGCGATAAAGCACGTTACACAGTGCACTGTGGGACTGAGGGTTGTCCATGGAGGATGCACGCATCTAAAATGCGAAATAGCACCAATATTCAGGTTAAAGTGAACCCTTTTAGGCACACATGCGAGGAATCAACCCTTAGGAAGGAAACAGTCAGTAGAGCCAAGTCAAGATGCTGAATGACAAAGTGAAGGAATACTTGAAAACACACCACTCCAAGTTATGGGCCAGAAGCAAATTCAGTGAACTGAGCAAAGTGGACTATGTGCACAATAATCTTGCAGAGTCTTTCAACGCAACGATCCGGACACTAAAGGGTCTTTATTTGGTGGATTTGCTTGACAAGATAAGGATAGAATACGCGCAGAAGTTTCATTTTCGTGCAGGAATAGCGGCGGCAAAATTCATGGGCCACATTATCATCCCTTCGGTGATGAATGAGTTGAAGCAGAAAACAAGAGGCTTGGACATGAACATGACTCTTTGCTCGACTACCGTAGCAGAGGTATCATTTTTGGATAGAGAGAAGAGAGAATGGAAATATCCAGTGGATTTAGAAGCTAGAACTTGCAGTTGTAGGCAATGGCAGATAACTGGGTTGCCATGCATTCATGCCTTGTTTTTCATCACTTCTCTCTCAGGTCCAGCAGGGAACATACAACAGTATGTGCATGATTACTACTCTGTTGCAAGGTTTAAAGCCACATATGCATATGCCTTGCCTGCTTTGGAGGGAAAACAACAATGGGACAAAGTGGACCCTGGATTCAAGCTTTCCGCTCCAATTCTGAAGAGAGCATCAGGTAGACCGAGGAAGAGTCGGTACCGACAACGCAACGAAGGAGCTGGACTTGGAGCGAGGAAGCGTAAGTGCACAAGGTGTGGTGGGTCTGGTCATTTTGCTAAATATTGCGATAACGCAGTAGATGCAGCCTTCGGAGAGTGCTTCGATGAAAATGATGATCAGCAGCCAGTTACAACAGATGATGGTCAGCAGCCAGTTGGAACGGATGATGAAAATGGTGATCAGCAGCCACATGATTTTGACAATGATACAAATGCTGATTTTGACAGTCGAAATGCTAATTTTGACGCTGATCCAAAAGATGATCCAATTGAGGCTCCAAATGATGTTGACCAACCTTCTGTGGTTGTGAGTTCTGCTAGGTATGTCAAATCCCTAAATCTTGCCAATACTAATGCTGATTTATCACTTGACTTGATTTCACTTCTACACTTTGTGTTTGTACAGCTCTGTGGTAGGTTTGAAGAAGACGGCTAAGGTACCGACCACCAAGAGGAGAAGAGAAGAACCAAGAAGCACAATCAGCACAAGGAGCAAAGTGGGGGCAAGATGCACAAGGAGCAAAAAGAAGCCTCGACGCTTTGAAGATTAAGTTGGAAATAAAATAAACCATTCTTTTTTATGAAACTTTATGAATGATGTTGTACTTCTGTTGAATGATGTTTGACCTATATTCCATGTTAGAACTATGTTTGAATGATGTTGGAATCATGTCAAAATTCAATTTTGGCCGAAAAATCAAATTTTGAACTAAACTTCAAATTTGACATGCTATTTGGATGTTGCAATGCTTTCCAAAGTATGGTGAACTTGTTTGTTCTAAATTGGTCATCAGTCCGAGCCATTTTGCGAAGTGAACACACATTCATGCTAAATGTGCTAAAAAAGACCTCCAAAGGTAGGGTAAACGCCCTCATTTCTAAGCCAAGTTTTTTTCGACCTTGTCTAAATCAGCCAAATAACTTTCCAACACTTCTATTCTATATATATAGACCATGTGCACTGGTTTTCCATTTTTTTGATGTTTTTTGAATTTTTTATGCTAAATTTGAATTCGGTCAAACCTAAGTTTGACCAACATTTAAACAAGTTTCAAACGTGAAAATTAAAAAATAAGACTGGATCCTTCTTAGTCACTCCAAAATGAAGCTTTTGTGAGTTTTTTGAAAGTTTTATGTTCCACACCCAAAACCACTTCTCTTCACACACGAGAGTTCATAGTTTGAGATTTGAGATTTCACACGACATTCAAGCATCTCTTGTTCAAATGTATCTAGACCTTGTTTATCAATTGGAGTTGTTAGTATATGACAAACTAAGAACATGTTACTGGTTTTCCATTTTTTTGATGTTTTTTGAATATTTTATGCTTATTTTTAATTCGGTCAAACCTAAGTTTGACAACATTTAACAAGTTTGAAACATGAAAATGAAAAAATAAGCCTGGATCCTTCTTAGTCACTCCAAAATGAAGTTTTTGTGAGTTTTTTGAAAATTTCATGTTCCATACCCGAAACCACTTCTCTTCAAACTTGAGAGTTCATGTTTGAGTTTCGAGATAATCACACCATATACATGAATACAAACTTTTGAATGTATCTAGACGTTGTTTATCAATTGGAGTTGTTAGTATATGACAAACTAAGAACATGTGCACTGGTTTTCCATTTATTTGATTTTTTTTGAATTTTTTATGCTCATTTTGAATTCGGTCAAACCTTAGTTTGACCAACATTTAAAAAAGTTTTAAACATGAACATGAAAAAAAAGCCTGACTCTTTCGTTGTCACTACAAAATGAAGCTTTTTTTGGTGCAGATTTTCCATTTTTTTATATTTCTTTTGAGCAAGTTCTTCTAGAAGGAATCCGCCGGCCGTCGATCTAAACCCGAGCGGTGAACTGCAGCCATCCGACTTCTTCTAGAAGGAATCTGCGGGCAGGCTGTTGGCGATCCGCGTGATGCTCAACTCTGCGATGTGATTGGCTGGGCTTTTTTTTCGTCAACACCGATGGGTTCCGCGAGAGAACCGTTGGGCTGTGTCGCGCTCCCGCGGGCCGTGTCACGCATGCATGCGCCCGTCTCGGCCTTTCCAGGCTGCGCTGTCTGCGACGATGGGCTGCGACTAGGCTAGCTGTAGCTGCGACGATGGCTAGCTGTAGCTGCGACGACGATCGCATGCATGCGCGCCTCGACATGCATGCGCGCCCAGCGACGTCGTGCGCATGCATGCGCGCCTCGCCACGCCGCCCCCTCGTCGCAGCTCCTCGTCTGCACGCGCCCAGCTCCGGCATCGACTCAGCGCGGCCCCCTCGTCGCAGCTCACGTCTGCACGCGCCCAGCTCCGGCATCGACTCAGCGCCACCCCCTCGCGTCGGTGCACGCGCCACCTCCTCGTTTCAGTGTGAAACTGCAACGGATACATGCACCGGATACACACGCGCGCGGATACATACTCTCTTCCTCTTCCTGTTCTTTTTTCACACGCCTCTCTCTTCCTCTTCCTGTTCTTTTTCACACGCCTCTCTCTTCCTCTTCCTCTTCTTCTCACACGCCTATTTATATGCCTCTCTCTTCCTCTTCCTCTCCCACACACTCACAAGCCGCCGCTCTCTTCCTCTTCGCTTCCAAGTTCCAACTCTCCACCGTAGCCACCATGCAGTTCAACGGCCCGACCTACCTTCGTCCTGCCACTGTGCCGGAGATGCAGTATCCGCCCGGTGTCGTCGTCGAGAACAGCCTACGTGTGTGGGCCATTTCGAGGTGGAGGGGCCCGCGGGATCTAGCACACTTCTTCCTCTCGGCCGGCTACCGCCACCTCCCTGCGGGCTCGCCGCGCATGTTCCGGCTCCAAGAGTACTACGAGGGCAACACCAACAACGTCATCGGCTACTTCGTCACCTTCACCAACCCCTTCGACGCATACCTTCTCCTCGGGCAGGTCTTTTGGTGTGGGTGCGAGTTCATTGCGTTCACCAACTACAACATCTACACCAACTTCACTGCCGCCTTCCCCAACGCGATGCACATGCACACCCTCCCCTACGACATGGACGACGACAACGAGTGAGCCAAGGAGGAGCCAAGGAGGAGCTGTTTTTAGTTTATTTCCAAGTTTAATGTTTCGGTTTGTCGCTTGCTTGGGCATATATGCCCCTTTTTAGTTTATTTCCATGTACCCGTAAGATGATGCCCTATCTATCTATGTTGTAAGGGATGTATTAATAATATATATCTATGTCTCGCTTGCTTGGGCATATATGCCCCTATATATCTATTTCCATGTACCAATTTGTTTTGAACAAAAGTTAACATGCTAACATTATTTTGTGAGGATGAGTGAAATAACAAAAGCACAGAATCATGTAACATGCTAACTTTATTAATTCTTGCCTTACCATTTTCTCAATATTTTTCCCTTAACATTCACACATACCCACATAGAATCATAGATTTTTTGTCTTAACATGCTTAAAGATGATACAAGGAAACAATAAAGGGTAATAACAAGAAGAGAGGGCCGGGCAAATGGAGACGCTAAGGAAATAATGAAATAAACTATATATGTGTGCAATAACATAAGTTTGTTTTATGAGTGAAATAACAAAAGCTGAATAAAAAACAAGAGACATAGGTGAGTTGGGCCTAATTAGATGGAGTTGGCCCATTAGTTCGTGGATTCGAGTCCCAGACACCCTTCTCACCTTTTTTTTAGAGAATCAAATTCGCCCATCCATAATGGGCCTAACTGGATGAGTTGGCCGATTAGTTTGTGGGTTCGAGTCTCTTTTATTTTTTTCGACAGAATCACATCTGCCCATCCCAACTGGGCCTAATTGGATGGAGTCGGCCCATTCGTCAAGCCGACACTGGGCTCTCGGCTCTGGGTAGCCCACAGCCAAAAAAAAATTATGCAAAGGCATAACCCAAATGTTTCTGAATTTCAAACTTTTCATACAATTTCACACAATTTCAAACTTTTCATACAATTTCAAGCTCATAGGCTCTGAGCTGCATTTCATTGATCAATTTCAAGTTTCTGAATTTCAAACTTTTCATACAATTTCAAGCTTACAAGTTCCTCCCAAATTCAGGCCTTTCCATACAATTTCAACATTTCAACCAGTGCAATTACCACAACTACAAATGCCCAAATGTAATTGCAAAGGGGTATTTGTGCTTGATCTTCGAGCTTCCTAATCTTCTGGTTCAACCTCCTTAGCTCAACCGCATCAATGCGTGTTCTGCCCTGATCGGTCTCTTCTTCCGGAGCTCGCGCCACGGCCGTTGCCGTCTGTGGCAACCATTCTTCGTGCTCGTGTAGCAGTTCACTCATCAGCGTCTGAGCGAGAACATCGACCCAAAGAAAAAAACATTTTACCTGCAAAAAAGCCAAACCGCGGACGAAATTAGTGAAATTGCCGTATTGCTCAAGGATCCCGACCACGAAATATACTGAAATTGTTGCGATTCTTACCCCCTTCTCGCTGCACACATAGAACGGGTGATGACTCCCAAGTGCAGGAAATCAATTGTAGTACCTTTCGAATAGAAAAGGTTGTCGAACCCACGAGGAGCTGAAGGTATTGGTTATTAGAAATGATAAATAGACAATAAAAGATGCAAGTGTTTTTGGTATTTTCGATTGTATAATTGCAAGACAGTGACAATGCAGCAAATAAATGGTAACAAGTAAAAGCTCTCAAAGAGAGAGAAAGCCCAATCCTCTATGTGTAAGAGGACAAGCTCAAGTGATGTGTAACTTATATGTGGAAAACGTTCCCGGGGGCGGCATGGATATTGCTAGACATATAGATTTATTAAACAACACGTTGAATATCTTGTCTAGTTTTAATCTTCTTCGGACGAAGCTATTATTAGGTACAGCTAAATAAATAGACTAAACCCCTTATGATGGATCATGTGGCCAATTAAATGACAGCACACGAATTATTAAGATATAAAATCCCACCATAGCATTACGCTCTAGGTCCCCGATACTAATACCACGTAAAGTAACTTAATGATTCGGTCTCAGACTTTCGTGTCCTCCCAAGTCTCCCTCACGCCATTACACTACGGTGTTCTCCTATGAGCTCATATAGGTGAAGTGTTGTGCAGTCGACGTTCGCACAACACCATCATAGAATCACACAAAAAGATAAACACTACACAAAATACCAACACATGTCATATATAAATCATTGCCAATTCATCCTATGGGCTCAGGAACATACGGGAACTACTCACAACGTGCAAACATGGTGATATTCAGTGGCATAAATGGTACAACACAATCTGAAAATATAACTTCACCACCAAATAATGACAAGTACTCAATCACAAACATGAATAGTAGCACAAGACAAGTATCTAGAGTATAGCAACTCTCAAACTACGAGGGGAACGGAGTGGATCACGGAGATGATGATGGAGATGGTGCTGGTCTTGGTGATGGTGATGATGTAGAGGCCTCCTCCCACGCCAAGGAGGAGAGGTGATGACGATGACGATGATTTCCCCCTTCTCCGGAGCTCCGGAGCAGCAGGATCTGATCCCCCTTGGAGGGAATCAGGAGTTTCGCCGCCGCCGCAACCTCGGATAGTCTCGTAAAAATTAGGGCGTTACTTTTCGGGTGAGACGGAGACCTCGTTAAAAAGCCCCAGACGAGGAAGTGCCCGAGGCTCCATTTGGTGGGTCCCACGCGGTCAGGGAATCTGGCCGCGTGGGCCCACCCATTTTGGGCCTCGTGGCCTTCCTCGTTTGCTTCTTCTTCCCTCTAGTGTTCTCCTAAAGAAAAACTAGCTGTGCAATTTTCCTTTTATTAATTGGGCCTTCGTAGCTCCTGAAACAATAAAAACATGAAAAGGAGGTTTTCTGCCTCCCAGAAATTAAATACTAAAAATAGGGACTTTGTAGGAAAGTCCCCTAAATCATCTAAAACATGTAAAAACAATGATATAGTAATGCAAATAACATCCTAATATGGTGGTATAAGTGGTATAGATGATGATATAAAATGCACGTATCAACGGGCGATTAGTGTTCTTCGGTGTGCGCGAAATCCTCCGAACGACGTCCGCCCGGCACCGCGGACAGAGGAAGATCGGCATCTCAATGCGCGCCAGAATCTCGATCCGCGAGGTGGCCTGGGAGCTAGAAGAAGACATTGAGCTAGACGAAGGGGATCTCAACGCCTACGCGCAATCCCCGTCGATGCCGCCCTCTCGGTCGCCCGCGCCCTCCACACCAATCTCGCCACCGTCGGCGGCTCTCCCCGTCAATGCCGCCCTCTCGGTCGCCCGCGCCCAGCTCCAAGCTACCAACAGGGTCGCCGCCCACCTCTGCGCGTGGCCGCCTCCACCCTCTTGGCTAATTCCTGCTAACCGCCGCGAGCTCCGGGATCGCGTTCCGCCTCTTTTAAACGCAGCGGCCACAACGGCTTCGTACTGGGTCCCACAGGGCGCGGCCAGCAACGGTCTTTTATTTTTGAACGGTCTCGCCGCCTGGTCCCACCTGTAAGGGCCGAGTCAACTACATTGACCTGACAGAGACGGCCAGATTCACGGAACGAGTGCTTCTGCACAGACTAGGGGCAAAACTGAGGACGATTCGCAACTGAGGGCAAAACTGAGTAGAGGGCGACATCTGAGGGCAGCCTGATAATTAACCCATTTCTTTACTATTCCCCAAAAATAGCGTACATATATCCATCCTCTAAAACTAACTAAACGAAATATTACTGTTGCTTCTAATAAATATAAACATTGATCAACAAACCAAAATGACAGCAAAATTTCTCACCAAGGGCGCGGCGTGCCGACGCGCCTAATTCCACTAGTCTTGGCTAACAACAGGTCCCGACGAGGCCTCGTCTGTCTCTCTCTAGCGGCAAATCTTTTGTTCCTTGTGGCATTCCTTGCTCGAGCATCCGTTTCTAAATATAAGATTTTCTAACTTTCTGGATTTTGTCTTGTGTTTTTTTTTTTTGAAACGGGAGCAAAAGCGTGCATTTCTTTTCTGAGGCGCGTGAATTAACAAATTAAAGCATGTGTATGGAGTAGTATATTTTAAAACGGATGGAGTGCATTTCTTTTCTTTCTTCAAACGGCGCGTCCTGGAAATCTTTGCCACGGAAGAAAATCAGCCCAAACCAAAAGCTCGCTAGCCTTTTCCATGCCGAAGAGAGAAAGGTGGCCACTAACGTTTTTGCCTTTATGGGAAGGCAGACGTGCGCGCCTGCAGTGCGTCATTGGGACGATCGGTTCCTCCTCCACGCACGCACCGATCAAGGATGGCCGTCTCCACGACGCAGTCTCCCTCTGCTGCATGCATGTCTCCTTGGTCCCATCGTGCACTGCAAGTGTAGAACGGTTCATACACGAAAATGGAACGTTGATTGGCCGCATGCATGCGCATCAGGGAATAACGCATCTTGCCAGCTGAGGACGGCCTCCTCGATCTTTACCAACCAAACAGAGGAATCTGTAGAGCTCTACGTACGTATGCATATTCATCGATCATATCCTATCCTGCAGATGGAGCATGAAAACCCGGCGATCGACAACATGCGCGGGAGAGAAGCTCTATCCTCCCAACCTAATTAAATGCGTGCGTAAGCAGCGTCGCCGGGAAAAGAAACGACGCTGATTCGTCCAAGCAGGTACCTTGGGAGGCAAGGCGTTACCGCCCGCCGTACGTGCGTCAGAAAGGTGCGGGACGACGTAGCTAGCGCCAGAGCTAGCCTATGACGCATTCGTGCTCCGGCCGGCGGCCGGCGGCCAGTGCGCCAGTCCATGTCCATGGTGAGAGCACCACGCCTCTGGGCCCTGGCCTGTACCGATCTGCTCGGCTGGAAAGTTCAAGCGTTCGGCTCCTCCGTTCTTTGTCTCGAGAAATCGAGGTGGGCTCCTGCGTGGTACCTCCCAGCTCAGCCATACAACAGTTTCATCCAAAATCCATCTTCTACATCTAAATCAAAAATGGTGGATGGTTAGCAGAAGCAGAAACGAGCAAAGAATCAAAGCAACGCAAGGGAGCGGCCACGAGACAGCTCATCGTCGACGGCCGGAGCGCCTCAGTCCTAACCCTAGCTCTCAGCCGTGGGGTTGCTGCTGCCCTGAGAAAGGAGCTCATGCCTAGCGTCGCGGGGGAGATGTCTCCGCGGTACCCTGAATCCGTCCGCCGACCGCCGCTCCGGCCGCCGTGCGCTTGCCACCGCCGCCTGTTTTCTATGCTTGAGGCGGACGGGACTGGCTGAGAGCTCTGTTCGTTCGACAGAGCAATACGAGGGAGAGAGGGACGAACAGAGTTCTCCACTCGATCCATCCAGGTAAAAGAAAAAGGGGTATTGTGGTAATCCACAGTGGGCCCGTCGTGTAAGGGGGCTAATAAGAAACTTACCAAAGTAAAGTGGGGCAAATAAGAGAGGACAAAGTAAAATGGGGCAAATCGGAGAGTTCCAAAGTTAAGTGGGGCAAAAAATCAAATTCCCCGTAGAATACAGGCAGGCCGGCTCTAAAATTTCCATGTCTTCAGATCCAAGGAATCGCCCCAGCAAAAAAAAATAGTACAAAGGAATCGGAAAACATATAGATAATGGATGATGTCGATGACATACAAAACATATGAATTTTGTCGACAAAGATACAATAAAATGAGGTTTGGACCGATGATGAAATTTCTACAAAATTACATAGGAAATTCATTTAACATGATCTCACATTCAGTACGTCCTTTGAACAAAATACTCACTCCATCTACAAAATAAGAGTGCCAATATCTAGAAACTGAAGTAAACAAATTTAATTGAACCCAAAAAAGATAAAAAAAATATGGATCTAACAATTTGAACAGTGCACTATTTTTGTAGACAAAAATATGGATGTAACAATCGTGGAATTTTATACACTTGTAGAATACCATTTGTACGTACATGTTGATTTATTCAAAACTTTGGAAGATTCAAAATTCCATATTTTAATTGCGAAAAAAAGAGGCTCCATGGACCCCGAGCTTACTTTGGCATTTTGTTGTACATGGCCATTTGAGATTGCCAGGGTACCGTCTATAAATAATAGTTCGGTAAAACCATTTGCAGCGGCTTGATGATATGATGTTTAGTTCTTTCGAGAACACTATCAACCTATCGACTTTGCGAGAATGCACATGCAATGAAATCTGATATTTCATACTCCCTCCATTCACTTTTATAAGGCACACCAGTTACTCTTTCCATTTTGACAACATACATACTAAAATGAGTAGATCTATATACAAAATAAGTCTACATTCACTCATTTTGATATGTATATGGAGATAACTAGTGTGCCTTATAAAAATGAACGGAGGGAGTAGTATATTTAACGTGATCTCACAAGTTTGTTTTCTCAAAAGATAAAAATATAATTTTCAGTTTAAAAAATTGCTATATTATACCCTATTCTACACAATGGGCCATATTGTTTCTCATTTTTATTGTTTTCATATAGTAATAAACTGTACAAGTTTTAGGGTACTTGGTAATTTTAACAACCGTCGAACGGCTTAAATCTAACGGTGGGAAAATAGGAGCTACCTAAAACTACCAGAAAAAAACTACCTAAAACTACCTGAAACTACCGGAATAGAATTATTTTTTATGTGATATTAAAAGGGTAGTAAGGCAATTCACCCACCGAGTGTCTGATCCGCCGCCGCGATCCGTCCCTCCCCCCGCTTCCCCAAATCGCCGGCAGAGAGGTGCGATCCGTCCCGTCTCCACGCCTCCGCCTGGTAGTCCCCGGCCGCTCTCCGCCGTCCTCGTCGGTGCGGAGGCCGCCGTCCAGCAAGCCGACTTCGTCGGGCTCGAGGCGTCCCGGCGCCTCCAGCGCCTCGTCGGGGTCGTTGGGCTCCGCCGGCCTCGTCGGGCTCGAGGCGTCCCGGCGCCTCCAGCGCCCCGTCGGGGTCGTCGGGCTCCGCCGGCCTCGTCGGGATCGAGGCGGTCCGCGCGAACCTCCGCTCCCCGACTGGCCCGTCGCGGCCCCATCCGCCGACCACGACTCGTCGGGCTGGTCGGGCTCCGCCGGCCGCTCTCCGCCGGCCTCGTCGGGCTCGAGGCGTCCCGGCGCCTCCAGCGCCTCCTGCGGGTCCGCGCGAACCTCCAATTCCCCGACTGGCCCGTCGCGGCCCCATCCGCCGAGCACGACGCCGGCCTTCGCGCCCTCGTACTACTCGACTTCGTCCGCCTCGACCCCCCCTCCCCCGACCCCGCCATCGTCGCCGAGCTCATCGCCAACTACATTGATTGCCCCAGGCGGTGCTCCGTCCGTGGCAGACAAATCGATTTCTCCCTTGAATCGTTCGCCGTCGCCGGACCTCTCCACCTCCCCGGCAGCAGCTGGTCGCAGGCGCCATGGACGGCCTTTGGCAACCTGTTGCGAGGAGGAGCAGTTGGCGTACAAGGACGAGGCATCCAGTTGACCGCGGTGCTGCGCGGCGTCTCCGCCGCGCTCGTCTGTGTGAGCCACGGCTCGGACGGGACCAAGAGCACCGTGCCAGCGTTGCCTCCTGCGGGTTCGCGCTTACACTGTCGTTGTCGGCGGTCTGAAGAACGGAGATGCAGCTCTGGAGCAACGCCTACTCTGCCGTCGTGTATGTGCCTATGCTATTCATCTCCGGGGATTGGAGCACCTGAGCTAGGAGATGCAGGGGTTGAAGAAGGGAGGCGTGTCCTACGGGATGACGTTGGCGTGGTGACGGCCATATCGTGGCAGCTGCCACCATGGGCATGATGGGGCTCGTTGACCCCGTGTGTTCACTCTTCAGCAACGAGATCATCATCGTCGGGATGCCTCTGTCGCCGGTCGTTGCTGTCATCTTTATGAAGAAAATTTGAAGTAAGTTATTTGTACTAGCATATGCTGACATATTGTGATTCTGCTGTTGTGCTGAATAGCCGCTCTAGAAGGGATAAAACCGATAGTAAATATCGCTGCATGCCAATTCTTATAGGAAGTGATTGTGCTGCGATTGTGAATGAGCTGAACAGGACATATCAGAGTCTTGGCAATCAGGACATGCCATTACATCTGTTATTAAATTTTAAGTATAGTTCTTTGTTGGCCGATGGAGTACAGAATTGTAGTTGAGTTGTAGCTGGGAACTTCAGTATTGGTTGTCTGATTTGGTAGCTGCAGATTGGTCAGTCCTGCCACAGCTTCTCTTTTATTGTTATTATTATCAAATCGACCAAGTTCTTCTAGACCCGGACTCACCAAGGTAGAATCTTGGATTAGGAGGATCAGGAAGCTAATTTTTCAGTTATGAAGTTTCTTATCTGCTGAGCGCTTTGACTGGTAAATAAAGAGGAACCTTGTGCTCGTTTTGCTATCCTTCTTTTGAAAACTTCATCCGTACATGAGCATCCCCTACAGCTAGAACTGAACCTTGTGCTCAATGCATCTAGTGTATACTATACATTTTCAGTTACCAACATTAATATGTATTTGCATTTTTATTGTCTTTGCTTTTCAATCGTGATTACAGTTTGCCATTCATCCTGAAAGAAGTCACAGGAAGCTGATTTCACGGGAAGAAGTCACAGGAAGCTGATCTCACGGGAAGAAAGACAGGTAGTAGCTGAGACTGATCTGAAAATCGTGTTGATACAACAACCTCCAAATAGTCGGACATGAATGTCCTTGACTTGTGCTTCTTCAGGTCACTCCAATCACTAACCGATACCAGAGCACCGGCAAGTATCAAAGAACTGATAGAGGGTGTGGAGGAAGAGTATCATAACTATGATGTCGACAAGTTGGCTAAAAGCTTCTTGACACTCCAATATTGTATGGCTGAGGTTATGAAAGTAGGAGGAGGAAACCGCTACGACAACCCACACAACAAGAAGGAACGCCAACAAGCAGAAGGCATGCTACAAGTGCTATATCTATCACTGCAGAGCTACTTGCACAAACACAAGCCCTTATAGAAGTAGGGAAGGCAGAGAACAAAAAATGAGAGGTAGAGAAAGGAGAGAAAAATGTGTACTTGTGTGTAGCACAAACAATGTATACGTGTGTATGATATGATCAAGAACAAAGATACCATGTGCTTGTCTGGATATCAATGTATACTTGTCTGACTGATACATTTTATTGTTCTTTCTTTCATGGAGCAATGGTGTATTTCATCATAGCAGTGTTGTATGATATGTTGTTCTTTCTTTTGGCATCCTGGCAGTGTTGTATGATATGTTGTTGAATGAATTAGTAACCCCACAAGAGAAATACTGATTAACAATATTGATTCATGCTCATCTTACCTTAATTAGGACAGTAATGAGGTTTCTACAGACAAAGGTTTAGTTGCTCTTGTCATTTCGACATAATTCTGCATAATTTCGACAACATTTCGGCTCAATTCTGCATCATTTCGACAACATTTCAACACTATATTAACAATATTTCAGAAAACAACACAGACAATACAAGAGACAACAGCCATGAGAAGAGAACCACACTTTATTTCATCTCGTTTTATTAATTCAACAGATACAACAGGAGTATTACAAAGTAGCGCACACACACTTTCACTACCTATCTACTTCAGGAGTACTACTTTCACTGGTACATGCATACTACTAACAGAACTAAAGCTTAAACTGTAGTGGCACTCTAGTTCTTGATCTTCTTGGGCCTCAGCTGGTTGTTGATTGCCTGAGCCTAAAATGGTTGAACTACCAAATGCCTCCAGCCTCTAGCGTGATATCTTGCCTCCAGCCTCGTGGTTTATCACCAAAACGTCATTGGTGAAACACACTTCTGCAAATTATTCAGAACCAAATGAGACATGCTTGAAACAATGTTGTTTTTCAATTTTTCAGTAATGTGGTGACTGAATAACTGCAGTTTATCACATTCATGTGTATATCTAGCAGTACACTAGGTCATGATGCACAATAATTCCCAGAGACAAGAAGGGCTGGACACCATTTTGTTTCAGAAGTACCAAAAGGTATGCAGATTTTCTAATTGCTCTATCCAATTCTACTTTACCGTGGTCAATCTGTAATGCCTTTTTTGTATATATTTAGGATGGCTATGGAGATGATGTATCAACAGAATTGGAAAATTCACCCGCATATTCTAGCGAAGAGGTTGATACTCACATGTCTCCGGATGGTCGACCTGCAGACATTTTGAAACTGAACAATGACACATTTGAAAGTCATGAAATAACAGACATGCTGGTAACTGAGCATGTGAGCGGTAAGCCGGTAATGCCCTACAGCTAGAAGAAATAGCACCAGAGCCTACTGTGCAAGAATGTTCTGTTATTCAAGATGAGCTGCTAGAAGAAATAGTTCCAGAACCTAGTGTACAAGAATGTTCTGTTAAAGAAGATGAGTCACTAGAAGAAATAGTAGCAGAGCCTAGTGTACAAGAATGTTCTGTTAAAGAATCTGAGCTGCTAGAAGAAAGAGTAGCAGAGCCTAGTGTACAAGAATGTTCTGTTGAAGCAGATGAGCTAACTGATGCTAAGGTGACAGCCGATAAGGAAATTAGTGACACTGTAATGTTTGATGCTGCGCTGCCGCAAGATCAGCACAACCAACTGGGAATACCTTCTCAACAACGAGCGTACGCACAAAATTCCCATTCCTTCTCAAGCATTCTCTCCAGGAATACCAGCATATTGGGTTGGATTGGTTGGTTGCTAACCTACAAGCATATTTACTCCACGGAGAGGTGATCTAGAACAAAATTAACATGGTAGTGGACTAGCTATTGGTCAAGTAGCAGTAGAAGCTGGTGAGGGGAGGTCAAGTAGCAGCAGCAGCAGCCGAGCTCCATTGTCTTGCCTGCAAAACATAGAAACCGTTGGTCAGAGGAGAACATCAGCAAAATCAACCTAGGAAGCAGCGGATATCAATTCCTATTCGTAAGAACAATCGTTATGTTCCTCCATGTAATCTTGTCAATGCAAACTCGGGCTCTACTACCATTGGAGATCAGAATGTTTTTCAGTGCACATCTTACTTCAATAGACACCGACAATAATAGACAGAAGACTAACCGAATCAGATTTCTGCAAATTTACTATGGTACTCCTTTGAAAGCCGTACCGTATGCTACCTAGCACCCAAATTAGCATCATTCTGCTTCGATGGATGAACAGAGACAGAGAGAGGCGTGAGAGCCGTAGCAGCAGCGTACCTGGTCGCGGTGGCCTCGGAGCCGGAAGGGGCCGGCCTGCGCGACGACGTCCGAGAGGATGACGTCGCGGTCCTTGCTGCCGGAGGCGAGGACGGCGCCCGAGGGAGCGGAGGTGGCCGTGGAGGGTCGCCTCTCAGGTCGCTGCCATGGAGCGCCGCCGCGGAGCCGGCAAGTTGCGCCATTTGCAGAAAAGGGGATCCCTTCCCTCTGATCTCCCCTCCTCGTTCGGATCTGATTGGTGCAGAGGGACGGCGCGCGGCTGGGCGAGGAAAGGAAGAGGGATGGCGCGCGTCGAGGCGACGAAGCAGGTGGCCGGGGTGAGATTCGCCGGCGGATGGCGTAAAGAATCGTTCGCCGTGGTCGCGGAACGGAGAGAAAGAGGACGGGGACTGCGGGTTCAGTCAAAAACATTATAAGGGGGTTTTCGCAAAATTACCGTCGCGACATCCTTTGTTGGACGGAGGGAGTACTATTTTACCCCCTCCCGCCCACTAATTAAATTACAGTGCTGCGCTAAAAAAAAGTTTTGGTGCTTGGATGGCTGACATAATTTAGAGGGGATAGAGTCCAATCTAATGGCTGGAATATTTTTAGGTGGGAAACTACCCAAAACTACCTGTGGTAGTTTTCAAGCACCGTAAAAGAGCTCAATAAACTGGCCTTACTTGTTGCCAATATTACATGAAGGTTTGGCTTTGTAAACTAACAAAACAAGGTAAAATCATACAAATCTCAGGAATGAAAATATGTATTTTGTAGACAGAGTCAAAGTTGTCACAAAGTCAAAATAGAGAGGATAAAAGGTGAAACATACTAGATATATTCAGATATTGCACGGTTAAAATATACAGGGATTCACAACCGTCGGTTGATCGCGAAGATGGTCGTATTATAGAAAACTCCATTCAGTTAGAACAACGATTAAGACCCGCACTTAACAATGTATTAGGACGTAATCATTTGTTAGGACTCGTGATCAAAGCGCACGGGGCTTCACAACTATCGATGAAAGCACGGGTATAATAACAATTAAAATAGTACAAAACCTCGGAGACCTTTTCAAGTTTTCATTGAGATCACTGGCTGAAAGCAACTATCATGTGGAGCTGAGTCGAAGAACGTCAGAGTTCAGAATTTCAAATTGGTTAATCATTAAAGCAAGCAGCTTGAGTTTTCCACTTGTCCGTGGCGAACTCGCTCAATCTCCTGAATCCTAATAGAATACTCGGTTAATTTTCACCCAAAATACAATTACAGCACTTCTATTTAGTTCTTCTCCACACTGTAATTCTATATCTGCAGTTTACAAACTCAAGCTGATGCACGGCTGCCGGATCACCGGTTCAACCCTGACAGTACGGCCATACCGTCGATCGCCGTAGCAACGCGGCTCACGAGTCCCGATCTATCGGCAGGGCTGTTATCTACAAAATGTACAGGGGGGATGTCCTCGGCGGCGAGCGCGGCTCAGCAGATGACACAGGAATTGGGGTCCTCCTCGGCGCTGCGGACGAAGTAGTACGGGTGCGGGTGGTGCGGCGGCGGCGGGTACCAGTACGGCGGGTACGCCACCTGCTTGCTGGCGTCCGTCTTGTCGCCATCTTTCTTGTCCCCGTCGTCCTTCTTGTCCCCACCGTCCTTCTTCTCCTCCTTGGCAGGGCCGACGGAGACGATCTTCACCGTGGGGAAGAGCTTCCCGCGCAGCTTTTCCACGACGTCGACGGGGTCCACGGTGCCGATCACCGTCATCTTCCCGTCCTTCATGTCCACGGAGATCTGGTCGATACCTGAGGAAGCCACAGTTGGGGGTGTCGAATTCAGAAACGGATCAAGAGCCGAAGCAGAGCAATCCCGTCCGTGATTACGCCGAAGCAGAGCAAAAGCAATGGAAGGGAAGAAGAAAATGGGCAGGGGAGTACCTTGGAGACCGGAGACGAGCTTGAGCGCCTTCTGCTTGTGCTTGTCGTCGTGCAGGTCCAGCTTCAGCACCACCTTCTGCATCCTTCAACGGCGGCGGAGGAGCTCAGCTGCAGCGATGGTCAAGCGAAGGGGGTGGAGCGGAATGGGATGGCGTGTGCTCTGTATCTGACGCGCAACGAACGAAGAAGTCGTGTTGTGATGCTGTGACTCGATGTGGGCGGCAAGTGACTGGCCGAGCCACTGGATTTATAGGACGCCTGAGGAGCCGGGGGCCATGCTGCTGCAATGGCAGGACCGGGCCGCAAATGCGCGGCTCGGCCGGGGTTTACGTCGGGGCCAAGGAAGCCGCCGGGAAGCTTCGGATCGCGTGGCATCAAATAATCGTACGGCGGCAAACGTAGTAATCGTGGCATAGCGATTTGACATCCTCGGTTTTGGCTCGGTCGCTGGCGGGCTGCGACCGTGGCCGGAGGAGCTTGGACTGGGGCGTTCGTTGGTGGGTTCAGGCGGAGAGCAGTCGTAGTCGTAGAGGCGTGTGCGCGTGGACGGATGACGCGCGCGGTCGCCGGCCGCGTCAACGGGCTCTACGGGACAGGGCCACCGGAATACCGGCGGTGGCCACTTCCGGCCCGGCTGCTGACTGGATTGGGAGCTAGCTAGCCGATCTGTCTGACAACAGTTTCAGCACCGAGATCCCGGGATCGGCCTAATCGTCAGTGACTCAGTTCGACATTGTTACTGCAGTGACGTCGTCCAGCATGTGTAGTGTAGCCTTCCTCGATCCAACAGGCCCTGTGCCTTTGAAATGTCTTTTCCTTTTTTCAACCGGCGTGCCGTGGAAATCTCGTCACCCACACAAGAAAATTAGTCCATCCAAAAGACCGGAAACCTTTTTCCATGCGGAAGACTGGAAAGAAGAGATAAATTAAGCTCGCAAACCCCTTTGCCCCTTTTTGGGAATGTGGATTGGAGCCGCCGATCGTGCACCCGCCAAAGGAGTACCTGCCCGATCAAGAAAAGACTTTAATTAAACAAGTGTCAAAGTGCAAACGATCGCTCCATCCCGTCACACACGCGCGCACAGAGTTCAAAAAAAAAAGAGCAATACCTTGCGAGGCAAGGATCACAGTCAAAAAAGGTGTAGCTAGGTCGCTAGGACGACAGAGTCTATGTTCTTGGTCCCAATGGTGCACGGTGCAATGGCTAGAATGGTTCAGCACTCAGCTCGTCGTACGGTCTTCCATCCAAAAATAAAAACGGAGAAAACAATTTGAACTATATAGTACTAATTCGAAGAAAATTCTTGGTGATGCATGCGTCAACGGTCCACGCGGTGGTGGACAAAGCAGAAGTCCGTCTATCCACACCCTGATAGCTACTCCGACCTGGCAAGGCATGATGATCTAGTTAGTTGAGTATATGACATAGTCTATTCTCCAGCTCTAAACTAGCATGCGACGGGCGGGCGGGCACGCTGTGAGTTACAGTTCCACTACAGAGTTACAGTCCTTGTAGCAGTCGCACAACCACCACCAAGACACTACCTGGTGTCCAATTCTTCAAAAGCAGCGCCTTCAAGAAGAACAGTGCCAGGCACAACCAATTAAGGCCAGACATTGGGTTTTCACCCTGAAGATAGTCCCCGCTCTCAAAACAATGTATTCAGCAAGACCATTGCCAAGCACAACCAATTAAGCCCAAACCTTGGGTTTTCACCCTGAAAGGTAGGACTTTGAACTTCACCTGTGATGTTGCCCCCACTAACAAACCACTGCTCCGCCTCCTGCAACTCCAAGCAAGTTCCTCATCGCCGCAAAGCCTCCAATCACCATTTGCTAGTCCTTTAATCTCAGCTTTCATGACATTCCCCGTATCTGACTACACCATGGATTTGCCCATGATGGCACAGAAGCAGAGCTTCACGCCGCTCCTTCCGGCGCGACCGAATCCCTCCGATCCAGCAATCTCAAGGAATTAGCCCATGAAAGATCACCGGCGGAGCCTTCCGAAACTCGACACTCTTGCCAGATCAAGGTACCGGTGTAAAGCAGATCTTCATCTTGACGTGATTCGGAACCAAGGATCATCGCCTTTATTCGCAAGACCAACGGCCCCCACGCCGCCGGTCAACTCCAGCCGGACTGGATGACGGAACGGATCCGCCGATCCAGCCGCGAACCCGGCTGGTCACGTCCGGCGAAGGACAAGACCACCACCACCATGCCCGGAGCAGCTGCTCGAGGCGTCCTCGACGATGCGAAAATGGCCCCGGATAGCCTCCACACCGTCGTCGACGTCCGTCGCTTGTACAGATCGCCGCCATCCGTGCCGCCTTCGCTGGAGAGGAAGGGCAGATCGCCGTCGCCCCGGCCCATCCGGCGATCGAGGAGACCACCGCCGCCGCCGCGCCACACGGGCCTTTGCCCAGCGATGCCTATGGCGGCGGCGGCAGAGAGGAGGGGCGCGAGAGGAGGCTTGAAGGGCGGCGAGGAGGGGGCACCCCGGGGGCGGCGCGGCGCCGCCGCCTCGGGGCGCGGGAGAGAAGCTCTATCCTCCCAACCTAAATGCGTGCGTAAGCAGCGTCGCCCGGGAAAAGAAACGACGTTGATTAGTCTAGCCGTACCTTGGGAGGCAAGGCGTTACCGCCCGCCGTGCGTCAGAAAGGTGCGGGACGACGTAGCGCCAGAGCTAGCCTATGACGCATTCCTGCTCCGGCCGGCGGCCGGCGGCCAGTGCGCCAGTCCATGTCCATGGTGAGAGCACCACGCCTCTGGGCCCTGGCCTGTACCGATCTGCTCGGCTGGAAAGTTCAAGCGTTCGGCTCCTCCGTTCTTTGTCTCGAGAAATCGAAGTGGGGTTTGATCATTAGAATAACTAGATGATGCCCCGCGCGTTGCTGCGGGAACATATGTTTAAACAGAGTATGATCAATGAGTCAAAACAAATGTTAGGGAAATAAAACTTCCGTGTATAGTTTCCAAAAGTCTGTGTCTATAAGAACATGAAGCATGAAACACAACATGTCCTAAACAAAACTATTAGCAGATTGACAGTAAGTTTCTGTCCTAGTTTTAAAATACTATTACTCACAACATGCTAATTTCAATTTAAGTAAGAAGCGGCCTGAACATATGCCAAAACATTGTGTTCAATGTGTATGCATCGATGTCCGATAACAGAAAATAAAGGTGAGATAAATAGCATAACTTTTAGTTGTTACAATTACCTGAATATTAGCATCATCTCCCTTTAAAAAGCCTCATTTTGTAAACCAAAATTAGAATCAAAAGTGACACTATTATATACCCAAAAGAACTTTCAATGATCAATGGACAAAAATTCATAAGGTAGTTTAACATATTGCTTTCAGATCTTGAGCAGCTCGAGGTAAAGGTTATATAAGAATAATTGATGGAAATTTAAAGTAACAATTTACTTTTATCATGGCCATATAGCCTTAAGATTCGTCGACCGGAATATTAGGCATTGCCGGTAAAACATGAAAAAAAAACCTATTATACATGGGCCTACCACCCAAACTATGAATCTCAGTGCTCCGGTCCCTGTGATTCATCTAACCTCAGTACACAGCTAACATCAGAAAGTACTCAGGTTACTCTACAATAAATCTTGGACCGCAAGGAAATAGACAACATCGATCACATCACTGACATCATTGCACCAGCACATTCGTTTCATCAAATATCTTCACTAAAAAAGGTGAAGTAAGATAAAGAACTTCTATGTAAAATTACAGAAATATGAAAAATACATCTGAAATTTTAGGGAAAGACTTACAGTAACAAATATGAGTAAAGGTAGGGGCACCATACCTAGGTTAACTTGTGGCGATGCAATTAATTGAGCAAAGCGGCACAATCAGCATTGCAATAATCGTAAAACACACAAAAAGAGAAGGGTCACCTATGAACTAACATACAACAGCAGTTACAGGACATAGCAATGATTTTGGAGATGGCACCGATCGATAGGCGATAGCTGGTCGCAATATAATTTGTTAGGTAAACATAGCCTGCTGATATAGAAGATGTAATGGTTGAATCTCACAGAGCGGCAAGGGCGCATCACGTACCTACAGGCTGCAGCCATGAATTGAGATTTGAGAAAGGAAAATGACAACCAAAATAAAAAATTCCCATGTGACCAACCTATGAGGATATCCTTCTAGCGTGACAATATCGGTTATGAGATCAATAGCAAAAACATATAGATGCACGTGAATTTAATGGTGCAAAATCTGTACAACATTCTAGCATGAGATTAGAATATTCGGGCGGAATAAAAATTACTACCAGGTAACACCACAACGCAAAATAGACTGGAATATGACATCTGCTCTGATTCTACAAAACAGTCGAAGAAGAGTAAAAAAACACCAGTAAAATCCGTACTAAGCTGACATAGATATATGTTGCAGGATTGGAGTTGGATAGCACACATGACACAACATGCTGCACTGCAGTGGAGAGAGACAGCCAATTGATTGTTTCTTTCTCAGCGCACCAATTGAGAACCACTTGATCGGATATTTTCTCAGGCGGTTGGTACTCGGTATAAACTCCAGAAAACATCTAGATAACGCTGGTGCTGGCACAGTGATCAAATGCTAGAAGCAGATACCGGAAGCAGCCGTCGCCGGGTAACACAGCATCCGACCCGTCGGACTTGAGGACGGCCAAGGGCGTCAAGAGGAATCATGTGACACGCTGACGCTGGCGACTGTGGTGATTTATAGACTGCGGGAGACGAAGGGAACCATTAGACGATTTGTTTCCTGAGTGGAAGCCGAGAAGATGAATATGGGAGAGGAGAGGAAGCGGAATCGATCGTGGACTCAGAAGTGGATCGGCTGGAGAAGCGCCAATTGAGCGTCGTTGGACCCATATGCTTTGAACCACTCGTTGCTGACATGGCATAATAATATTAGGTGTTCAGAAAATAAGTAAAAAAGAGAAACAAATGGAAATTGCTGATGTGGCTAGTTGCTGAGTTGGATAGGCTGCATGTTGAGAGAAATAGTTAGTGGGGATGAACTATTTAGTTATATAGGATGGGAGAGACGAACGGAAAAAATTAGTGGTGATGCTTGTGACAACAACGGTCCGTGCGATGACGAAGCTCGAGTCAGGCACGAGTAGCATACGGACCGGTCAGCTCTAAAAATTCCAAGGAACCGGAAAACATACGATAGAAAAAAGGATGATTTGGATGACATACAAACAAATGAATTTGAATTAGAGAGAGAAAGGGGTTTGAGATTTCTACGAAATTACTCGCACAATAATTCATTTTACTATTCTACACGAGACTTTGGCAAATTCTCTGCATACACGAGTAATAGCGCAAGCAAAACATGTATAGATAATATGAGTTTGTCAACATTGTGCTTTGGTCCTCGGACCGCCGCTGATGACTCTCACATTCATTAGGCCCTTTGTAGAGAAATGTAAATCCTCCGTTACTTATACGGTGTATAGTTTTTCCTCAAAAGTCAAACTTTACTATTTTTTACCAAGATTTTAGAAAATATGATTATAAATTAAAATATTAAGTCGGTACCATTAGATTCATCATGACATATATTTTTCACATTGTTTTCCTTAGTATTAAAAATATTGATAGTTTTTTCTAAAATCCTGGTCAAAGCAGTCAAATTTAAATTTTTAGGAAGAACTGTACACCCTATAACAAGAAACGGAGGAATATTAATTACGGAAATCTTACATACCGAATAAATTGTATATATGGAGTGTGACGTTTTGGAGCTGATGCTCCATGGAGCCAAATATCATGAAAATGAAATAAAAGCGCAACTGAAAGTTTCCAAAAAAAAAAGACTATGTGTAAATATAAATGTACTCTACATGTGTGTAAAATTTCATTATGAAATACCTTATCCTCTAGGCTACACAAAAAGAGATAAAAATGTGAAAAATACACTATTGTGGGGGCTCACAAATTGTCGTTTTTGTGTAACCTAGAGCGTAATGTATTTCAAAGTGAAATTTTATATGTGTAGAATACATCTATGTATATGCATAACATTTATGGAACTTTTGGAACCTTTAAGAAACAGTATTTTAATTTGCGAAAAAAGGCTCCATGGATCAAGCTCAATTTGGCATTTTGCTCTACTTGGTCATATGAGATTGATGGTTCCGTCTATGAATATTAGTTTCGTAAGAATATTTGCAGTGGCATGACAATACGATGTTTAATTTTTTGTAGAACGCTATCAATCTCTCGGTTTGAGAGAATGCAAATGCACAATGACATTTATATTTCGTAGTATATGTGATTTCGATATTGTCCTAATTCGTAGTTATTTGTTATAAAATAGAAGGTTCCTCGGTTGTTTAATACTCTTCTATATTATATCCTAATTTTCTATGTGGCGTAATTTTCTCATTTTTCTTGTTTTCCCCAAAGTGGTAAACCATCGTCACTTGTTCTCAAAACTCAATGTGTGTATGGCTTCGAAAAATAATAAAACAAGATGAAAACCGTCACGACAGAGAGATGAATTAAAGCCGTATAGATAGAGTCAAATTAAAGTTATCACAAAGTCAAAACAGAGAGGTCAAAAAGTAAAACATGCTTGATATATTTAAATGATAGACGGATAAAATAATTCATGGATTCTTAGCCGTCGGTAGAACGCAAAAAGATGGTTGTTATTATTGAAAACTCCATGCAGTTGGAGCAGCGATTAGGACATGCAATTAAGAATGTATTAGGTCGTAATCAGTTGTTAGGACTCGTGATCGAAGCGTCAATGGGTCTTTAGCAATACCCAAGAACGCATGATGGAATAATTAAAAATAGTCCAAAACCTCGGAGACATTTTCACGTTTTCATCGAGATCACTGGCTGAAAGCAACTCATCAGAGTTGGAGAGCTTCAGAGTTCAGAGTTTCAAATTGGTTAATTATTAAAGTACAGTTGCACAATCTAGCTACTTGAGTATTCCACCTGTCTGGCTGAGTGGCTCAGGCTCAATCTCCTGAACCTCATAGTAACTCATTGCAGTACTTTGTTATCACCACTGATCTGCAGAGCACCCGGTCCATTTTCACCCAAAATCCAATTGCAGCAGTTCTATTTAGTTCTTCTGCACACTGTAATTCTATGTCTGCAGTTTACAAACTTAGCAGATGCCGAGGAGATCACCGGTGCAATCCTTACACTACACGACCATACATATATCACACGAACGCCGTCGATCACCGTGGCTGATGAGTCCTGATTGCTGGGCAGGGAGGCTATTATCTACAAAATGTACAGGGGAATCTCCTCGGCGGCGCTCGCGATCAGCAGATGACGCACGAGTTGGGGTCCTCCTCGGCGCTGCGGACGAAGTAGTACGGGTGCGGGTGTTGCGGCGGTGGCGGGTACCAGTACGGCGGGTACGACGCCACCTGCTTGTCCCCGCCGGCCTTCTTGTCGCCGTCCTCCTTGGCCGGGCCGACGGAGACGATCTTCACCGTGGGGAAGAGCTTGCCGCGCAGCTTCTCGACGACATGGACGGGGTCGACGGTGCCGATCACCGTCATCTTCTGGTCCTTCATGTCCACGGAGATGTGGTCGATACCTGATGCAGCGACAGTTGGAGGTGTCAAATTCAGATATGGATCAGTGGGTCTGTGTGTGCATGACTGAACTGGTGCCAGTTCCGTCCGTGATTACGCCGAAGCAGAGCAATGGAATGGAAGGGGAGAATAAAAGGCAGGGGAGTAGCGTACCGAGGAGGGTGGAGACGGCCTTGATAGCCTTCTGCTTGTGCTTGTTGTCGTGCAGGTCCAGCTTCAGCACCACCTTGTGCACTCGGCCGTCACACAACACAACAGAATCAGCAAACCCGGCCAAAGATCAGGAGCCGGAATTCAGAAAGGACAACTATGAGTAATCACCTTCATGGTGAGGCGCGGTTAGAAGGTCAGCGACGGCCGGAGCAAATTTGGAGCGGTGGAGACTGGAGAAAGATGGAACAGCGCGCGCTTCTGTCTCGGCAATGGGGTGAAGAACGTGGTATGATCTGGGAGGGATGGGAGTGACGGCGCCGGTGGTGGTTTTATAGCCAAGGCCGTGGGCCCAACGGCGGGCCCGACACGGACGTCATCGGCGAGCACGCACGCACGTCATCAACCTCCGGTTTTGTGGGTTGTGTAGGAAAGGGGTTAAGCATGGAGTTAGGCACTTGGGTAAAAAACAGCACTCGTGAATTCTTTTTCTCTACTGCAAAACTCCTAACATTATACTCCCTCCGTTCCTAAATATAAATATTTTAGCATTTGTCCACATTCACATATATGTAGATGTATGCAGACATAGTTTAGTGTGTATGTACACTCATTTTAGTATGCACCTAGACAACATGTTGAAGAGCTAAAACGTCTTATATATTGTAACGGAGGGAGTAAGTATTAGGCAGAAAGTAATTTGAATTGCACGACTAGTAGTTGTCAAAATTACAAGTGAAAGCTAAGCTAACATGACCCCGGAACCAAACCAAAAACCTTCTTCCTCGGTCGCTCCTGTGATTATTAAGTGTGGACTAGATACAAACCGAAATGAGTGAATCTTCACACTAAAATTCGTCTATATATTTCTGATTTTTGAAAGCTAAAACATCTTATAATTTGGAACAGGAAGTATATTTGAGCTATTTGATGATATACGGATGCATGCAGGGTCGGATGAGGCATACGCATGCATACAGGGTCGGATGAGATTCTTCATAAGAAGATATCATATACCTGAAATAAAGACGATTGATGGTTTTTGAATTAGATCTATATTTGAGCTATTTGGTAAAAAATGTCAACATGGAGTTGAGTCTATAGAGAAAAGAACTGGAAGGTGCAATGGACAAGAAATTCTCAGAAAATGAATGAGTGAGTATTCACATTGTGTTTATGCAACAAATATATCGTTGGTGAGGTTGAGGGAAAAGGATGTTTCGGCAGACTAGCACTTAGAGACTTCTAAAAGGTCGATCCACATCCAAAGATTATCATCGATATCAAGGCTAAGGACATGACATATACATTAAACTTGAGACTAACAGATGGCACAGCTCGTTGCATCTCGAATGGGTGATGTTCAACTACATATATCCAAAAAAAATCCCACTTACTATAAAATTCAAACAATCTTACTTACCAAACCATTGGTAGGATATAAATTAGTCTCTTGGTTTCTCGACACACATAGGATATTAAAGATGCTATAGGTATGAGCCAAACACACTAGTACACCTATGTGCTGTGAACTAATTCGAGAAGACTTTGACTTCATTGTCTCTTATGATTTCCTTAGATTTAAATAAAATCAAGATTAAAAAGTTGAAGAAAAAATTATAAGTTATAATCTCCTTGACTGAATAAGATTCTCTTTTAGCAACGGTATGGTGATAGACTGTAGAATTCGGTGGCAACGAACTTCGGTATTTAATATTCCAAAGTGTATTGTTCTGTTTTCAATACAAGTGAAAAAATCGAGAGATTGCATGGATGAACTTGCACTAAAATTAGTTTTGATTTAGTGATATGATGCGTTATACAAATGTAAAAATGTTTAGTATAAACTTGTGATGTTTCTTTCCTAAGACGGAGAGTCCTCCGTTGGCAAAAGGCTTTCACCACCTTCTTCGGCAACGAAAGCTCGCCGGTGGCGCAAGCGCTCTAGTGGACGATCAGAGTCACGACCACTAACAGAACGGTCGATGCACAACCGAACTTAGCAATGATTTTGTGTACGATCTGCTTATTTTTGTGTGAATATATGAGAAGTAACGCCAACTGGAGATGTATGGCATGGATCCATGGAAAGAGGCAGTTAATGAATCGTAGATTTGCTTTTTGCAATGGAAGGCGTCTGTGAGGTTGCCAGAATGGTATTCTCATCCATGGTACTGGTAATGAAGGCCTCCATGTCGCCTATAGCCGTGAAATAAATAAAAAGAGTATATATGGGTGACTTATCGTCAGTCCCAATGTTATACGTCAATATGCTTGTTGAATGTGGGGGGGGAGGTGAAGCAGTTCGTCTCCAGTAGCTTGGTGATCCGGGTGTGCTTAATTTGAGTTTATCTTTGCAAAATTGTTGCATTTGGTATGACATTGTGATGGAATTAATGCACAAGGTGTTCCTCTTTGCGGCATTTATTTCCCTCGGCCGAGCTAGCAGTGCCGCCCTCTCCTCCTCAGTTCTGCTACACGAGTATATGTGTGTCGCCGCGTTTCTCTAAATTGAGCATAAATTTCCTCTTTTTTCTCAGTCGTGAAATTATTTCGTCGAGCTCTATCATGTTTCATGCCTTACTTGACTAGTTTCTTTGCACGTGCAATGCACGTCTCGAAAATATAAAACGACATTTAAACTACCACGTGCGTTGCATGACAGTGCTAATGATATATTTAGTGCCCGCCCACAAATGCGCATTGCTAGTTTAGTGCCTGTGTGTTGCATTAATTTATTTACAATATGACAAAGAAGATCGAATAAACACAATAATTAGCTATAAAAATGTTCGATTTGTACAGTAAAATGATCGACGATGTCGAAGACATTGGAATCAAAGCCTGTACCATCTCGAAGTTACATACGCTAAAAACAAATAGCGCATCAGTGCATTCACACACACAGCCTATAATTGGCCGTTTACAAAAAGAAAAATACTCCCATGCAGTATCACCGACCTTAGTGCAAAATTTGGCTTAATCCACAGAAAATAATGCAGGGACCATCACTTGTCCCCTACCACGCCAGTCTCTTCCCCTCTCACTTGATTATCCCTGCCCGGTTCTCCTCTTTTACATCATTAATACCATCACTTTAATCGGGCTCACTTTAATCGGGTGTTAAACTATTTTGTCGAGCTCTATCACGTTCACGTGTTGCTTGATTTATATATTCTGAAATGTTTGCAATAGTTTGCCTTTGATCTTCCATCAGCGTAGCTGAAGACAAGAGCTTTTCCGATTAGAAGGCATACGGTGTGAGCAGCTAGGATTTTTTTCTTCTTCCGATCAGGCAGTATCGCCGCGACGGTGATTAATTCAACTCGAATATTATGAAAAGACCTTCTATAATCACACAAAAAAGTAAAATTTAAAATCCAATAATCAAATTGTTCAAACAATAATTCAAAAACGAGTGCATATAAAATGATATAATTAAAAAGCTCCTAAGCCCACACTCAATGCTATGAGGCCTCGAAGTAGAAACCACCATATGCAATATAAAATTGAGATGTATCATAACTTCATAAGAAGCAGCCAGAAAATAATAGTCCTGTTCTTTGACATGAATTTAGGAACATTCAAGGAAGGTTGTAAGTTATCCATCGTTTAATTAAATTCGTATAGCTTTTTCCAGGCCTAGTTGGAGTGCTGCAACAGTGACCCCTAACTTTTGTTGGATCGAGTTAGGCGCTTGGTTCTCTACTCAAACTTCCCAACAAGGAAAATGTTGGGCAGAAAATGATTTGAATTGAACGGATTACTAGTTATCAAACAGAAAACTGAGGCTAAGCTAATATGACCCCGGAACAAACCAAAGGCCTACACTTCCTCGGTCGCTTTTGCGGTTTTCCTTGTGCTTGGACAGAACCGGGCCCGTCTGTGTGGTTGGGTATGTGTGTGTGGCCAGGTGAGCAGCGGAGCCGGTCACCGCGTCGAATGGCCAGTGGCGCCGGGGCCGGAATGGCTGCGTTCAGGGGTGCGTTGGCAGCAACTACCTGCGCGCCGGTCGGGTCGTCAACTCCCCGGCCGGGCCGGGTGGCTTGATTGCAAATCTAGCGACCAAGAATAATACATGTGCACTACAACATCTTGGCCAGATTCAGCGTGCGTGGAACGGCCTCCACTTTAGTGGAAACAACTTTATGACGCCCCCTCTCCCTCTGTATATATGTTGGTCTCTTGGCTACTACTGGCTTGGAAATTTGGCGGCAGAAGGAAGATATATAGTCCAAAAGCTCGCTAACCGTTTTTTGCCTTTTGGAGATTACCCTGTACCGTGATGTGCCGTGAATCGTGATGGCGAACGCGGCAACCATAGACCGGAAAAGCTATATGCAACCAGGTCCAGGTGCGTGCATGCCTACTCCGCGTCTCCGCCTCACCGGAAAAAGCGAAGAATCCAGGATCGATTCGTCGTCCCTGGCCTAGCAGTCACACAAATTCACAACACCTTGCCAAAGAAGGATGAACGTTGAAATTTTCCACATATATTTAAAAAAAAAAGGATGAACGTTGAAAAGGGGGACATGCACTCAATCTGTGGCGAGGAGCACGGGCCCACGCCAACCATGTTTGTCTCTAGCTACTTGCCGGAACGATTCAAATTTGGACTCCTCTCGTCTTCTATTGAGAAAATGGAAAAAGTTTCTGAAATAATCGAAAGAGAATTATAGTTGTGAATTGTGGTGGTGTAGCAACCGTCCCTGCGAGGCCAACTTAAGCCGGAGCCCACACGGGCTGATAATATGATAATAACTAGAACGACACCCCATGCGTTGCAGCGGGTAATTTTAAGAAATCTAATAAAACATATGAAACCTGATTTTGACTAAGGAAAGATGCAAGATTTAGTTATTCATGGCAGTAAAGAGGCTAAATTTTGTAGACAGAGGCAGCGAGAATTGACGAACCGAACAGGCTGATGGCAACCGCCTCGCTCTCGTGACAGCCCCGCCTGGTCCCCTCCCCTGCACCTTTCCCCCCTCCCCACGCCATGATCGAGCATGCCGAGCTCCGATCCGGGACCCTGACGTGCGCAGCTATGCGCGGGTGGTGCGGGATGGCGGCGGAGAGGTCCTTGGGAGTCATGGGCGGAGTTCTAGGGTTAGGCGAGACCCATCGCCCTGCGCGGTTCGTGAGTTCGCCGGAGCGGAGTGCCATGGTCACCTGCGGGCGCACGTCGGGCGGGAGAGCTTGAAGTTTAAACTTCGGGACCCCACATGGCAGCGAGTCTGAGGTTGGTGAGCCCAGAGGCCATGGATTGTAGCCACCTGTCGAAATCCATGGCGGAGAGCAAGGTCGGCTTCCGCCTAAGGATACGGATTCTGCGTTTCCGTTTCCTGGAGTGGAGGTGGCTGTGATTGGAGACGCGGGGCGACCAGCTAGGGTTTCGTCTCGTGAGCCAGTCCTGGTCTGGATCCGTAACGAGCTATTCGTGAGCAGGTCGTTCTCGGCGGCGGACTGCTTCCCAGTTCCAGAGGATTTCAGATCGGCGAGGAGAGGGCGGATTCGAGCGAAGAGATTCTCCTTCTCCAAGGATTGGTGGGGAGCGTTGGCCGGGAAGCCCACCTTCGCGGAGGTGGCCAGGATGTCGGGTGCTCGAGGCGGCGGCCAAGGCAGGTACGGCGCGGGGCGCGGGCGTGCTCAGCCAGGCGCGCAGCCTCGTCCGCCCCTTCCGCGCCCAGTTCAAGCTCCTCCAATGGCTACACCGCAGATGCAAGGTCAGTTCCAGCAGCCGGTGGGTGCTAGTGGTGCGGGGATGTATCCTGTGATGCAGCCTGGGATGTTTCCGCCGTACCCTATGGGTCAATGGCCACAATTCCAGATGTATCCCCCGCAGCAGATGATGAATATGCAGAATCCTATGGCTCCAATGCCAAATCCAGTGCAGTTCGTCCCCCAGCAGCAGCAGGCAGTACCGAGTCACTCTGGTAGTGGTGGTTCTGTGGGTGTTTCGCAGCAATCTACTGGGACTAATAAGTTCAAGAAGAAGCAAAAGCAAGCTGGGAGTAGTAGTGAACAGCAGAAGAGTGCGAATGCAGTGGAGAAGGATAAATCTAGCTCAACTTCTGAGTTGGCGGTAAAACTGCTGAAGAACCTGCTCCTGTGTTTGATCCTAAGTATAGGAATATTATCTGTTTCAACTGTGGAGAGCCGGGTCACTACGTGGGTCTGTGCCCTAAGGATAAGAAATGTTTCATTGTAATAAGCCAGGTCACCATATGGATTCATGCCCTGAGTGGTATAAACCAATGCCCATGGCTCAGTATTGGGGGAGCGCCAGTGTTGGCTTGGGTTTCTTTCACATTGAAACAGAAGGCAGCAATGCTATTAGCTGGCTCAACATTGACAATGTGGGGGTTGTGAATGTTGAGGATGGGGAAATATCTGACAAGGAACTGGAGCAATGTTTCACTGAGATGTGGAAAACTAATTGGCATTGGCAAATTAGGCTGATTGAAGAAAAAAGTTCCTGGTTAGGTTCCCACCCAACAAGAAGATAAAGGACCTAGTGGAATATCCATCTATCAACCTGAAGAAGAAAGGTGTTTCTATCTCCTTTTCTCTCTGGATGGAGATCTGAAAGGTTATCAAGAGATGCATGAGGTGTGGGTCACCATTAGAGGACTGCCGCCTAAGGTGTGGACTTGGAAGGTGATTGCCCAAGTTGCATCTGCACTGGGAGTCTTCATTAATGTAGATTGGCATGAGGTATTCAGAAGCTTCTACAAGACTATGAGGATCAAAGTTTCAGTCAGAGATGTCAGCAAAATCCCTTTGGATAGATAGTTTGAGATCGATCAGGTCTTCTATCTGCTGAGCTTCACGGTGCAAGATGTTGTGATTGCACCCAATGGGGAGGATGACAATGGGGATGATAATAATCATGACAGCCCATTTGTTCTGATGATGATGGCCTCGGAGAAGATTTGAAGAGCAACTGCAGAAAGAAAAAGAGGATGCCAGTAGAGCTATGGACACTGAAACTGTTCCCACTCCTGCTAGGAATGGGGGAAGTGGAGCGAAAACGGTTACTCTTGATATCGCAAGTGCTAGTCAAACTGCAAAGAGGCTAGAACTCAGTGTTATGAACAAGATTAGTGATGCTGACAAGTCAGGACCCAGCTTGGTTCGTTTGAAGCTGATAATGGTGTCTGCACTCAACTCCTGCAACAGCTTGAGCGAAATGATTCTGATGATGAGGAAGTGGAAGTGGAGATCCCTGCCCAACATGTTCCTAGTGTGGTGGAAATGGAGAAAACTGCTGAGCCGATCCAGAAGAAGAAATGGGGCCCTGTTGTGGCCTCAAGGATGAGTTCCAGAATCCAGAGGGATGGAAAAACTATTGTGGAGAAAGCTCAGGAGCTTAAAATGCGCAAGGACCTGGAAGTACCTAAAGGTATCCGTAAAACTCCTCTTGACAATTCTTTTGCTGTTCTAGATAATGCTGTGCTTATGCAGCGAGCTAGACTAGCAGGTGTTGTTTTGGGGTCCTCTGAGGAGGAGGTAGAAAAGAATATATCAAATATTAAAGGGGTGGAAACCGAAAGACTAGAGATCTTTCAGGAAAACCATCCTGATATGTTCTTGCCTGCCAATCTAGATATTACTCATGAAGACAATGTGGTGGAAACTTCATCCGATTATGCGATGGAATCCCCTGCAGAGTCTACTCACACTAGTGAGGTTTTTTCCTGTGATACACCTTGGATTGAGGTGTCAAACAGGAAAAAACAAAGTAAACGTCGGTTAAACTTTAAATCATAATGGTAGTAGGTCTATTTTGGAATAATAAAGGTCTGAATGGGCCTGGTAGACTACCAAGAGCGGGCGACCTCATTAGAGTTAATCGCCCAGATTTTATTTGTTTTTCTGAAACTAAGAAAGAAAGTTTTACTGCTGCGCAGCTATTGACCTTAGATGCTCAAGATAAGTATCTGTGGAAATGGTTGCCGGCTGTTGGTACTGCTGGGGGTATCCTAGTAGGTATTAACAGTGAGGCGTTTGCAGTAGTGTCCTGGAGTATACATGAGTTCTGCATATCTTGCTTAATTAAAGATAAGCAGAATGCAGTTGTGTGGAGATTGATAGCGGTTTATGGGTCTGCTTATGAGGCACATAAACTGGAGTTTATCAATGAACTACATAGTGTATGCGCGGGGTGGTCAGGTCCCACCTTAGTGGGAGGTGACTTTAATTTGATTAGAGATAGTTCAGAGAAAAATACTGGCAATATTAATCAACATTGGGCCGATTTGTTTAACGATTGGGTAAACAAGTTTGGTTTAATGGAGATTAGAAGTGCTGGCCGTAGGTATACTTGGAGTAATAACCAAGATGATGCTATTATGGCCACGCTGGATAGAGTTTTTATCTCAACATGCTGGGATAACGTATATCCTGCATGTCAGGTTAAAACTTTACCTAGAGTTGGTAGTGATCACACTCCCCTAGTAGTGGACACTGGAGCTTTTGTACCACCAAAAAATAAACAATATAGGTTTGAGAAATGGTGGTTACAGAAGGAGGGGTTTGCTGAGGTTGTTAGGAAAGCTTGGTCTACCCCTTGTCGACATGCTAAGTCAATTGATGTCTGGCAGTTTAAAGTTAGAACTCTTAGAAAATCGACTAAAGGGTGGTGTGCAAACGTGGAATCAGCTCAGTTTAAATATAAACAGGAGCTGGTTGCTGAATATGATCAGCTTGATGTTATCTCTGAAACTGTGTGTCTTTCTCCTGCCTCAAAAGGCAGAATGAAATTGATTGCCTCTGAACTTTCAGATATTTGGAAGAATGAGGAAATTAAAGCGAGACAGAGGTCTAGGGAAAGACAGATTCAGGAAGGGGATAGGAACACGTCGTATTTCCATGCTGTGGCAAACCAAAGGAGGAGGAAGAAGCAGATATCTGAGCTGCATGGTCCTTCTGGCATAGTTACTGATACTGAAGGTATGCTTGACATTGCTATTCGTTATTATAAGTCTCTGTTTAGTGCAGAGCAAAAAATTGATGTTGATTTGGCCCCTGATTTTTGGGATTCTGTGGATAAAGTGACGGATGAACAAAATAACTTTCTTGAGAAAGATTTCTCTGAAGAAGAGGTGAAGGTTGCTGTCTTTGGCTCTTATGCCGAAGGAGCTCCTGGTCCAGATGGATTACCTTTTCTTTTTTATCAAAAGTTCTGGGAGCTAATCAAGATTGATTTATTAAATATGTTTAATGATTGGAATAAGTGTGATCTTGATCTGTTTAGACTCAACTTCTCGCTGTTAACTTTAATTCCAAAGGAACCTGATGCTGTGACTATACAGAAATTCAGGCCGATTGCTTTAACAAACTGTAGCTTTAAAATTTTCTCTAAGTGTGTTACGAACAGACTTGGGGTGGTGTGTGAGAAACTTATTTCTCCAAACCAGACAGCCTTCATTAGAGGGCGGTATATCTTAGAAAGCGTTGTGGCGGCCCATGAAATTATTCATGAGGTGTACCATAGTAACCAGTCTGGGTTTATCTTTAAACTGGATTACGAGAAAGCATACGATAGGGTTGACAGAGGTTTCTTGTTTAAAATGCTGGAAGCTAGAGGCTTTGGCAAGAAATTTATCTACCTGGTCAAATCCTTGTTGGAGCAAGGGTCGGTTGGTGTTAGGCTTAATGATGTAAACAGTAGTTTCTTCATTACTAGTAGAGGAGTGAGACAGGGAGACCCTGCGTCTCCCATTCTTTTTAACTTAGTAGCTGATGTGTTCACTAGAATGCTCATTAAAGCTGCAAATAATAACCTGATTACTGGTCTGCTACGCGGGTTTAACAGAACAGGAATCGTCAGCATGCAATATGCTGATGATACCTTGCTCTTTCTCGAAGCTGAGAAAGAATGCGTGTTAAATCTTAAGTGGCTTTTATCATGTTTTGAACAGCTGTCTGGGATGCGGATTAATTTCCACAAGTGTGACCTGGTAGCTTTAAACTTAAGTGAAGAGGAAGCTCAGGTTTATGCCCAGATCCTGAGTTGTAAACTTGGTGAATTTCCCCTTAAATATTTAGGGGTTCCTCTTCACCATAGCAAACTTAGAAAAGAAGACCTGCAGCCTCTTATTGATAAGCTAATCAAGAAAGCTGCGGGTTGGAGAGGGAGGCTTATGTCCCATGCAGCCAAGTTGGAGTTGGTTAGGAGTGTTCTTGCCAGTATCCCACTGTATTTACTCAGTGTGATTAAATTTCCCAAATGGGCAATAGCCTTGATTAATTCCCAGCTAGCGCATTGCTTGTGGGACAATTATGAGGGACATTTTAAATATCATTTGGCTAACTGGGGATTAGTTTCCCAAAAGAAGGAGTTTGGGGGTTTAGGTATCCCTGATATAGCTCAGATGAATCTCTGTCTGTTAGCTTCTTGGATTAAGAAGTATAATCTAGATGGGGATAAATTGTGGAAGCAAATTATTGACCACAAGTATAATATTAATGATCCGAATATTTTCCATAGTACGCCTGCCAGTGTCTCTCCTTTCTGGAAAGGAGTGATGTGGGCTGCAAATGCTGCTAGAATAGGGTACCAATGGAAAATAGGTGACGGCAAAAAAGTCAAGTTTTGGGAGGACCATTGGTTTGGTAATTCCAGCTTGGCCATCCAATACTGGGAACTATATATTTTGTGTAATGAACAAAATGCAGTAGTTGCTGAGGTGTGGGATGGTGCGCAGGTCAAACTCTCCTTTAGGAGATGCTTTGATCAAAGGCTTATGGCTTTATGGTATGAGTTGGTTAGTATTACGGAATCTATCCTGTTTACTGATGATTCTGATGCCATTCTGTGGAAGTTTGATTCTAAGGGGGTTTATACTGTTGGTTCTATGTATGCAGTTATTAATTTTAATGGTGTTAAACCTACATATGTACATGCAGTATGGAAAATTAAAGTTCCCCCCTAATACATTTTTCCTGTGGCTTGTCTCTCACAATAAAATTCTCACTAGGGATAACTTAGTGAAGAGACAAATGTGGATGATCTCTCCTGCATATTCTGCTCTACCCCTGAAACCTGCAGCCATTTATTATTTGAATGTGTGTGTCTAAAATTGTGTGGGAAGAGATAAGCAGGATAACTGGGAAGATGGTTGTCCCTGCCTCTTATGAGGTGATTGCTGGGCTTTGGCTTAGTGAATCGAAAAATGAAGTCTTAAATGTTCTCCATGCCGCAACTATGTGGGTTTTGTGGAAAACTCGAAATGATATCTGTTTTAACAGAAATGTCTGGTTGGGTATGCAGGTGATCTGGCGAAAGTTAAGTTATTTTCTTTCCCAGTGGCTCATTCTGCTCTCAGGCGCTGCCAAGGAAAACATGGTCGAGATGGTGGAAAAGGTGGAGCAACTAGCTCGTGCCCCTCCTACCTTGACTTGGCCAAGTCCAGGTGAGAGATCCTGTACCCCTGTTGGACGCTCGGAGGAAGAAGAGGACGAAGAAAAATCTCAGCTACTGTCAAGCTGACGAGAGCTGGGATAGCACCACGCTGAAGCTGGCCAAGACGCTGGAGTCTGCCTCTCTTGTGATGTTTCAAGATGGCGGAAGCTGGAGGGTGATCCAAAAATGATCTGCCCTTCCTGTGGAGAGTGGTTGCTGCAGTAGTAATTGTAGTAGGCTGTTGGTGTAATAGTTCGAAACTTTAGCCTGGTGCTCGCTGAGCGTGTTTACATTTGCTGATATCGGTAGGCTGCCTTTCTATTTTGCTTTATCTGGGGCGATGCACAATCGTTCCCGAGCACTGTAATGCGATGTAAGACATGATGGTTTTCTTTTCTATATGAAATGGAGCCGGGGCGGAGCCCTTTAATTCTAAATTTTGTAGACATGGAATGTATGTGTATTTTATAGTTTAAAGATCGTTATAAATTAGGGGTGTATATCAACGGGTTGAAAAATGGATGTTGTTGATGGTGTCGCGTAATATTTCTATTTTTTTTTAGTGAATACATATAGAATAACGTATAATTTCGAGTAATAGGCATATGATTTCATCATTGAAAATAATTAGCAAAAATTTTACTAGCAAAACTAATTCTATTGATCTACTTGCACATGATTTACTTGAGTAACTACATAACAACATGGTGTATCTTATCATTCGTACGGCCAAGAAAAGAATGATGTGGAAAATTTGATGGGCTAAAAAGGATGATGTGGATGCATGCATGTAGAGATGGAAAATAAGTAATGAATATTAGTAGGATGACATGGACAATTGATTGGCTAAAAGAGCAAGTGATGTGGATAGCTTGCATGTGGAGATAGAAAAATATTAATTGCACTTAGTGGAGTTTTGCTTTATAAAAAGTATAGATTACGTCGCAGGGACAATCTAGCGTGGTTAGAGAACAACTTCTCACATCGACGAAAAGATAAACGATCATGTCTTGGTCAACCACGTCTTACATGTTTCACAACATACCTGAGAGACACATTCATAATTACCCACTTACAGACTACTCCTTTCATATTAAAATGTAAGACTTTTTAAACTTTTTGGTTTTATCATGATTCGTCCGTATGTAGACACACTGTAGTGTGTTGATTCACCATCTAGGAACGAACCATGACAAAATAAAAATGATAAAAAAATCTTATATTTTAATACGAAAGAAGTAGCAGTTAAAGACCTCTAAGTAAGTCGATGCACAACCCAAGATCATGCGTAGACTAACATATGGCACATACATTGAACAGGAAACTAACATATGGCATTGCTCGTTGCGTCTCGAATGGGTGAAGTACAACTCCTAGTTCCCAAGTCCAACAACATTAATCAGATTTGTTTCCCACTTATTATAAATAGATAACAAACTTACTTTGCAAACAACCGTTAGGATATTTATTAGTGTCGTTTGTTCTTGAAACCTCTAAGATATGAAAGATATTATAGATATGATCCAAACACACCGGTACATCTATGTGGTGTGAAGTAATTTGTAGATGAATATGACTTTCATTGACTCTCGTGATTTACTTAAATTTATTTAAAATCTAGATAAAATGTTGAACGAAAATTTCTAAGTTAATATATTCTCCTTGACTAAATAAGATTATATTTTAGCAATGTTACAAAGATGGACTATGGAATTCCCTGATAATGAACTTTGGGATTTAATTAATATTTCAAACATAGATGTGTATTGTTATGTTTCAAAATACAAAAGAAAAAATATTTAGACTATAGGGTAAAATTTGTGCTAAAATTAGTTTATATTCAGGGATATGTTGTGATATAAAATGTAAGAATGTTTAGTATAAAATGGTGATAAAGTTTTTTTCAAGAGAGGACCAGAGGCATGGACACTAGTATGACGATTGACGTGCCGCCGAACTTAGCACCCTTGTTGTTCATTGTGTATCAATCTATGAATGCACAATAAATCATTCCGTTTTAACAGAAGAAAAAGATGTCTCGAAGATAATATGCCGATGAGAGATGTTTTTCTCCATCTTACAGAAATATGTATAAACTATGATTTTGTGCATTTCCGTCGAAGAGACAATTTCCAAGCTTATGTAGCTTCCATGTAGGCCACTGCGGTCCTGTTTTTCAGCTATTTCAATTATTTCTACATAGAAAACTAGTATGTTTTTTTTTCATGATGCGAACATACTGCTTCAGTTTTCCACCTGTCTGTGGCTGACTCGCACAGTCTCCTGAACCTTTTATTCTCGTGGCAGCACGTATTCTGATATCCCCACTGCAGAGCACTCGGTCAATTTTGTCCCCAATCCAATTGCAGCTGTTCTATTCAGTTCTTCTCCACACTGTAATTCTAAATCAGCATATTACAAACTCGGCAGATGCATATGGCTGCCAGATAAACGGTGCAATCATTACACTATACTACCATATATAAAACGCACGCCGTCGATCGCCTTAGCAGGTAGGCTGACGAGTCCCGACCGATCGGCAGGCTTGCTGTTATCTACTCCTGGGCGGCGCGCGTGGATCAGCAGATGACGCAGGAGTTGGGATCCTCCTCGGCGCGGTGGACGTAGTAATACGGGTGCTGGTGGTGCGGCGGCGGCGGGTACCAGTACGGCGAGTACACCACCTGCCCTTTCCCGTCGTCCTTCTTCTTCTCCTCCTTGGCCGGGCCGACCGAGACGATCTTCGCCGTGGGAAGAGCTTGGCGCGCAGCTTCTCCACGACGTCACATGGGTCGACGGTGCCGACCACCGTCATCTTCTGCTCCTTCATGTCCACGGAGATCTGATCGATGCCTGAGGAAGTGAAAACTGTAATCGTCAGACAAACATGTGCCTTTTGATGTTAAAAAATGGTCAGTTCCTTCCGTGATTACGGCCAGGCAGAGCAAGAACAGAGTTAAGCAAGACAGAAAGGAAGGGTGAAGAAGAAGAAGCAGCAGCAGCAGCAGCTAGTACCGTGGAGAGCGGTGACGGCCTTGATGGCCTTCTGCTTGTGCTTGTCGTCGTGCAGGTCCAGCTTCAGCACGACCTTCTGCAATCGGCCGTGAAACAGCAAAACGACATCAGCAAACCAGGCGAGGCAACTGAAATCAGAAACGAAAGATCCCAGCTCGATCAAGTGCAAGTAGTACTCACCTTCTCGGCGGCCATTGATCCGAACCAACCGGAACCGGGATCGATGGATTTTGGGATGGAAGTATGTGGCGCTTCTGTCTAGGCGATGGTCGAGCTCTATGAGCAGTGATCTGGGAGGTAAGGAGTGACGGTGCCGGCCGGGGGGTTTTATAGGCGCGGAGCCGAGGGGTCAACATCATCCCGGCGTTCCAAAAGTCTCGGCCTTATTTTTTCCAAGGGAAGATAGGAGCTGGAGCTTGGAGCTGGCTAGGAAGATGGTGGCGCAGGGTGGCCCGCGTGACGTGAAAGGCCGGTGGATGAACGCACGGCGGCGACGTAAGCAAGGTTAAGAGATGGGTTCGCGCAAACAAAGGTTAATCTGAATTACACGGTTTATTTGTCCACCACACAACTGAAACTGAGCTAACCTATCTGAGCTAAAGTTAGCCAACCTTGAGCTCAAAAATAAAGTTAGCCAACCATAGTTAACTTGGCACCATCGCTTCAGTGGTCGCTGCGTGTGTGTGGCGAGGCCAGGTGATGGGGGAGCGGAGCCGTGTGCGTGTGGGGCGGCCCCGGGAAACGACTTGCCGGTGGAGTCGTCGTGCACTTGCGTTCCGACCATCTTGACCGACTTTGGAAGTTGCCGGTTCTCCCGCTAACAGTACAACTGATCGCTTGTCCGGAAAATGGCCAGTCCGGCGCCTCGTCCAGCCGGAAATGAAGATAGGAACGACGATTTCAGTTTTTAACCACAACTGTTTTCTGAAATGTGCGATTCAGAACGGCCTCCACTTCAGGAGCAACAACTTTATGCATGGCCCTTTTCGCCTTTTAGAAAGGACAGTACTAGGCGTCCCCCGAGGGATCTGGAGAAAAATCCCCCGGATCCTCCTGCTGACACCTGTCCACCTTCCTGATATCAAATCACACCAAATCCCGTTTTTCTTCTAACGGTTCACGCGCAATAAGAATTTTGTGAAGCAAAAACGGTTCACGCGTAATAAGAATTTTGTGCTATTGTATAAAAAAAATCCAATTTTAACCAAAATCCTCGCAAATTGTTCTATGAAGTAAAAACGGTTCGAGCGTAATAAAAATGTTGTACTATTGTAGCAAAAGTTGGCTTTCTGTGGCGCATGCAGTTACGTGCGCCACAGAAAACCACATTTCTGTGGCGCACCCCCAAAATGCGCCACAGAAATGTGACTTTCTGTGGCGCATCTGGCCACATGCACCACAGAAATATCACATTTCTGTGGCGCATCTATTTGCATGCGCCACAGAATTTGACTTTCTGTGGCGCATCTCACTACATGCGCCACAGATCGGAAAAAAGGTAATAATTCAGATCTCGATCTAGCTTCTCTCTCCTCTTTCTTCTCGATCGTGCCTTATCCCTTTCTTTCCCACGCAGTAGCAGTACTCACGCACCAGACGCACACCGACGCACTCATGCACCACACACACATCGCACACGACGCCGCCGGCCCTCACGCTCGCCCTCGATCCCGCCCGCCCCCGCCCGCCCGCCGCCGGCCACCCGCGCCCGCCCGCCGGCCGCTGGCCGCTCGTCGCCACGTCCCGCACCTACATCCCCTAGGCGGCGCCCGCGTCCCCCGCTGCATCCTCGCCGTTGGTTGGTGGCGCCGCTTGGTGCAGGCAGGGCCATGGACGGGAGCTAGAAGTGCCGGGGGCACGAGCTGGGGCAACAGGCGAGCTCGAGGAAGGGAGGGCTTCGCGCCGGCGGTGGGAATCGGGAATAGGGTGGGTGGCGACCTCGCGTCTGTGCGGGAGAAGCCTGGCGGCCTCGCTACCTCGCGTCGGTCGGGGAGGAGCCGTGGAGGCGCGACGGTTGAGCAACGAAGGGCCGGGCTGCCACCGGCTAGCAGGGACGAGGACGGAGCGGTGCCCTCGCCGGAGAGCAGGAACAGAGCGTGGGGTGGCAAGGGCCTGCTCCGCATCGCGGCCGGCCAGAAGGGCGAGCACGGCGGTGGCGCTCGCGGCCCGCATTTTTTTTAAAAAATTGAAAAGCAAATTCTGTGGCGCATGGTTTGGCACTGCGCCACAAAAAAATTTGCTGCTTTCTGTGGCGCACGGGGCCGGTGCGCCACCGAATTAATTTTTGTGGCGACGATTCTGTGGCGCACCCACGGTGCGCCACAGAATTCAAAATTAGTGCGCCACTGATAGCCTTTTCTGTACTAGGGGCGTCGCCCATGGCAGCACGGGGAAGGTGAGGACGAGGAGAGGGCGACGCCTCCTAGTTGCACAGTGACGCTGCCGCTAGCTCGACGAACTCGTCGGAATCGCTAGCAAGGAGGAGGACGCCGCGGCGGCGGAAACCTCGCCCGACAAGGCGGCGGCAGCCAGACAGGCAGGAGCAGACGCAGCTGGGAGAGACAGGTGGGAGAGCGAGGACGTCGGGTGAGGAGGAGAAATCCGGGTTAGGGAGGGAGGGCGGCGAGGCAGGCCGGAGGTGGCGGGTTAGGGAGAGAAGGAGGGCGGCGGCCGGAGGAGCTCAAACCCTTGGGGAGCACGCCGGCGTGGTTCGCGTGAGGTAAGCGAAAAAGAGATGGGGAATTGAGTGGACAGGAGGTGAAGAGATGAGGACGTGGGGCCCTGCCTCGTTTGTTCCTTATCCAATTTCGTTGACTCGTTTATCTGTGTGTGACCAAGTTTGATTGGACAGCCACGCGTCCGGGGGATGCAGCGCGTGGGATCCCCCGGATGATTACAACACTTTTCCTTTTGAAAATACCTACCTACATACTCTGAATATTGTTGGATTTTTATCGGCCTCACCATAAAATAATGGAGAAGAATCCATCCAGGTAGGATTCAGCGTGATACCTTGCCAACCAAGGATCTGCGTCTGAAAACGTGTCCATGGGCTTTCGACCAATCACACCAACCTTGTTCGTCTGTACCTGCCGGAACGATTCAACTGTGGACTCGCCGTTCTTCAATTGAGGAAACGAGAATAGTTTCTAGAATAATCGGTAAAGAAAACTTTTCAATAAAAAAATCGAAAGAGAATTGTTGGGTGATCCAGGCATGTTGTGACAGTCCGTGCGATGACAAATCTAGAGTCTACACTGGCACTGAACACTGATAGCTACCTGGCGCGACACGACTGATTAGATATGTACAATCCCATCACCGCAGGGTCAGATGAGGATCGGCTGTTATCTCTACTATATAATATCGTTAAGCGACCGTGGCAGTGGTACGTCTGGTACGTCGCCTCGATTTTGCACTTTACCCCTTCACAAAGAAGAGAATCAACCCGTAGTCCATTGTTACCGCTTCCCGAGTCAACCACTCGATCCAAAACAGAGCTCGCTCCCCCGTGCCTCTCCGGGATGGGCGTTGCCGCCGGTAACAGCCCCTGTCCTCCCATCGAGCGAGTCTGAGAGGACAGGAGGCCGGCGCGGGACGAGCGTCGCCCCTTCCGGCGAGATCCCTTCGCCTCCACTGCCGGCCACGCTCGCGGCCACAAACTCGATGGGATCTGCTCCGAGCAGCTCACCGGCCGGTCCGCCCTCTACATCCCCTGCGTGTCCTACATACAGCCAGCCCTGGGCGCCCACCATGCCGCCTGGCGACTCTCGGGACGGTGCCGCAGTTCCGGCGCGAGGAAGATACATGTAGATGTAGGGAGAGGAAGCTTAGGCGAAGGTCGCTGCTGCCTGGGAGGGAGAAGTGGTCGTCGCTGCTGCCTGGGAGGCGTACTGTTGCTGCTGCCATTGGCTACTGATGGTGAGAGATTTACTCGTGTTGATGGTTGCTAATTTAGGGAAAAAGTGGGAATTTGAGATACGTGATGCTACTTGTTCTATAAAGATTGGTATCGACTAGCATTGCAGTGCGAAGAAAGATGTTAAGGAATTGTTTGGACGGAGGAGGTTGGACCTGCTACAATAAGTAGGCTTCACAATGTTAGAACTGAAGTGGAGCAAGAATAGTTGTTTCTGTCAAAGTCAAACTCAGTTTCAGTAATTCATTTATTTGTCTAGAAGTTTATACATGTGCTTGAGCCCTCTAATGTTAGACCTTGCTTATTTGTTTGTTTTTTATCAATTTACTGCAATGAAAAATTCTTCAAAGTTTTTTGGACATTACGGTTGATTAAGGTTTCTGAATAAAAAGGTAGGATGTTAATTCCCCTTATATGAATTGGTAGTCAATATTCTTAATTGTTGTTTTCTGAAGATACTCTTGCATCTCGTCATCTTGTTGGCACCATCATCCGATCAAATTTACTCATTGTGTTTAATAAAATGAATCAAGATTTGATCATGTCAGCATTTTTCATGTCAAAACTGTGATTATGATATTGTGTTTAATAGATGACCACCATGGCCTCGGTGGCGTCCGGTCCATCTCTGGCAGCATGCGCGAGAGGAATTTTAGGGCTTGTCACAATGACTTACATTTCTCGCATTTTCCCCGTTACAACGCACGGGCATTATGCTACTGATAATAATCCTCCGCATTACGTCTGCCATGACAAACCCTACTGTGTTTTACTAGATCCTCTTCATGAAGGACGAGTAAAGTACAGTTGCGAGCGAGTGAGTACTACACTACTACCGAAATCGTGGGTCCCACTTCGGAGTGGAGATGGATCAAGACCTGCAGCTAATTTAACAACGGATTAAGTGTTAGGACTCGTGAACGAACTGTCAGCGTGTTTTTATTTATTTCAAGCAGATAGCAGCAGCGAGTGGGTGAAGATAATATTAATCACCGGTGCAGGTTAAACTTGTTCGATTACAGCAGCCGCCGCCCCCACGTAAGCACGGAAAAGTGTACCAAACACAAGTTGCGATACCTGCGCGCGGCCAAGGAACCGAGGGAGAACATTCCAAAAGCTCTCCCAACCTTTTCGGCTTTTGGAAATGCATTCGTAACCCTGAATCGTGATAGTGCTCAACCCCACGATCATGCATGCGTGATTAAAACACAAGAAATATGGCCGCGTGAGATCCGACCACGATTCGTCGTCCCGGACAGAGTGTACCTTGCCGAAAGAAGGATCAACTCCGAAAAAACTAGAACTGGTTGGTCCTGATTCTTAACTGGAGATACGTTCAGAATTGGTGGTTTCAATAAAATGATGAATAGACGCGTAGAATGTTCCTCAGCGGACCAAAACCAAACCAAGACCTTCTTCCTCGGTCGATCGCTTCAGTGGTCGCACGTGCTCGGACTCGGGCCCGTCAGCGGCGCCGCTGTGTGGCCTGCAGGCCATGGCCAGGTGGTGGATAGCGGAGCCGTGTGCCGGGAAATGGCCGCAACGACCTTGCTGCCGGAGGAGTCGTCGTGCACGTCCCGATCGACGTCCGGCTTGATTGCGTTCCGACCATCTTGACCGACTTTGGGAATTTGCCGGCGTGGAGCTGGAGTACTGTTCCTGCCGTACGTCGCCGGTTCTCTCCCTGACGACTGATCGCTTGTCCGGTCTAATTACACCAGCGACGGCAGGGACAGCGGAGTTTACTCATTCCGACCAGCTTCAGAAGAGAGCACACACGGAGCAAGACAACGAACTGGATTGATCGGCCGCCACCAACATCTTGGCTGATTCAGCGAATGTCCGAACGGCCTCCGCTTCAGGAGCAACAACTTTATGCAGGCCCCTCAAGGCTTATCCCCGGCTTGAATATTTGGCGACAGTCCAACCTTTTCGCCTTTTAGAAATGCCTACGTACATGTCCCCGGAATATCGATGGCGACGCGTTATCGTCCTCACCGGAAAAGGAGAAGAATCCAGGTAATTCACCGTGATACCTTGGCAACCAAGGATCTGCGTCGAAAACGTGTCCATCCGTCGCGCACTCACCCACACCAACCATGTTCGTCTGTACCTGCTGGAACGATTCAACTTTGGACTCTCCGTTCTTCCATCGAGGAAACGAGAAGAGTTTCTACTACAGAAACCTTTCCAATAAAAACAATCGAAAGAGAATTTGTGGTGATCTAGTCATGTTGTGATGGTCCGTGCGATGACAAATCTAGAGTCCGCACTGGCACTGTATACTGATAGCTACTCCGTTCCAAATTAGATGATTTTCATTTATCCACATATGAATGTATCTAGACATGCTACATGTATGGCGACGTATCCAGTGAAAACCACCGTTCGGTGCAAACCTGGAAACTACCGTCGTCGGCCGTCGGATTCCCAACTGATGGCACAGATCAGAGGTGGACTTCCCACCAGCAACTTAACCACGTTTGCACTTAACCCCCATGAATTACCCACTACCAGGAAGCCCTTCACTTCCGGGTGAGTTGTCGCACTCGTGCAGTCTAAACCTACCCAGCCTAGCGCCGCCTGCCTCCACGCGACGGAGACGGCGGCTCGGAGGCGCGACGTTGCCCTCCTCCCACGCGACGACGGCCGCGGACTCGGCGGATGCAGCGCTATGCTATAGCGGACGCGCCGTTGCCCCCACGCAACGGCGGACTCGGCGTAGCCCCCACATTTAGACAAATGAAAGTCCTCTAATTTAGAACGGAGGGAGTACGTGGCACGACACGACCGAGTAGATGAGGACTCAGATGAGGATCGGCTGTTATGATAATAATTCTCTGCATTACGTCTGCCTCTGCCATGACAAAGCTTACGTGTTTAGATAGCTGCTAGATCCTCTTCACGAAGGAAGAGTAAAATACAGTTGCGACACAAACTAAATCGCCCTGCAGGCCACCGCACCTAGTGAGTACTACACTACTACCAGAATCGGGAGAGTCCCACTTCGGAGTGGAGATGGATTAAGACCTGCAACTAATTTAACAACGGATTAAGTCATGCTCAGATGTTAGGACTCGTACGTGAACGAACTGTCAACTGTTTTATTTCAAGCAGATAACAGCGAGTGGATGAAGACAATTTAATCACCGGTGCAGGTTAAACTTGTTGGATTACAGCAGCAGCCGCCGCCCCACGTACGCACCACAAAGCGTACCACCAAACACAAGTCGCGATACCTGCGGCCAAGGAATGAAGGAATGGATTGTTGCCATCGTCGCTTATGCAAATCTGCAGCATCTCGGCTGGATTCAGCGTCTCTCCCAACGAACGGCCTCCACTTTAGGAGCAACTCAACTTTATGACGACAGAGGCGATGGAAAATTTTATGGCCTACAAAAGCTCGCCCAACCTTTTCGACCCTGGTAGATCATGCATGCGTGGGTGATCGGCCTCACCCTCACCGGAAAAGGGAAGAATCTGGCCGCGTGGGATCCGGCAACGATTCGTCGTCCCCGCCTTGACGTACAGTCGACTCTGCACCTTGCCAAAAGAAGGATCAACCTCGAAAACAACAAGCATGTTGGCCTCTACTTGCTGGAACGATTCAACGTGTTGAACATCCTCCGGTCTTCCATCCATCAGGGTGTCGTTCTAGGATAACCGAAAGAGAATTAGTTGTGATGCAACTCGGGACACGGTCCGTCGGCTGTGTGCTGCTACAACTTGGCACATCGGCAGTGATAAAAAAGAAATAGTCCATTGACCAGCTCTAAGTTCTCATGCCAGGATCAGACAAGATCAGGCTTTTAATTACTATGACAATAATCCTCTGCATTACGTCTTCAGTGACAGTCTGATATGTTTAGCTCCTCCATCCCAAAATATAACCGAGAGAAACCCAGTTAAGGACCACACTACGGAGTGGAGATGGATTGAGACCTGCGATTAATTAGCAACGCATCAAGTCATGATCAGATGTTAGGACTCGTGAACAAACTGGCAACTGGGTTTAATTTTTTTAAGCAGATAGCAGTGAGTGAGTGCAGCATGACGATGAAGATAAGCTGACCATTGGTGCAGATACATGTTTGAAAAACAGAGGAGCGCGTGAGTGAACTCGACAGCTCAGAGACTTTTCTTAACCGAATACTTGCGGAAGAAAGCGTCGTCTATGTACGTTGCATGTCCTTGTCTCCGAGGGATCTCAGTATACCTGACCAAGATCTTCGAATCCTGCATGGGTTCGAGAATTGGTTCTGAAGTCTGAAGATACGCATCGACGAAACCGTTCCTCGCCGGCGTCATGGTGCTGGCTGATTGGCTGAACCCATGGCATTGCGATACGTGTATCGATCGGCTTCCAGCTCCACTTGATCACTACAAGAAATATGTCAACTTATGACCTTCTAGTCATAGATCTATGACCATTTTAAACTAACTGGTCACGAGCTATTTAGGACGGTCCAAACACGAAAACATAATGACCATTTTGGTCAGAAAGGTCATAGTTTTCTTACACGAAATGGTCATAATACAGTCAACTGTGGTTTACCACTTACTTTTGATCGATTACGACCAAAATAAATGGTCATACTCGCTAATTTGTGATGCGTTGAATGACGGGGCGGCCACCTCAGCAGTTTCGCTTATTTGTCAGCTCCATGTGTCAATTTTGGCCTACGTGACATGTCCATGTGTCAATTTAAACCTACCACTGACAGGTGGGACCCCATACTGACTTGTTGACCATGCACGTCCATCCAATGACAGGTCGGACCCACCACAAATCTAACATGCAGGACCCAGCACACACATGACACGTGGGACCCATCACCGACATGACATGTGGGACCTATGTCCAACATGACAAGTGGGACCCGAGGGAAAACGTCGTCTATGTACGTTGCGTGTCCTTGTCTTCGAGGGATCTCACTATACCTGGCCAAGATCTTCGAATCCTGCATGGGACGAGAATTTGTTCTGAATTCTGAAGATATGCATCGACGAAACCGTTCCTCGCCGACGTCGTGGTGCTGCCTGAAACAATGGCAATGTGATACGTGCATCGATCGGTTTCCAGCTCCACTTGAGGAGGAGATTAGTGAGCGGGACAATTGTCAAACTCAAACGCTGCTGCCGGCCGGGTTCAACAGTCAAAACAGGCGCACAGGCGCTTTCAGGTGGGACAGGGCCTGTGGAATTTTTTTCACTTGAGAATGACACATACAGTGAAGCTGAACCCGCCGGGTGCGTGCCCGCCCGCGGCCCGTGAGTCACATCGAACTGATCTAAGCTCGACGGCTTACCTTGTACTGTCATTGGGTTAATTGTCCCACGTTTAGTTATCGAATTGAGTAATTGACGATCGAGAAACCCACTTCACAGTGGAGATCGATTAAGACGTGCAACTAATTTTACAACGAATCATGTCATGATCAGATGTTAGGACTCGTGAACGAACTGTCAACAGTTTTAGTTCAAACAGATAGCAGCAGCGAGTGGGTGAACATAAACTAATCACCGGTTACTTGTTCGGTTACAGCAAGCCGCCGCCGGCTTACATACGCACGCACGACAAAGGGTACCAAACACAAGTTGCCACCCATACCTGCGGTCATGCGGGTTTTACATTTATTTTACTGAGAACAAAAATATTAATTTGACCGCAGGAAACTAAAGCCGCAGTCACTTCTTTCTCAAAAAAAAGGGAAGTGTGTGACGTTGACAGAATGCGCAGCGTCGACGACGGTAGAAACAAGTTCGATATTTAGTAGCAAGGCGGTAACACCACAATCATCCATGCGTAATCGGCCTCACCGGAAAAGACAAAATCTGGCCGCGTGGGATCCGGCAAGATTCGTCGCCCCGACGCATTACCTTGCCAAAGAAGGATCAATTTCGAAAAAGCATCCTTGCAACCATGTTCTTCGTCTCTACTTGCTGGAACAATTAATCTTTTAAGTTTTTCACATTGTCCGGTCTTCCATATCTAGAATATCGATCAGGTGTGTTTCTAGAATAATTGAAAGCGAATTAGTGGTGATGCAATACGGACAAGGTCCGTGCGAGCACAAGGCCGTGCTCCACCACACTGGCACCGATAGCTACTTTGACACACCGGCGTGACCGCATGAGTAGAAGACATAGTCCATAGACTAGCTCTAATTTCTCATGCGCTGAACATGCTTTTATAATGACAAAATAAGCTTCTACATTACGTCTGCAGTGACAGCCTGATATGATTTTAGATAATTGGCTCCTCCAACCGATGAAAAAAAATTGAACCGAGAGACCTATCCCTCTGCAAATTGCTCATTCACTACTGCAGAAATGCTTATAGACGCCAGGTGGTTAGTGACGGGCAAAACCGTGCCCGTCACTAGTAACTATCACCAGTGACGGGCAAGAATAAGCCCGTCACTAGTACAAAATACTAGTGACGGACTCAGAAAACTGACCGTCACTAGTATTTTTTACGAAGACCTGCAGGAAGAGAAAATTAATTAGTGACGGACATTTATAATATCCGTCACCGGTAATCATATTCCGTTCCGTTTTTATTTTTAAGCCGATCGAGGCATAATGTATTTTAGGGTGGGTGAAAAGTTACACGGGTCTCCCGCGCGACCCAAAATAATCCCGCGGCGAAATCCCTCGCCCCGCCTTGCCCACGCGTATTGAAAAAATCTCGCGGGCTAAATCCCCTCGCCCCGCATTATCTCTTCATTCTCTCTCTCCCCATGTTCTCTCCCACCCCGCCCCGATTGGATCTGGAGGCAACCGGCGGCGCCTGTCCAGCGGCGTAGAGGCCATGCACAACCCCTTCTTCCTCTTCCTCGACGTCCTCGATAGCAGCCTGCTGGTGTCCCATCGACGCCGCGCCACTGCCGTCGTCGTAGATGGAGGAGGAACCGAAGCGGAGACATCGGGGACAGCCCACGCGGAGCTCCAAGCCGGCCACCACCAGGCCCATCTGCTCAACCTATCCCATCTCTGAGCTCTCACCTCCCTCTCTCTATATCGTATCTGCAGCTAGCGCGGCCAGGCGGCCAACGACCAGGAGGACACCGGCAGCTCTGCACGACAGAGACGGCAACGCGGCCGCGGCCCTCCACGAAGTCCTCCACCGCGTCCTCGTCCGCCATGGCCCAGCAAGGTAACTTCCAGATCCCAATCCGTGCTGCCTGGCATGCTAAGTATTTTCTTGCTGCATACATTCTGCGTGCTTATTACGCCTCGATTCGATTTACCAGGGACTGTATCTTGTATATTGCTTCTGTTGACCTGCAGGTGTTGCTGCTCTAGCGCAGTATTCTGAGGAGTTGAAAAGAGGCACCGATGCTACATTTTTGTATAACTCTCCCTGTTTACCAAATAAATCTCCGGCCTGGAATATGCTTATTTTGCAACAGCTTTAAAGTTTGACTAATAGAAGAATATATTCATTTGATAGGAAGCAGCGGATCAGTCAAGAGTGGTAGCATCGGAAGTCTTGGGAATTCTTTTGCTACTGGTTCTGAGGTACCCTCCCTCCCTATTTTTTTAATTGTTTGTGCACATACACACGTCTGTGCCTCAAAGCCCAAATAACTCACTTGTTTCGACCTAGACTACTGAATCACACTTTTGGATGATTTCTATGCAGTAGATATTTCCGTATGGTTTGGGGATGCTTACTCAACTAGTTATCACCAATGATTTTTTTTAACTTTGTTCTCACTAAACTAGTTCTCACCAATTATCCTTCGGTGTTATAAAGAACTGTTAGCAAAGTCATATTCGAAAACTCAAGAAGGCATGGTAATGTGTTTTTCTGGTGATAGATTCATAGTACTGCCTTTGTAGGAGAGTTCAGGCTTGAGCTTTCATCTATCAGCTTCCATATATTTTAGTACAGATGTATGGCTTGATTATAGACATAGCAAGTTTTGTGCCAAGTGTTTCAAGTTCTTGTGCTATAGTACATTCTAGTGTTTATTCTAACCCTTGTCTCGTACCAGTGCTTCTGCCATGTCTTGAAAGTTTGTTAACGAGATGTTCATCCATTCAGATATGCTCTTTTAAGTTGCTATATCCGTTTTTGCACTTGATGGCTTTCATTTTGCAAGGGCGGCTGAGCAGATTTGGAGGATTGATTGGCATTGTCAGTGTGCCGGGTGTCTTCAGGTTGTGATGATCTACACAACCAATTTTCAGTTCAATGGGTAAAATCAGCTGGTAGTCATCGGATCTATGCTTTTACTTAGGTTCATATGATTTTAGACATTGGTAGTTTGTTAGTTAGATGGATGCATTAAGCTGATGCTAAATGAAATTAAATGTTTCTTGCGATCCATTATGTTATTGGTTATTGAGCTATACAAGCGACGTGCAATTCTGTACCAAGCAATCATCAATAAGTAAGCTACATAACAGTTTAAGTCGATGATATATGTCCAAGTGAGTTAAGGTTATGTTGTGAGACACCCCTTCTGTCATGAACATATCGCTAGCTAATACTTGTCCAGACTAGTTTCTTTAGTCCAAATATTTATTGTCTAGAGAAAATAGAAACCGAAGTGCAAAATTAGAGACCTCAAAATTGGTCAGTGAAGTCCTCTGCCTCTAAAACTGTACTGAACACTACATCTGCGCTATAGGCTGCCTTAACATCTGTGCTGTCTCAGTGAGCTGTTAATCTAAATAATATTAATAATTTTCATTGGCACATTTAAATGTAAAGGTACCTGCAGCTCCAAAGCTTTTGTCTGTGATCTAATAGCTCTTATTGCAGGGCGAGCACTTTCAAATTCCACCAAGATTGCAAGATGCTGCTCCTTCCTCTGAGTTACGAGAACATTGTCAGGTTTAAGCCCATTGAGAGCATATAGTAGTTCGTGATATGTGCAAATTTCAGGACTGGAGATCACCAGAGCCGTCTGTTATCTCAGAGAACATAGTTTCACCATGCAAACATAATGTACATAGATCTTTTAAAGAAAGAACCGATGGAGTATTTACATTCATTGCGAGCCATTCTGAACTTTGCTTGCACTCTATGCGTATGTGTTTAATGTCATATGAGATGGCTAATCATGTTACATAATGTGTTGTTGCTGGATTATATGAGATTCTGCCTATTGGATGCTATATTGTACCTGCTTGTTACTGCATTTTGGTGGAAAGCGAATTTATTTTTTTAATACAGAAATTCATACCAGTGACGGGCAAGATAATGGGCCTGTCACTAGAAAATAGTTGCTAGTGACGGGCATCACATTTTGTCTGTCACTAGTATATAGTTACTAGTGACGGGCACTGCCCGTCACTAGTAATTGTATACCAGTGACTGCATATTAGTGACGGGCAGCTTGCCCGTCACTGATGGGCAAAAAGTGTCCGTCACTAGTAAGGGTTTCTGCAGTAGTGATTGACCAGCTCTAAATTTTCATGCGCTGGGCAGGCTTTTATTAAGACAGTAATCCTCTCGGCATTACCTCTGCAGTGACAGTTTGATATGTTTAGATAACTAGCTCCTCCAAAACAAAGAAAAAAAGCAGATAGCAATGCAAGCAGCATCGTCCACGGCGTATTTTTTTTAGGATGCAATATAAGTTAATGAAATAAACACTGAATCTTGCAGTACATATATATGGTAAACATATGAGTGTGACAATGAACTGCTTTGTCACGTGGAGCTTCTATGGGACGGTGAGGGGATCAAACCAAAAAAAAATAGCGATACTTAACTTCCTTTTTGCATACTCATAATATGTCTTGCGTTTCCCTTCATTTCCTTTAACAAACTCCATGATCAACCCCTTAACATAGTCTTCGTTAGTCTCTTCACCAATACGATCCAAGAGGGGTTTATACAGCTCTCCAATGTAGGTATATTCTCCTCAAGCTTTTTGCAGAAAAATGAAAGAGTACTTGCCATCATCTTAGACACGCCTCAACGCATGCTCGTAACTCAGCTTTTCCAGAGTAAGCAGCTTCCACATCACAAAGAGGAAATCAGCATACTTCCGATACCAAGTAAACTCAATCTGCACCCTGTGCCTAAATTCAATGAAGCCCGATTCAATTAAAGTCTTGTAAACATTGGGATATCCTACTGCAACCTTCAGTGCATGATAATAGAACAGTCTCCCAATTCTTGGCTCGCGGGTCACCATTGTCATGTACAATTCAATCAACTCAGTTTTACTTGACAATTTTTCCCAGAACTGGACAAATTCCTGATCACCCTCAAGCGAACTACAAATTCTGCGGTAATATTCCCAGTCTTCATACTCGCCATTGTTCGGAAGCATGAGACGCTGGTAGTCCTCAAGGTGAGCATATTCGCAGTACACCGGATCGAAGAACCATTCAAAGCTGACCTCATAATACTTATAGTACCCTTTGGCTTCGAGATCGCTGTAAGTGAATAGCTTTGACAAGCTTTCATCGTCCATATCCTGGTGCTTCTCCTTACGATCTCTGATGCGACACAGCGCAAGGCGTCGGTTCAACAGTCTCAGCTGCTCCTCATCAAGGTAAACAGACTCGTCATCAAAAACACGTTGATCAAAAAGAGGGGCGTCCTTCAACTGCCGGAGACAAGCATCAATCTCGTTCGCCAGCTGATCATCGTCCCAGTCAAGGCCTTAGATTTCCTCTCGTTCTTGTTCTTGTCCGCCAACAATCTTGCCAGAAGAATGCTCACCAGAAGAAGGCGTGCTTTGGATCTTTGTACCGGTCCATGCGTTTGTTGTCTCCGTCACAGCAGCCTGCGGCCAATCGCTCACCAAGATCAAAACTGTAGAGAATGGGCCGTTGTTCTTACCCTTTCCGGAACCAGCAGAGGCTTCAAGATCATGGTCAGCAGCAGCAGAGGCTTCACCGGCGGCATGCGCGAAATCAGAGCGGCCACTCTCCATCTGCGATCCAAGACACCGCAGCCCCACTCTGATCTAAACAGAATCTCCAAACCCTAAGAATTGAGTGGGATTTGTTTCGCCAAGAAAGTGGGGATCGATTTGGGGGAGATGCAGAGCCGGCGGAAGGAACGAGTTTTGTGAATCAAGAGTTTCGTGCACCTTTGTTCCGGGGAAGGCCGGGGAGGACCGAAAGAGGCGGCGGCGGTAGGCTCGGGTGATGTGCGATGGGGTCCACAGCGTATCAATCAGAGGAAGGCAAAACGTTGGTCGGGAGTTCGGGACGTGTACACGTACACATTATCAACGGAGCCGATATGTGTTTGAAGTCTGAAGGGATAAACAGTGGTTCTCAATTCTGAAGATATGCGTCGACGAATTGTTCCTCGCCGGCGTCGTGGTGCTGCCTGAAACCATGGCACTGCGATACTTGTATCGATCGGCTTCCAGCTCCACTTGTGGAAGTGATTAGTCAGCGGAACAATTGTCAAACGATGCAGCTGGCCGGGAACACACGCGGTCGCCTTCAGCCTTCAGGCCTCGTTTGGTACGCATGGGTGGGTAGGGAATTCTTGGGATTTTCCTCCCGCGGGCCAAAATCCCCAAAAATACCGGGCGGACCGTTTGGTGCATGGGGTTGGTGTTGGGCCAACCCGGTCAACCCGCCCCGACCCACGCCAACCCACGCGTGTTCTACGCCTCGAGGGCTCACGCGTGGATCGACCGGGACGAAGCGACGGCGTAAAAAAGAGCGCACCTCCTCCTTCCTCACGACAGGCGCCGCCGTCGCCGCCTCCTCCCCGTCGACGGCCGCCGCCGCAGCCTCCTCTCCATCGCCGGGCGCCGCCGACGCCCCTCCGCTGGCTTTTTCCCCGGTACGGCTTCCCTCCCCTTCTTTCCCCTCTCGGAAATTGCCAATCTTGGCTCCCAGCTCCGCAGCCGCCGGCCGGCTCCGTTCCCGCCGGCGACCCTCTCTCTCGAGCTTCACCTCCGCTTGACGTAGGCCGTAGCACGCTGTTGGGCAACCCCCTTTCTCTCTCTCTGTTGCGGTCGGACGGGCGTGGCGGCAACTCGCTCTTGGTCATGACGCGCGCCTCTAGGAGCGGGGAGGGGTGTGCACGAGGACGAGCATCGCATATTCGCGTCGCCTCTGCTTTGCTTTGCGTCTCCTGCGGATCTCGTGGTTGCCTCTCAAGCTTTGATCATTTGTATTTTAGAAAGCAGAAGGATCTTGGCAACTTTGGTTTGTGTTTCCCACAAGAAGAACGGCTGTTTATTCGTCTTTCTCATTCTCTTATGCGCTGCAGTGTGCGTACAGAATTACCTGCTTCTGAATGTTCTGCTAGTGCTAGTGCTTGTTGTGATTTTGGTAGTGTAGGGTGCAAGAATCATACGTTAGCTGAAAGTGTCTATCTTGAGATTCATGGTTGATGCTTGTAAGAAGAACAGTCCATGCTTTTTGTATGTGATGTGAGTGGGGGATTTACATTTGAATTTTCCACCTTATAAATTGCACGTTTTGCCTGTACTTCAAACCTGGACCCTCAGAACAAAGGGAAGCTGGGAGTGTGAGACTTACGGCATTTTGAATTGTCTAGTTCTCTAACTGACATGTGATTGTACACTGTGCGTGCAGACAATGCTGGACAATTAAGGAGTGCGCTGACATGTGGCCTAGGCCCTATGTTCGCCAGCAACGCCAATGCCATCGTCTGAGAGCTTTGTTGGAAGTTGTTAAGACTGCTATAAGATGTCAGTGTGTGTTGCCATTCGAAATTGTGGAGCTTTGTGTTGGTTCCATTCTGTTTTGGCATTTCAGTTATCTAGTATTGAACAGAAGTTGATTTGCATCTTTTGGCTTGGCAGATATATAGTGAACAAAAGCTTTTCTATAAACAACAATGTTTGTCTTATTTCAAGTCACATGATTATAGACCTTGTTACCATCAATTTGAATATGTTCGTTCTTGTCCGGCTTATATGTGAGAAACTTTATAGTTTCGTATGTGAAATTAATTGGCAGTACAATGCTGAGGTCTGAATGTATGATTGTACAATGCTGAGTTCAAATTTGGGAGCGCTGGTTTTGTTCGGTTTGAAATTCAAATTTTTATTTTGTTCAATCTGGTTCTCGTTATATGATTGTACAGTTCTGAATGTATGAATCCCTGTGTGTATGAAACCATGTGTACCAAACAATCGGAATGATGCTCAGGGTTGTAGGGGATTGTCTGGAAAGAGGTTTTGAGCAGTTTGGAGGGGTTTGGGTGAGTGGAGAGGTTTCACCCAAACCCTGTGGGGATAATCCCCACTAATCCCGTCAAAACCCCTTGCACCAAACGAGGCCTCAGGGATAGTGTGTCTGATCGAACTGAGCAGAGCTCAGCGGCTGACCTGGAACTGTCATCCAGTTAATCGAACAACATTTGGTCATCGAGTTGTGTATTTGACAATCTGTCTGCCTAATATTCTAAAAGAAACTAGCTTTTTCCATACGGTTGAAGAAACTAGCTGAAAGTCGAAAGATTGTTACTAAAATACGTGGTCCCAGATTTTCGAATGGATGTTCATATTTCCATGGGATTAACGCAAAGGAATCCAGTCCATACGAATTTGGGTAGTACCAATCATTTGATCCCGATACAATACATAGAAAAATATTTTAAGGATTAGAACCATACAAAATTCGGATGAAATATTTACAATCCAAAGAGGTCCTTAGTAATTTACTCCATCTACAAATCAAAACTCGATTCACGAATGAATAAACAAAATAAACACTATTTGGATATGAATAGTATCAAATTTGAATTCGTTTCCTTATTATTATCAAAATTATTTTTTGTATCTCAGGGTTGTCCAATTCGTTTCATGGCCATTAAGAAGCAGGGCCACACATGATGCGCAAAGTGTTTGGGCCCGTTTGTCACCAGTGGCCTGGTGGGCCGGTCGGAACGAGAGCAGCAACCGCCACCACTCTGCCACGCCACCCCGCTCCTCTCCGGCGAAATTCCCATGGCAGCGCCGCCCTCCTCCGCCGCGGCCTGCTCCGGCGAGCGGTGGCTGCCGCTGGAGTCCAGTCCCGACGTATTCAACCAGGTTCGCCGCCTCCGCTGTCTGCTGCTCCAATCATCGATACCATGACCGTCAATCTGACCGTATTACTCGCCGCGGCGGTGCCGCCACGCTCGCAGTTCATGTGGTCGCTGGGTGTCCCGCAGGGGAGGCGGAGTTCCACGACGTGTACGGGCTAGAAGCCGACGCGCTGGTGATGGTGCTCCAGCCTGTGCTCGCTGTCATATTCTGCTTCCCCGATCCGCCCGAGGTACATGACAGTATGGCATTCTCCAAAAAATTATCATTCCCTCCGAGATTGGAGATTTCGCGTCCAATCAATCTGTTCAACCCCTAGGAATGCTTAGCGGTGGCTGACACTCAGTCGATGTCGCCAATTTGCTCCGGTGATCATCTCGAGATTGGCACAATTTGAACTATCTGCACTCCTGAGTCTTTAAGCGTGTGAGTTGGAGCTTTAGATCTTTTCAAGGTGCATAGTAAGCTAGATACATATTAGAGTTTTGACTTGGTCGCTGCATACATGACTAACTTCAACGCTAGTACTATATCTAGTTGGAGTCATACATTATTGGCAATCATTCCTATGCAAATGCTGATTATTTATGTGGATGTGTGTAAACAGTTATATTTTATTTTGATATTTCGTAGCTTAGTACTGTTAAATAATTCAGTATTTTCTTGAGTAAAACGCTCATTCCTTTACTCCGACGCAGAATCCAAGTAACACTCCAGAACAACTCATAGCGGAAGAGAAGGTGAGTAAGTTTGTTTCTTGTTGATACATGACTATCCTTTTCCTTATGCTGCATGAGTTGCAGTTGATCTGTCCATTATGACAGGTGCCATAAAGCAGCACATTTGTCCCTACCTATATATGTTCTTGTTTCATGCATTTTTCTGCAGGAAAAAACGGATGAGGTGTATTTCATGAAGCAGATTGAATCGTTAGGAAATGCTTGTGGAACTATCGCTTTACTTCATGCTGTTGGAAATGCATGTTCAGAGATCAGTTTATGTAAGCTTACTATGTACTTTTGGACTTCTGTCCTTTTGTGATGCATTCTTTTTTTTTTTTTGCTCAAGTGACTAGGAGGTATTGGTTCCATGTAGATTAATATCATCTTGCATTGAAGAGCATATGCATAGTGTGAATTCATGTACAATGATTCCATTATGTACTGTCCCCCTGTGTTTTTATTAACTGGACTTATCTTGTCTTTGTAGTGGAGAATTCAGGCTTGGACCTGTTTTTTAAATCAACAAACAGCATGGACCCATACGAGGTTCTTATATCTGGATTAAAATTTGTCCTTGTTACTGTGATCATTATCGCAGTTACTTTTTATTGGTTATCTACTTATCTTGATTTTATGCATAGCGTGCCAGAGTTTTTGAGAAGGACGATGAAATGGCAAGAGCTCACTCATTGGCTTCCAGTGCTGGTGACACAGAGGTACTGAATTATTTTTAGTTTTTGTGAACTGGGATTATCTTTGAGTATGATTTATCCATCTCTTACAGTTCTCTATGGTGAAGTCAAAATACAGAAAAATAAATATTCAAACTGTCAATTCCTGTTTGCACTGAAATGGTTTAACTTCTACACTTGGGCCTCGTTTGCCAGCTAAGTGACGTTGTGGAAGAGCACTATGTTTGTTTTATGGCTCTCGATGGTAAATACGTGTAGCACTCCACTACTCTCAATCTCGGATTTATCCAGTACAGATAAGGATCTCAGCGTCGCGCCGAGTAAGAATCGCCGCAGCGAGAGGGAGAGAGAGATGAACTCGCCCAGTCGGGACTTTTAGTCAATACATTCCAGAATCCTCTGCCGGACATGCCCGGCCTTACATGTAGGAGTGGACGTCCAGTTGGTGCCGTCCGATGCTGATCACGGATGAGCTGGCGTGCCTGGGACCGTCGATGAGTCTTGATCGCCTGGGGTAGATGTAGGAGCGTGACAATACCCCCCCCTGAAGACTCGGCTTGACCCCAAGCCGGTGCTGCTGGGTACTGGTTCACCAAGCCGTACAGGTCTTCCCAGGTTGCGCAGTCGTCAGGCAAGCCCGTCCACTGGACCTTGATTTGTGGCACTTGCTTGTTTCCCCGCCTGATGCACCTTTCCTGCATGATTTTTGCTGGCTGGACCAATATTGCATTAGATACAGATATGGGCAGGTCCTTACTCACCAATTCTCCAGCCCCCAAGGCTTTCTTCAGTTGTGACACATGCACAACAGGATGAATTTTGGACGATTGAGGCAGTTTTAACTTGTAGGCCACCTTGCCAATGCGCTGCAGCACTTCATAGGGACCAAAGTACTTAAACCCCAGTTTGTGTGATGGTCTTCTCGCCACAGATGTTTGCACATATGGTTGTAATTTCAGATACACCATGTCGCCCACTGCAAATTCTCTTTCCAAGCGGTTTTTGTTTGCTTGAGCTTCCATTCGTTTCTGTGCTCTCTCCAAGTGTTGCTTGATAATTGGCATCATCGTTGCCCTCTCTTGTAGCCATTGATCAACATCAGCATTACCAGAGTCTCGAGAGTTCAGAATTCCCAGTTGTCGTGGATTCCTGCCATATAGTAATGGAACGGAGACTTCTTCAGGGATGAATGATAGGCAGTGTTATACCAGTGCTCAGCCTGCGCGAGCCATTTGGACCACTGTTGAGGTTGCGCATTCACCATACAGCGAAGGTATGTCTCCAGGCATTGATTCAACCGTTCGGTCTGCCCATCCGTTTGTGGATGGTATGATGAGCTCAGATTCAGAGTGGTGTCAGCAAGTCTGAATAATTTCTGCCAAAACGAACTTGTGAATACCTTGTCCCTGTCTGATATGATCACTTGTGGCATGCCATGATATCGATATACGTTGTCAATGAATAGCTGGGCTACTGTTTTGGCAGTGAACGGATGCTTGAGCGGTATGAAGTGTGCAAATTTGGTGAGCTTGTCAACAATTACAAGAATGGTATCAAACCTGCCAGAAGTCGGAAGACCCTCGATGAAATCCATACCGACGGTGTGCCATGCTTCGCCAGGTATGGTGTGTGGGTGTAGTCTGCCAGGCAGTTTGGTGTGTTCACCTTTTGCTCTCTGACAAACTGAGCATGACTGCACAAAGGTCTTGACATCAGCCTTTAATCCTGGCCATGCGAACAGCTGCTTCACACGTGTATATGTGGCCAACACGCCAGAGTGACCTCCCACAGCACTACTGTGCATAGCTAATAGGATAGCCTTATGTGCCTCCTTGTTATTGCCAAGCCAGACTCGGCCCTTGTATCTAATGACACCATCTTGTAGAGTATATCCATTTCCATTGGCTCCTTGCATAACCAACTCCGTCAGCAATTGTTTTGCTTTGTCATCCTTCTGATAACCTTCCACCACTGTTTCTAGCCATTTAGGCTGCACTGCTGACACTGCATAAGCATTGAACGTTGGTGGTCTGCGAGATAACGCATCCGCAGCTTTGTTTGTGATGCCCTTCTTATACACTATTTTATATTGGAGCCCCATCAATTTGAAGAAGGCCTTGTGTTGAATTGGAGTTGTAACCTTATTCTCACTGAGGTGAACCAAGCTGCGCTGGTCTGTGTATATGGTGAACTGCCTGTGCTGGAGGTATGCCTTCCATTTCTCAATTGCCATAAGGATAGCGAGACATTCTTTGTCATAGATTGACAAGGTTTGATTTTTTGTGCCAAACGCCCTGCTCAGATATGCTAAGGGATGTCCTTGTTGCATCAACACCGCTCCGATGCCATACTGACAAGCATCAGTTTCTACCACAAAGTCCTTAGTGAAATCTGGTAATGCAAGAACAGGAGCTTGCACTAGAGCCTTCTTGATCGATAGGAAAGCTTGCTGACATTCAGGTGTCCAAACAAAGTGAACGCCCTTCCTGAGTAAGTCAGTCAGCGGTTTGCACAGAATGCCAAAGTACTCTATGAACTTCCTATAATAGCCTGCCAGCCCCAAGAAGCCCCTCAACTGTTGCAATGTTAATGGTGGCGGCCAATTCTTCACTGCATCGATTTTCTCTGGGTCGGTTGACACCCCTTTGTCACTGATGATGTGTCCCAAATAGCCAATGGCTTGCTGAGCAAAAGAGCACTTACTTCTTTTGACAAACAATTTGTTGTCTGTTAAGAGTTGAAATACTCCCCGCAAATGCTTTTTGTGGTCTTCAATGGATGAGCTATATACCAGAATATCGTCAACAAACACCAGCACACACTTCCGTATCAAATGAGCAAAAATGGTATTCATTGCTGACTGGAATGTTGCAGGTGCACAGGATAACCCAAAAGGCATGACTCTGAATTCATAGTGCCCTCCGTGAGTTTTGAATGCAGTTTTCTGCTCATCCTCCTCCTTCATTCGGATTTGATGGTACCCCGATCTCAAATCTAGCTTTGTGAAGTACTTAGCCCCAGAGAGTTCATCTAGTAGTTCCTCAATGACAGGCATAGGATATCTGTCCTTCACTGTGACTGCATTCAAATGGCGATAGTCGACACAGAATCTCCAGGTGCCATCTTTCTTTTTCACCAGAAGCACTGGAGATGCAAAGGGACTGTGGCTAGTGCGAATGATTCCCTGTTGCAGCATTTCTTTGATCTGTTTCTCTATTTCATCTTTCTGTTGGGGCGAATAGCGATAAGGTTTTACATTGACAGGCTGAACTCCTGGCATCAATGTAATTTTGTGGTCGTATGCTCGGTGAGGAGGCAACCCTTTTGGTGCTGCAAAACAGTCCTGATATTCTTGTAATACTTGCTGAATTTCAGGTGGCAGTGTTGATTCTTCTTCATCTTGTTGCACTGGGCACAAATGCACGATTTGCGCCACTGCATTCTCATGCACCAACTGCTTCATCTCTTCAGCATTAATTATGTGACATGCTGACACATTGTTTTTAATTCCCCTGAGAGTGATTCTCTTGTCCTTCTGCTTAATTCGGAAAGTTCTCTTCGCCCAGTCCACCCACATGGGTCCTAAGGTATCGAGCCATTCCATGCCCAAAATTATGTCATAATGAGGTAAATCAAACACTCTGAAGGATGTTTGAAATTTTGCTTCCTGACAGGTCCAGTCCAAATGCTGCACTGCCTTGTCCACCTTTGTTTTCGTTCCATTTGCTACCACCACTGAGACAGGAGGTACTGACACCGGATTTAGGCCCAATAGTTGCACTGCTGCCGAGCAGATGAAATTTCCCGTGCTGCCAGAGTCGACCAACAACAACATTTGCTTCCCATTGACAGTGCCTTGGAGTCTCATACTCTTCTTCTCCGTGATACCTGCCATTGCATAACCTGAAATGTAGCATAGTGATTCATTACTGCTGCTAGACCCTTCTTTTTCCTTGTCACTGCAAGATGATTCCAACTGTATGATTTCCATCAATTCTTCTACCAAATTCAATGGAACATTTGGATTGCATTTATGGCCAGGGAAAAATTTGTCGCCACAGGTGAAGCATTCGCCACGAGCTTTCCTCTGTGCCTTGAGTAACCGAAATTTTTCAGACAAATTTGGTCTTGCAGCATTCTTATCATCTGGTGGTTTCTTGTCATCATGAACAGGGAGAATACCCTTGCCAGAAAAACCACTTCGAGAATACCGATGCTTGTACTCTTGATGATAACGAGAAGGAGTATAATGCTTCTGATCTTCCATCATCTCTTCCTGGGTTTCAGCAAGAGAAAACGCAGCATCAACCGTTCTAGGTTTATGTAACTTTATAGCACGTTGAATTTCTTTCTTCAAGCCACTAATAAATTTAGTTACAAAGAAGGCTTCATCATAATGTTTGTTATGCACTAACACCTTATGTCTAAGATTTTCAAATTTGTGGTAGTAAGACTCAACAGTGCTAGTTTGCCTACACCTCTCTAAAGCTTCTAAGGATCTATGGTGTTTATCCTTCCCAAATTTGGTGTAAACAGCAACACATAACTCCTCCCAACCATCCACATCATGCTCTGCTTCATAGGTTTGCAGCCACAATGCTGCATTTCCAATAAAGTGCATGGTGGCAAAGTTTGCCCAAGTGTCGTGCTCTACATGATACATATCAAAATACTTCTCACACACTTTCTTCCACCATTTAGGATTTTCCCCATCAAATTTAGGAAAATCAGATTTAGGAGGTCTACTGTTACGGTGCGAGTAGCGTGATTCAGTACACACACTCTCATCCTCATCATGGAAAGCACTCCTACTACTTAAATCAAATGTGACAGGTGAATTGCGGAAATGGCGCATACCCTTTGCCAGGGCAGGTGCCATGCCTTTGCTGGCACCGGTCACATTGCCCTGTGTTTCGTTTGGAGCGCCGTGGCCACTGGCCCGAGGTGTACCATCATCAGCTGGTGTGCGTTCAGCCTCCAGCACCGCCACACAAGCTCCTACTTCCTCCACCGATTTCGACAGCGCCAACATGGACGCATCGAGTGCAGGCACCCACTTGTTGAGGCCTTGTAGGTTGTCGGTGAGCTTGGCGTTGGCATTCGCAAAAGCCTTCAACGATTCGTTGATGGCCAGCAGAGCACCATTCGATTCATCACTCTGCTTCTTCAGGCTCGACGCAAGCGCCTGCAGCTCCTGCTGCATCTTCTCCATAATCACCTCGTCGCACTCCGACCACACCGCCGCCGCTGGAACCAAGGTTTGCCTCCTACGCCAAGCCGCCTCCCTGGTACACGAATCCAGCCGAGGTCTCGGAATTTTACCTGCCGCAGACGATCTGCAGCCAACCGAATCTCGCCGCTCGATTTGTACCCGATCCGTCTACCGCCGCCAGCGCTTCCCAGATGCAGTACCTGCACCCTCCGCCGCCGCGAGCTCACGCCGTGGGGTGGGATTTTACCGGATCCGAACCACCTCAAAGCACTCACTCGGTTCGCCTCCGATTGAGCACCTCCCTCTCTCCTTTTTGATGATTTTTCTCTCGAATTGTGGCAGCGCGTTCGTGAATCGAACGGCTCTGATACCAGATGTAGCACTCCACTACTCTCAATCTCGGATTTATCCAGTACAGATAAGGATCTCAGCGTCGCGCCGAGTAAGAATCGCCGCAGCGAGAGGGAGAGAGAGATGAACTCGCCCAGTCGGGACTTTTAGTCAATACATTCCAGAATCCTCTGCCGGACATGCCCGGCCTTACATGTAGGAGTGGACGTCCAGTTGGTGCCGTCCGATGCTGATCACGGATGAGCTGGCGTGCCTGGGACCGTCGATGAGTCTTGATCGCCTGGGGTAGATGTAGGAGCGTGACAATACGTTTTCGTTGTCTTAATGTATTAGTCAGTTTCGATTATTTTTATAGGATATTAACTAGTTACATTTGTCTCTAGGGACACTTTATGAGCTTGATGGAATGAAGGATGGACCAATAAAGCACGGTTCCACATCTCCTGAAAGTTTGCTGCAGGTATTGCAAAAACATGTGAAGTAGGGGCATTTCACGTCTCATTGCTTAAACTAATGGTATTGCAAGGCAAAATTTATCTTCCTCGTCACGTCTGACAGCTTCTCAATTACTTCCTAATCCCCTCTCGGGGACATAAACAGACCCTTCTCTTAGTCTATTCTTCCACGCTGGAGCATATGAGAAAGTGGATTCAGTGACGAGTGGTTATCTTACTGTTAATTTGCATTTGTAATTATATCTCTCCTGCTTGCACTGATCGTTTTACTTTGTACTGAATCAGGACGCTGTGCATATCATTAAGTCCATAATGCACAAGATTCCTGATTCGATGAACTTCAACGTAATGGTGCTATCAAGAAAACCGAAGTAAAGCGATGCCAGTTTTGAAGTTGATAACTGACAGAATGTCGGAAAAGGGGCGAAGATCATCTGTTTCAGCAAACAACACCAGCTTGTCAGTTGTCACTTGTCTGCGAGAGCTTCTTCCTGGTGTTACTATGCTATTTTTACTCTTTGAAGGGTGTTCACACTATTCTGTTCATCTACTTATTCTGCACGGGTCCACTTGATTACAATTATGATATACCGTTGTGTCATTTTTTTGAAATACTTCCTAGCTGTAACATTTGATCTAACTTTCAGTTCTCAATGAATGGAAATGGTTCTCGTTATCATCCTTTTAAGCTAATTTTTTTTTCACTTTTCAGTTGTCTTGGCTGAAATCAGATCATGGTCGACCAACCTACAAAAATAGTAGCTTCTGTTGGATCAAATTGTACCTATGCCAGGTACCTAATTGCCTATTGTGCCATTGCCCGTGGATAAAACTAAAATTGTTACATTGTCATGGAAAATAAAATGTGTTGATTTACCATTGAGCTCGTATGAGGTAAGTCTATAGGAACAGTTGCCAAGTCTTTAAGAGCGATCTTTCAGCGAAAGCTGCCGGAGCTTGTCCTGAATTTTCAGCTAGTATACCCATATCATGCATGACTAATGGGTCTTTTGGCAACAAACTGACAAGCAGGCCCACGCTGATCTCGACCAGTGATATCCACTCCACTGAAACAAGTTGCAGAACGTGTGTAAAACAGTCCAACTTCCTACTGTTTGATAATGCTATTTTGTGTCCCGCTTCCGCATGGGGTTAATCCATTATATAAGAGGAATGATTCTCATATCGACAATGTAGAGCTAATAATGCTGCCAGTGGCAGCTTAGGAGATTAAACTTATGGGGCCATTTGGCACCGTTTCTGGCCACTTGAACGCTAGCATACACGCACAGTGTTCTTCTAGTAGCATCCACGGCACGGGACCGTGTGGTCGAGCTTGACAAACGCATAAGAAGATAAGCAATTGGCTCGGAAACAAGCACACCTACATGCCGACGCCGGCGGGAGGCAGTCGTTGTCTCTCTCACCTCACGGATGGCCCGAAAAGAGGAAATTTGGATCGTTTCGGCAGCGCGGGGAGCCCCTCCTGCCCAGCTTGGCGGGCGGCGGATTCATCCAACCCAACCGGGGGCGTGTCCCAAAACCCTGGGGCTATGTTTGTTTCTAGAGTTTTTTTAGGGATTGGTGGGGATAATCCTCTAGTGTATTGGGTGAAACCCCAAACTTCACCCAATCCGCTAGGGGATTGGTGGGGATAATCCACTAGGTAGGGGTAGTATATTGAACCCCCTAGGGGATTGAGAAAAATGAACTAGAGTTTAGAGATTTGTGGGAAAAGGTGGGGATAAAACATGTCCAATACTCTAAAAACAAACGATGTTTTGGTATATGTGGGGATTTGGGGGTTTGACCAAGATAATCCCCACCAATCCCTAAAAAAATCTAGAAACAAACATAGCCTGGGAGGGAACATGGGTGTACTGGGGACGGGGGTTGGGGGTGACTCCGACCCAGGAAGGAGAAGGACATCCGGGTCCAGGGTAACCCATTTCACCTGATGGGCTGGCTGACCCTGTTGATTTTCCCAGGCAGCGAGTCCGTGCACGCAGTTGTCCTACCCGTCGCATGCTCCGAAGTACTACCATGAAAAAAAAATGCGCTATTTCAACACTAAGGGCCACGTCCGGATAGTTCACGCAAAATTTTACTATTTTTTGCTCGCTATGGTTATATTTGGGAAATAGCACGATATATCGCGCTAAACGTCGTAGCGTTATAGCACCATATTTTTTTCAGCCTATCAGCCCAACAGACACAATTTTTTACCTTAGAGAGACGAAGAAGTTGCTATCTCTTAGTGGTGATGAAATACAATCTGTCAGTTCATCTTCTGAATCGGAAATTGGCATCGCTAATGTTGAGATTCTGGACAAATGATTTATACCATGTTGTTTGCTATGTGGGGTGTTGATATTAGGCTTCTATACAATTGGAGAACATTTTTTATATGTGGTTATGCATATTTTGTTCTGCCATTTTTGTACTATATCCTTTATTCTTGTTAAAATTATTTCCGGGCTATATTTTTTTTTTCAAAACGGTATATGAAATCTAGCATGTTATTATTAGCACGCTATAGCGCGTCTTCAGCTATTTCTTTTAGCACACCATTTTTTACCTTGAGTACTACTGCTCACTCTCGAACCGGGCTTTTGTTACATGTTATAAAGAAAGCACAAACGAAACGATAATCCGATAGAAGTTGACAGGAAAATTCTTTTACAAAGAAGTCAAAAAACCGACATTCCATAGGGAAGCAAGAACGTCACCAAGTCAAGGGCGAGAAAAGAAAGGCGGAATAGCCACACCTAACACTAGCTAACCGAGACTGCCGACAAGCAACGAAATAGTGCCTCCCGAGAAAACATTTGGCACCGTTGCATTGAACACACCAAGCTATCGCTGGCACGCCCTGTCGCACCGTGAGCGAAGTGCCGAATATGCCATCGGAGGAGCGAGTGGTGACAGCAAGGTCATGTGCAAGAGATAGGAGACCAACGAAGCCATCCCATGCCATAGCCCAAGAAGCTATATATTAGGGACAAAACATGCCCGAAGACGCCAAACATGTTGCAACCAACCAGAGTAGGTACCTAAGCACTACGACGACGAACTAAAGAGGGTGACGAGACGACATGACGCGTCGGCTCCCCCGAGCCCGAACAAACGGATCTAGGTTTTCACCGGGAGCATGACCACATGGAGGGAACTACAAGGATGGACCCAAGAGGGATATCACACCCACATGCAACTCCATTCTGGTGCCATAGTGTAGAGGTTTCACTGGGAGCCACACCGTGCCAATAGAGGTACCAAGGTCGCCAACCCAACCACATCGGAGGGCAGCCTCCAAATCAAGACCATAGAGCCGCCACTGCTGACGTTACGATAGCAGTGGGACCAGCTATTTATCTACTTATTATGCATGCACCCACTTAATCTGATAAACATTTTTCCATTTTTTGATACTTCCTAACTGTTACATTTGATCTAACTTTACGTTCTCAATGAATGCAAATGGTTCCTATTATCTTCCTTTTAAGCTATTGTTCTTGGTTGTCTTGGCCGATATCACATCATGGCCGGCCGACCATGATATACTTACCAAATTAGCTGACATCCACTTTGGTGCATAGCTATAGATACACCCACTACCCAAAATCACAGTTTAAAATGTCAAAAAAAAAAAGCTTTTTATGTGCATCCAGACGTTCTATGTTCGCCCATGAAGTTTCATAATTTAAAGATATTTTTGTAGCCTGTATAAAAAAGACAATTTTTGTGGCATATAAATTTGTGCTGCCTGTTGCACTATTGTGCATGGATAAAACTGAAATCGTTACATTACCGTATTACGGGGGAAAAAAAAGTTTGTTGATTTACGTTTGAACTCGTCGAAGATATATCTGTGTGGGAATGATTTTCAAGTCTTTAGAGAGATCTCTTATCGAAAACTACCGGATCTTCTGCTGAGTTTTTAGCTAGTAGTTCCCTAAACTAGTAATCTTTTGGCATCTAAGTAACAAAGCCCACACTGACATCTCGCAATACTCGCTTCACTGCATGCCGAAAACCAAGTTGCACCTCGAGGTTCAGAACAACTTCCTATGATAATGCTATTCTGCTTCCCGTGTGGGCAGATCAATCATAAGAGGAAGGAATTATTATCATCATGATCTTGATTCTTGCGGAGCTAAATAATACCGCCAGTGGCAGCTCAAGTGATTAAACTTAAGGCCACATGACACCGTTTCTCGCCACTTGAACGCTAGCATGCACAGGCAGTGTTCTTCTAGCGCTATCCGCGGCACCAAACCGTGCGTCCGGATCAGAGGAGCACATCGGTCGAGCTTGACAAACGCAGAATTGAAAACATTGCCTAGTGGCTCACAATGAACGTGTCAGTGATATGGGCACCGCTGTGGCATGCAGACATGTTCGCGGACGGCCGGAAAAGGCGAATTTTGGCGCGTTTCGGTAGGGATCCAGGCTCAAGAGGGAGAGGCGAGGGGAGCCCCTCCTGCCCAGCAGCCTCGTCGTCTCCGCGGGCGGGCGGCAGATTCATCCAACCCCAAAATCCTGGAGGGAAGCAGATTAAGAGAGGGAACATGGGTGTGGGGTGACCCAGGACAGGAGGGATGCATCCGGGTCCGGGAGATAACACATTTCACCTGCTGGGCTGGATCATGGCGCTGCTGATCGACAGGCAAGGAATCATCAATCGCCCATGCTCGAACCAGTCGAAGCCGTATAGTATCCGTATAAAGGATCCTGACGTACCAGTCGCATGCTCCCGAGTACACTACTACACTGACTCCAGCTAGTACCATCATCCGGTCCTGAATCCGGTGGCGGGCACCAGGTCGGCTCGCAGCCGTGGCCTCTCCGGTAAGGAATCGGTGGCGATCTACCCCCAAAGTTGCATCCCCTCGCTGTAAAACAACGGGCTACATGTCAAAGCAGATGAGAAAACGCCCACGTCCCTTAGAAGTTGAAACTTCATTGCTCACCGCTATGCTAGGCTAGCCACAAGAATTATACTCCGTAGTCCGTACTACTACTCGTCAGCCTTTGCTCCTTAGATGCTCTCGTTCTTGGGATATTCCAGTACGGGAGAAGCTCGCATTTTCTCACACGGTACCGGTGCGCGGTTGCGGAGCTAAAAACAAATAGTATTTGGGTGGGCCAAGCTAAAGAAGACAAAAAAAAAATCAGTTTTGATCTAGTGTGTTGTCTTGCTGTAGGGTAATTCATAGCTACGAAGATTTTTTTTTTCAATTCATCAAACGGCTAACTAAGAATTTGGGAAAGAAATGAAGCTACATGCTCTAGTCTTGCTGCAATTTCAGGGAAATTGGAGACGAGGTGCTCGATTGCTTCGCCTGCTCACCATTGCGCTGCCGCTGACGCTGCAAGACCTTCCCGCACGGTTAACCCTTATATACGATAAGAGGCGCCGCCCACTGCCTGCTATTCAGATGCTGCTCGGCTTCTTTCCCTAAATCCATTTTCTTGTGGCCCTCGGTTTCTAAACCTCACAGCTTCATGGTTAGCGGAGAAGAACGAGCATAAGCAGCAAATAGTCGAATCCATGTTGGTATCCTATCATCACCAGTCCTAGTTGTGGTGGATGCGATACTAACTAGCTAATTGGGCTACGGAAGCATCGATATTGACCTTTTTTCTAACCAGAATCTTGGGCGGTGGAAATCGAGGCCATCATCATTGTCATCACGCTGTGCATATCAAAATCATCATCTTCATCAACACCACCATCTTCACTAATGTTTTCACTCCGGTCACACGTTCAATCTACGAACTATAAATCGTATCTCACGTTGAGAGTTTTTTTCAGTGTTCATCACCTCTTGTAGTTGATGCTTAGAACTTTTATTGGTGAAAGATTGTTATGTGTTTAAATTGCTAATCATATATTCATCTACAATGATTATGATCCATATGATGTATTGTGAGTAGTTCATTTAATTCTTCAGAGTAATGCTATGGTTTGATTATATTAAATACCACTCTTGTATTTGCGGATGGTTACATGGAGGGTTAATCATAAGTACGTTTTTTTGTCCAAGTAAGAACAGTATATTATCATAGGTCTACCCACACAACACGTATCAAAATAAATTAATGAAATTTAATCAATGAAACTTGATGCAAGTAAACAATATTTTTTTCATGTGTATCAAAATCCGGGGTTTTCGAAATGACTTTGTACGTGATTCTTTTTAGTCTTTTTTTGCACAAATTACAAAAAATGTCTTTTCTCCGCGGAATGTTTTGTGCTAACATAAAATATCATGATCTATATCCGAAAATTTTATTTGGATTTTTATGACATTTTGAAAAGCTTTTAAAATGTTTAAAATAACGGGTGCATCCGCACCCGTGACCCGAAACGTCGTGTCCATAATGTTTTGATATTTATGTTGTGATGTTATTTTTCTAGTGGTGTCACTGTCATGTGAACATCTACTACATGACTCTTAATTTTTATGGGTCTAGAGAAATACATTGTGTATTTCGTTTGTTTATGATGGGTTTCACGACTAATAGAATATCTAACCAAGTTTACAAATTATTGCATGAGAAACTGTTTGAACTTCAGAGTTTAATGCTATGGTTTGATTTTATATTAAATACCACTCTTGGATTTGCGGATGCTTACATGGAGAGTTTAATCATAAGTATGTTTTTTGTCCAAGTAAGAACATTACATTATCATAGGTCTACCACACACAACACGTATCAAAATAAAATAATGAAAATTAATCAATAAAACTTGATGCAAGTAAACAATTTTTTCAAGTGTATTTAGGAGTTTTCTTTTGCGAGAAACTTCTAATCTATTCATCAACTGTCAAGGCGGTATAAAGAACACAAGAAGCAACAAAAATTAAATCAAGGAACGTAGACCACCTAGCGACGATTACAAGCACTAGAGCGAGCTGAAGGCACGCCACTGTCATCCCCCTCCATCACTAGAGCCGGGCAAAACTTGTTGTACGAGCGTTTTAATCCCTATAAGAAACACAACCGACTTGTTGTTTGTTTAAATAAGGACGGTGTCACTTGCTGCACTTTATTCTTTAGATTATGCACATAACTTTGGGTCAAAATTTGAGGTGGACTAATAAACTCAAACGGAGGGAGTGGCAATGATGGCTATGAGTTATGTGTTTACAATGGTTGATAAGACAATCTTATTTTAATTCCAGCACGTAATCAAGGTATAATAATGAAACATGATATATAATGGGTCATTTCTTAGTCTTATCACTAGCAACCAGATATCTCGTTAGAGATATTATTGCTAATAGATGATGCTAAAGTAAAACAAAACAATTTGTTTTTCTCTCCCATCCAACTCAGCAATCATTTTACGTGACCATTGTACGCATCCTATTAACTGAAGTACACCCTCTGTTATAAATTAGATGATTTCCATTTGTATAAATGTGGATGTATCAATACTTATAACATGTCTAAATAATAAATCCACATGTGAGCAAATCGAAGTCATCTATTTTGTCGGAGGGAGTAAGAAAGTAGCCGATGTACATTCCAAAAAGATGTGCCTCGTCACTTTGTCAGCTTGCCGCTATGCCAAAACCGGAAACCCATCGGCAGTGCAGTGCAGTGCGCACTGATCTTTCCCCTCTTGCAGCGGGTTCAGTTTTCCCCACGAGAAAACAAAGCATTATCCAGGCGTAAACATCCATGCACCCATGCGTAAAACAAACCCAGCGCCAAAGAGGGACGCACCCGGCGCAACTTGGGCGAGAAAAGGAATCACACCACAGCTGGTGACCATCTCATCTGGACGTGCGTACGCACGTACATACGCAATTGGGGTCCGACGGTGGCATGCTCCTGGACCGGAACCAAGCGAGCGGTCTTGGGCTGTCAAAAAAGGGAAAATCTGAATTTGATTTTGCCCAGTGGACAGTAGCAGCAGAATCGCGTTTGCATCGCAGTGCGCACGGTTATCTCCCCATTACTCTGCTTCTGCTACTTCTCCGACCTTCATTACCGGTTGCTTTCTCCTTCCTCTGCTTCTCATCGAGATTCAGCCTATAAAATCACCATCTTGGAATCCATATGGAACGCATCGGAAGCATCTCGGAACAGGCATCAGTGTCTGCAGCGAGCAGTCGGTCAACCAGCACTGTCCTGTTTGCTGTCGGGAGCTTGACGAAGAAGACAGGGGCATGCCTGCTGCCGTCTCGGGGCGCCTCTTGCCGAGGAGCATCAGCATGGCCAGCGCCAGCCACCAGCACCAACAGCACCAGCCGCAGCGAACAGCGTCATTGCCGGTCATCAACATTGCCCGGCTCGGCGACAAGGACCCCGCCGCGCGGGCGCTCGTCGTCAGTGACATTGCGCGGGCGTGCCGTGATCGCGGCTGCTTCCAGGTTCGTGAGTTCGCGTAATGTACTCCTTGTTACTCTGCATCCTTTGGTCCTTCACATACAACACTGTCGCTTCACACTGAACTGAACGACACCTCTGCACGATCAGTCAAACAGAAAAGGTAGAGTTATGCTATCTTGCACGTGCATGCCTAACCTGATACTGACCTAGCATCGAGTTGATTTTTTAGAAACTTTTCTTGCAACATTTCTATGTAATGTTGATATCATTTTGGTGCACTAATCCCTGCAGGTGCTAAACCACGGCGTCAGCAAGTCTGTCATGAACGGCGCCCTCGAAGCCGCCTCGGAGTTCTTCCACATGTCCGCCGAGCACAAGGAAATGTTCTCCTCCGACGACATCCGGAGCCCGATCCGGTACGACACGAGCGCCAAGGACGGGATCAGCAAGTCCAGGTCGTTCCTGAAGCACTATGCCAACCCCCTGGAAGACTGGGTCAACTTTTGGCCAACGAAACCTGCAACATACAGGTACTTACCCAAAAAAAAACTGCACATAAATACTCCAGATTTTATAACTAAATGAATCGTCCTAATTGTGAACAAATGAGAATTGATAGGAAGAAGATGGGGAAGTACGCAGTGGAAATACAGAGGTTATCGGTGCAACTCATGGGAGCCATTGTGCAAGGCCTGGGATTGGGGCCAATGTACCTACAGGACAAACTTATAGGAGGATTGGAGTTCATGGCTCTGAACAGCTACCCGCAGGGATCCTCTCTGGCAGGCGACACGGTCGGGCTAGCGCCTCACTCCGACTACGGCTTCATAACCATCCTGCTGCAGAGCTCCCCGGGGCTCGAGGTGATGCACCACCAAGACGATAAGTGGACGCCGGTCCCGGTCATCCCGGGTGCCCTCCATGTCCATCTCGGTGACCACCTGGAGGTGCTGAGCAATGGCCGGCTCCAGTCACTAGTGCACCGGGCCATACTCAATACCGATGAAGCAAGGATTTCAATCGCCAGCATCCATGGGGTGGAAATGGACGAGAAGGTCGACTGCGCTGAGGAGCTTGTCGACGAGCGCCACCCAAAGATGTACAGGGAGAGCAGCTTCCATGACTTCCTCGACTTCCTACCGACAAATGTCAAAACTTATAGGAGGTTCGTTGAGACCCTGAAAATCGAGAGAGCTTAACGGAAACAACACACATTTGTTCTGTTCCATTAAGACATACACAACTGAATGAGACACTTCAGATAAGTGTCCATTTAGATGTGGTACTGCAAGAGAACCAAACTATTTATTTATGCCTCAATTACCTAGTAGTGTGTATTATTATAAATAAGTGAGTATAAATGGTATCAGCAGAGCTGGATAGACGTGCGATTAGCAGGGTTCCCTTTTATTTCCCCTTTTCTTTCTTTGTGGAAATGCAGCATAGCTGCATGTCTCTTCCATCAAAAGGAGGCTCAAAGGAACCTTGCAAGGTTGTTCCGGTTGTTTGATCCCTACACCATGTTTTCATCAGTCCAGTCCACCTATGTATCAATTAATTCCTTTATTTTCTCAAATTTACTTCCACATCCAATGTATTGCACAGCACGGCATCGACTCAACACAAGTTAAGGAAAGCTATTTGCTCAGAATTTGTTTGTTCCATGAAAATAACTTGTGTCCCATAAAAATGGATAACTTGCACACGTCCAAGTTTATCATGTTAATCTCATAATCAAAGAGTTTTTACAGCGGTTATAGGACATCTGAAACTAGGTCTTTACACTTCCTATGTCATATTCGCAGGATTTCTAATACGCAAGAATATGAAACTTGTAGGATGAAGTCATGTGCTCTTGAATCCTATAAGATTGCAAAAGTACATGAATTGGCATCAAAGTTCGTTTGACACAACACAGAAAAACAAAGAAATTATACAGTAGGTATGAATGGATGGTAATTTTTCAATGAAACAGACTTCAAAGGATCCTTAGGAAAAAAAATTCGACGGATAACAAGACTGCTAACAAACGACCTCCACAAGGAAAAAAAACTTAATATTTGAATTTTAAATCAAAGAAGCCCTAACTAGTAACTGGTACATCATTTGATAACCTTAACAGGACATGACCAGCCCATCCTCAAACTTAAATGGATAACCACACTTATATAAAAAAAGCTGTAAATCACACTTAACTTCAATTGAAACAAAGAATTACAACACAAAAGAACAATTTTGGATCATATCATTTTACCTAATTGATGGTCATTGCATGCTCAATTTTCGAACACCACGACACAATAAACTTGGCTCAATCCATCATGTTTCGATAGAGCAGAACTCTAGAGAAATAACCCTAAACCCTTAATCCTATAGAAAATACATTATAATATATAATACATATCGTTTGATTTGACTGCGGTTAGCTTTTTTTTTACAGAAGTGTGTGTTTGTCATCGTCATCACAAAAACAAAGAAAAAAAGTTCTCTCTTTTTTGAGGTCCTGTAGAATAGTATGCAAAATAGATCGTAGAAAAATCTATGGTTTTAAATAACTACAAAATAAGCAAACTCTATAGTAAAAATTCCTAAGCAATGGAATCCCCAGATTCATATGAAATTCTACGGAAATAAAAAAGGTATGAACAGAATTCCATGGAACGTCGAATCCAAGGGAAATTAAAAATGCTGCGTCGTAGGAAAAGATACAAGAATATCATAGAAACAAAGAAAATCATGAGATTGGACCAAAGAAAAAAAAACCATGCAAACTAGACCATAGAAATATTCTTATGGTTTCAAATCCTACAAACCGATCAATTCCTAAGGGCACATTTGGTTCAAAAAAAATCAAAACATATAAATAAACTGTAGGAATCGAATATCATGACACGTTGAATCCTATGAAAATTGAAAAGGTTGCGTTGCAGGAAAGAATTATTTATGCGGTTGGAGCAAGGAAGAAAAAAAATCCTATGAAACTACATGCTAAACAGACCATAGGAATACTCTTATGGCTTGAACTCCTACAAAACCAAACAAGTTGTGTAGGAAAGAAAATCTCTAAATCGTTCGAAATTCTTTCGGACCAAACAGTCCCTGGGAAGTAGCTACCTAGCTAGACGTGTGCTCTTCTTTGATCTCGCTGACACTCACTGCCTACCTGTTATGCTAGGCAACAACGAGAATCAAAATCCAGAAACGAAAATCCACGGGTAACAGCTTGATCTGAAACGGGAGAAAAGAATGGCAGAGATCGAGGACACATGCACGGGGCTGACCTTAGTTTCCTGTGGTGCGGTGACCAGTCGAGCCGATCTGGGGTAAGCTCAGGCCTCAGGGTGCGACGCCTCTCAAAATAAGGCACTTGCATGTGTCCTCCCGCCGGCCGGGCCTCTCCGTAGGCACTTGCTTTTTTATGGGCAAATAGCTCAGGTGCGACGTTTCTGCACTCTATTCACTGGAGAACGACGTCGTTTGTTGTAATAGCTCTGATACGACATCTCTCTGAGCAAAAATAGCCCAGGCACAACAAGACCCTTAAGCGCAACCACCGTCAGGATTAGGGGTGGGACCCACGCAGATTAGTGGAGCCTGGTGGGGCCCACTTCAGCAGCGACGACGGTTAAACCGTTTTCCCTTTCGCGCGCATCCTCCCTCTTCTTCTCCAGCGACGAAGCACGCAACGCCGGCGAGCTCCGATTCAGACAATAACTCAAATTAAACCGAACCAATACACATTGAACCGAACTCTAATTAACAAACAGACAAGCAAACATAGTAGATAATTAAAGTACTATTACAAACAGAGTAGTTTTAACGGCGGCTCGTCGGAGCAAAAGCCGCACGGGCAAGCAAACATAGTAGTTCTTGGGTTAGTTCTTAGCTATGAGAACGGACATCAACCGCAGCTCCAACCCCCATCGATCCATCCAAAATTGGGCTCACCTGAGCCCTAGGGGTGCTGCGGCGACGAAGCGGCGGCGCCGCTCAGCCGGAGTCAGAGTCGGAGTCGGTTGCGCCCCATGGGATGTCTGCCTTGGACTCCTCGATGGCATGGCGGAACTGGTACTCGTAGAGCTTCTTCTTCATCTCCCGGTCGGCCTCGAGCTGCTTCTGCTCGTCCTTGGTGCTCTCGAGGAGCTCGGTGGTGACCCAGTCGAGGTCGACGTCATCGACGAAGTCCCCCGGCAGATACCCGCGCCAGGCGCGCGGTGCCGCGCCCTGCTGCTCCTCCTCCTCCCTCTTCGGCGGCGGCAGCGGTGCTCGTGCGATGGCGGAGGTCCCCGCGCTAGAGGAGCTCCCCGTGCCTCTCGCCGCCGCCGCCATCGCGCGGTCGTACTCCTCCACTTCGCGTCGGGCGTACGCAGGCGGCACCTCCCGCCCCAGATTCGTCCACGCGCGAGCGCCGCGCTTCCGACCGGCGTCGGAAGCAACCAGCTTAGCCCGTACGGGGTCAGCGGGCGCCGGCCGCTTCTGCCTTCTCCGCTCCTCGTCGGAGCCGTTTCCGCGGCCGGAATGGCCGCCGCGCGAGAAGGAATCTCCAGGCCTCATCCTCGTCGCACGTCGGGGCTTGATCTGTGGCGGAGGGGCTGGATTGCGTGGCCGGCGGCGAGAGTGGATCTGGATAATAGCTAGGGTACGACACAGTGGATATAGGGAGGGGAACGGGAGGCGATCGGCTGGGCCTGAGAAAGGGCTGGGCTGGGCCCAAAGTTGAACGGCGCACGGTGAATTTAATCAAGGAAAAAACATTAGCGGGCCAAATCCTGCTGCTGGGCCCAAATTTAGTTTTTTTTCTAGGAATGGCGCGGAACTGGGAGTGGCCAATCAGAGCGCAGAACTGGGAGTGGCGCGGATCGGGGTTTCCTTCTGATCCAACCGTTCACTAACCAGCGATCAACAGCTCTGAAGCAGGGGGGTTTCGGACGGGGTTTAGGATTTCAGTTAGCTAGGGTTGAGCATAAATAATTTAGAAAAAATCAAATAAATATGAAACTTTCGCTCACTGTTTACTTATGCAACTACGTTGCTAAAAAAAATTAAAACTTGTAATATCCACAGTTAAATGAAAAACATTCACACAATTCAAGCAATCGATGGAATGAGCTAGGGTTGAGCACAACTAATTCAACAAAAATCAAAACAACATAAAACCAGCGCACATGGTCTACTTATGCAACTAAGTTGCTATAAAAAATATAAAACTTGTTATATCCACATTTCAATTCCAACATTCACACGTTCACGATATCAATGGAATGAGCTAGGGTTGCGCATAAGTAATTCAAAAAAATCAAATAAATATAAAACCAGCGCACATGGTCTACTTACATGACATAGTTATCAAAAAAAATATAAACTTTGATTTTGAGTCGGTCAACGGTTTTGTGCAAAGTTTGACCAAACATTCAAATGAGCACAAATAATTCAAAAAAATAAAATAACATAAAACCAGCGCACATGGTCTACTTACATGACATAGTTATGAAAAAAAATATAAACTTGGTATATGAGTATTTTCATGAGAAATCATTCACACAAATGACTTACCACGAACGAATTGCAGGGAGTTCAAGGAAGTGAGAGAGGGTTTGATGTTTTGAAAATTTAAAAAAATTGAAAAAATCACCAAAGCTTCATTTTGGTGTGACTAAGAATGACCCAGGCTTAGTTTTTCATTTTGGTATTTAAAACTTGTTTAAATGTTGGTCAAACTTGGGTTTGACCGAATTTGAAATATTCATGAAATATTCAAAAAACCTCAAAAAAATGCAAATCCAGTGCACATGGTCTTATTTTGTCATGTACTAACATCTCCAACTGATAAACAAGGTCTAGACACATATTAAACAAGAAATGGTTCAATATGGTGTGAAATTACACATCTCAAACTATGAACTCTATAGTTTGAGTTGTGAGATTTCATACCATACTTAAGCATTTCTTGTTTAATATGTATGTAGACCTTGTTTATCAGTTGGAGCTGTTAGTACATGATAAACTAAGACCATGTGCACTGAATTTGCATTTTTTTTATGTTTTTTGAATAATTTTTGAATATTTCAAAAATTGGTCAACTAAAATCAAACCAACTTTTAAACAAGTTTTGAGTTAAAAATTGTTCTAGGACACTATATTAGTGCAATATATGTTAACTCTAGAGTTTGAGATCATTTGGAGAAGGTCGAAAAAATGACAGGATTAGAAATGGTGCTGTTTGGGCTACCTTTGGGGCTCATTTGTAGCTCATTTTGGAGAACCGATGTGAAAAATGACAGGATTAGAAATGGGGATGACCAAGTTAGATCAACCTACTACATAATAACATGTACATCAAAGTTGAATTCAAATATTCAAATTTGAATCAAAATATAAAAATATTCAAAAATTCAAAAGAATTTGTCCAAGTGCAATATTTTAATGGATGGGACAACTCACTATTATAGAAATTCTATAATAGTGAGATGCCCGACCCACAAAGCTACTGGACTAGGACATATAATGTGCAACACCTAAATTGCGAGCAAGGGGACTCGAACTTAGGTGGGCAAAGGGAGCATCAACCCTTTGCCACTAGGCTATGCCTCTGTTTGCGAAAAATCTACCACCATTTGGAGGTAATAGTTACAAATGTTTACATTTTGGTAACACTAGCAACACTAGCAACGCTAGCAATATTTAAATTTTGGTAAGTTAAATAAAAAATTAAACCATTTTGTCTACAGATGACATAAGCCTCTACCTAGTTGACAATGTTTCAACTCTTTCAACTCGTTTTTAATCCGACGGCGTGCGAATGCCACAATCGGCGTGCCCAGAGCGCGCTCACAAAGGTGTTCGACAGTGTGCATGCCACAATCTCACGGCGTGCGAATGCCACAAAGAACACTAAAACAAGGAAGACAATAATTTACATTTTGTTGACAAGGTTTCACCTACAAAAACTAGGTTTCACCTACCGGAACGTGCCACGGCACGTCCAGAGCACGTCCAGGGCACGTCCAAAGCACGCCTCCAAGGTGTTCGACGTACCTAACAAAATTCTACCGGAAATGGTTTCAGTCACCTAACAAAATTCACTACACAAGTTATCTACAGAATGCAGCAAGATCTTCCCTCCGCCATGGCTCTGCAGCACAATCTTCCCTCCGCCATGGCTCTGGAGCACAATCTTCTAGCTCGATTTCATCGCGCAGAGGATATCGGAGCAGAACAATCTATCCGCCGCCATCCCGGCAACTGGGCTGAAAGCCTCTAGGCTCAACGCGGCATCGAAGTCCACGCTCGGGGTTGAGCTTGCTGAACTGCTGCTCGATGAGCTCCCGCCCGAGCTGCTCTCGTCGCCCGCAGCACCGCCCGAGCTGCTCCTGTCGCCCGCAGCACCGCCCGAGCTGCTGTCGTCGAACGCAGCAATTTTGCGCATCAAGGCAAACCTCTGCCTCGTCATCGGCGGCGAATCACCGCCGAGCGGAAAACCCTTGGAGCTGTAGTAGCCGTGATGCTTCCACGCCTTCTTCAGTACCTGCTGGCCTGAAATCCGGTAGGGTCGCTTGCCGTCGAGATAGATGGAGCCCCTCGCCGCTGCACGAGACACAAATCGGGCCGCCGGTCGCCTCTGCGACCGTGTACCCGCACCACCCCATCCTCCATCCTCCCTCGCCGCTCCCTCGACGCACCACCCCAAGCCTTGCGTCGCCGCCAGCTTGCTCGACTCCGGGTGCCGCCGCTGGACTCGCGCGGCCGCTCTTCCCTCCGCCGCAGGACTCGCCGCCAGCTTGCTCGACTCCATTGCCGGTGCTCCAGTCGCCCGCCCCCTCGCCGCAGCTTTACTCGCCCGCTCCATTCCCGCAGCTCGAACCTCCTGCTTCTTTGCCACAGCTCGAGTCGCCCGCTCCATTGCCGCCGACTCGCCGTCGCCAGGAAAATTTTCCCCAGCCCGGAGAAACCGAGACGACGGGACAGAGTGAGCTCCGCGGGACGCCGGCGCGTGATACATCTCAAACGTATCTATAATTTTTGATGTTCCATGCTTGTTTTATACCAATTGCTACATGTTTTGCATCTACTTTATATCACTTTTATACATTTTTTGGGACTAACCTATTAACAAGATGCCGAAGTGCCAGTTCCTGTTTTCTGCTTTTTTGTATTCCAGAAAAGCTAGTCTGGAAATATTCTCGGAATTGGACGAAACTACACGGGGTCCCTATTTTACCAGAACTCATCTGACGGAGCAAGGAGGAGCAGAGGAGGGCCACCAGGAGGCCACACGCCACCAGGGCGCGGGCCCCCCTCTGCCGCGCCCTGGGGTGGTGTGGGCCCCACGGGGTCCAGCCGCCGCCCTTTCGCCTACTTATTCCCCCCGACGCGAAAACCCTAAGTACCTGAGCAAATATCCACGAAAAGTTCCAGAGACGCCGCCGTCGTCAACCCTAGCTCGGGAGGGTTCAGAACCTCTTCCCGGCACCCTGCCGGAGAGGGGAATCGTCACCGGAGGCTTCTACATCGCCATGCCTGCCTCCGGAGTGATGCGTGAGTAGTTCATCCTTGGACTACGGGTCCATAGCAGTAGCTAGATGGTTGTCTCTCCACTTTGTGCCATCATGTTTAGATCTTGTGAGCTGCCCTACATGATCAAGATCATATTATTGTAATGCTACATGTTGTGTTTGCTGGGATCCGATGAATATTGAATATTATGTCAAGTTGATTATCAATCTATCTTATATGTTATTTAAGATCTTGCATGCTTTCCGTTACTCGTAGATGCTTTGGCCAAGTAGATGCTTGTAACTCCAAGAGAGAGTATTTATGCTAGATAGTGGGTTCATGTCTCCGTTTAACCTGGGACAGTGACAGAAAGTTCTAAGGTTGTGGATGTGCTGTTGCCACTAGGGATAACCTAACGATGCTATGTCCACGGACATATGTGTTTGTTTACATTACGCACTTTACTTAATGCAATTATCCGTTGCTTGCAACTTAATACCAACGGGGACTCGGATGACAACCCGGCGGTGGATTATTAGTCATAGATGCTGTTGGATAACGATCTATGTATTATGTCGTAATGCCCAATTAAATATCATAGTAGTCAACATGTCATGTATATGCATTGTCATGCGCTCACTATTCGTCAATTGCCCAGCTGTAATTTGTTCACCCAACATGTTAGTTATCTTTTATGGAGAGACACCACTAGTGAACTGTGGACCCCGGTCCATTCTTTTACACTGATTAAACAACCACAAACTGCAAACTGTTCCTTTTTCATTCTCTGCAATTTAATACTCATTTTCCACACCATACGTTTAATCCTTTGTTTTCAGCAAGCCAGTGAGATTGACAACCTCACTGTTTCGTTGGGGCAAAGTAGTTTGATTGTGTTGTGTGCAGATTCCACGTCAACAGTCCAGACTCCCTCAACAACACTATTTTTCTGGCGCCGTTGACAACCTTCTGAAGAGTTGCTGCTCCTACTGGTTCGATAACCTTGGTTTCTTTCTGAGGGAAAACTTGCTGCTGACTACATCATACCTTCCTCTTGGGGTCTCCCAACGAACGTGTGTTTCACGTCATCAAGCTATTTTTCTGGCGCCGTTGCCGGGGAGACAGCAGTCTTCTGCAAGGGGAGTTTCACGCTTCCAATCTCTTTACTTTGTTTTTGTCTTGCTTAGTTTATTTTATTTTATCTTGTTTGCTTTCAATTATCAAAAACACAAAAAAATTAGTTACTTGCATTTAGTTTATTTTCAGTTTTGTTTTCTGTTAGTTATTATGTCTAGCTCTTTACTTGATATCAATGGTTACTTTCCTTGAAACTAGTCCTATGGCTGAAAACAACATGAGAGAGCTTTATGAAATTTATCTTGAGTTGGGACATGAAGTGTTCGAAGAGAAGATTAAAAAGCCTATGGAACTTTATTTGCATAACAATCATGATAGTAGCAATGTTATTAGCATACATTCTTTGAACACCATTATTGCTAATGCCATGGAAAGCTCTAAGCTTGGGGAAGTTGGTTTTGATAAAAATGATATTTTTAGTTCCCCAAGCTTGGAGGAGGAAGAATGCTATACTTTTGAATGTCATGATTCTATTGAAATATCTCCTTTTGATAAATTTGAAGTAAACAACCTCCTTGACTCAGTAAAAGAGGAAATTGCAGAAAGGAAAAATGTGCTCCCTAATATTATATATGATAATGCTCTTGATGATGGTCCTATATTGCCTAATGATATTAATTATACTATTATTGTCAAAAGTGGGTTTGATAACCCCACTATTTCTGAGCTTAATAAAAATTATGCGTTTATAGATCATGATAAGAATGTTTTATGTGATATCTATATTGTTGAGTCTATTCATGATGCTACTGAAAATTATTTTGAGAGAGGAAAATATGGTTATAGAAATCTTCATGTTATTAAATTTCCTCTCTTTGTCATGAAAGTTTTGAGCTTTCTCTTGTGTTGCTTTTATATGATGGTTTCTTTAAAACCTACTGGTTATTATGTGAGAGGGAGACACGGTTTCATATATCACAATAATATTAAGTCTCCTCTCTTTATGTTGAAAATTTTAAAGTTGCACTTGTTTTGTCTTCCTATGCTAGTCACTTTGTGCTTCATTTACTTGTTTTCTTACAAGGCTCCTATGCATAGGAAGAGTGTTAGATTTAAACATGTTTTATATATGCTCTTGATGCTCTCTTTTATGTTTCAACTCTCATCTTTATGTGAGCATCATAAAAATCACTATGCCTAGCTAAAAGGCATTAAAGAAAGCGCTTTTGGGAGGCAACCCATTATCTTTTATTTTCAGTATTAGTCAAGGAGTTTGTTTACTTCTGTAGCAACTCCTTTGTATCTTTATTTTCTCGCATTGTTGTGCCAAGAGTAGCCTCTAATGATAAGATGATGCTTAATTTTGATTGCTGCGCAGAAACAGATTTTTGCTGTTCACTGTACGAAATTCCTAAAATCACCAGATTGTTAAAAAATCTGAAATTTTTGTGCGTAATCTTTATGAATGTCTGAAACTTTCATTAGTTCAGAGTTTCTCGATCTGAGCGTCGTAAGTGCCTCGAAAAAATTCGTCTTTGCGGACTGTTCTGTTTTAGACAGATTATGCCTTTTTATTTTTCGCATTCTCTCTTTTACTAGTGTTGAGTGAAATTCTTTTTTGGGTGGAAGAGCTTCACATAACATCAGTGGCTGTAGCTAATGTTTAAAGTAACAAATCATATTGCGTCTTTACAGAACATGTGAATTTTTGATTATGCACTAACCCTCTAATGAGATCTACTTTGAGTTTGGTGTGACGGAAGTTTTCAAGGGTCAAGAGAGAAGGATGATATAATAGGATCAAGAAGAGTGAAGAGCTTAAGCTTGGGGAGGCTCCCATGGATCTCCCCAGCATATTTCAAGAAGACTCAAGCGTCTAAGCTTGGGGATGCCCAAGGCATCCCCTTCTTCATCGTCAAAATTATCAGGTCATCTCTAGTGAAACTATATTTTAATTCTTTCACATCATATGTGCTTTTCTTGGAGCGTCTGTGTGCTTTTTATTTTCAGTATTGCATTTTTATTTTCAATAAAGCTTGACTGGACCCTAGCATTCTTGATTGGGAGAGAGACACGCTCCGCTTTTTCATGAGAATACTCCTATTCTTCACTTATATTTGTTGAGTATTCATATCTAGCGCTGTTCAGCTTTTAGCTCTTGTTTTCATGTATCTCTTGTCAGAGCTATTAGCTTTCTTTTGTAGAAAGTACTCTCTTGCTTCACTTATATTTGTTTGGAGAGTTGATGAAATAAATTGATTGGTGTTTGGTTGGTTCAGAAAATGTTGCATGTGGTAATTGGTATAAGGAAAAACTTGCTTAATCTTGTAGATCACTAAAATGGATAACTTGATGCTTGTCAATTGTTTTGAGTTAACAAGTAGATCATGATTAAATTGTGCATCACATGAGTTAAGCCTATTAGTGAAGAACTACCGTAAAGCTTGTTGAAAATTTGGTTTGCATCGTGGTACCTCTAAGGTCTAGATATTTTCTAATAACAGGGTTTGGTTAACAAGGAAGACGGTATGAAGTCTTATAACGTTTGCAATATGTTTGTCATATAAAACTTGGTGTACGGGTTGATATTCTTGTTTGCTTACATAACCTTGCTAGCCTAAACTCTGTACTGAGAGGGAATGCTTCTCGTGCATCCAAATCCTTGAGCCAAAATCCATGCCATTTGTGTCCACCATAACTACCTATATGTGGTATTTCCTTGCCACTCCAAGTAAATTTTTCATGTGCTACCTTTAAATTATTCAAAATGTTATTATTCCCTTTTTGTGTCAATGTTTACTAGCTCATGAGGAATTAGTGTGGTTATTCTTTATTCTATTTGTCGAGTGGACTTTTACACCTGGACTAGTGGCATATACATCCGCTTATCCAATAACTTGCAAAAAGAGCTGGCAACGGGGTGCCCAGTCCCAATTAATTACAACTTTAACCAATTAATTCTCTTCACACTTTTGCCCTGATTCATCAGTAAGCAATGACAAACAGTGAAATACCTGAATGTGTGTAAACCAAAGAGAAAGAGGGATGATCTGCCTTGCTGGTAGAAATAACGTCCTTCATGGGAGCCGCTCTTAAAAGTCCGTTCGACAGGTAGAATACTGTTCTCACCCGCTACCATTCGTTGACAATTAACAAACACCTCTCAAAAATAGATACTCCTCCATGGTATGTGATTGATGGAAGGCACCCGAGGATTCGGTTAGCCATGGCTTGTGTTAGCAAGGTTGGGAGGAGTATCAAATATTTTATGCAATCTCTATATGCTTTCAAAAACCTAAAAGCTCTAGCACATGATTTAATCCCTGCTTCCCTCTGCGAAGGGCCTTTCTTTTACTTTTATGTTGAGTCAGTTTTCCTATTCTTTCTGTCTTCCACAAGCAAACACTAGTGTCAACTTTGTTACAACATGCGTTATATGCAATGTATTGGACTTGTTATACTACTTTGTGTTGACAATATCCATGAGATAAATATGTTGAAAGTTGAAGCAAATGCTGAAACTAAATTCTTCCTTTGTGTTGATTAAATACCTTTTATTAGAAACTATTGCTTTATGAGTTAACACTTATGCAAAACTGTTTGATGCTTGTCTCGAAAGTACTATTCATGAAAACGTTTAGCTTGTGTGATTCATTGTTTACTCATTATCTATTTGATAGCAAATTATAGACCATTGACTTGGATCACTTCATTCATTTACATGTGCCTTGCAATATTATATGATCAAGATTATGATAGTAGCATGTCACCTCAAAAATTATTTGTTTTTATCGTTTACCTACTCGAGGACGAGTAGGAACTAAGCTTGGGGATGCTGATACGTCTCAAACGTATCTATAATTTTTGATGTTCCATGCTTGTTTTATACCAATTGCTACATGTTTTGCATCTACTTTATATCACTTTTATACATTTTTTGGGACTAACCTATTAACAAGATGCCGAAGTGCCAGTTCCTGTTTTCTGCTGTTTTTGTATTCCAGAAAAGCTAGTCTGGAAATATTCTCGGAATTGGACGAAACTACACGGGGTCCCTATTTTTCCAGAACCACTGACGGAGCGAAGGAGAGCAGAGGAGGGCCACCAGGAGGCCACACGCACCAGGGCGCGGGCCCCCCTCTGCCGCGCCCTGGGTGGTGTGGGCCCCTCGGGTCCAGCCGCCGCCCTTTCGCCTACTTATTCCCCCCGACGCGAAAACCCTAAGTACCTGAGCAAATATCCACGAAAAGTTCCAGAGACGCCGCCGTCGTCAACCCTAGCTCGGGAGGGTTCAGAACCTCTTCCCGGCACCCTGCCGGAGAGGGGAATCGTCACCGGAGGCTTCTACATCGCCATGCCTGCCTCCGGAGTGATGCGTGAGTAGTTCATCCTTGGACTACGGGTCCATAGCAGTAGCTAGATGGTTGTCTCTCCACTTTGTGCCATCATGTTTAGATCTTGTGAGCTGCCCTACATGATCAAGATCATATTATTGTAATGCTACATGTTGTGTTTGCTGGGATCCGATGAATATTGAATATTATGTCAAGTTGATTATCAATCTATCTTATATGTTATTTAAGATCTTGCATGCTTTCCGTTACTCGTAGATGCTTTGGCCAAGTAGATGCTTGTAACTCCAAGAGAGAGTATTTATGCTAGATAGTGGGTTCATGTCTCCGTTTAACCTGGGACAGTGACAGAAAGTTCTAAGGTTGTGGATGTGCTGTTGCCACTAGGGATAACCTAACGATGCTATGTCCACGGACATATGTGTTTGTTTACATTACGCACTTTACTTAATGCAATTATCCGTTGCTTGCAACTTAATACCAATGGGGACTCGGATGACAACCCGGCGGTGGATTATTAGTCATAGATGCTGTTGGATAACGATCTATGTATTATGTCGTAATGCCCAATTAAATATCATAGTAGTCAACATGTCATGTATATGCATTGTCATGCGCTCACTATTCGTCAATTGCCCAGCTGTAATTTGTTCACCCAACATGTTAGTTATCTTTTATGGAGAGACACCACTAGTGAACTGTGGACCCCGGTCCATTCTTTTACACTGATTAAACAACCACAAACTGCAAACTGTTCCTTTTTCATTCTCTGCAATTTAATACTCATTTTCCACACCATACGTTTAATCCTTTGTTTTCAGCAAGCCAGTGAGATTGACAACCTCACTGTTTCGTTGGGGCAAAGTAGTTTGATTGTGTTGTGTGCAGATTCCACGTCAACAGTCCAGACTCCCTCACAACACTATTTTTCTGGCGCCGTTGACAACCTTCTGAAGAGTTGCTGCTCCTACTGGTTCGATAACCTTGGTTTCTTTCTGAGGGAAAACTTGCTGCTGACTACATCATACCTTCCTCTTGGGGTCTCCCAACGAACGTGTGTTTCACGTCATCAGCGCGTGGCAGAGACGGTTCCCCCACGAACAGAGGCCGGTTTCGCTGACGCATGGGTCCCACTCGAGAAAAACTACTCCATGTACCGATCAAACCTGGTTTACAGCGTGGGGAACATGACTTGACGGCCATGTCGCCACAGAGCAATTACTGCTCGAAAAGATGCCGCATGTGAGCTATTATTCTGAAATATGTCGCTGCAGAGCCAATTCCTCAGAAAGATGTAGTATCTGAGCTATTCGCCCTTTTTTATAGGTGCGGCTGGGCGTCGTCGGAGAAGGTTAACGAGGGCGCTGGAATCTGGGAGAGGGACGGTGTGGGAAGCCCGGACGTGTCGACGCGGCTGCGGCTGGGTGCCTACGTGTTGCCCGTCGGCCGCGTCCGTCCGGAGCTGCGCTTTCCGCGGAAGACATTATGATATTTTTCCTTATGTAGGCCCAGCTCTTTTGGGATGCTGCTCTCACCCTATAGAAAAGCCGGCCCCACAAATAGGTAGGATTACAGGTTAGTTTAACGTTTAGTACTCCTTCGAAAGGATGTCTCAATTTTGTCTAAATTCCTCGCGCTTCCTCTCCCCTTATGGCAGAAGCTCTCACTCTTCTTCTTGCTGGCAAATTGGCTCAAGTTCTCAACATTGAAGATCCTGTCTTCTTCACTGACTCTCTTGTGCTGGCTCGAGCAGTTGCAGCGGGAAACACTGAAAGCTCTCTGGTCCACTGGGAAATACGCCATCATATACTCCAGTTTCATGAATTTGCAGCTCCTCTTAGGCACAGAATTTTCCATATCTCTAGAGACCTAAATGGAGTAGCTCACAACTGTGCTCATCAGGCAAAACGATCTCGTCGATCTGAGCCTATCAGTTCTTGCAGGAACTCTGCTCATAGCGCTTCTTCTTGCCCAATTCTTGCAGCTTCAAATCATCTGCAGTCTTTGGGTTATGTAATTCTCAATGTACTCTGCTTTTGAGCTGAATGAAAGAGGCACTATGTGCCTCACCCCTTGTACAAAAAAATTGTCTAAATTTACATGTATCTAGACATAGTTTAGTGTGTACATACACATTTAGATAAAGTTGAGACATCCTTTTATGAACGGAGGGAGTAGTTTAGAAGAATAACCAGAGCGGCTGGTAAGCCGAGTGAGGGCAGCTTATCCGTAAAGCCATGCTAGCCGAAAATAACTGGACCGTAGTCGGCCCACGCAGACACATGAGTAATACTCCACACGTCCTAATGCACATGACGACTTAATTTTGCATGCATGAATTTTGACCATCAATTTGATCAAGAAAATATGAGAATTATGTCATAAAAATTGTATCATTATAAACTTTATTTGAATACGAATCGAACGGTACAGTTTTCAAGCATATTACATAATTTTGTTAATCAAATTGATGGTCAAACTTAGTACACGCAAAATAAGAACACCACTTAATTTGGGATGGAGGGAGTACTAGAGAAAGTGTCAGGGCTACGAGAGTGGACGCTTTGTGTTCTCAGATATCCTTTGACATTTAAAATATGTATTTCGTAAACAGCAAAGATGGCCTCGTGATCAAGATGTATTTCCCTCGGAGCTAGCAGTATCTTTTAAAAAATGCAGATGACTCACGGTCTCTACATTGCTAATAAGGTCTCCTATTGCTAGTGATAAGAAGTTGGAAAGGTAATTTCAGTTTTCAAATAGGCGGAACATCTTACGATGTTCATGTCTGTAATCCAAATGTCAATCTAAGAAAAGTACAAAGGGTCAGAATATTCGGTATGAGCCATGGTAGAGACCGGAATAAAACTCAAGGGAGCCAAGGATTGTAATCATCCATTAGAAGGGGCCAGCCACGCTAATTTTCTCCAAAAAAAAAAAATGTTTCTAAAGCTTTACCTTGGCAGCAATGGGTACCCATTACCCGCGTACCCTGCGGGTAAAAACCCTATTAGGGTAAAAGTTTGGGGACAAAAAATACCCCTGGGTATGCAAACGGGGAAATCTCGTACCCATCGGGTAGAGAGGGTACGAGTATGGGTTCGTATAACCCATACCCGCGTACCCATGTACCCTTCTAAATCTGTGACAAGTGGGTTTCCCAATAAAAATAAACTAATGTAACTACTAATTTTTTTCCAATTATGTGATGCGTGATGCAACAAACGATCGGGATAAGTTGCTATTCCTAAGTATGTGCTACAGGTTAAACTTATATGATTATATGATGTTGTTTATGATTATATTTTAATCAATCGGTTGTGCTGCAAACACGGGTATTTTACCCGCGGTATCCCTTTACCCTGTCGGGTGAAAGGTATGAGAAAAAGTTGTACCCGCTCAAGGGTATGGGTACGGGTGGCGGACAAGTTTGAGGGGACGGGTAAGGATATGGGGTGGCTCAACCCTTACCCATACCCTATGGGTGCCATCCCTATTCATGACATAGGGCCATAGCGAGCCAAGTCCCCCCTAGCTCCACCACTGGGTATGAGCACCGATAATATGGCTTTGTCGAACCGGGGTATCCGTTTTTGTATCTTCTAAGGTATTTGTTTTTTATTCGTCGAGAAATGGTTACCCCTTTCCCGATGAGACTGAGAAAGGATGATCACCTTATACGTTTTTCTCGAACAATTGTTTTAGGGGAAAAATTAGAAGAATTACGCAGCTGACACACTTGCCTTTGTGTTGGGTTGGCCTTTTTGCAGCAGACCAGCCGCAACGGCAGTCCAGGCCGGCCATCGTGGAAGGGTTTGGGTTCAGGCCCAGCCCGTCTCTCCGGGCCATTCCAGGCCAGCCCGGAGTCGTGGCCACTGCGGCGGGGGAAGCAATTCCGGTGTCACGCCGCTTGAAATGGCTCGACGGCGGTGGCGCGGCGGCCGGGCACCTCGCCGCTGGTACTGGTACGTCCCGACGCCTCCCATCCTGAACCGCGTCTGGGACTGCTTCCTCGGCGACGACGCCATGCGGGGGGTTAGTAGAATCCGCCCAGCCCTTATCCGCCCGCTGCTTCTCACCCTCTGGCGCCGCCGTCCAATTAGATCTCCTCAGTCCTCACCCATCGACGGGTACTGGTACGTCCATCGACGGGTACCTCTGCAGGCGCTGCTACGGCGTTCATAGCGCCAGGTGCGAGCGGGAAAGAGGTGGTAGCCCGGAGGAAGCTGGACGAGGGCGGGGACGTGCTTGTGCAGCGCTGTTTTTGTGGATAAGCTTGCAAGTGGATCGCTGGTCCTTGAATTCTTTAGTTTTCATGGTATATGTGTGGCAACATCTAACAAGTGTGGGGTCTCTGATGGCAGGGTTTAGGCGCCGTCGCGGACAATTCCCCGGTGCCACTCCAATCGGGCACTTGCCTCTCAAATTGTGCTGCTGGAGTAGGTTCTACATGGGAAGGACCGGATTGCAATACCTTAATTCTGCATTTCCATGCGACGTGTTAATTGATGCAAGTTCAGCAAGGATAATTTGGACTTTGGATCAGGTGGGTTACCATCTCCTTTCTAATTGAATTTTGCTAGTGCTTGAGATCTAGTCGGTGCTGAACTTTTGATTTAGTTCCCTCCGGAAATGTCATAAATTTGCAAATCAGCTAGACTAGATGTGTCACGAACGGAGAGACTGACAAACTAAGAATGAACGTTTGTCAGGAGTGGTACTATTAAAGTGGCATGCTACGCTTCAAAAAAAAAGTGGCATGCCCTGGAATGTCGATATCAGGTGTTGCATATATCCACTCATGTCATGTGGCATCTAGAATTAACACTGAAATAAGTGAGGAAGAGTTCGTTCATGTGGTTGGGACTTCCCCTCAGTTTTATATTTCAAAAAAAGAAGAAGAAATGCATTCATATGTAATAAGTATGTAACATGGAAGTTTTAACAGTAGTACAATACATCTTACTAGATAAATTTACATGGTAGATTTTTCTTTACCCATTACAATATAGAACGATGAAAGGGAAAAAAACAACATAAAAAAACAGCTCACACATACTTAGGAACTATTACAGATAAGTAGTCCAAAACAAATAGAGGTGAACTTTGTAAGCGTAGAGTTATCATAGTATCTGCTTTTGGACTTCAAGTAAAGATCATACCCTAATTAGTAATTATGCTCCTCACAACCTGATGCTCTCAAGAAAGTTCCTGTCCTTGTTCTCCATATTACTTGTGAGATGATCTAGGAAGTCGTTGAAGCTGTTCTCGCTGTACTTTTTGGGATTTTGTTCATCACCAGCTCTTTGGCACAGGAGACCTTCTCATGCAGTGCAAAACATGGATGCTAGCTATAGAGATCCTTTCTTCTTCAGGATTCAGAAGAACACGGTGAACAACAGTCTTTACTCGACCATTACTCAGAACTTCCATTTGGTCTCCCACGTGGACATGCAATGCATGTGGAAGTTGCTGTACCACTTTCCAGCTGTTGCTGTTGCGGTCAGCGACCTCCAGGCCCCGGCAACTTGTGAGCAAGATGGTAAGGAACCCATAATCAGAATGCGCTGCCAGCCCTATGGCCACGTCACCTTCTGATTCTTTAGGGTAGCAATTCACTGACATTAGCTGCATTCCTTCCTCAAATTTCTCATGCTGGTAATCCTTGCCCAATCCTAGGCCTTCAACTATTGCCTCCATGAGTTGCAAAGCCACCCTCCTTACTTCAACAGCAAAATTTCCCATGTCTTCCCTGTTTTCAGCAAACAAAATTGGACTTATGTCAGCTCTTACAGACACGAACATTTAGTGCTGTAGTTTGAGATTTAAGAAGATTTGTAGGAAGGTCTTTTACCTATAGATTGGTGGTTTTTCTGGCCAATGTTGCATCCAATCACTAAGGGGAATGAGCATAATGCTTTAGGAATGACCGTGACATACTAATGCCATCCTTTGAGCTGGTGTCGTATCTAACTGGCTGTCGAAGGTCATCTGATGCAAACTCTTCCTTTATCTCACTTGGCAGTTTGAAGAAATCTGAAGCTGCTCAACAGCACCATCATGACAGATTGACTGATCCCATGGTTTATAACCTGCAAAATGGAGGAATCATCAGAGACTGGATACACATGTGAGTTTTCTTTGTTCGCTTGACACCTGCTAGTTAGTGGACTGTCCAACAAGAGTTCTAGGAAAAGACAGTAGTTTAACTTGTCCTCTTCTGTAGTTTCTCAATCACAAGAAGAAACATTCTGATGAATCTTTTTCTTTCCTTTAACTTATGTTTTACTCATTAGTCTTTGAGAACCTTGGCATTGCTATGTTTGAACCTTGAAGCGAGTATTCTATATGCATAAAGGCACCTTTGATTGAATCATTTGTTATCTCCTTACTGGAAGGTCACTTTGTCAGAAAACACACCCCAGTAACGCCAAAACGATAGCGCCATAGTTGAAACCAGCCATTAATGAGTAGGCTTAGACTTGGTTACAAGTTTACAATTGACCAACTGTGACACATAATGAAGAACATTGAGTGATTGTACATATTGACTGTGTAGACACTTTATAGTACATGTTGCACATTGATTTAATGAAGACTAATTTACAGGTCAAGAATAATTTACATAAAGGACAGTGCTTAAGGATATGTGCACATGATGAAAACATTAAGAATACGACAAGGGATGAGAATAATCTACAATTCGTGAGTACTAAAATGAGCTTCAAACCAGTAGGTGGTGTCATTCCAATGAATATTGAATTACTAAAGGGCGGAATGGGCATTGAACTTCTCTGCTTCATGTTATGTGTCAGCTTCCCTGCAACTAAGCGACATAGTGGAACTGATCTTCTACTTGTCGTCTATTTTTAGACAAGACAAGCGGCATTGCCTCATACAATCAAGTGTGTGGTCTATTATACTCTATATACACCTAATCGTACACAGCCCGATCTCCTCATTTGGGGGGCAAAAGTTGGCACGGGCAGGTGCCCTTGGCTTACGAGTCATTTTGCCATCTACCTGGGATGTTCACTGAACCATGTAACTTGTACTTTCGCCTCTAGGAGGATTGTGACCAAACACTATCTTTTCTATAAAATGAAACGCCAAGGTCCTTTGCGTTCTGAACAAAAAAAAGTGAGAAATGGAGCTCATCAAATCATGTAGTTAAGTATAGGCAAGAATGCTCCTTCTGTAATATTCTGTGTGTACCAACAAATACGATGCTGTCACAGCTATTTGCGTATTTCAAAGAAGGTCCTCCTAGCTCTTTTGGAATGTTTCTGCAAGACCACAAGGACACATCTAATTTATTTTTCTTGGTTTTCCCCTTTACAGGTCAGCTTGCTCGGTCGACATTCTGCACAGTGTGCACAAGTGAACAATATTATCAATCGGAGTTTGGACAAGGAGAGAAATGCCAAGGTAAAAGGGAGGAAAACAATATATGGTCTCAAGGAGCATACCTGGAAGTACCCTCGATCATGGCATGCTTTGGCGATATCTTCCACCACGCCAGACCGTTTCTCAGCATCAAGAATGAGGTGGCCCAGGTTGATCACTGGCATTGGCGGCGGGTGGAGGTCTTCTGACGGCAGCTGCCCCTGGGGGACACTCCTTGAGTCGTCAGACATGTTGACTGGCTACTGTACAGCACCAGAGTCCAACCTTAACCTTACTATCCAGAATAAGAACAGGATGAAGTGTTCTCCTGGGGTAGCACCTATCTACTTATAGGCAGCTCCATTCCAGGTAACGCAGGAAACCCACCGTTTGCATCCCTCTGCAGGTAAAGCATTTCTGCATCCTCTGATCCTTCTCACCTGGACAGTGCTCAGCTCGCTCCAAATGAGAGGTCCATCCATGCATGCTGCAATATTGTTTATGGTCGAGTGGAAGCCGCTACATCTAAATGGAGCCTGCGTTGGGAATAGCCGCACGACATGAACATGCATGCCGCGGTATAAGCCAATTGGAGTATCTTAGCGTGCGGTGCAACTGGTATTTCTTATAGGACGTACGCGACGACAGGCAGTAGCAGTAGCTTATTATGGGAAATTGGGATATCGGGAACAAGTGTATTTCCGCTGGTGTTTCCGGTTCCGGTGGCTGTCCAGGAGGGGCTCATGGAGCCTGGACTCGAGAGTGCTGGAAGCTGCTCGTATATTTGTGGTTACTGGTCACGGCTCCTTCCAAAAGAAAAAACTCGTGGTCACGAGCAGAAGCAACGGCCGAGGGTACGAAACCGGGGTCGCAGCCAGGCCCCAGGGCTCACTCGACGAGTGTCCATGAACGTATGACGTACAATGCCGCGGGGAAACAAAAAACAATGCACCTGCGCAATCTATATGTAGCTAGCCATGTGGCTACGTGAATAAGTGCATAGACGACAAATGTGGCCATGCATTACCATGATTTTCTTCGTAACCGCGTCTGTTCACGCAGCCACAGAGACATGAATAAGCGACAAATGTCCCACAGATTAGCTTTATTTAATGTAAGAAATGATTTTTTTAAAAGTTTATCCATGTGTTGGCTTGGACCCTGCTCGTAACCAGCGGCGGAGTTACCATCAACTTTTTTGGCCAGTCCCTTTTTTACATTAGGCTAAAGAAGAAGAAAAATGAGACCAGGACTAGCCCTTGGCAACGTATTTTTATAGGAGAAGTGCTCCTTCGTGAGAAATTCAGTAATTCGTCCCCGATGGGGATCAAACTCTTAAGTGCGCTCACCCGCGACTCCAACCATTAGGCCTCTGGGTTCTCAGTAGGCTGAAGAAGCAGCTTAGAACTGAATGTTAGTTGGGTGGCCTTCATAATACATGTTGTATGCTTTTGGGCTGGGCGGGCCATGGCCCGGTTTTTGCCCTGAAGTAGCTCCGCCCCTACGTGGTACTGTATATAGTGTGTGGTTATTGTCTCAAATAAAAATATGTGATTATGAAAAGGTACGAAATATGAGAATGGTTTATGAAATGGTTGACATGTTTGGCGCATGGTACTTTATTGCTCTATTTTAGAATGAATGAAAAGAACCAGTTTCGTTATCTCCCATCCTCCTTGTCATGAACACTCCTCTTCAAAATGACAAAAGGAAGATCTTTAATTCGTATGGTAATTTTAGCTTCCACATTCTCTTATTACTTACGGGAGCGTCACTGCCAATTAAAACAGATCTATTTAAGCATGTCGCCAGCGTTCATTCTGACTCAGCATCAAACTCTAAATTCATAGTTACATACTTACACTACTTAAAGATTCCCTTTTTTGTAGATATACTTATAGATTTCTTATTCTTAGACAAAACGGATTTAGAATTCGTCTTTCCTTCCAACTTTCGAGAAAAATCTCCCTCGCCAACCGGTGCAAGTCCAAATCCTATTCCACTGGTCAATGGATACCACCAGGGGCGGATCCAGTGGGGTGGCACCCCCTCCAAAATACAATTTTTCAATTATTTACCAATATTTGTACTACTCCTATGTATATTTTTGTCTAAATATGAAGTTCATAAGCCCAATAATGAACTTGGCACCCCACTAATTTGAGACTAGATCCGCCACTGGATACCACATATCCTATTCCAAATATGTTTGGCACACTCGAGGTAGATACAAGCTAGAGCTCTAAATCAGGATCAAAGAGATTCAGAGTTTTACTCATAGACAAAACGGAATTCGAATTCGTCTTTCCTTCCAAAGTTCAAGCTTTCCAAGGAAAATCTACCTCACGGCCTCACCAACCGTTGCAAGTCCATAGCTTGGGCCTACACGGCAGAGAGGAACGGAAAAAAAAAGAACACGCGAGAAGAAAGAAAAGGGGACAGAAGATGGAGGCGGCCGCCGACGCGGCGACGGCGGCGGCGGCGCGGACGCTACGGTGGGCGGGCCGCGCGGGGCACCTCGGAGGCGTCCCGCGCGCCGCGGTGATCGGCGCCATCGGCACCGTCGCCAAGGCATACGTGACGCTGCTCAACACCACCACCGTCCACAACGCCGACGCCCTCCACGGCCTCGTCAATTCGCGGCCTCCGGCACGCCGCTACTCACCGTCAGCAATCACATGTCCACGTATGCTCCCCTTCGCTCTTCCCCCACTCGTCCCGTTACCCCATGAATTGCGCTTGCTGGTTGTGGCCTCGAACTAGATTTAGGCGGAGACTGACAGATCGGCGGTGCCGTGTTTCTTCTGAGTACTTCTGATCTGTCCTTTTGAGAGCAACCTGGTTGAGAAAACTGTGCCAATTACTCGGTTCGGCAACCTGCAAATAGGATCCTTCAATTATTTAGCACTAGAAATCACGTATTTTCATTTTAATGGAACCGGGGATACCCTCCCTGTTTATCTAAAAGAAATCACGTATTTGATCGTGTCTGTCTTCATTGGGGTTTTTCTAGAGCACACTGTGCCCACATTGTGTGCATAGACAATTCGGAGTTTCTGACACGCATCGGTCCTCAGTACGCCTCCACATGATTGGTTTTAACTGTAAAGTGTAGTTAAAGCACATTCTTAGCATGGCACATTGTAGAAGCGTTCATGTTACTCTTTTTTCTTACATGTCACATTGACTTAGCATATATTACTATTCATATTTAATCAAACTTTATCTAGATGTGCAAGACACATCTGTTTATCTAGATGTGGTGTATTGTATATGTGTCATGTATAGGTGCCAGTGGTAGAGATTTACAAATTAGTTAGACATGTCTTATTTGCTCTATATGGTTCTTGTGCGTCCGAAGTTTTGGTAACCTTGAGGCCATCCTGTACTTGTTTGTACAGGATAGATGACCCTTTTATGTGGGGATTCAAGGGTTTCCCTATTACAGATGCGAAGCTTGCAAGATATGTGCTGACAGCTGAGGATATCTGCTTCAGGAATGTATTCATGTCTTACGTGTTTCGAGTTGGTGAGGCTCCTTGTGCTTCTTTGTTATTTACATTGCATATATGCGCTGAATTTTATGGTCGAATTTAGGCCTTATTATCTTCCTGGAACATCACTTTTACTAGTTGTAAGTTCAGTTAAGAAACCCTTTCTTTTGTGGAGCATGCTCCGGCGTCGATTGTAGTTGATTTCAAGATGAGAAACCGTTTCTGTAGTGGAGCCATTTTATTTCATCCTTCAGTTAAGCATCTAATAATCCCATGTAATCTAGTGGACTCTTCGCGTTCATGTATATGCTTGCATTTTAAATGCCAAGAAGCGTCATAGTTTTGAGTTGCTGCCATGCTAACTCACATCAAGTGTACTGAGCTGCTAACAATCTTCATAGATATTTTATTGCATAAGAGGTCATGATTTATCACACGCACTACCAAGACTAGCTTTAGAGAGTTGACTAAAAAATGGGTCTTTTCCAGGCATTATGCATGTTGTTTCTCCCTGCTTATTTGTTCTGTATATCACATTTGCAGTATAGTTGCATGTCTGTTTTCGAGTACCTCATGTCAAATGACATAGTATGATACTTGCCGTGCTGTGATAGTAACACATAAACAATGATAACCTATCTAATATTTATGTCATCTAATCTCTAGTTGATTTGCTATTTTAGATGTTTGGTGTTTGTGTTTTGTCATCTTTATGCTTGTATTTTTCTTATCTTTGCATTTTCAGGGTTTTGTTGCAAGGCAGCGTTGGTATCGCTATGCATCACATAATTTGACAATCTTGTTATCGACAAATAATTGTATGCGCAGGAAAATGTGTGCCGATCACAAGAGGGGCTGGAATTTATCAAGAAACATATGAATGAAGCCCTTGAAGTGCTTAGCACTGGAGGCTGGGTATGGACTTCTTCACTTCAGCATCAATTATTCTTCTGTCATTAACAGATGGTGTTCTAATGTTTACAAACACTGGCATTTAATTGATTGTAAATTTCGTCATGACATATTCATACAGTTGCATTCATTCCCTGAAGGAAAAGTAGCCCAAGATCACCAACCAATCAGACGATTGAAGTGGGGAACTGCCAGTCTTATTGTCCGAGCACCTGTAACTCCAATAGTTCTGCCTATTATTCACACTGGTTTTGAAAAGGTATATAGAAATCTTTGCGTCTCTGAGATACCATTGATTTTTGGTAGAGTTACTGCATTGAAGATTTCGTTGGTGTAAGTTTTAATACCTCCCTGTTTGACTGTAGGTCATGCCAGAGAAATCATTCTTTGGGCGCCGCCCACCATTGCCTCTCTGCGGCAAGGAGATACAGATGATCGTGGGAGAACCGGTAGAGTTTGATCTGCCAAGCTTAAAGCAGGAAGCAGCAACGATACCCCAAGACACATCATTCGAAAGGAAGGGCTGGCCAACCATTGCGCCGGAGGGGCTAGACGAGGCAGCGCAGCGATGGCTTTACCAGAAGATGTCAGATAAGATCCGGTCTGCGATGGAGGGGTTGAGGAAAACGCTTCTGAACCCGAAGCAGCATTGATCATTTTTTGTTCTTCTGAACCTTGTTGAACTGGTTAGGACATAGCTTCATCAGCTAGTTTCAGACGCGATGCAAACGGGATATTGGGGGGGGGGGGGGGGGGGGGGGGGGGGTGCCTGAATGAACTATAGGAAGTGGCGGCGGATGGACATAAGAGTCCAGAGTGTCAGATTTTGAGAATATTTCAAAAAAAATACAGGCCTGTACGGAGTTACAAGCAGCTAGCTATTATTCCATTTGTCGTTCAGTTGATGGGTTTGCCTTTTTTTTTTACCAAGGCATGAATGGATGGATTGTCTCTGAATGTCTTGTGATAACTGTTGAACGACGAATTGCATCCTACTCCGCGTTTTCTGCACCTGGGGATTGTCCGGGCCTTCTTACAGTCGGTGATGCCTCTCTTTTGGATTATTAAAATAGAATTAGTCCCCGGGTGGATCCGATGCAAGTTCCTGGCATCATTCGCCTGCACTGCATTGCAAGGCGTAAAACACTCTGAACCGCAGGGTAACGAACAAACGGCAGAATAAAAGCTCAGCGAAGGCACACGGGCCACCAGAGAAGAGAACCACGTGACCTGAATGCCTGTGGCGAGCAGCGCTGTCTTCTGTTCTACTGTTGTGCTGTGTAGGAGACTGTACTGTACTGTAGGTTTTCCGACGCAACGCAGGGTAGCGTGGGAACTGTTTGTCTTCTTTGCCTATACCTCTGCCGGTGGCAGCTTCCCGGCCCGTGCTGGAGCCAACCCGTCGGCTCAGGCACGCGCACCGTCATTTTCTGCGTTTCATGTCCGTCCCGTCCGTCGGTCCCTGTCGAGTGTCGACGCCATATTCCGGTGTCAAATGCATGCCACCCTTCCATTTGGGGGCTACATGCTTACACCCAAACAAGCTCAGTGTCATTAGGATGACTCCAACGGGCCGATCCAAACGGACGCGTGTTTGGTCCGCGTTTTGTCCGTTTGGGTCGGGAAACGGACACGTGTCCGGCCCATGTCCGCCTCTTTCTGGCCAGTGCCCCCAACGGGGCCGACGCATTCAGTCCGCTTGCCATTTTTTCCCCACTTTTTTTTAATACTAGGATTACATTTTTAGAAACTAAAATTACATAGTAAATTTAGGACTTCCTCCTAACATTAAACCCTAAAAGCTAAACCTAAACTTGAAGAAAATTAATAACCGACCACCGGCCGGTAGGGGGAAGATCAAAGAGGGGCTGCGGACTTGAGGAACGTCACGCAGCATGCCCGTTCTGCAACGGACTTGCTGGCTCTTCCTTCATCGCGGCCATGGCCAGCCAGGGCTGGCTGACTCAATCTTCTTTGATCATTTTGTAGCTACGAAACACGTAGCGGACGCCGATATAAGTGGAAAATGAGCCGCACATAGGCGGCCACGCCGGCGGGGATATGACATCAGGTGGAGCTGTCTGCTCCTTTCGCGGCCTCGGCCGCCGCCAAGGCCTCCCGATGTCGTTTGCGCCTCGCCGCGCGCTTCTTGGACTCTTCGGCGCGGCGCATTTGCTTCATCTCCTCCTCCACTGCAGCGTCGGCATAGGCGCGCGCGGCGGACATGAACGCCGCCGCCCTCTGCGCGTTCAGCTGCATGTGGGCTGAATCCACCGCCTCCTCCTCGGTGATGTGAGCATAGCCGCCCACGCCAATGGGAGGCTCCGGCGGCGAGCCATCCCCCACGACAGCGGCCGCCGCGACGCCGGCGGCGTACTCTTCTTCGTCGCTGTCGACGCAGTCCGCGAACACCGTCTCCACCGCACTCCTCTGGGCGTCCGTCAGGCGCGGGCGCGGCGGCTGGGGAATCATGCCGGCCCATGCCGGGCTGGTCGCCATCCGGCGCGAGAAGCTGCCGCGATAGCGCCCACACACGCTCATACGCGCTCGCTCGACCTCGTCCACCAGATGCTGCGGCGGCGACGGCGGATCCATTCCGGCGCGTGGATCTGAGCTTGGAGATGGTGGCCGCGTGGCTGGGGGAGGAGTGCTAGGTTTTGTGTGTGCCCTAGGGTTTGGCCGGCCGGCGCGATTTATACAGGTCCACCGCCCACAGTTATTGCGGGTAGGTGGCCGCTCTAGCAGTTGTAGTCGATGACACGCGGGGCCAGCGCGGACACGGGGAGGACGCAGGAACGGTCCGCGAGCGTCCGGACCCGACGCATCCGTGGCCAAAATTTGGGCCAAGAATGCGTCGCGGCGGACAGAAAACCGGACCAGGGTCCGTTTGCGTCGCCCCGTTGGGCCGTGTTTTTGCCCCACGCGGACAGGAACGGAGGCGCGCGGACTCAATACGTCGCCCGTTAGAGACATCCTTAGCAGATGCGAGCACCTGATCGTAATTAAAACTTGGGTATGACAGTAATCCTGACGAGACTATCAGTGCGGACGGTCGTTGCTGGCCAGCGGTTGGATAGTCCAGCTAGCTACTAGTGTGCCAGCTGCCTTGGCAAATCTTCAAGTGAGCTGATCCTGAGCTGTCTAGCCATCCTGAGCTGTCTAGCCTGTCTTGACTTGGTATCTACCCTACCCGGCCCACAAAGCTGTATCAGCGTGATGCTGACTCGGAACTACTGTGCTGCAGTTTGATCTCTTCTTCTGAATAAAGGCATAAAAAAGCTGACGGATCTCGTCATGGTTTTTTCTTGTATTTTCTTTTGGCGGAAAACGACTCTTTTGTGTGGAGCATCATCGTCGTTGCGCGGTGGCTTTCGCTCTCAATGCGGCCGGCATAGGGTCTCCTCGCCCGGCCTTTTCTTTTCACGTGGGTAGGCCTACGTTCGATTATTCCAAAAGGACACAGACAAGCCAACAGGATTAAACAAAAAGGAGTGTGATGATCTACACTACAGACCGTTGTGTTGCGTACTTGCGTTGCATAGGTAGATAGATCTCGTCGTCATCTCGTCCTTTTTTTCTCGTATCCTAGCCGAGGTGCTCGTGACCGACCTTTTATTCCTCGTGTTGGAATGATGGATCAGCCCGTGCTAAATGGCCCGTAAGCTCGTAACATCATCGATCGTGCGTACGGAAAATGTTTTCTTTGTCCGGAGGTCCTGAGGATTAACACTGCTTTTCTTACTGCTGCTAGGGTCCAAGTGGAGAGGATCCAGCGCATTTGGAAATGGAAAAATCTCTAGCTGGTTGGCCGTGCCTGGGACCATTTTTTGAACAAAACGGGCAACATTGCCTCATTTTATTAAAAAAGAAGGAGAGGAATTGACCGGTTCATTAACGGGGAACCGGCCGAAAACCGTTACAAGTGCACCAATGTGGTCATGGACCACCACACTAGGCAGACCCGACCAACCTGGCTACCCACACGAAAACACACGCCGCGAGGAGAAAAACACCATCGAGGTCTTCACCGAGCGCCATCGTCGTCACTCCTCCCGAGCAAGCGATTCCGACTTCGCCTTCGACGACCACCGACGAAACCCTCGCCGCAGCCGACGCCGAAAACCATTTTGCTTGGCGTTTCACGTGCAGGGCACCCCGTTTCAGTACGTACGTACGTACATCGGCAGAACAATGCGCGCCCCGTGCTGCTGCTGTTGCTGTTGCTGCTACTGTGACCTACATACGGACGCCACGCTGCTCATCTGGACTTTGGAATTTTTAGCTCATCATAATGGGACCGCGCGCACGACAGGAACGGTGTATGTGTGTACGTTCGCACGGGAAAAGCTTGTCCGGATCCAGATGCACAAGATACGTTTGAAGTTATCGCCCTACAGAATTGCCCTGTTTTTTTAGTGGATTTCGCTTCTTTACCTCCTACTTATTCATTTAAGACACCAGTTATCTCATCCAGTGAAAATTAGTTCAAATTACCTCGTTAAAAAAACTTTGTACCCGAAAAACATGAGCAATATGTAAGGTGATGACCAATGTTCAACAGTATTAGGAGGACACGAGGAATGTAACGGATAGAGAAGATAAAGGCTCGAATTAATCACGAGGACGCCCCGAGAGCTCGTTTGGTACCCATCATTTCGTTTTATTTGACAGAAATGAGATGATGCCATCATTTCATTTCATTTGGAAAGTGAAATGACAGGGCTAGGGATATGAATTGGCATAACATACAACAATAATTTGCTGGAATTCCAAATGAAATGACACGTCAAATTCCATGTCAGCCAAACAGGTTGGGCATGAAATAGTAAATGAATTCCATGATTTCATGTCGAAATGATGGATACCAAACGACCTCTAAGAGGTTTCACATTATTGTCGGTTCACATGGATCTAGCATGCCAGTCATATTTAACTAAACGGGCAAAATGCTTAAATGGTAAAATCAGGTCCAAAGTTCTTCAGATGAATATTCCGGGTTTTTTTTTTACTAAATGGGCCAATTGTTGTCACAAATGCACATCCAAATCCAGGAGGTAAAAAGCAGATTCTTTTTAAGAGCTTAAAATGTTTGACGAGCACTGTTCTTCCAATTTATTTTAAGTCAGTATGATGTATATTTTCAAATGGCTCAGTGGTGGAGGGTAAGCTGAAAGCTTTACGCTGCAGGAACCGTACAAAATTTGTGTATAGGTGACTAGCTAGCTGCGCATGCTTAATTAGCACGGAGAAGGTTAGCGTGTTTACAGTTAGAGGAGTTTGGGCAAAAAGTCCATTTAGAGGAGGTTATGGTTGGAGGCTTGGAGCATCTGTCGGTACGTACTAATGCATTTCTACGTGCTCCATTTGGACTCACCGGTAGGCGCCAGAGCACGACGTCCTGCCAAAAGGCACGTCCACGTCCGTCTCCTTCTGCTCTAGTAGGCTGGATGGCATAGCGCTAGCCAGCGGCACAACAAACAAGTTTAACCGGCCGGCAAGACAAGGATACGCTGCGAAAGTGACCATTTCATATGATACTCGCTCTTCCGTTTCTAAATATAACATGTTTTCTTTTAAATGTGGTTTAGATACAGATTGAAACGGGTGAACATAGTTTAGATATATGCGAATCTAAAAATCTAAAATATCTTATTATATTTAGAAACGGAGGAAGTACTCCTGGACTTGGCATGAAACATGTGTGGACGGATAGCATTGGGAAAACCATAGCATGGAATAATGTTGGAAAAGAAACATGGGCCACGCCAGGCGTCGCCCGGGTGAAACGGTGCCTTTTTTATCTTCTTAAAGCTGTGAAACTAGATCATCCGTCGTTGAGCATAAAGCTCCCACTCGCAACATTTTTTTCTACTTGCAACAACAACGCGGCGAATCTTTCCCGAGACCCGTAAGAAATCATCCAAACGTGTGGCAACCTTGAAATTTGCCAATGTAGCGGAAATCCAAGGCATGCGACATACATGCATTGTTGGACGCGGATTGGAAAAGTATGTCATAGCACATGCAACATGAAGACAAAAAACATGCAACATATATAACCAACACAGAAAAGAAACACATTTTCAACATGAGAAAATCCAAGCATACACCCCGAATCTTCACAATATGTTGCTCGTGCGTACACAACAAAAACCACATACACTTGCAGCGTGCAGACCAAGAATTCGACTCACTGGTGCCAGACAATGGAGACAGATCGCTCCGCTCACCTAAAAATAAGCTCCACCATCAACAATGGAGGCACCGTCCCTTCGCTAATTAAGGCTCGCTGACCAAGAATACGACTCGCTCGTGCCAGATCGAATGATCCTTCCTGGACCCATTCACCCTCCGCCCTAGTGTCAATCAGAACTCGGTGGGGGCGGATTTAAGATCCACGATGAAATACCCATGTTATCGGGGAAGGAAAAAAGTATGGAATGGGAAGAGCTCAAGAGAAAAAGGAACCCGAAAGGGGGAAGGACGATGATTGGAAGTTTGGAACAAAATAGGAGAAATACGGGAGGACAAAGAGAGTAGAAGACATGCATCGAGGGAGGAAGCATTTTTTTCATGTTTATTCCCCCTTGTTCAACCCCTAATCTAAATCATTTTCCAAAATACATTGAAAGAGATTTTAATCGACCATACATGGACAAAGTTTTACACTATTTATTTTCCCTTGCACAAAGAAACTCTATTTAGTAAATTCTTAGAAAACAAACTCTGGTAGGAGTAAAACCGAGCAGTACTATAAACCATTTTCTACCTAGACTACCAGTACAAATTTCGATCTACTGCTACTACTAAATTTGAATTCTTAAACTCCGCTCTCGCACGGCACAGCGCGCAAAATCAAAACGCGAAATGAGAGGGGGCAGTAAATTCCTCGCTTGCGCTGCTGCCAAAAACCAGCAGGCAAAAGCCTCCGTCTCCTCCGCGTGATTTCTTTAATCTCGCCTCCTTCATCCTCGCCACTACTACTCCCTCCCCTCTCCTCCTCGTGAGCCCCTCTCCTCTCCGTCCCACCCCTCCTCCTCGGATCTCGCCCTGCCGGCCGCAGCCGGACGCGGCGGCGACCCGGTCCTCCGTCCCCACCGCGTGCCGCCGCGCCTAGTTATACCGCCGCCCGCCCGCCGCAGGCATTGCGGGGGATCTGCTCCATTTTTCCTTCTGCTCGTCGCTCGCTCGTAGGCGCCGGCGCGCACTAGCTCCCCCGCCTCCGCGTAGCTGGACGCTGGAGCTTGGGGTCGACGCCTCTGCTCGCCATTTCCCGCGCCGCTGGATCTGACTGACTGCCTGGCTGAATCGTTGCTCCGCGCCGGTGGGGGTCGGCGCGGTTGCTGGATGAGAGTTGAGGTCTAAGAGATAGTGAACCCCCTGTGGAGCCCGAGGGCGGCGAAGCGAATGGCGGCCGGCGGCGTGGGCCCCGCTGCGCAGCTCGGTGGCTCGGGAAGCAACGGCGGTGCCACGTCGCCGCGCCACGCCGCTGCACGCTCCGTGGCCGCCAGCGTCAACGGCGACGGGTACGACAGCGACGGCTACAACTTCGCGCCGCCGTGAGTACCCCCCACCATCCTCCGTCGCTCATGTAGGATGTCGCTCACGCATGCTTTATTTTTGTATAGCTGTTTCGAATTTGGGCTAGGCTAGCGACCAGAGTAGATTTCGTGTTGCTGTTTGCGTGTGTGGTCGCAGGTTTTGAATTTTTTAATGTTGTTCCATAACCGAAAAGTTTCCCGGCCTGGTGGAAAGTAGAGGAAAAGTTGGGTTTAAAGGAGTTTTTATCTACTTATTTAAGGTTAACGTCGCTATAATACTGTGGCTTCGTAATCCTGGCCTACCTTGCTGCTTGTTAAATGGTTTAGGTACCAATTTAATGGTTATTTCTGATTGAAGATAGTGTACTATCCAGTATTCTGTCTTGTGGGTCACATTTTGCATGCCCCTTTTTCGTTACCTGATAACTTGAAGTGGGATCGATGTTTACTCTTTGGGCTACTTTTTTCTTTTCAGCACTCCGTCGACTTTGTCAATGTCCATACCTCCGGAGCTTGCTGGAGCAATCCCGCTTATTGATAGGTTCCAGGTACGTGCACCAATGATATGATATGTCTCATGGCAATTCCAAACAGGGAAGAGAAATCTTATTGATGTTCTAAGTTGGTGCCTATGGCCTATGCTGGTTTACAAAATGTTGACTCTACCGTCAACACATAAACACATTGTTCTATTGATGTTTGAGACGGCTAAAATTTTGTTCTCTCTTCAAATTGGGGGTGGGAGGGGGACTTGTAGATTAAGGTTGCCAGACGAAAGGAGTTTCTTCTACCTCCTTTTCTACTTAGCCCTTCTCTCTCCATTCAAATGAACAGTAATAGTTATCCTTTATTTTGGTTGGGTCTCTCTACATGTCTCCTATTTTCTGTTACACTGGAAGCATTGTTAATCATTATAATCATTCTATAGATGCAACAAAACATTTCAGCAGGATCAGGTCTATTATCTTACAGTTATTCAGCAAAGCACCATTATGGTTCCATAGTCACATTGCCCATGTTAAAATTAATGCTGAAATATAACAGGTGGAGGGATTTCTTAAAGCAATGCAAAAACAGATCCAATCATCTGGAAAGCGTGGTTTTTTTATTAAGAAATCTGTGGGCTCGCAAGTTCGTGAGAAGTTCACTTTGGAAGATATGTTGTGCTTCCAAAAGGTAATGCTATCGAACTCCATTCCCTGTATGAGATTATTTGGCTGCAGTCTGATTTCTGAGCAGTTCTCTTATTCCGTTTGTATTATCATATGGAGAACTATAAGATCACCATGAAATTATTATGATGCCATTTTGTTTTACTTATTTTAATGCTTCTTTGTTCTCTTTGGCAGGATCCTATTCCAACTTCGTTACTGAAAGTAACTAACGACCTTGTAAGCCGCTCAATAAAATTATTCCATGTCATATTAAAGTACATGGGCATTGATTCACCCGCAATAATAAGTTTGGAAGAGAGATCGAACTTGTTGCAAAGCTCTATAAGCATACTTTGAAGCGTTCTGAACTTCGAGATGAGCTCTTTGCACAGATTTCAAAACAAACACGTAACAATCCCGATCGGTAAGTAATGGGCTTCTCATGTATAACAAGCACCTGTTGATTTCAGACTTACTTTTGGAATCATAATTTTGTTATTCTTACAGGAGTTGGTTGATAAGAGCTTGGGAGCTAATGTATTATGTGCATCTTCCATGCCACCAAGCAAAGATATTGGGGCATACTTGTCTGAGTATGTTCACTATATTGCTCATGGAGCCACAACTGATTCTGATGTTCGAGTTCTAGCATTGAACACACTGAATGCATTAAAACGTTCGGTTAAGGCAGGGCCACGGGTTACAATTCCTGCACGGGAGGAGATAGAAGCTCTTTTAACCAGCCGGAAGCTTACAACAATTGTATTTTTCTTGGATGAAACATTTGAAGAGATCACCTACGACATGGCAACAACTGTTGCTGATGCTGTTGAGGTATCCACATTTCTCTTAAACTAATGGTGGTTTGGATACCTTGTCATATCTGGAGCACTGCTTGGTGTGTATGCAATTGCGATTTAAGTTGTCACTTTTGGTATAACAACGATGATATTAGCCAAGTAATTGGTCTGGATAGTCATAACTTACAGACTTCCTCATATGTACAAAGGTGGTTCATTGAATTGTTTTTCAGTTTTGTTTATTTTGTAGCCTTGACTATTTTCTCTCAATATATTCATAAAGGTGCTATACTATACACAAGGATTTGTTCAATACAGTCGTCCATTCATAGATGGAACGTGCATTTGGCCAGAACCATTCAACAATAGTTTAAAAGAACCTCCGCTACAGCATCTATGGTTGGGTTCACTTGTACTACTATCTACTATGTAGCTCATTGCTACTGGGTGGGTATCACACTCTGAAGAGTTCCTCTGTTTGGAATTTCACTATTTCAGATACCTCATGACCGAGCTTAACTACCATATAAGACTGTAGGTAGTGCGTCAAAATGAATCTTGATCAGTTCTAAAATGAGGTTTTGACTGCTTTTGTCACCATTGAACACTCAGGGGAGTTAGTAGTCACAAGTCACAGGCACCTTCTTCAGTTCCCATAGTTCAAAAGATGAATGCACACTACTCAACTTTGCGAAGGTGTTGGCACTTTTTGCTCTGTGTCATACATAGGACCTGCTGCTATTTACCTATTTCCCTGATATTATGAACTCTAATACTAATGGACTTTGTTATCATCGTGTACAACATTACTTTGGCTTCAGTTCATTAGTCTAGTCGATCAAATAGTGGATATTCAACCTTACTATCACAACCCAGTATAGTGTCAGAGTGCTCCATGTGATCTCTTGTTATACATTTGTTTGACCAGTGTCTTTTTTATTTACTTGAAGTTGACTAAGTAAATGAAATATGCTATTATTACAGGAACTTGCTGGCATTATCAAACTTTCAGTGTATTCCAGTTTCAGTCTTTTTGAATGCCGAAAGATTGTTAATGGATCAAAGTCTTCAGAAGTTGGCAACGGTATTTCTTTTCACTCAGAACTCGCATGCCTCCCCCCTTCAGTCTAACATAGTGCATGTGCGTTTGATATAGTGGGGTTGAAGGAAATATATGAACGATGGAATTTCTCACATAATAGTTGCATTTCCTTATTTCTGTCATGCAGAGGAATACATTGGATTAGACGATAACAAATATATTGGTGACTTGCTATCTGAATTCAAGTCAGCCAAGGATCGCAATAAAGGAGAAATTTTGCACTGCAAGCTCGTATTTAAGAAACGCCTCTTTCGTGAGTCTGATGAGGCTGTGACTGATCCGATGTTCGTTCAGCTATCATATGTCCAGGTACTGATTTGCGTAGTCAGTTGAGGTACTTACTGCTCTTAGGCCACGCTTCACATAGCACTAATTAATATCCTTCTTCTGCAGTTACAACATGATATTTTAGGGAACTACCCAGTAGGCAGGGATGATGCTGCACAACTCACTGCTCTGCAAATATTGGTTGAGATTGGATTCATTGACAATCCCGAGTCCTGTGTGTACGTAATTCATAAGGCTCTGCCTGATCTCTTATTTTGCTTGTCAATTTATTACTTTCTTAATAATAATTTATCCTATCTCTTTCCTGAGATGCCATTTTTGTTCTTGCTAGTGAATGGATCTCTCTTCTAGAGAGGTTTCTACCTAGGCAAGTTGCAATTACTAGAGCAAAGCGAGACTGGGAGCTCGACATCATCTCACGCTATCAGTTAATGGTATTCATCTAGCTGTGCAACTTTATGCTATTACGTAGCAACCTTAGATGCATTACATATCATACAATTTGTTGTTGTTTACTTGATTTTCATCACATTTTCTTATTGACCTCCATGTTCTGCACTGATTGTAACATCGACTGTATTTGTAGATGCATCACACATCTTACTAACATGTAAGAAATGACATTGTTTTAAATTTTAGTTAGTCTGAGGTTTTGTCAAGGTCTTAGTTTTGATGGACGTGCTGACAAAATAGTAAATTTTACGATCTGAATTTACATTAGCAAGCACATGTGATACCTCAATCACCTAAGTACTTCGCTGTTGCATCCAGGAACACTTGTCAAAAGATGATGCAAGGAACCAGTTTCTGAGAATCTTAAGGACTCTTCCATACGGCAATTCAGTTTTCTTCAGCGTTCGGAAAATTGATGATCCAATAGGACTTTTACCTGGAAGAATCATTTTGGGAATTAACAAACGAGGGGTAGGATGCCTTATCATAATAAAAATAGTATATTGTTCTACTACTAATTGAAGCTGATCTTGTAATTCTGCTTTAACACAGGTTCACTTTTTCCGTCCGGTTCCTAAGGAATACCTACATTCTGCAGAGTTGAGAGATATAATGCAATTCGGGAGCAGCAATACTGCTGTTTTCTTTAAGATGCGAGTTGCTGGTGTTCTTCATATCTTTCATTTGAAACTAAGCAGGTTATTTTTAGGCCTCAGAGATAGTACATCAGCATTTATGTCACCTTGTTATATCATATAAAGCTGTCAAATAGCCATGTTTTTACTGGGCAAAATAACCAAGTGCTTGTATTTTTAGGGTGAAGAAATATGTGTAGCTCTTCAAACACATATAAATGATGTGATGCTCCGCAGATATTCAAAAGCGCGCTCTGGCTCCGCTACTAGCACAGTTTCTCAAAATGATGTTTCTCAAGCAGAGAAGACACCAAATGTGAAATGTATGACAAACGTGTCCAAGAACTGTCAAAAGAAGTTGATGAGTCTCAAAAGAAAGCAGACCAGGTGAGTTATTTTGTTCATAAAGAAACACTAATGGTGCCACATGGTGCTTAGAGTTTAGAACTTCTGAGAAATGGCCCATTACCTAGTAAATGATGTTAGCATACTAGAATATTCTGTGTTAGTCTAACATAAAAATCCAAATCAGTTCCCTGCAATTGGATTGCAAATTATAACGAACAACCAGTTGGTCAAAAGGATTAGATACCATGCATGTAATTAATAAACATTCTGTGTTCATGACTTCTTTCATAAAGAGTTAGAAGACTGAAAATTCCAGTAATAGTTAGGTGATGCTTTCACAATCTAACTATTGTCGACGTTATATTGGAAAACTATCTTGTACATTGTTAGCCATCTAAGTACATGATTGTCCTTTTGCATTGTTAGTTGCGGGAAGAGTTACAAAGGAAGACAAAACAAGAAAGAGAGATGCAAGAAGAATTGGAAGGGCTAAGAGATATATTACAATCTGAACGACATACCATTAAAGAAGTAACAAGTGAGCGGGATAAGCTAAAATCTCTATGTGACGAAAAGGATTCTTCTTTGCAGGTATGGTGAATTGGTGATATACAATTTGCATAGTTAAATTCTTGAATCATCTAACTTGCTATTTTATTAGGTTGCATTGGTGGAGAAAAGTAGATTGGAGACCAGATTAACAGGTGTCAGGGCCAAGAGAACAACTCTAAATCAGAAGTATCTGGAAACCAGTGTGAAAGAGATACTTTGACAACCGTAGGCAGCGTCAACAATAGCATTGAGGTATTTTTAAACAATCATCTAAATCTATGAGTTGAATTTTGCAGGATAGCTTATATCTTCTGTGGCAAAACTTATATTTCCTAAGATTTCATGGTTCATTAACTTACTCGTGTTTGAAAAGATGTTAACTAAGCTCGAGGAGAAGTTGAAATCATGTCAAAAGGAGCTTGATGCATCAAAAGAAATTTCAAAGAAGTTGATGATGGAAAGGAATATGCTAGAACAGAAGATTCAAAGGCTTGAAAGAGCAAAAAGTGAAGAGGTTTTTGTTAATCATCAAACATTTTCTTTTCCTGTTCTGTTTTTTCACAGGGATACTTTACTCTCTTTATATTTCTGAAAAATGACTTTAACTATGCAGAAAAGTACAATGGAACGGACTTACGAGGGTGAATGTCGTAAGTTAAAAGATCATACAGCTAAACTGGAGCAAAAATTGGAAAGTACAACACACTCCTTAAATGTTGCTGAATCAACTCTTGCCTCGAGAAATGCCGAGGTAGATGCGTTGCAAATACTCTCAAAGAGCTTGACGAGTTAAGAGAGTTCAAAGCGGTATGTGTAAGGCATAATAGCTAAATCAGCGTTTCTTAGGTTCTGTATAAATTCACACAGTTCCGTTTTGCAATGTTTCAGGACGTTGACAGAAAGAACCAACAGACCGTTGAGATTCTTAAAAGGCAAGGAGCACAGTTAGTTGAGCTTGAAAGTCTTTATAAGCAAGAACAGGTTTTGCGAAAACGTTACTATAACACAATTGAAGGTAAAATACACTGTCCAAACTATACTAGGGTATTTTGCCAATAACTTGATTATGAATTGAGTTAAAAATTATTCACAGATATGAAAGGAAAAATAAGAGTATTTTGTCGCTTGCGTCCTCTAAATGACAAGGAGCTTTCTGTAAGGACAAAAATATTGTATGCAGTCCTGATGAATTTACAATTGCACATCCGTGGAAAGATGACAAGTCAAAGCAACATATATATGACCGTGTTTTTGACGCATACACTACTCAAGAAGATGTATTCGAGGACACGAAGGTAACATATTTCTAAATTTAAGTTTCATTTTACTGTTGTGATATAGATTGTGTTCCTGAGATTATAAACCACTGGTTTTCATATGCTTTTGTTCAATGTGCTGCAGTATCTAGTACAATCAGCTGTCGATGGATATAATGTATGTATATTTGCTTATGGCCAAACTGGTTCTGGGAAGACATTTACTATATATGGTTCAGATAACAATCCTGGTCTTACTCCAAGGGCTACGTCAGAACTTTTTAGGGTGATAAAGCGTGATGGCAACAAATATTCATTTTCCTTGAAGGTAAGGAATGTTTTTCATGTGCATTGAGTGATTTCACATGGCATGATAGACATCTATTCTCTATGGACTAATCTATAATATAATTTATAATATTGATGAAGTGTTTTGTATTTTTATTGGCAATACAGTGTTTATTTTTACATGGCTTGGGAAGCATAACAGTTTTTTAGTTGCATTGTTTGCTTAACTTAATTTAAACTATGACTTAAGTTATCCTTCATTGAATATAATCACTGATGCGTACCGTACAACTCCCAGGCATATATGGTGGAACTTTACCAAGATAATCTTGTGGACCTGTTGTTGCCCAAAAATGCTACTCGACAAAAATTAGAAATAAAAAAGGACTCCAAGGTATAAAAGCTTCTTCCTTGCATGCATTTAACTTTCTCATTTTTCATACAGTTCCCTAGAGTTAATGGCCATCCACTCATCCCATAATTCTTCCATGTATCACATTTTGTCCTGTGGCTCTTCAGTAAAACAAGTTACAAATTTCCTGTTAACTTTTCTTGTGCGCGTTTGAGCAACACCTTCTATAGATGCTAAGCTACCTCTGTTTACTTTTATAGTTGAAGTACGAGCAGACAATTTTGTCACTTTTAAATAATATACTCCCTCCGTACATAAAAGGATGTCTCAACTTTGTTAGATACATACAAATTTAGACAAAGTTGAGACATCCTTTTATGAACGGAGGGAGTACTACTCTTAACATCTTATATTTACTAATTGGAGGCACCATACGAGACACCACGTTAATCCTGGAGAAAACATAAAAATAACCGTAGGATGTAAATTCTATGGATAGGATCTAAAGATCGGTAAGTCACGAGGTGGTAAGAGTCCTATAAGCCTACACCACGTCATCCTTAAAAAGTATAACGTAAACCGTCGGATGGAGCTTAACAATGTAGGATAACCATTAGATCTGTGATTGACTCCCGCCGTGATCCTCCGGTCGCTGCCGAGTTTCTGGCATTGGCCTTCGCACCGTGGTTCGAATCCTAGCAAATAATTATGTCGTTGCCCAGTTGCAAAAAGAGAATCGTGCACAACCATGCAGAGAGTCACTTCTGCTCCTGTCGCAGGTGTCGTATCTCATTAACTGCGTTTCTGCCGTCGCTGATGTAAATTTCTAGGTAGCATAGTTTTTTTTTTACGTGGAGGTAGCATAGTTAATTTATTGCAAGATTTGTCGCTCATGATAGAACTCTCTCCATGTACTACCATGCATCGCTTAATCATAGGCAAGACATGCATGCATCGGGACGTACACATACGAGCATGCAGTAAAGTTGGAATCAGGTGTGACTGCATGTCAAAGAAAAGTTGATATTATTAATATTGTTTATATTTAATTAGTGCCACACGTCAGATCTAAATCTTTTTTCTCCTGTCTACAGTACATTTACTAATTCTGTAGGTACCAGATGCTATTCATATGCATAGATCCAAGGTGCACACTTTTTCTATCGTAAATAATTCAAGCTCATAAGATGAGACTAGATTTATACAATCAAATTAGTTTCTCGATATAATATAATTTAATTTAATTTAAGCTATAATTAAAGCAAAAGTTTGTGCTATACGAGTCAACAATCCAATTCCAAATAATGAATATTACTAGATCTTAATGCATGCAAATATAAAGTTATCATAAGATGAGAGTAGGCTTATACACTCAAATTAGTTTCTCGATATAATATAATATAATTTAAGCTATAAAGCTATAGTTTTGGTATACGGGTCTACAATCAAATTCCATAAAATGAATATTACTAGATCTTAATGCATACATATATAAAGTTAATAGGCTGTAAGGTTAAAACATAATTGTAAACCATGCTTTAATGTGAAGCTTCATTTTGGAGCTTTTTTAAAGAATTAACTTACTGCCATACAATAACCATGAAAAAAATCACATGCTTTCAGAATTAAATTGGAAACGATATCTCCAAATAGTAGTGGAGTTCTAATAGTTTCACTATTTCTGTCAACATGAAAACTAGCCCGTGCGGATGCACGGGTTAATGACTAGTTTATCTAATGGTGACTAATTTGGTATACCTCCATAAAGCTGTATAATTTTTAATAACTATGGTTGGAGAGTTATATTTGTTGGGGGAAAACTCATCATTTCCACTTGCACAATTCTGTTGGGAAGTGCAGATTGTGGAGTACTAGGGTCAGTTCCCTTTGTTAACATGTGGAAGCGTTTCTTACTTTCTTTCATGAACAGAAGATACATTATATTTCTATGGAGCTACTTAACTTATGCTTTTATCTCTAGGGTGTTGTTACTGTTGAAAATGTTACAGTTGTGAACATTTCAAGTTTTGAAGAATTGAGCGCTATAATCACAAGAGGTTCTGAGAGAAGACACACTGCTGGAACAAATATGAATGATGAGAGCTCAAGATCTCATCTAGTCCTTTCAATCATGATTGAAAGTACTAATCTCCAAACTCAGTCTTATTCAAGAGGAAAGGTAATATATGATGAACTTGAAAAGTTCGCATAATCAAAATTTTGGTTTAAGTCTAGTAACTAGCTTGTTTTTGTTTGATCTATCATTTCCCAAAAAAGGTTCTAGTGTTCTGTTGGTCTACCTTAAATTGTCTACTGGCATAAGATTATCCAACCACTGCTTGATATACGTCAGTTTATTTGGCCTTTTGTTTTTGCAGCCATTTGTTTTGACTATTACTAGTTGAATGTAATTTGTTTTATTTCCTTCTGAAGATGTGATCTCTTGACGTGCTTGCCTACCTGGTCTAGCTCATAAGCAAGCCATGTTTTTATAAGGTTTATTATATTGTTTTCATTTGTTTGATATGATTAGAAAAGATGTAGCGTTGCAATATGCTAATTTATTTTTTCTCAAAAGATTGCTAACATCGACAGCGTTCTTTGTATGACAGCTAAGCTTCGTGGACCTTGCTGGTTCTGAGAGGGTGAAAAAGTCTGGCTCAGCAGGAAAACAGTTAAAAGAAGCACAAAGCATCAATAAATCTCTTTCTGCATTGGCTGATGTCATTGGTGCTTTATCTTCTGATGGACAACATATACCTTACCGGAACCATAAGTTGACAATGCTTATGAGTGATTCGCTTGGAGGCAATGCAAAAACATTAATGTTTGTGAATGTTTCACCGGCAGAGTCGAACTTGGAGGAGACTTACAACTCACTAATGTACGGACACCCTTGCTTTGTGTTTCTCTGAGTGTTTTTTGTCTGAAAAGTTTGGCTGAATTTTCTGGCAGACATCGTGCGATAATTATATCTTGCATCATACACGTACCTTCTGTGATAATCTGAGTCTCTTCTGTCACATACATATGATAAACTTTTTTTTTGGTTTCCATGGTTTTGGGTCCTTGAAATTTTCGAATATTGTTCCAGTTTAGGCCTTTCTTGTTTTGTTCCTGTATGTTCTGCACGCAGCTGTTCACTAGCATTGTTCGTTGCCTTGCAGGTATGCTTCACGAGTGCGCTGCATTGTCAATGACACGAGCAAGCATGTTGCCCCGAAAGAAATCATGCGGTTGAAGAAGTTGATTTCTTACTGGAAGGAGCAAGCAGGTAAGCGGAGCGAGGGTGATGAACTGGAGGAAATACAGGAAGAGAGGATATCAAAAGACACTCGGTTGACAACCTGAGTGTAATATGTCACCGCTGATGACTTGCCCTGAACCCCCCTGGTTTTGCGTTCTTGCGCCAGTTCCAGAGGCTATTGGTGTTTCTGAGTACTCACCACACCGAAGTAGTCCTCGAATGGCCATCTGGCGGATATGATCCGGTTGCACACCAATTGTATAGTTACCTATTATATTATGGCGGCGGCGCCTGTTTGTACAAAGAGATTAGTACACATTCATAGGAGGAGGAAGGATCAGTTCTTAGGAGTAAATCCCTTTGTTTTTTTGGCCATCTTAGCAGAGATTACGAGTGTTACTGTGGTAGCATCGATGATGAAATGGCTGCAAAGTGTTGTAAGCTTCCGAGTAATGCACTTTTACGGAAGTCGGAAATTAGTAGGCAATGTCTGGTAGAAAGTCAGGAGATCTTCTATCAACCAACAACATAGTGAATGTTCGAGATCCTGCTCAAATATATACCGTGGCTCGTCTCTTGGTTGCTTAGCGTAGTTCAGGCGCAAATTACCAAACAGCTAAACTAGCGGCACATTTAGTATCGCTATGTAGTCAGATTTCTAAAATAACACCAGAACTACATTGTACTAATCTGACAGTATGGTTGTAATATTTGAGAGTATACAGAACTGGCAATATAATGATAGACTTGCCACTGCCATGAGAAAACGAAATGATGATAGAGTCGATAATTAAGAATCATCTCTTTATTGCGTGGAACCACCTCCCAAGGTACAGGATTCATTTAGTACAGATGTCAAATAAGTGACAACGAACTAGTAAGTCGATAGGATGAAGTGATGAAACAGGAGAACACACGCAAAACAAAATTATCTAGACACAGAATAGTATCAGTGAGCAATAAGTATTTGACTCCCCGACAACATAAGAACCTGTAAAATCACTTGCAGCTTCTCTTCTCTAACAAAATTCTACCCAACAAATACAAAGATGTTTCAACACTGGTAATTCTCTGAATGTTTGTGATGCCAGCCTAGTAACATAGAGGAGACGTCGAGGTGCTTGTTCTCTAAGTGTGTGCCTTCTGAAACACTTGCTGGGCAATGTGTGGTAGCTACAGCTTGGCATGATAGAGTGATACACCAGAAGAAACAGAAATTTCAGCGGCCCTTTTCCTTCGATGCTTCCACGCCTGCTCATGCCTGATGCATTTGGAGGCAGAGAATCAGCAAGTTATTCGACAACATGACCCCTATTAGGAGTTCCTGACTTGAGCATTTTCAAAGCAGATCTCAGCCTAGCTACTAGTTACTAAACTACAGCGAGCCAGCGCGACGGCACTGTAGGTAGCTACAGTACGCGAGTTACTGTGCTCCGCTACAGTGCCTGCGGTACTGTAGCAAGGTTTTTTTTTTTGCAGAAAAAAACACACCGTGTTTTTCGCGTCGACGAACAGAGGTACTGTAGCACTTTTTTTTTTTGCAAAAACAAACACCGCGTTTTTCGCGTCGACGAACAGATTCCTTTCCCGTGATCGGTTTCGAATTTTGTTTACTCTATCTTCTTAATTTGTGATCCAAAATCGTCAACACATTCAACGAATTTTGTCAAATTCGTCGCGCTCAGTCATCCGTTTGAATTTTCCTTTCACGAGCAGACGCATATCGCCCTTCCAAACAACTCTCATGTTTTAGTTTTTTTGCATAAAAAAACACACCGCGTTTTTCACGTCGACGAACAGAGGTACTGTAGCACTTTTTTTTTTGCAGAAAAAAAACACCGCGTTTTTCGCGTCGACATTCATTCACTGTTCTGAGGAACAGTAACACGGTTACTGTGCCCCGCTACAGTACCAGAACGCTTCCGCGCCGTCCGATCCGGTCGATCTGACGGTCCACGTGGATATCTTACAGAAAAGAACCCACGCTTTCTGCGAAATGTTCCGCAGTCCACGCTTTCTGCGCACAAAGGACCTATTCGTGATTTTGCGAAACATCAGGACTTTTTTGTAAAAAAATCAACAGATCCCCCTTCTTCTCTTTTCTCTCTCGCGACGCTGGAGCTGCCGCCGCCGCCGACGCTCACCGCCGCAGCTGTGCTCCTCGCCGGACAAATCGATGGCCATAGCGAGCTTCCGCGTCACCACCTTTCCCTCCTCGCCGACTCTCAACTGCTGGAACGTCGCGAATTCACCGGAATCATCTCCGCCGTCGTCGACACCCGCCGCCGTGTTCGTAGCCTCCCAGCGATGCTCCGGCGACCATTCAGGGGCGACGCCGCCACCCCCGTGCACCCTGGCATGCATACCATTTATGTCATCCAATCGAATTTAAAATTTGAATATTTTTAAATTGAAACAACTTTCAAACATGATCAAATTGTAAAACGAAAAATAATTCATACCTAATTTTTTTTCCAAATATGATTTTTTTTTGTAAAAACTAAACACTTTTTAAACAAACACAAAATTTTGAACTCCAATAATCTCCAAGCCTATTTTTTTTTACAAATTACCTATTTCTCCAAATTTAAACTAATTCCCACATTGATTAACATTTGTGCACAACCATAATATAATTCCTTTGATTACAGTATTACATAGGAAAATTGTAGCAATATAAAAATACACTAACATAGCATTTCAATTTGCTAAAAAAGTGAGAACTGCACTAATATATACCAAAATGCTCACAAAAAAAAAAAACAAAAAACAAATACATTTCAATTTGCTATCAGAAAGAAATGAAAACACTCTAAAATATATCCACACAATCTAAATGTAATTTCCCTAATTACATTGAGTTGTATTCATGAAATCAATTTGAACATTTCAATTTGATGAACATTTAAAAACATGGAAAAAATACATCGAACTATTCAAGGGGATATATTTGAACATCCAAAATTGCTAAATGGAGTTGGAAAAAATACATCGAACTATTCAAGGGGATATATTTGAACATTCAAAATATCCAAAAAAAAAAAACTATTTACACCAAGGTGCAAACATTTTTGGACATTTTAATTTAACAAATATTTAGAGAAAACCTAAATACATTCCCTCTAATTAAATGGAGTTGGAATTAAACCTATATATTTTTGTACATTTATAATTGCTGAAAATTTGAAGCTCATCCAGACGACATCTTCCAACGAATTTTAACGTTTTAAATTGGAAAATTACAATAAATACTTCAAGGGAAAAAACAAATGCACTCTCTCCACTTACATGAAGTTAAATTTATTAAATATTCAAATCATACATTCCCTCCATTTGCAGACTTAAATTGAACATTCCAATTTGATAATTATTTTGATACAATCTAAATTAATTTATTCCAATTACATAATTCAATTCAACAAATGTGTATTCCCACTACCATAGACTTAAGTTAAATATTACTGTAAGAATATAATTTTAACATTTTAATTCATTAGGTATTTAGATATACTCCACACAACAAATTTCAGCGAATTTCAAAAAATTTCAAACCCAACAGGTGCGGCGTGCGCCGCACCAAATTTATCTAGTAGTGCATATAGTCAAGAAGGATGACAAAACTCTCAATTGACAATTCAAAATGCGTTTCATTTATGCCATATGGGGCTCTAATATCTCTTCATAGTTTTAATTTTGGCCCGACTACGCTCAATGCAACGCAGTAAGACCCTGTCCTACGTTTTTCTGTAAAAATGGTTATGGGGAATTTTCATGCTGATCTGGTTGCCTAAGCAAAAGCTGATTGCGTGATCGGATGGTCGCATTAGCATATGTTTCAGATGACAACAAGTTCGTAAACAAACTGCTTGTTCAGCATTCCTAGGGAAAATATCCAACTGCCACCAGCTGTAAATACAAAAAGGTTCAAAGCAACTTATATAGACTTGCACATCTCAATCTGGAGATGTTTGCGCACCCCAAATTTAATCAGTTAGCTGTGGCTATAAGAAGGCTGAGTAATGGATCATCAGCAAACTAGGAAAACGCAGAAAGGTATTGCAGGTCATACATACTCACCCGTGTCGCCACCTTCTCTTCACTTTCCAATTAGGTCGCCGCATACCCTGAAAAAGAAGTGCCCCTTTGTTCCTACAAGTATAGGAGTAAAACTAATAGTTAGCTCACCAAGTAGAACAGAGACTCCAATCAAGTGAAACAAGGAAACAACTCACTCACCAAGTAGCACGGCGGCAACATGTGAGGATATGGTAGATGAGGCTACAAGGACTGGGTACACCATCAATGGCTTTGACACATCCATCCGCTACTGGCATCCATGTTCTACTGCCCAGGTGGTATTGCCCAAGATAAAATTCCTTGGGATGGAGGAGCACAATGGCGTCACCCGCAATGGTAGGGTGCACTCTACTGCTGACACTCAGGATTCTTTCTCCCACAAACAGAGCATTGTCCCCGATGCTCGTTACGGGCGCAATCCTGGTGCCTAGCATAATGTCAGCTAGTAGTTTATAAACCAGAATGTGCGCGGAGTTCCTATCTTTACGGCTGATCACCAAGGTCTCCGAGTCACATTCCGCTAGCCGGTAAGGGACATATTGAAGGCTGCCTGCCGGACACGTGGCAACCAACTTTGGTGCCGGCAGACACAAAGCGCCTGTGTCTGTGTTCTCGCCGCCGCGCTGGGGCAGGTCGACCTCGAAAATCTTCGGGGCACTGTAAATAGTGTGAAAAGCTAAGAAGTACATTTTGCCTTGGAATGATATTGGACTCGAAGCGTCTGTGATGGTCCATGTGGAGAGCTTCCACTGATGGTCGATGGTGGTGGCATACGCTATGCGCCCTAGCTTGTGAAGCGCAATCATGACAGTGTGCCTACTCCCTCTCCGCCCACACTGAAGGCGGTAGCACCGACGGTCCTGAAAAAACACCAATCCATTAGCCGCAGCTCTAACCCTGTCCTGAGGGTCGCGAGCGGCGGGAGATCTGCAATGTCGCCGGTGAAGGGGTGGAGGAGGCGGACGGCGGTGTCCTGGTCACGCTGCAGCAGGAGGATCCCGTCGACGGAGTCGAGAATGCAGTGGTTGCTGAAGATGGGGAGCCGGACGCGGACGATGGCGCCGGTAGAGAGGTTGAGGAAGCGGATGTAGCCGCGCGGGGAGACGGTCGCGGAGCGCCATCCGCGGCAGACGGCGCGGAGGCGGTCGTAGTCGAGCAGGTCGCCGGTGTCCAGCAGCCGCCACCCGATCACATGGACCAGGGCTGCGGGAAGCGACTCCCAGGAGGACGATGCGTCGGGGGATTCCGAGTTGGCGGTGGCGGCGGCAGCGGTGAAGACCGCGCGTCGCTGGCGATGGCTGCTGGTGCGTGTGATCGCGGCCGAAGGGCGGCGGCGCTTGCGATGCGTCCAGTGTGACATGGCGCTTACGCGAACAGCGGATTTAGTTGGGGAAAAACGAAGAGAGACGGGAAAGTTTTATCCTAGCCGAAAATAAAATGATTTGGGGATCAGCCTACATGATCTTTTTAGCGGGATATCCAAAGTCAAACTTCATATGACACAATCTAGAAATGTCTATTTAGTTTCACTTAGACTAATATTTACTCTAGAAACCTCTGCAAGTTATTAGCTAGATTTATACACTCTTAGGCACACTACCAAAGTTATGTAGAAATCTAAATGTACTATAAAAATGATACGTCCAGACAAGTAAAATCATGTTTATTTACTAAGTTTAAGAATAATCCATTGTAATAACGGAGTTTCTTAAACATCCTAAAGTAAATAAAAAAAATGCTTGTAATGACAAATATTTGAACGCGTGTGGCTGGTACCTTAATATTGTGTTTGCAATGTTTTGCTAATTATACATGAGAAATATTATTCAGCGTGATATACAAAATGATGCACACCAATGAAACATCATAACTTTAATTACGATATGAGCTATGAAAAAAATGTTTAGTATAAATAAGTTGTAATGTTTTACCTCATTACAATTGGGACTTGGTTCCCGTTGACATAACCTAAAATAGAGCCTAATGGCCAATTAGAAAACCCACAAACCCATAAGTTTTTTAGGTTTCATCTGATCGAACCAATGGTTTCCCGTTACATTTCGTCCTCAACATCAGCGAGTGCTGCTCGGCCGCCTCGCCGAGTGCCGTCTGACCGCCTCCGCGTGCGCCTTCTTCCCGTTCTCCGAGCGCCGCTTGGCCGCCTCCCCGCTCGGCTGCCGGCCCAGCGCCTCCCTGAGCTTCGACCAGCCGCTCGGCCGCCACCATGAGCGCCTTCCGACACCCAGCGGCCGCCAGCCAGCACCTCCTCGAGCGCCTCCGACCTCGACGCCCTCCTACCTCCGTCAGCTCAGGCAAAACGCAGCTCAGGTGGAATTCGTGTTCTGTACGTTTCCAAAGAGGAAGTTCCGGTCTTGTAGCAGTTTGTTTCAGCTAGTAGCTAGATGCTTTTGTTTGATTTGACTAACTTGTATCGTTTGTTTTCTGAAATCTCTAAAACTTGCTATAGTGATATTACATGACATCATAGTTTTGCGTTTTACATTGCATAAAGATTCAAACCTTACTAACCATCGGTTAACCTTTTCTAACCCAATTAACCAAATGTTTAACATATTTATCCATTTAGACGAAATGGTTATTTATGCTCGAAACAAGAAGATAAATGGTTAACCAAATCCCACCAAGATACCTCATGCTAAGCCGTGACGTTCTCGAACGCGTGAGGTAGGACATGGATGAAATTCCTGGCGAGGATGACCCACGCCGTCAACACCTTGACCACGAAGAAGACGACCAGACACACTCCGACCCAGCACTGGCAGGGAGAATCCCACTGCGCCGCATATACCAGGATGGAGAATAAATCCATGATCTTGAGAGTCCTCTTCCTGCAGGGTCGTGCGCTGCTAACTCCGACAGCCCACAGTCGTCATTGCGCACGAACGAGACTAAGAGCAGCGCCACGGCGGAGGCGAGGAGCATGACGGCGCTCGGCTTCAGAGCTACTACCGTTTCATGTTGTCTACTGGTAGACAGAACGAGGGGCGAAGAGGAGAGTAGGCAGACGAACCGTTAGCATGGGAATCCTTGTAAAATTAATGTAAACAAAATATAAAAACAATGTTATTGTGAATATTGAATTTGGCTAAACGTTGCTTAGCGTGTACATCCAATTTGTAACTCTCGACACTCTCTGTACTACTTTCAAATATATAGCCTAAAATTCAGACTTACGACCAAATATAAACTACACCATTGCAGTTACATGAAACAAAATGATCAGCCCATCCACGGTACTATATTTTTTACACCAAAGTATCTCCATGACTGCACCACAGTGCATCCATACATACTCGTCAATTTCCAAGATAGGAAAACATGTACATAGACATGTGGAAGTTGGGTTCAGGCAACAACCAAGTTTTTGTTTTGTTTTTGAAACCAGGCAAAAGTTTTGCCTTTTATATTGATAAAGAAGAAGCAAACATGACGGACAAGCCTAATAATAAAAAAAGTTACAACTCGATCCACACCGGTCCCGAGGCTGCGCCCCACACGGGTCGACGACCAAGTTGACCAAGCAACTAAGGCCGACACCAAAACCACTCAACGCAACACGGCGGAGGTGAGAGTCCGGAGCCGCCGCTCCGACATCCACGCCGGCCCCAAAGCCGCGCTCCACACGGATCGACGACCAAGACGCCCTAGCGACCAAAGCCGACACCACACGACCTCGATGCCTCACAGCGGAGGCGAAACAACCGGAGCCGCCGCTCCGACATCCCCGCCAGCCCCAAGGCTGCACCCCAAACAAGCCGATGACCAAGACGCCCAAATGACCAAAGTTGACGCAGCATGGCGGAGGTGAAGTCCGGAGCCGCCGCTCCGGCATCCACCGGCCCCAGGGCCGCGCACCCCCAAGCCGAAGACGAAGACTCGCCGCCGCCAGCCACACAAATCCCTCTGGCCGGTGGAAATTATGTGGCCGTGTGATAAACATTGATGGTCCTTCTCCACTCCATTACCATCGTGGTAAAACTTCAGATATTAACAAATTAATTGCAGTTCTCTTTTTGTTTGCAGTTACATGATTTGCGGCTGAGATAATAAACTGAGAGCTGGTCAATGTTGATGCATCAGGAACTAGTTTGCAAGGATCGAAAGCGTCTTGTCCATGGCGGGCTATATATCCTTCAGTATGCCGATATCGATCAGGCATCATATGATCTCCCAATAGCGGCACACCATTGGCTTCACCTGGTATCCGGCAGTATTTTTTGTTGCGGAAAACCTTGCTATATTACACAATATATGTGCCAAGCGGATGAGGATTAATTTGTCTAACCTTGTGATAGGCCGGATCTGAATTACATAAGTGGGTGAACTTTCTTAGCAGTATGCCCCATATGTTGTATTGAATGTAAAACTGTTGTGTACTCGACATCCTGAGTGTAAATCAGTGTTTCTGTTTCAAACATCATACCTGTGGCCGGAGGACAACCGGAGTCGTGCTCGCCCCGGGACGTTGGAAGGAGGAAGAAGGCCATACTGCGCCACCATCGAGCTCCACTTTCGTACGAGGAAGCGAGTGTACCCGAGGACAGTTCGACATCGAGCCCGAATCCACAACCAACCAAACGGGGATATCTTAGGTATTCAGAAGTGGCTGGACGCCAAATACATATTCTGATGCAGAACGTTTACCTCCAACCAGGTGTCTAGTTGTTCAACACGGCTCACCGATTCACCAAAGTTCTTTATCTAGCATTGATTGCTGATTTCTTATAACAATCTTAAAGCAACATGTTCAAGAGTTTGATGTCAAATTTGTCTTGTCAGACTTATGAAAAAGGGGTTTTCTCATTGTTCTCTCAGTTGTTTATGCAGATTCTCTTGCGTGGTGTCGTGGTGGTGCCCTCGGCTTTGGACCAACAAGGTCTCTGCAGAAAACGGAGGCCTGCTGAAAAGTATTACTCTGAACTTTCCACCTACCGGTTTGAATACCTGAGGTCGGCACGGCACGGCACCATGAGGATTGAGGAGGCGATAGCGGATTTCGTCACTCCCAGCCGATCGAAGCGACGATCAAGTCAAGAGCCATGCGCTGCCGCATAGCAGCCGATGGTGGCCAAGGGGGCGGCACCCCTGTAACTGGACCGGGATGCAGCGCCTCCTCCTCGTTAACACGAGCTCTGCTTCGCTGGGCACCGAGCCGGCGCACCTCCTCTGCCTCAGGGGATGGATGCTGGATGCCATTATCAGCATATATAATCAAATTCGGTTCGATTGTATTACATCATGCAATCCAGGAGCAAAAATAGATGCACATTGACAGTTTCAAACAAGCAACTCTTCTAGTACACGATGGGATGAAAATACGCAAGACCAAGCACTCGAGATTTATGAAACGAGAACGGACATGGAGAAAAATAAAGTTTTACAAATTTCCATATCGTTTTTAACAGTATGTACAGATTGTTTCATTTCTGCAATTGCATTAGCACTTCTAAATCTAATTAACATCGGCCAAGAAACTTTGCAATTAGCACGGAATGAATGAATGAACGCGAACCCGATTCAATTCATTCGTACCTTGCACGCTTCCTCGAGGTCGCTTCGTCCTCGCGAGCAGCAGCATCCTCCTCCTCATCTTCCTCCAACGCCGGTGAAGCTGGATCCACCACGCCGGCACTGGCCGCCGGCTCAGCGTAACCGTCGTCACCTGTAACATAGTAGTCGCCGAAGAAGTAGTCGTCGGCGGCAAGCTCCTCCTCCTCCTCCTCCTCCTTTGGCCCGGCCGAGACATTCTTGACGGCGTCACCCGACCCCGGCTCGGTGCAGAAATTGTCTGCAACATAGTAGTCTTCGTCTAAGAAGTAATCATTGGGGGAAAGCTCCTCCTCCGCTCCAATCGTCTCGGCGCCAAAGTGACCGCCGAGGACGTTCTCGTCGGCAGCAAGATCCCCCTTGGCCTCGTAATCGTGGTCGTCCTCCATGAGGAACCTCTCCAGCTCGCTCACGTAGGCCGACATCTCACCACCGTCCTCGCGATCTCCCGACGACGACGACGCCCCGTCGTCGGTCACCACGGAATCCGGCGAGCTCTCCCTCCCGCAGCCGTGGCCGGCGCCACTTTTAAACGAATCCAAATCCAGACCGAGACTGCCCTCCTTGCCTGGCCCGGCGAGAAAAGAATCGCCGCCGCCGAACTCGGCCGGGAGAAGGTCGAGGTCGAAGCACTCCAGCCCGTCCAGGAAACTCAAGTCGCCGAAGTCGATGTCAATCTCTGCGGAGGCGGCGTCCATGGCGAAACTTAGACCAACCAACGGACGATCGAAAGAAGGAGCGCGCGCTGGACGTGACGGGGACGTCGATCGACGAGAAGAGGAGGGATTTATATAGGGGCGGGAGAGAGACAGACGCTGAAGAGGTGACGTGACATGGTCGGGGTCGGTTCGTCGTCGTCGATCGTGCCGCGCGCGGTTTCTTACGGCGCAAGGTCTGGATGCATGCGCTCCGTCTCCAGGAAGCTTCCGGCCGTTCCACGCGGAAGGAAATCACGTCCCGATCGGGAAGGGAACGCGACGTGACGTGAGGGTGCGCGGCCCCTATGGCGGTTCGATCTCAAACGGAGACGGGCCGGTGGCGCTCATATATGGGATTTTTTCTGTAGTGCTTCGAGATTTGCACGTACGTGACGTGGAATGCTGTGCCACTGCCGCGTACATCGTGTGGAGTTTTCTTCTTGAAAGAAAAACACAGGTGCTCAACGACCGACCGCGCAGAGTGCCACGTGTACCGTTTTCAAATTTCTAATCTCAGAGCGACGTATTGCACGGATACACGCAGTCTACTCCCCGATCAAAAAAAAAGTGTTGCAGTTTTGAAGTGAGAGTTTAAAACTGCGACACATATTACGAATCGGAAGTAGTACTTTTTTCCGACCGGAACATGGATCTTCTTTAAAAAAAATCATCATCCAAACACGAGATGGTTCTTGAACAATGGATTTATACTGACTAAATTACAAAGTACATTGTATCATACATTGTATCAATCGTATTGAAACAAAACTTAAAACAATTACGAAATGAAAAATCTCTTTGGTGAAAGGAAAGTTGTCTGAAGCCACCACTTTGTAACCTTTACATTTTTTTGCACTTGGGCGTTCTATTGTTACAATCTACTAGTTGGAATGTACGTGCAACGCACGTTTTCACAATTAAATGGGTCAATTTACAAGTAGGAAATATCACGCGCAATGCACGTGTGCACTAATACATATACAAAAATTAGTCTGACTTTAATAAATATACGACATATATATTGTTGTGATGTCCAAAGGTGTAAGGATAACGAAAATGGATGAAAAGATATTAATTACCTCTGTTTCTTGCATACTCATTTGCACGTTTTGAACAAAGATAACAATTAATCAAAGTGTCGAAAAAAGAAATCAATGTGATCGACAGGAAAAGGTATACTATATGGGCTTAAATGCATTGCTATCTCTTCCTTGTTGGCTTCTTTATTCTTAATCTCTTCACATGAGATCCTGAATTTTTGTACTCCCTCCGTTCACAAAAGGATGTCTTAACTTTGTCCAAAAATGGATGTATCTATACATGAAACATGTCTAGATACATCCACTTTTGTACAAACTTGAGACATCCTTTTGTGAACGGAGGGAGTATCAGATAAGTTATGTTTCTGATACTTCAATGTTAGAGCTTAACTGCAAACGCCCTGCCAAAATAAATTAGTAGCAGGTGTATGTGAATAAAGAACATGTGCAAGCGGCCAAGGATTAATAGAACAGTACTCCAAGCTTGATACGGAAAATTAAAAAAAAATCATAACAGGGGCAGTGCATGTTCAGTTTATCGGGAACACATTTGTCAATCGGTGTGATTTACTGCATGCATGATTCAAAGGGGGTTTATACTATACCCAAGTTCTCAGGTTGTTTTATCTAGTGTTTACAAGTTTTAATCTGTAAATTATCCTGCCGTTTCGTGGCAAAAAACAAAGTTTTGCGAATCCTAATCAGGAAAATAGATTCAGTGTGGCTGCCATAGAAATAGAGTAGATAACTGACTACTAATGGAAGCACTAACTGACACATTTATCATCACAGCCTTGAGTGACAAGTGCACATCTGTATCATCTCCATCATCATAAACGACACGGAGGCAACATCATACTTTGGCAAAAGATGTATACTGGTATTGCCCATGGTCGGTTACCAGGAGCAATACTGCTTACACGTCATCAAGTTACAAGTGATGAGTTGACTATCCACCGAGTATACATCTATACACATAAAAACACAAAGTACTATAAAACTGGGAGACAAAAAAATTGGAGATCGAAATCAATCTCACTGCGTCATTTGTAAAAGCAAACTGGAAACTCCACCAGCCTGCTCCCGAGAACCACCGCGACGCAAGTACTGAAATAACAAAGGTGGAAATGTTCATGCTTACAGATTGAGGTGATGGTGAAGCATCGCTGAACTCTGCTTACCGGAACTCATGGCCGAACTGAGGTTATGCTGGTATAGCAAGTTAGAAAACTATAACACGCAACACCTTCTCATGCTTTACAGGGCACAGATGAATCAACAGTTGCAAGTAAACCTGAAGGGATCTCCTTGACTGCCTCTCCAGAAATAATTGATTCACCGTCATTGCATAAAAAACAAAATATTCTGCGTCAAATACCAGCGTATGCTAAATTAGTGCCACAAACCGTAATATAGCGTTAAATTTTTTAACAAAAACATCTAATGTTCTCCCACTGTGAATTCGTCCATATGCTCTTCTCCTCGCTGTGTAGGGCGTCCGCATCTGCCATCTGATTTCAATCAAATTACCACAGATACACCACAAAAAAAGACACTGTTTGGGCTTTCAATACAAAATGAAAGTGGTATTATGTTGATTGGTACCCACGTAAACCTGATCTGCATTATATTGTATACACAGCTATGATACTACTTGTGGCTACAAATATTTCCGTCGTACTTTTACAATAACTTTACAGGAAAAGTTTAACATATTTTGGAACCATACACTTCTATGTACTGTCACAATCTTAGGTGAACAAGACTAACCCTGGGCATTCACGGTTTAACACGGTTTGAGCAGTTTCATCAAACCAGACCATTTGACACGGTGCTAGCTGGTTCGGTGTGGTTTAAACCGCTTCCAAATAAGAGGATACGGCGGTGCGGTCTGGGCTGGTTTCCCGGTTTGCACGGTTTGGAACCGAGGAGATAGACGCACTTTCCCCCACCACCACGCCGCCGGAGGCTTGCCGGCTCGCCGCCGCCGTGCTCTGTGGTCACCACCAACCAGAACCTACTCGCCGCCGCCGTACCCCATGGCCGACCCGGGCTGGATTACCTCGTCGCCGCCGCCGTATCCCGCGGCCGCCCCGGTCCGGACCCCTCGTCCCCGTCCCCGCGACGCTACCGGCGACGCCGTCCCCAGCACGCTACTGCCCCGGGGATCCCCGCCGTCGCCGCTGCCGGTAGGCCTCGCAACCATGCCACCGGAAGCCCCCCCCGCGCCACCCCGCCTTCCCGCCGCCGGCAGGCCTCGCACAACCCGCCATCGAAATCCCTCACGCCAGCCCGGCTTCTCCGTTCCCGGGATGGATGAATCCATTCCAGTGGGGAATCACGGCAGCGTCGCCGCCCGTCTTCCTCTGCTCCGTCACAGTTCCAGGCGAGCCGCCGCGCCACGGCGGTTTGGTCGGTTTCGACGGGTCGAAACCGTCTCAAACCATGTAAAGGTTTCGAGGTCTCGGTTCGGTCGGTTTGGAGGGTTGAACCCGTAACAAACCGCTAAGACGGTGCGGTGCGGTTTGGTTCGGCGGTTTAGACGGTTTGACACCGATTTATGCGCAGGGTTAAACAAGACATACAGATGCGCTACTTGCCTAGAAATAAGTATGAGTCAGCCCTCATAATTCAGAAAGCGTCTACGGAATTTCAACGAACACCTAATGCTCGCACATACAGACGTGTTATTTCAATGAGTGCTCTGTCTCGCTTAAAAGCCAGAATAAACTATCAAAAGTCCATACACGCCACTTCAAGGTTTGGGAATCACGCTACCTAGCAGCAGACGCACAATTATTTCCAGAATTAAAGAAGTTTGCAAATTATTGTTTACTACAAATCGAGGTCAACACCTACTGTTTAAAAGGAAAACTGACCCGCGGAGGGATTAAGGAGGCTTGCTTCACAGCCGGCTGCCGCCATGGATTGATAGGGGCAACCGTTCTGGGTGCAGCATAGAGAGATGGAATAGAGAGAGGATGGACCGATGGAGGGAAGCACCTCGCTGCAGGACGCCGCCTAGACGGTTGAGAGGACACTGCTGCTCCCTGGGGCGGCTGCGGAGGTGGCATATTCTGCAGCCTCTTAGTCTACGACCAGCCAATCCTGCGAATTCGACTTTGTCGGCGGCATGCAGGTATGCGCCGTAGCCCGTAGGTGGGGAGCGCAACAGGTCGCGTGGAGGAAGATGACGGGCGGTGACGGCTACAAGACGGATCGGCCAGGTCGGGATGCGGTGTATCGCCGTCGTGTGCAAGCGGATGCGCCGGAGATTGGAAGGTTTGCATAGGGAGAGTGGCGGGCCACGGGAGGGGTTGGGACGAAGGACATTCAGTCGGGAAAGAAAACGAAACGGTACGACGGTACGGTGGCAATTTGGTCGTAATATGTGATTTGGTGGGAGGGTAAAACGGGAAAAATCGGACATTGTTGAGTTGTCAAACATTGGGACGATCTGGGCTGTTTGATCGGATATTGAACGGTCTAGATTTAAAGTATCCCAACAAGTTTGCTCTTTTAATAATAGTATAGATGTAACCTCGTAGGTTTTCAAAAGCCACATGGGGCACCCGTCCCCGTGATAGTCGAGGACCTAAGAAAGTTGATATCATGAATCAGGATGCCTTCAAGAAAAGTTCATCATTGTTCACGATTTGTGGGCAACCCGCTAGTTGCAACTTCATACAATTTAGAATTGTCTATTTAGTTTCCACCAAGACTAGCATTAACTCCGGAAACCTCTGCCTAAGTATTAGCCAGATTTATACACTCTAAGACACTCTGCTAAAGTTATGTACGAATCTAAATGTACCATGGAAAATGATACGCTCCGGACACGTAAATCATGTTGGTTCATTAAGTTGTAGAACTAAATCCATTTTCATAAGAGAGTTTCTTAAACATCATAAAATAGTTAAAAATATTTCAACAGTGTCAATCGTACCTTAATATGCATGCGCTTGCTTGCTAATTATACATGAGAAGTAGTATTCAACATGGTATACGTAATGATGCTTACCACTAAGATAATATAACTCCAATAAGGATATGAGCTATGTAAAAATAAAAAAGTTTAATATAAATAAGTTATAATGTTTTAACTCATACTAAGCCATGAGGTTCTCGAGGGTTGTCGGATGTGACGTGGATGAGCACCATGGTGAGATAGAAGACCCCCCGTACGATCGCCTTGACCAAGATGAAGACGACAAGACACAGGCAGGGAGAAACGCACCGCGCTGTAGACCAGGATGGAGAAAAAATCCACAAATTTGAGAGCCCTCTCCTGTAGTCATCGCTGCACACGGATAACATTAAGAGCACCACCACGACGACCGCGAGGAGCACCGCGGAGCGAGGGGTAAGGAGGAGAGTAGGGTTGGACCATATGTCGGGCAACCAAGGAGACTGTACCGGGTATTAGAGGAAACGAGCCCCTTGATTTAAGTATACGAGAAAATACTCCGCGCGTTGCCACGCCAGTGTAACTATTGTAAATGCAAAAATCTAGTACTGAGTGAAATAGTGAAAAAAATACTTGAAATTATAAATGATATTGTAAATAAAATATTCAGAGACATCGGTATTATGAATATTGAATTTGGCTAAACCTTGCTTAGCCTGTACATCCAATTTGTAACCCTCGACACTCTATGCAACCTTAAAATATATAGCCAACAAAATTAAGATTTATGGCCAAATATAAACTACACCATTGCAGAGTATATGAAACAAAATGATGAGCCCATCGATGGTACTATATTTTTCACACCAAAGTATCTAGCTCGACGATTGTCCAAGGCAGTGCATCCATAAATACTCGTCAATTTCCAAGATATGAAAACATGTACATGTGGAAGTTGGGTTCGGGCAGCCACTAGATGTGAAATTATGTGACGGTGTGATAAACATTGATGGTTACTCTCCACTATTCAATCCAGTCGAGGTAAAACTTCAGAACTTAGATAAATAAATTGCAGTTCTCTTTTTATTTGCTGGTACCTGATTTGTGGCTGGGACAACAAACTGAGAGCTGGTCAATGTTGACGCATCAGCCGCTACTTTGATCGAAAGCATGGTACCTGAAGCTTCTTCCGGACGGCAATAGAAATGCTACAGTCAGTCTTGTGTTTATCAGGGATGAGAAGCTGGTGTCTTTTTCATTCTTGTGGCTCTGGTGGCAAGAGAGGAACATGGGCCAAGAGAGGAACATGGGCAACCATGGCGAGAACCATCAGAATGTGGACATATTCCAGTTTAGTACACGTAGACAGGCTGAATAATGGAAGCGATTCTTAAAGAAGAAGCAGACCACCAGCATCCGGACATCGTACCTGCGGCCGGAGAGCAACAGGAGTTCTGCTCGCCAGGGGTTGAGAAGAGCAGGATGAAGACGGAAGGGCCATACTACGGCAGTGTCGAGCAGGATTTCTCATTGTTCTCTCACGTTTTTTGACGGATTCGCTTTGTCGTGGTGGTGCCCTCGGCTTGGTCCAACAGCTTAGGACCAACAATGTCTATGTAGACGGTAGGTTTGCCAGGTCAGGCCAGCAGAAAAGTAAGCTAAAATCGTAAAGAAAACCGAGATGCCGTGTTCCTCTGAACTTTCCACCTACCTGTTTGAATACTTGAGGTCGGCACCATGAGAGGAGGTGAGAGCAGATTTGTTTCCTCCCAGCCGATCGAAACGACGATCAAGTCGAGAGCCATGCGCTGCCGTATAGCAGCTGATGGTGGGCAAGGCGGCCGCACCCGTGTAATTGGACCGAGACGCAATGCCTCCTCCTCGTCAACACGAGCTCTGCTCCGCACCTCCTCTGCCTCACGGGATGGATGCTGCTGGATACCATTATCAATAGGCATAATCAAATTCGCTGCAATTGTATATGAAATCCAAGAGCAAAATACGCATTGTACCGACGACTGAAACAAGCAAAGCTCGAATTCGCTACCAAAAAAATAACATGCCGTGGACAATTCTGTGATAATATGTCATAGCTGGAGACAAATATGCAGAGAAACAAACTTAGACAAATTGTCACATCACTTCTAGCAATACTGATATTTATATATATGTATGTACAGATTGTTCCATTTATGCAATTGCATTAGGACTTCTAACTAACATCGGATTCTAATTGACATCGGACCCTAAGATTAAGAACTTTGCAATTAGTAGCACGCAATGAATGAATGAACTCGACTCGATTCAATTCATTCGTACCTTGCTCGTTTCCTCGAGGTCGCTTCGTCCTCGCGAGCAGCAGAAACCTCTTCCACCAAAATCGGCGACGCCGGATCCACCACAGCGCCACCGGACGGCGCCGGCTCGGCGTAACCGCAGCCGTCCGTGACATCGTAGTCGCCGAAGAAGTACACGTAGGGGGCAAGGTCCTCCTCCGCCTTCGCTCCCGCGGACGCCGCATCCTCGACGGTGGCAGCGGCACCCTCCGCCGGCTCGGCGTAGACGTCGTACGCAACATAGTAGTCGTCCAACAAGTAGTCGTCGGGAGAAAGCTCCTCCTCCGCTCCTGGCTCGGCGCCAAAGTAATCGCCGAGGAAGTTCTTGTCGGCAGCATGATCCTCCTTGGCCGTGTAATCGTCGTCGTCGTCCTCCATGAGGAACCTCTCCAGTTCGCTCACGTAGTCTGACATCTCGCCGCCGTCGTGATCCCCAGACGACGACGGCGCCCTGTCGTCCGTCACCACGGAATCCGGCGAGCTCTCCCTCCCGCCGTCATCAGGAGAACCCAAATCCAGACCCAGACCGCCGTCCTTGCCTGCTGGCCCGGCGAGAAAGGAATCGCCGCCGCCGGTCGAAGCACTCCAGCGCGTCCAGGAAACCCAGGTCGTCGTCGAAGTCGAAACCAGCAGCGTCTACCGAGGCGGCGTCCATGGCGAAACTTGTGCGCGCTTGGGAACTTTCAAACTGTGACGCTGACGTCGATCGACCAGAAGAGGAGGGGATTATATAGGAGCGGGAGAGAGACAGAAGCGGAAGGAGGAGGCGTGACGTGGTCGGGGTCGGTTCGTTCGTTCGTCGATCGTGGCGCGCGCGGTTTCTTACCGCGCAAGGTTTGGATGCATGCGCGTCTCCCGGAAGCTTCCGGCCGTTGTGGAAGGAAGGAAATTAAGACCCGATCGGGAAGCGCGACGTGGGAAAACAGAGTTTTTGCGCGAAATTTTCCTCTGGCGGTTCGATCGGGGTATCTCAAACGGAGACCGCGGACGCGTCGGATGGTGATCGGAGGGCGGTGGCGGTGCTCAGGTGGGATTTTTTTTCTTTCTGTAGAGCCTTCCAGATTTCGCGCGTGACGTGGAAAGCTGCACTGAACGCGCCGCGTACAGCGTGGAGTTCCTCAAATAAAAACACAGGTGCTCACCGACACGCTACGACCCGCGTAAATTGCCACGCGTACCGTTTCAAATTTATTTCCCGAACGTCATGTTGCCCACGCGTATCTTTTTCTCCCGGACAGTGGAATGCCACGTTTTCATGATTAAAATGAACAGTTCATAAGTAGGAAAAGATTCCAGACTCTATGTTGATTTATTTTTACATTTTATATTGCAAAGAGAATCATGCATATACAAACATCATGGAGCGCACAAACCTCAGACATAAGCTTGCGGTAATTGTTCGCGGCGATGAACACATGCTCTTTCGACGGCTTCTCGGTACAAGTTATGTCATATCCCCACTATCACACACGTATCTTTCAGCACGACCTTTGGTGGTGGCACCGCCTTCGACATTATCGCATGCATCATTGCTTGTCACACATCACCACTAATATAAAAAGGGAGAGACAGGGGTGATCCAAACGATCTTGACCGTCTAACGATAGATCCAACGGACCCAATCACCGCTAAAACACATTGTCAGACTTCATTCCGTTGGACGGTTTTGCCCTCCCACCAAATTGCATAACATGCATCTATGCCACCGAACCCGTACGTTCTTTTTCTCCTCTTCCCTAAAAAAAAAAGAACGACCCCCTTCCCATCCCTGGTGCTCTCCCTTGGCCGCTTCCCTTCGTTGATCTCCTCCCACTCGAGTCCCCGTCCTTCTCTGGCCAGTGCCAAAAGCGCCGAAGTCCAGGAATACGGAGGGCCATGGCCGCCGCCTCTTCAACGACCTTCATCGCAAAGCGAGGGGGAGAAGGATAGTAGCCGACGCCATCGTCCTCGACTTCCCGCTGGTCACCGCCAGAATTTGTCCTCCTACCGACGACGCAGTCAACCCCTGCCGCCCTTCTCTTTGCCTTGGGCACGAGGGTGAGCAGCCTCTTCTCCTCGCGCTTTTCCCCTTATGTTTCTGTCATAGATTCGACGAATTCATGCGAGTCTGTGAGCCGTCGACAGAGTTCGCCGCATGCGCCGCCGCTCGCCGTCGCTCCGGTAGCAAACGCTAAAAATCAGGGGAGCAATCAGGGCAGAGCCATGCAAAAAATTAAATTACATGCATGAGCACTTATTTTCCTGGCAAATCAGCAGCAGAGTTAATAGGGAGTAATCTAGAGAATTAACTAGGGCGGGGATTTTTAGGGGAATTAAAACCTCCAGCCTTGCATAGCCGTGTTGTTATTTTGGAAGCTGCCATTAATTTGCCATAATAGTGGCAATCAATTTGGATGTTATTGGAGGGAAGGAGAGTGTGGAAATTAATGCAGCGATTTTATCGAAGAAATATCATGGCGATGATTTGTGATGTTTTGAACTTGGATAATGCAGTCTTAAATTAGACATTACGACAAAACCAGTTTCACGATGGTTAGACGCGCATTGCGCGTGCCAGATTACTAGTGCATACAAAGAAGTAAAGAAAACATATATTCAGCCCGCATGCCTAGCACGACCAGCTTCGAATTGGCACTGAACACCCAGGTTGCGGCAGTGTGTTGCTCTTGGTGCTCTAGTATGTCTTCTAGTAGGAGATTTGTATTGTTATGAGGTGCCCTGGAATATGGTAACAAAATATTGTAACACTTCTCCTATATTTAGATATTGGTACTTTTTAAAAGATATTGTAACAAGATGTTGTAACCAACATCTAGGAACTACAACTAAGTGCATGTACAATAGAGTCTAGTCAGCTCTATAAAAGATGCCACCTAGGATTTCGGGTGAGGTGGAGGAGAGAACGAAGAGAGAGAAGCAAGTCGTCTGTAATTCAGCAGACGGTCGATACGCCAGAAAGCACTAGTTATAGACAACCAAAATCCCGTTGTATGCGGATGCATCTATAATTTGACGGTTTACCCATCGAAGTACCCCTCCACGATCCCAACCTGTGTTCGCCAGATCGAGAGTTGGAGAACGATCGCTGCCTCGTCGTGATCCTCGGGGAAATCTTGATGCCGGTGCGGAGCTTGGATGGACATCGAACTACCACCATACCACGAGCCAAACAAGCAACCTCGGTCTCTGAGAGCCTCTTCTCGTTACTCCGCATGAGCAGGCGTAGATAATCGGTTCTATATCGATTAGCTCCTAGTCGATCTAAAAAGCTAGATAGCTTAGGATGAATCCAGTCTTCCCGGCAAAAAAAAAATGATTAGTCCAATCTTGCAATAGTCTGATTTTACAATCAATTATTAGAATTATTTTAATGTTGTATGCAGCTGTGAGTTCCTGTAGACACCCGAAGGGACGGCCGATTGTAAGTGTTGTATGTACTGTCGTCTACAGGTGACTTGGACACGTAGTATGGACGCCTGCCGTCTAAACCAATTCACATGCCCTAATAAAAGAAGTACATTCGTCGTTCTTACTAATTTATTATATTAAACTCTTTTACTTTTGTATAAAACTTGCTTATTTGGCCACAAACTATATGTCATTTCCTTTCTTATATACCTTTCAATACAATACTATTTACTTTTAAAATCACTCTTGCTATTTTTGAGACGAATAATAAATAATTAATGATGTCAATGTGAACTCTAAGAACCATCAACATCGAGGTTCTTACAAGCACATCGGGGGGGGGGGGGGGGGGGGGGAGGGGGGGGGAAGAAGATGGGTGTGCGATGCGCGCGTATCGTCGCACGGGGCGATGAACAGGCGATCCCCTCGGCTCGGCTGGATCTATCCTATTCCTCCCACGATTCCGTACGCCGATGCGCGTGGGATACCCGAGCACGAGCTTGGAGCCGCGCCGGGACCAACCAACCACCTCGTACGTACGTACCGCAAGGGGGCGACGGATTCCTCTCCTTCCCCGCACGCTCGTGCCGGCGTCACACCGCCACCGCAGCCCCACGCTCAGGCAAGCAGAGGTGCGTGCAGCTAGTTGGCTGGACGGCCCGCGCTCACACGAAAAGGCATGGCCGCCTCGCAACGGCCCGGCAGGACGGCTTGCATCACGTTCCAGCCAGCCGAGCCGATCGAGAGACTGCCTGCTCCTCACCTGCTCCACTCTCGCCCACCGCACGCGATGAGGAGCCACCCCGATTGATTCCCGACCAACGTCTCCCGCAGTCCCGCTACAATGTCTCCCGCCAGCTGGAGCAGCAGCACAGAGATGACTCATGCACTACTCGATCGTCGTTCCGGTTTTCTCCTTCTCTCACTAGCTTGATAACCAGATCAGAAAAAGGCTAGAATTAATATTATTTGCTCGTTCACCCGAATACAAAAAATTGTTTTCCATATACTGCACATGAAATTCTGGTGCCGCCACTCTCTTTCAACAACTGCCCTATTTTAGGGCACAACTCTTTTTAGCTCATTGGGAGCCAAATATCTTGCTCCAACATAAAATTCAAATAAAAATATCTTGCTCCAACACTCGCCATTTATTTAAAATTTGCCCATTTCTAAGTTGAACAAAAAAATACAAAGTGCTACAAATATAAAACACTTGGGCTGCAGCTATATAACGGAAAGGCCAACATGCACAACCTTCAATCGGAAGATTCACGCCGCTACTCGAATGCGCCACCACTTCTCAAGGGCATCATGTGCTAGACTAACAAAGTTAAAGTTGTTATTTTTGTAATATATAGTTTATACTACATGTGCTAGACTAACAAAGAGATTAACAAAGTTAAAGTTGTTATTTTTGTAATATATAGTTTATACTACATGTGCTAGACTAGTACATGCAATTTTTTTTTCAAAAGAGTATGAATTTGTACTTGATCATGTATAAGACACTATTTTTTACTCTCAGCATGTCATATATTGAAAATCGCAAATCGGGGCGCAGCAAAGCGCACAAACCCCTTCTATTCTACTCTCAAAGCAAATTAAACTAGTCATGCATTACCCCTATATATTAAGGCTGCAAACTTTCAAGCGCTGTGGTTGCTCCGAAATTTGGCCGTCGGATCGAGATCCGACGGTCCAGATCGTCCAATTCGCGAGATGAACAGTTATGAACAGTTCCCTGTGGCAATTTTGCAAAAATATCCTCCACAAAACCAGAAATAGCTCCGCAGCCCAGAGATTACGAGGAGAAGGACCTATCCGCGAATAGTAACAAACGTGAGGGTCTTTTTGCAAAAATGTCCTCGCAGCCCTCCCTCTCTCCTCTCTTGCGCGCGGCGCCGGAGGTCGCCGCGGCCGCCGCCGCGCCGCGCCGCCGCCACGGGCCTCGCCGGTCAGATCGACGGACATGGGGAGCTGCGCCGTCGCCGCCGCTCCCTCCTAGCCGAGCGTATCTTGCCGGGGCGCCGCGAGGACGCCGCAATCGTTGCCGCCGCGCTCGGCAGCCGCCGCCGCGTTCGCGCGTCACCGGCGCCGCTCCGGCGACCCAAACCAGGCGGCGCCGCCACCTTCCGCTAGAGCGCGTCGAGGCGCGTCCGGGGCGCGTACGCGCGCGTCCCATCTCGCCGTCGCGCGGCTCCGGGGAGCTCGACGCCGCCGCGGCGACTCCGGCGACGGGTGACGTCAACATGACGTCATCTTGGGCCTGGGCTGGGAGATGGGCTGGTAGTTGGGCCAGGCTGCCTGCTCTGCGGGTGACTCGGCCCTTTTTCTAAATGTTTTTCCTTTTTCTGTTTTATTATTTTCCAAATTTTTCGTAACTTCTCAAATACATCTCCAAATGAATTCAGACCAATTTCCAAAAAATTGTAAAAATCAAAATAGTCGTTGCAAATACTTTGGAACCTTCTCCAAATTACTTGAAAACTTGAAAAATTCAAATAATACATAAAAGCTCAATCCACACCTTTACATCGTTTCACGAAACTCGAATAAAATCCAAAAAAATAAAATCAGCAATATCATTCAATATGATAAACCCAATAACATAATTTGGTTCAAAATATCTTACTTAAATATAGTTTGCCAAATCATTTAAATAGAATTACCCAATTTTAACATAGGATTAAAAAATATCAAAATAAAAATACGACAAATGTAAATGTTGGATATTCTTTAAATGTAAACTTTTCCCGGATTTCGATACATCCAAATCTAAACAAATTTTAATGTGCACATTTCCAAATTTGAATTCTTCACACCGCGGTTTTCACAAATATAACAGATAGATCATGACCACAGAATCTGAGCATTTAATAAACGTTAAAACAATTCAAATATGAATAGCTCCCCGATTTGACCATTTTAAAAATTTGAACAACTTCTCAACGTCAACAATTTTTGAATTTCAACAATTTTATGATCTAAACAACTTCCAAGTGCGGACATTTCCAAACTTGAATATTTTACTCCGCGGTATTTTTCTTCTAACCAAACGGCCGCGTCGTATGCCGTTTCGATCCAAAATTCAAATTTAAGACCTCCAGATATTTTAAATTCCTTTCAGATACGATCATTTCATGACCGACAAAAGAATTAAAATCTTAATACGGTTCTACTTCAATCGATTTTTAAAATCTAAACGTATGTGAAACATAATTATTTTCCCGAATTAAAATTATTTCCAAATTTGAGCGATCTCCAAAACCCGACCATTTTTAAAACGATTCCTCCCCCCAATTTGAATGATCTCCAAGCTTAGACAACTTTAGAACGTCGCCATTTTCAAATTCAAACTCAAAAAACACGAGCGCGACATTTGCCTATAATGCAAACCATACATACAGCATGCACACAAAAAAAAACCCCAATAATTTTCTTACAAGTTAGAAACTAGGATTCAGTAATTCACATAATTAATAAAATCTCCATTTTTTACGAACCACGATGATGCAAATCATGTATGCGGAAAAAGCACAAGAAAAGTATTCCACCATCTAATTCTTTCTCTCCAAAATATTCAATTTCTTCCTAAATTTCCACGTAGATTTCAAAAATTCAAGACATTTTTTTCTTACTAACTACAATAATGCAAACCATAGATACAAAATGAAAAAACAACAACAAAATTCTTTGGAATTCTTTATCTCACATTCTAATGGCTGGCACTTATTTTGTTCATAAGTATCTATCTACATTTTTACTTATGGTAACACCGCCATCACTTGAACCGTACTATGTCAGTTTTGTTATCAGCTGCCAAAAGTACAATACACTAAACCACACCCCCCAAAACTTATTTACAATATACATTGTGCCACTAAAATAATAAACAAATCATACATAATATTTTTCATGGAGGGCGCGGCGTGCCGACGCGCCAATTTCAACTAGTGCACCCAAACCTAGCTAGCTACACTCCAGACGGATCAGTTCCAATAATTAATCAGCATCCGAACTAATTAAGCTTCCTACGACAAGTCAGACCTGGTTTTGCCGACCGGATTACCACCGTACATCTTATCCAGCAAAACCGGCATGTCCCATCACACCTCGACGACTCACGCTATCATCATAATTCATGTCGAAGCCGATGGCACAGCGACGTACGCCGATGAGTTAGCGAGAGAAAAGGAAACGAGGTCGTTGCGGCATCACATTCGAAGCCAGCCAGCAAGCAGCCCAGCAGAGTATACGTCGTCTGCTCGATCGACCGCGAAGTGTTCTCAGCGTACGTGCTCGCCTGTGTATCCACTCTGCTGCTTCTTTTGATATGTAGAGAGGTTGTTCGCCTGCTCTGCTTCGTGGACCAACCCAATTACCCAAGTGAAGTCAACCATATTGTTTTCTTTTTTACTTAATTAAGAAGATAAAAAACTCAAGTCAACCATGAGCCGATCACATTTTTTTTTTGTGAAGAAACAACTGGTGATTACAGCAAGTAGACAGAAAGGAACACCACACAGATAGAAATTACAAACAGGTCCTTCTGCAACTCGATGTCGCCGGCGAGGAGCAGGACGTGCCGATGACGCGCCGCCGCTGCATCTTCCCACAAGCCTTGGAACGGAAGAAGCCCCCTAGCGGATGATCCTCGAACCCCGAAGAGCCTCCACCCTACTCCATCGGCAGCACCGCCTTGCATCACCACCATCTGCTTCAAAGTCGTCAACTGGATCCGCCGCTTCAAGATCCAGAGGGGGGGAGCCCCGCACACGGTGATCCCAGAGGACCGCGAGCGCGAGGAAGGGGGCGGCGCTCCGCCGTGGAGCTCGAAGGAGCTTCACCGCCTAAGAGGACGAGCACCACCTGCAAACACAACACCGGCCACGCCACCACCTCCATGACGACGCCGGCTGGGGCCCTACTGCTTCCTACACTATGTACACGCCGGGATCCGGCGATTCCCCACCCTCCCGCCGCCGGAGCGGCCGTCGGAGTGTGGAGAATCACGCGAATCGCCGGCGGCGAGGTGGGAACAGTGGGGTCTCAGAAATCGTCTCTCTCTACTGTGCGGGAGGAGGGGAACGGTCCAAGGTCGTTCTAGTCCCCATGAGCCGATCACATTAACAAGTTAACAAGCTAGACTTAGTCGTTTACATGCATGTTTCAACTTTTCAAGGGGTTGAAAGGTCCGAGACGCAAGCACACATCAGGCATTAGTGCACACTTGCCTAGAGTTATTTGTGCCTGGAAATATCAGGGTACACTTGCATGCAAATTGATTGCCCAAAAGTTTTGCCATCTAAGGGGTCATTCTCAACTCGTTTATGGCTTCGAGTAATACTGGTCTTCCCTACACTAATCAAAGGGTTTGGCCGTTTTGTGCTTTCGAGTAACACTAACAGAACTATTATCGTTTTGTCAACTTGATCTATACTAGTCCTCTAAAAAAATTGACCCTCTTAACCAATAATATTATATGATACTTGCTCCCTCCGTACACGAAATAGTGTACTTCCAACTTTTTTGGGAAGTCCAACTTTTTTAAGTTTGACCATGTTTATACAAAAAGATACCAATATTTATGCAACCAATTTAGTACCATGCTAAAATATATTTCCATCATATAATTATTTCATTTCGTAAATACTGTTATACTTTTGTATAAACATGATCAAAGTTTGAGATAGTTTTACTTTTCATGAAAAGTTGGAAATACGCTCTCTCGTGGACTGAGTGAGTATGTGTCGTGAAAATTATATCATCGAATTTGAAATTGAAAAAAGTCTCTTATAGTATACATGGGGCGGTGCAAGAAAGAAATTCACAGGCCCCAATCATTTCCTCACAGAAAAAACATTTATCTCACCACAGCATTTAAAAGTGACACTAAGAAAAGATTGGGAACTGAATTATGACATTTCTCCTAGGATCTTATCACCGAATATGCAGCACTGATTTCAGATGGCACGAGATTAAAAATATATATTACTAAAAGAAATATTTCCTATGACATGCATGGACGTGCATTTCTGTTCCGTTGGCACACAAAAAAAAACGCTTCCTAGCTATAACGGTTGAGAAAAGGAAGGCTATTTGAAAATTGGAAATACTACTACCACGGAAGCAATTAATTAGATTAAAAGAATGGATTTTCTAGCGCCTGATTTGGATATGGATCAATCCGTTCAGAAGGGGTAGGTACTGAGAACGGATTTGCTTCTTCTAGGTTCGTTCATCTGTGCCCTAAGTTTTTTCTCAGAGATGAAATCAGAAGTAGGAGCACTTCCATGTTTAGGAGATCCGAAGAACCATATATAGATGCACATTGTAGCATTGTTGACAAAAATAAGAAGCGGCACATGAAGTTTAGGTATATCTTCATGAACTTGGAGAAGATTTTCTTTCTAATCCAGGAGAATATTCCTCCTCGTGTGCTAGATTATTGCAAACGGTTAGCTCACCAAAGATATTTAAGAAATTGAAATTTTCACTTAGCACACATGTTTAGAAAAATTTCAGGCATTGAATTAAATTCAGGCATATATATTCCTATCTCAGATTCAGGCATATCTTTGTACTACAAATATCGGTATTAAATCAGTGTACAAAATTACATAGCCCTAGTAAATGTATATATCTCTATGCCAGCCGTTGGATGGAGGCACTCACAGGTCACAGCATCAGACGGCCCGGACCATAGGGTGGGTCTATATAAACCTCCTCTGGCCACTGCCTCCTCTTCATCACCCCACCTAAAGCCACCGTCTTTCCTCGCATCTCTCGAGAATGGCACCGCACTGCTCCGCCGTGAAGGTCCCGTCCCGCGCGGCGCTGGCGGACGGGATGGGCGCGCACCGGTGGTCCCGCGCTATCGCCAAGGGGTCGCCGCGGAAGATCAGGATCGTGCACGTCGAGGAGCCCAAGGTGATCAAGACGGACGCGCGGCAGTTCCGCGAGCTCGTGCAGCGGCTCACCGGCAAGCCGAGGGGAGGAGGCGGCAGAGGCGGTGGAGGAGGAAACGGGGCTTCGTCTTCATCTTCGTCGGCAGAGATCGCCGCCTCGGAGTCGTCGTCTTCCCAGGCGTCCGGTGGCTCCTCTTCCGACCGCGCTGTCGCCGCTCCGGCGTCCGCCGTCAAGGTGGAGGCGAAGGAGGAGGAGGACGCCGCGTCGCCGGCGCGCGCGTTCGGGAAGGTGGGGTACATGAACGACGGGGCGGCGACGACGGCGGCCATCAAGGCGGAGGTGGAGGACACGGCGTGGACGCCGGAGGAAGAAAGGTTCGCCCGCGGGCTCGGCGAGGTCGGGGACACGTACGACGCTTTCTTCCAGGGCTTCGACGACTTCCTGCTCACCGCCTTCCAGGAGGACGGCTGCCTTAGGCTCTGATCCGTCACCCGCTTGCCATTAGAGCTAAGTCTGAAAATTTTGCCCCCAGCCTCTCTGTCTGTCTGTTGGTGTATTTAGGATTATGATGTTTGGTTCGATCTATGGAGATCTCCCGTGACAAACCTTAAATTAAATTAGCTTGGAATTCATGTTCTCATTAGTTTTACAGAACATTCCGGGTTAGAAACCTTAGCCTGTGGCCACGGGACCCACATTCCGTCCCCGTGCTGTATGTTTCTGTTTGTGATAGTGACCAACCTAATGTACATTGCTGCTACTGGAAGGTAGAACAAAGATGTCATTTCTTCACCTTTGCACCGATGCAAGCTGGGTATGGAATTATCTCGAGCAAATTTACAGTGCGATTTGCTGCCCATTTTGCAGATCTAAATTTTCATCTTATTTCAGTGGTTACTAGCCAGTGTGTTATTGCTCAGCTCCAGAATAGCAGTATCTACTATAGCCAGCAACAAAAACCAAGCTTAAACTTACAGACTCGACTGACTGCTAACATGCACTACAATTTTCGTGTATGTGCAAACCGGCAAAATGGTAAAAGGATCCCTCGAAAAGTTAATCATCATGTTCCAGTTAGTGACCAAACTCTAGCTCTGATATTCTGGAATCACTACATCTGGAGTGCTGTCCATTGGATTTGGCTGCGGCCCTTCCAGTTTGGTAAGGACATCAGGTGCTCCAGCAGCATCTCTGATAATCTGAAAGAGAAGACAGCAGCACCACCATGAGAAGCTGCAACTTTTGCAGAACTTACGAAATGTTAGCAAGGGACCATCCATTCTGTACGTTTGGTTAAATTGACTTGTCTAAAACAGAGGATTCAGGGCAAAGTTATCTCCCCAGCAATTTGGTGGATACTGATGGCTCCGAGTAACATCAAAAGGACACTACTGTGTAAATTGAGTTGGTAGGCTTATTAGGTTATCAGTGTCTTAAACTGCAAATGATGTGAATATGTCATAAATCTGGCATCCCGTGCATGATTTTTCTGAACCAAAACACTGACAAGTATGTGCATTTTTGTTCTGGTCTACCATTCTCACGAGGATACCATGAACTGGTACTTCAGAGGATTAAGAACCTCAATTTGAACCGTGTAGAAAGAATGATGAGAAGCCTGTTCAGCATTCCCAAGCCAGTCTGTCATCAGCTTTTATATTCTCTGGAATCAATGTGTTTATGAACTAAGTATAGAACCAGGTTTTGTTTCTAAAAGAAGAACCAGGTACAGTTCAGTAAGTGTGTTCAACATGTGACGTGAAATAGAAGAACTAGACATACAATACAACTCAAGCGTGTAAGCTAGCTATAAACTTACTGAATCCAAATTTTGTGGAAGTTCAAACTACTGCAGCCCCCCTCATCGAGGGGCATTTAGACATGAATGCATGTTATTACGATATGATTTTGTTGTTTGCTGTAAGTGTGGGATAAGCATACCAATATTTCTTCGTCCAGGTAAGAAATCATGAATAAGCGCTGGAACATCCCATCTGTAACAGAAAAGGAGGAATGTGATATAACTTAGAAATCCATTAACATGCACTTCAGTTATTACATATTCATGGCATCTCCGAATGGAAAATAACATAACTATACTGAACCATCCTGAGATGGTGCCCTAAAGTAATGGAAGAATTCCTCACTAGTCATTGTTGAAAGTGGAGTTTAGCAAGGGACACAAAAACAGCATTTCAACAGTTAATACGTCTGGCAAAGAATTCAGTGGCTACAAATACATTAAAAGCAAGCAGGAATTCTTTAACAACTAAAGGCAAGTAACAGATCTTGCTGTTGCCTTTCTGAATGTGCAATATGCTCTAGAAAAACTGGAAAAGTGATGCACTCGGTAATTTATGTAATTGCTACAATGAATCTGATACTACTACTCTAAATCACCAACATATTGGTTAATAAGAAAACTATAACTCAAGCCATATGTACTTACTAAGAGGTAACTTAACCCCCTCCGAAACAGCATCCCTTATAGGAGCAGGAAGTTGTTGCAGAGCTCCTGCAGTTTGTCCAAGAAAGCCCTTCAGCTGTTCAGGTAGTGTTTCCTCACTGATTTTGGGGGTCTCCAAATATCCCTCGATGTATTCCTCTTTCATCCTGATAGGCCCCTCTACGGACAGTTGAGTAGTCAGTACGAATCTGTTTTGTATCTGCATACACCAAACAGCAGAAAATTGACCATGAGTGGAAAAACAGAACTCAACATAGCCATATACAGATATAAATCGGGAAAATATTAATGTAGAGATTACCGTATTAAATAACTTGATGTTCGACGAAACTTTGGAATAGCCATCCCTGATCACCACATCAAGCCCCGTAAAGTGAGCGACACTTGTAGGCGACCTCCTACAAAAACAGCATACTTGCTATGTGATACACATTTTAGTCAGAGAAATATTAATGTAGAGATTTATGTATTTGCAACCCGCTGTAAAATAAATTTTAACAAACTACGTAACTCATTCGAATGATAATAAAGTAAGGAAAATTCCAATTTAAATGGCATACTCGAATAAAAGCCGGGCTGCAAATGCTCCTGGACTGTTATCGCCAAACCATTCAAAGTTCCAACGACCTTCCAGATAGGGCGACCTGAAAAATGAAACATGTTAACAAGTAACGACCAATGAAACTGTCCACGTGATAGAAATATTGCACTTATTTCTAGTAATGGTTCCGTCGTTGAGGATTGCACCAATCTTTTCTTCATAGAAATTATATTAATGGGGCCACGGGCCACCATTAAACTCCTGTGACGTTGTGGAAGCTATTCAGATAAGCCACGACGCATGGTATTATTTCTTCGGATACAACACTTACGTTGTGGGTCGAGGAGTGGGGTTGAGGCGTTCGAGGCCGACGATCCGCTCGTTAACATCGATCTTCTGCATCTCCGTGGTCTTGCCACTGACCAAGGATTCGAAGCCTCCAGCATCTCTGAACTGAAATGGGTAGGAACAAACCATAATTGAGAAATCATCTTTAAGCTCAGCGTTTACTGCTCGACGAAATCAGTAATTTTGCAAAATTGAGTGTGGCTAATTAGCAGGTTAATACACAAATCCAAACGCCTCAGGTTTGCTTCTCTTGGTAGTGGATACGGTTCGTGTGGACCAGTACACGAGTATTCAGTCATGCTGCAAGGAAGAAAGGAGAACAGGAGACCAGGGAGGGAGAGGGCTCACGGCGAGGAGGAGGGACTCCTTGGCGGAGAGGCGCTCCATCTCGCGGGCGTAGCTGGCGGCGGGGCCCCCCTGGAACGTCTGCGCCGTGGCCCTGCAGCGGCACCCGGCGGCGCGGCGTGGGGAGAGGTGCAGCCGGCCTCCACGGCGGCCGCGGAGGGCCGAAAGCAGCGGAGGGGAGGCTGGGGCGAGCGTCGCGGCTGCGGCGGCGGTGGCCATGCCGGACAAGGCGAGTTTGCCGGAGGGGAGCCGCGAGGAGGAGAAGAGCTCGAGATGTCGTCGTTGCTGTCTCGCTGCCGTGGGCGCTACAGTGAGTTGCTAGAAGCTGCTGTCGGGCAGGCCACGTAGGAATAGTCAAGAGGAAATGACCATCACATGTGTAACAAGGTCCCACATGTCAATGCAATGAACTATTCTCACCCTCTCAAAATTCAAGTCCCAAGTCAAACTGTCTAAAATTTGGCCAACTTCATAAGGTTTGGTATTGTAGATGTTTGATATTTCTGTATAGTTCTGAAACTTGAGAAAGTTTGATTTAGAGCAAAACAAACAGTAGGGACATATATTTTGGATGTAGTAACCGTGGGCCCACATTCCATTGAATACTCCTAGTCTCCTACCTCTACTAACCAAGGTCCCACGTGTCACCGACAACCACTGTGAGTTTGGCGATAGTATTACTGGTATGTTGCAAATCATACCAAGAACAACCTAGTGAGCCCAGCACAGCTGATAACCATTTCAAAAGAATACAGAGCTGGATAACAAAATGCATAAGTGGGGAACTTAAAAGGTGACTAACTACACTGGGATCACAGATGTGGACGAGTGTTCTTTCAAAAGATGAATCTAAAACACAATCCATAAAATTGCAATACAACAGGCTAATCACCTAGAGCAGCAAGGAGAATAGTCACAGTAAGCCAATGGAGAATGAGAACCCCGTGCTTAGACGGCGGCACCCTTGCGCTGCTCGTTCTCGCCGTGGGCAAAGTGGCAGCGGTCGCCGAACGTGCAGGTGCCCTTGAGGAAGTTCTCGCATATCTTGGTCTTGTAGTTGCTCCTGCCGCCAGGGCCGCCAGATCGTGCAGCGGGAGCCGCGGCGCTGGCAGGGGTTTTCGACGGCATGCTTGCGCTGATGCTGGCAATGAGCTCGCGCACCATGTCGCTGGCCTGCTTTATCTGGTCAAAGTTGCCTTCCAGCTCAATGTTCTTCAGGTTCGGGTCTGATTCGTGGTCGCGTATCGAGAGCTTAACCCCTGTGACTCGGCAGATCTGCTTCGTGTTGACCCCACCTTTCCCGATTATGCCTCCAGCAAGAGCGGCGTCGACACTGACCTTGGCAGTAGCTGATGCGCCAAAGCTTCCGGTTTGGGGAGCCATCGAAGCTGGTGGAGGTGGTTCGTGTCGACCTCCGTATCGACCACCCATGGGAGGAGCATAAGGACTTTCATGGGACATGTAGGATGGAGGCCTGGCGAGCTCCCTCTCGCCATGGGCGAAATGGCACTTGTCACCAAACTTGCAGCCTTCTGCAGTGTTGTACTTGGTGCACATACGCGTTTTCCCAGAAGCTTGATGAGAATTAGGAGCATGGTCCACGGGAGCTCTTGACGGTGCAGACACAGCAGCATGGCCTAAGTTGTGTGATTTTGATATTGCCTGGTATCCGCCAGGGACGAAGTGCAGAAAGTGACAGCCCTCACCAAAGGGGCACCCAACAGTGCTGCATCATTCAAAAGATTACAGGTCATGTACTGATATTGGAATAAAAAATTACAGATACTAAAGTATAGTTATATAAGAACTGGATGAACCATTTTAAACATTTGAGACAGAATTATTTTTCAAAAAAAGATACTAGTGTTATCAAATGCAGAAGTAGACACATGTGATCGACGTTTATGCCAATGGACCTAAATTCAGTGAGCAAATTTTTGCATGAGACCAAACCTATTTCAGAACTTGCATGAGAAGAGAACCAAACCAAATCATTTCATGAAATGGAAGTTCCAAAAAGTCCAGACCATTGGCAAGTGCAAGAAGCAACCAAGATCGACAGGAAACACAATATTGCAAATCAAACATGCAGTCTCTATGTGCTTATATGGATGCTTTCATTACGAAAGAAGAAAAACTCAGTCTCCTATTATACGCTGGCGGACAAAAACATGAAATAACTGTGGATTAAGGTCATGATATGTATCTTATTTTATTAGCTGCCAAAACGGCTTATATATTGGGACAGAAGGAGTAGAATATTATGACAGAAAATAGTGAATATACCTACCAGGATTATTTGGCAAAAAGGCAGTTACATAAATTACAATTTGTAAGAACATAGAGATTCGGCACAAAAAATTAAATATGCAGGGGAGAATTATATTCTTAACTGTAACACATATTGAAAATTAGAAGGTACCATTGTGATGTTATTTTGGATGGGTTAAGATTTGAACCTGAAAAACTTGGTGCAAGGCTTGGATTTGCTTGATAGACCAGTTTGTTGTGACTCCGATTCTGTTGATTACATTTTCCCACTAGTTAGAAGTTGCCTCGTTGATCTTCTAATCAAGTAAACATATACAATTTGTGTCGAACAAATGTGATGAACGAACATAATTTTAGATAAGATAAAGATGATATTCAATGGTATTTTTCCTGCATAAAATAGTCATGGTTACGCTCAAATAGATCATTTTATGAATCATAATTAACATGTGTTCACATGTTTCTTTGCTTGCAATGGAGAGTCCTTCAATTCGCTTTTGATCAAAAGCAGGTGCTTTTCCAAATTCGTTTCCCATCCCCATCACCTTTCACACATGTTCTTCCCTTCTTTTCGAAGAAACCTCAACTAGATCAGCTTTTTAGTACTTTACTGCCTGCTCTTAGACTGGGTTGTTTCAGAGTTCTGTTGTCAAGCTGATTTTTCTGTACTTGGTAAGTATTTCATCATGATAGCATGAAAACCGTCAGGCAATACGTAGGTGAATCTTAACTCCACTCCATTGCATTAAACACTGCCTTGCAGCTGTACCAGTGCGAAGAGGACAGCTGACGGACTCGCTATAATTATCACAATTACCCTACGGTTCGGCCAGCCGCCAGCACTACCCACTGCAGCATGAATGCTTCCTCATATGAATTGTGTCAGGCAAGATGCAGCTGAATCTTACTAGGGCTAACGGAAGTACGGCACGACACCCTCCCTCGCTCCACGTTCCCGGAATAGTAAGCCTTAGATGTATTACCCTAGAGAGCGTCGAGCTTGCAGATCCAGCGGCACGGACTACGCGACGGGACGGGAACGCGACAACGGTATCTAGTAGAAAGCATGTGCGGGAAGGGAGGGATGGGAAAGCGGGGCGGTACCTCGCGAGCGCTTGGCGGCGCCGTTGGCGGACTCCGGCCGGGATCTCTTGCGGGCGGCATCCATGGCGGGCGAGCGCTCGGCGTCGGGGACGAAACCCTAGGTAGCCTGCGGTTTGGCGGAGGCGGAGTGGAGCGGAGGAAGAGGGGAAGTGCTAAATCGCTTGGGTCGAGTTAACGGCGAGAGACGTGGGTGTGTGTACGTGGCCCCTATGGTGGCTGGGCTTATAGGCCCACGTCTTGGGGTTTGGGCCTCGAATCGGATAGTGGTCCGATTGAGCTGGGAATTTGCGTTCGGGTCCAATTAGGTTGACCACGACGAGATTCCCGAACGAAAAAAGGTGACCACGGTCCACGAGTGAGGTGTTTTGACTCCGAGTTACAGTACTCTCGATAATTTAAAATCAAATATGATATTTTAAAATTTTAAATCCAAAATAAATTATGTATGTACACATACATGTTATCTACATATATGTAGATTTTTGCGAGATTATAGGTTCTATTATACTCGACATAAATATCACAAAATTATGGCTCTAAAAAGGCAAATAAATAACTTTTTTTCCAACATTTGACTTTTTTATGCAAGCCAAATATGAAAAAATATTTTGATAAAATTTGATTGTACATGTATATATACTTGTATGCTTTTTTTCAGAATTTTTTAGACCTAAAAATGAACTTTAAAAAAAAATCAAGAGATGACCACCTCCGCACGTGGATCCCTACAAAAAACATTGTTAGGGGATCTCATTTCCCCCTCCTTTCTCTCTACTCCCTCCGCTCTTTGAGAGTCTTCTCGCCGCTCCCGGCTCCTCCCTCTCGCTTCACTGGCGGCATTGCCGCCCGGAGTTTGGGGACTGGAGGAGGCCGACCCTTTGTATATACTAATAGTAGTAGGTCAAGCGTGTGTTTTGCCTATTGCAAATTGGCGATATGCCAAGGGGAAGTTCATCGCTGAGGTGCTCGAGCGGTCGTCAATGGTGGGTGAGGCACTGAGGTGGGTGTTGTTGGTTGTCATGGTCTGGATGATGGAGACGATGATGGGCGATGACGCTACCTTCCTTTCCCTGCTAAATAAGCCCATGATGTTGCGCTATATGTCGACGCCCCCCTCAAATCTGGTCGGTGTGGTGGCGAGCAGGGATTGAGAGGCGATAGGATCTGAAAGCATTCAGGAAGCTCGTGAAGCTTCAACTTCTAGAGCGGCGGGCTAACCTTTGTCGAGGAAGCCACTCCACATCTTGGGGTCCCCCGCTCCGAGGTCTCTTCTTCCTCCGTCGGGGAGGCTCTTCGGCCTCATGGCGATGTTCATCGCCGAATCCACCCCAAGTGGTTCTTCCCTGGTGTTGGCCCTGCATCAACCTTGGTGGAGAAGGATCGGATCAAGTTTCAGTTTTGCTTGCAAGGGGCAGAGACAAAAAAAAAGAATATACTGCAAGTAGAGGCATTTTGCGCGAGTTGTTTTGCCTCTCGAGTTTCAGTGCTCTCGGTATCTTAAAAAATAATCAAAAAAGGTATTTTAATCTTAAAATATTATAAAAAAAATTACACATACACATGTTATCTACATATTTGTAGAGTTTTGCTTGATAATAGGTTCTCTTGTAATCTACACAAAAATCCCAAAATCTTGGTTATTTTTTCTTCCAACATTTGTCTTTTTTGTGTAAACCATTTATGAAAAATATTTCGATGCAAATTTGGTCGTACACACTAGACATGTACATATACTTGTATGTTTTTTAGATTTTTTGGAGACCTAAAAATGAAGTTTTCAAACAAAATGACAAGTGAACTTTTCAAATTTTTGAAAAAGCGGGATCAGTTAAACTCGGGAGCTACAAATAATTTTCGCATAGCACGGCTGAATCAGGCTGCAAGTGGGATACGATGCGGGGGGCGGTGTAAGAGACACCACCTTTGCCTCAGCCGAGACCAACACCGACTCGCACAGCAGGCACATCCTCCCCCACGTCGGCCACTCCCCCAGTGGCGGCGCCAGTAGGGGGGCGAGGAGGGGCGGCCGCCCCCCCCCCCCCCCCCCCCCTAGGGCAGAGCAGGCACCCCCTTGCCAGGGTTATATCGGCGGCGCCGCCATTGACGCTGGACAAGACCTTCAGTCTGTTTTGCAGGAACAGGCAGGCAGGCAACGAACAAGTATCTGGGCCAAAACAAGCGGATGGGCCTTATTTAGGCTAGTTTGGCGAACAGGAATTCTCGGACCAGGAGGTAAGTCACGCACCCGACCTAGCTGTTCGCTGCTCTTTCTCTCTCTCAAAAAAATCTGTTCGCTGCTCCACTAAAAAAGAAAGCTGTTAGCTGCTTTTTCCCCAAGCAAATCCCCAATCCCAATCGCATTAACAGAAGCCATAATTTCCGTGCTCATCAATCATCATCATGCCAGGCTTCAAAATTCAGAGTACATTTACAGGTTAAGATGCTTAGGAGTAGCAACTGAAGCTTGCGTCAACGCAGTTGTATTTGCTCTTTCTACAATGCATAGCTGCACGATTGTACATGTACGTTGTTGCTAAATCAATGAAATTTCATATTGTTTCAAAAAAAAAATCTCAATCGCGCCACTGCTACAAGAGCTCGCACTGCTGCCGTCGTTCTGCACTGCTGGTCTGCTGCGGGCTGCTGCACATTGATTGTTATACTTTATGAGTTACAAAAATTGAATCTTGTTGACCTTTTATTTTGTTGAATAGACTCATTTTTGGCTCCGCCACTGCACTCCCCATCGCCGCGCCTGCCCCCTCCCTTCCCCAACCCCGCCGCTGCTGCTCCGCCCGTCCGGCGGCCGGAACGATCCGTCTCCCGCATAGGGTTTTGGCCCGCCTGCCTCCCTCCTTCCCACCGATTCGGTTCGTTTCCCGCTGCTCCAGCCCGCCGCCGCCGGCCGCTGCGGCCAGCCCCCCTTGTGTTGGGAGCCGGGGTATCTGCTCGCCGCATTGGCTGGCGCGCGTATCGCGATGGTGCCCAACGGGCTCCTGCCCAATGCCTCGGTGGGGGTGACGAGGCGGCTCGACCCGGAGCGCTGGGCCGTCGCCGAGTCCCGGACCGCCGAGCTGATCGCGCGCATCCAGCCCAACGCCTACTCCGACGCCCGGAGGCATGCTGTCTACGACTACGTGCAGCGCATCATCAGGAACTGCCTCCCCTTCCACTGCCAGGTATAAATAAAATCACACATTCCAACTGGATCGATTGCTCCGACAAGGAATACAAATCAGTGGCTTCCAGCGTCTCTCACTCTCTTTGGTCTTATGGAGTTTCATCCGTAGGCATGGAGTCAGTCAAGTTGTGTATGCTATTGCTAGGTTTGGCTTGCGGCGTTGCGGTATGGGACTATGGGTAGCTGAATAAGGTCCCTGCTACGTGATTGACAGAGTCAAATGGACTATGTTGTTCTACTTACTGGCATACCCGATGGAATCAGCATGTGTACTAGGTACATTGGGAAATGTCAGCGTCGAACTAGTTCCTTGTTTCTTGGAAGATGGAAATAAACTTGTTTCAGTGTTTGCTTTCGTTATGCAAGGTTTTTTCGCGCTAACATCTTGCCACTTTCCTGGTCCTACCTTTTTCCTGTGTTTCAAATATATTCCATCTGCTATGATATGTGCTTGAAATAGAATTGATCTCCCACTCCTTCAGGTTTTTACTTTTGGGTCAGTCCCTCTGAAGACTTACTTACCGGACGGTGACATCGACGTCACTGCTTTCAGTGACAGTGAAGAATTAAAGGATACCTGGGCAAATCTGGTTCGGGATGCTTTGGAACATGAAGAGAAAAATGAAAATGCTGAATTTTGTGTAAAAGAAGTTCAGTATATTCAGGCGGAGGTAGTCTCTCTCTAACAAGTTCAACATTATATTATTTTGTAGTTAATTTTTTCGTACATACATGGTTCTCTTGTGGTAACTATATATACCTATGGCAGTGTTGAATTAACAAGTTTGCCTGCACACATGTGCATGTTGAAATTACTGGAACTCTGAGTGCTGTGTTAGAGATGTGCCACATGGGTCGGAGTAGAACTGAACAAACACAACTCATCTAAAGTGATAGTGCAGTTTATTATTTATACACTCTCCCTTTTCTTTCCCTGCAATTCTGCGGGGGTTTTCACACATTTCCCGTGCCAGTCCATGAAAGGTTATCCCCTTATGAGAAGGGTTTTTTCACGCTTTTCTTTTCCCAATTTAGAGCTTCTTATCAGGGAAATTGATGGTTCCTTACAGTCTATAGAGAAAGCGAATAAGAGAAGGGTAGAAGAAGCGATCCCGTGCTATCTATCTGCACGATAGCAGGTAGGGGCAACTCTATGTAAGAGGACTCCCATAGAGGAGAGTGAAACCCGCTTCGATAGGGTGATAGCCCTGTTTTTATTGAATATCCTTTCCGGTGCTTGTCTTGTACTCCGTATTGAGGTATACAGAAGATATGAGTCAAAGTAGGTAAGAGAAGGGGGCACTAATATTAAGAGTCGGGCGTTCCTGTTAGTTAGGAAAGTGCTATAGTATTAAGAAAGAACTGTGTTTTGAGAAAAGTGAAATAAATTGTAGCAGGGAATCACTACTTTTACATCCGTTTGGATCCCAAGAAATGCGTATGGCCCTTCCACATAGGACCCCCGGATACTATGGCCGACTTCCGTCTCTGTTCAACCAGTCGGTCTCACAGTCAGCAGGCTTATACCATTACGCTTGCGAGCAGAATCAACGCTTGAGCCTACCTTCGCACACCTCCGTTACTCTTTAGGAGCGGATATTCTGTTTGCGTTAGAATACTCTGGCATCCTTACAGTTCCTCTCCAATATATGTGATGGAAAGTTAGGCTACTCACTACAGTAAGTTGTGCTAACCTATTATGCCCCAGTGGGAACATCAAGGTGGAAAGTTAGGCTACTTGGTATTGTAAGATGCACGAAGTTATTATGTCCCAGTGCAAACATTTCAGGTGGATTGTGTAACAGGAAAATACTTCTAACGTGCTACTAGTTTTCAGAATAGGGAAACATACTCTTCTATTTATGCTTCTTATTTTATGGATTGTGCTTTGTTACTTGTATTATGCTAATGCTCTCTTGGGGCTTCATCCATTCGGCACCATTCTCATATAATCCGTGGATCATGCACAGGTAAAGCTTATCAAGTGTCTTGTGGACAACATTGTTGTTGATATCTCATTTAATCAGGTCGGTGGATTGTGTACACTTTGTTTCCTTGAACAGGTATCTTCTATTGTTCAAATAAACTGAATGTGTATACTATATGCAAATGACCTGCCTGAATCATTCCTTTCTGTATATCAGTAATTAATACTATCAAATGTGCTGTTATGACTTTATGGCTATGCTTATCGCATATAAGTTTGAGGATCAAAGTTACTTGACTTTTTTACCTACACTTGCTTCTAATGAATTCACATTTTATTAGGTTGACAGCTTGATCAATCAAAACCATTTATTCAAACGGAGTATCATATTGGTGAAGGCATGGTGTTTCTACGAGAGTCGTATTCTTGGAGCTAACCATGGTCTTATATCTACTTACGCATTGGAGACCCTGGTTCTGTACATTTTTCACGTGTTCAACAACTCTTTTACTGGACCACTTGAGGTAACCTTTCTCTCTTGGATTTCACTATCTTGACATGAAAACAGTGCTTATTTGTTACTTCTGCATTTGCAGGTATTATACGTTTCTTAGAATTCTTTAGCAACTTTGACTGGGAGAAATTTTGTTTGAGTTTATGGGGCCCAGTCCCTATAAATTCACTTCCAGATATGACTGGTAATCTGATATATGTTTCTTAATTTTATTACTGTTTCATAATTAATTGAAACATGATTGTTTTAATAATTCATTGTTAATTCATGCAGCGGAACCGCCGCGAATGGACACTGGTGAACTGTTGCTGACCAAGGCCTTCCTGGAGAGATGCAGTCAGCTGTACGGAGTTACGGCTAGCACCCTGGAGAACCAGGGACAAGCATTTGTTTGGAAGCACTTCAATGTTATTGATCCACTACGAACAAACAAAAACCTTGGAAGAAGTGTCAGTAAAGGTAACTATCAACCTACCCAAAAGAAGTCTAACTGAAGCAGATGAATTGAGCAGTGTTCATGCTTGCTGGTTTTTGCCTTTTGTAGTGATGCTATCCTTGTGTTTGGATTATAGATATTTTGTAAGTCTACATAACCATATTGTAGACATGCTAATTACTATTTTAACAATCAGATTAAACAACGGAAAATATAATGTTCTCTCGAGAATTTCCATATGTTCAGATTCTAACTAAGCGTTTTAAATCGTTAAAATGAATTATTTGGTAAACACATGATTAACTGTTATCTACAAATAGTGTGTTCTAATTTTTCAACTGGTGGAAGCTCACCACTCCACTGATATATGTAGAGCAATAATCAGCAAGTACAACTTAGTCCTGACCAAAAGAACTACCCGTTTGTGGCTTTGTGCACATGTTCTAAATGGTTCTTTCTCTAGGCCTCTAGCTATAGCTGTTACTTGCTAGGCTTTCTCATTTTGGCCAAGCCTGGTGTAAGCTGTGCCTGATGTCTGATTCTTAAACAAAATACTGCCTTTTCAGCTATGTTGCACGGATATGACACTAACGTACCGTTACCACCACCCGGTTCATGCGGGATACATGCATACATGTATCTTTAAGTTTTTTACTTGAAAAGAGAAGATAAAAAAGGGATACTCTAGGAATATGGCCGAACCCAAGTTGGAGTAAACCTATATAGAAAGAGGTATTTGTGTCATAACTAGCAACACAGCTTTGCCCTGCTAACAAGCCTCTTGTAAAAACTGAATGGAGCAATCAGTGATCCAAGCTAGTTTGACCCAAGTAGAAAAACCTTGTAGCCTAATAACCCAAGTAACTTGGCATTTTGTTGTACCAAGCATCCCTCAGATATTGCATCAGTCTGTGACGGCTAATGTTAATAGTTGGCTTTTTTTGGTTATTTGTTAGTAGTGGGCTTAAGTCAGCTACTCTTGGTAGTAGACCAATATAAGCATGTGTTGACTGCATACAAAGTACATGTTCGATTAAGAGATGATGTCCATCTTATTTTTGATTGTTTAGCAACTCAAAACCTGAATATGCACTGCCTGTATGTACACACTTCATTGTATTGTCTCTATGGTCATTTTGCTGCTGTGATTGATAATCTTATTGAATGCAGTGAGTTTTATGTCGTGTTTTGGCTGTGTTGATAGAGAAGTTCCGTCTTGCAAGACAGGCGAAAGTATATCAATATGGTGTGTTGATAACCTGTTATTTTTTTTCAGGCAATTACTTCAGAATACGCAGCGCCTTTTCTTTAGGGGCACAAAGGCTGGCAAATTTACTCGAATGTCCGAAGGAAGATCTAATTGCTGAAGTAAATCAGTTCTTTACAAATACATTGACAAGGCATGGGAGTGGCAATCAACCTGACACGCCTGCACCAAATGTTTTTCGTGAACATGCTCTGAAGGTTGTCCCTGCTGAAGCGTCAAACAGCCATGAGAGGTTGCATCCTGGTGTCGCATGCTAGTGGTGTGATGAATGGGTGCAGGTGTCCCAGTTCGGCGGCGAGGTGATACTCTTTAGGAACTAGAAAGACTTTGTCCTGAAGTACAATAACACGGTCAACACACTGGTGTTCATGGTTCAGGCCTGGAGCTTGAAGGTGACGATCTACAAGGCCACCATCTCCAGTCTGAGGCCGTACACCTGGCCTCAGCACGGCTAACTCCACTGGCTAGCTCCTTGCCTATATATGTGTAGGATGTAGCGATGAACTAATGCTAGTGCATATTTTGATCACGTGGTGTCAACCCCTGAGTGTGAAGAGGCATGGTACGCCCCTGTTGATGCAAACAATACATTTTGGTCAGGGGTGTGAGCCCCTGATATTAGTGTGCAGAGGGCATGGGATGCCCCTGTTGATGTATATTCTGGTCAGGGGTGTAGCTCCAACGAGATGATCCGAACCTATTTGAAAAACAACGCCCAGTAAACTCTTGCATAGCATACAATGACATTCGTGAGAAACAAGCAATAAAGCGAGCTTCCGTTGTGAAAGACCTTGTGCTCGTGGCATCATCTAACGGGGGCACGGTAGGGTATGCTCCGGCAAACCTAGATCTGTCCGTTGTATGGAAGCTCGGCCAAATACAAGCGTCTTGCGCTGTACATGCCCTAACAAATACTACACCTCTCTCCTCAAGCACCCGCGGCTCACAGATGTAGCATTAAGCTCTGCAGAACACTCTCTTTGGCTCGAGAGAGACACCCAATCCTGCTAGTTAGCTCGGCGGGACAACAAATTGGGACGACGCATTGAACGTGCTCTAAGATGGAGAGAAAATAGAAAAATATGGTCTTATAGCTTTTCTGCTCCAATGACGTGTGCTAATCGTCGGGTGTATAATGTTGCGCATACAATTAATACAAAACCACTTGCAGATCGCTTATATCTGTTTCGTACCATGGCAGTACAAACGAGCTTCCATCGTTATTTCACAACCTTGTCCATTGAAAATGAATGAAATTTACACCAGTCTCCTTTTTGCTCCCCCTAATTCAGACTTCAAACCCGGCCGTAACTCCAACTCCATCCACAAAACACACCCGCGCGCGCACGGCCGGAAGCTACGTTCCCCACGATCGAGGCACGGCCACGAAGGGCCCTTGGGTCACTCACTGTTCGATCGATCAGATGCTCCTGGCGATCATCTCCTGGTGCCTCCGGTACGACTCCTGCTTCTCCAGCAGGAACTTGGCGTGGAACCTCGCGATGAACCTCTCCGCCAGCCTGTCGATCTCGTTCACCGCCACATCACCGTCGCCGGCGTCTTCCCCGGGCCTTTCCTCCTCCTCCTCCAGCCAACACAGGTACTCGCACTCCGCCGTTTCTTCGCACGCCTCCACCACCTCCTTTTCCTCCGCCGCCGCCGGAACCTCCGCATTCCACGCCGCCGAGTACTCGCAGTACGACGAGCGGCTCGTCGCGTAGTCCAGCTGATGCCTCGCTCGAGCCGGGGCCGTGAACTCCATCTTCACGAAGCCGGCGATCTTCCTCGTCCGCTTCTTGCCACCGGTCCTCTTCGTGGAGCGGCCGTAGTAACCCTCGGCTCTCCCCGTCGTCCTCTTCTTCTTGCTGAGTATCACATCGACGAGCAGGGCCTTGAACTTGGCGACAGCGCGGAAGACGTGGCCGACCTGCGGGTAGATGTGGGAGTGGAGGATGGAGTCGATCTTGGGGGAGATGGAGCTCGGGAGCAGGGCCTCCACGTGGAAGAGTGGAGCCATGGTGGTAGAGACTGGAGAGGGAGGAGGATGTGAGCTCGCCTGCGCGACTCCCTTGGGTTTATATACACAAGGCTTGTACGTACGTCTTGTGTCGTGTGGCGAAATGTGTCACAACTCACAGCTGCGCTGCTGCAATGCAGCACTCGTGTCAGTTAGCCAGACGAATGCCACGCTGGCTTACTTAAGTGGCGGTGCTAGCAGCTGGTGCCTGTTTTGTCATGTATTGCATTGGGCTACTATACACTTGTACGGATAAAAAGTACTCCTCCGTCTCAAAATACGTGTCTTACATTTGCTAAAAAATGGATGTATCTAAACATGAAGCATGTCATATATCTACTTTTTGGCAAATTTACGACAGTTATTTTGAGAGGGTGGAAGTATAAAAAGTAAAAATACATACTTCTTCTGTCAATAATTATGTCGGAAAAATATCATCATTTATAATACCAAATGATTATAATATGAACATATATTTTATAACGATTCTAATAATATTTATTTTATATTGTAGGTGTTGATATTTTTTCCTATATGCTTAGTCAAAATTTGCAAAAATTGATTTTGACTAAATCCAGAATGCAGGATTTTACGGAAAGATGGACTACAAAAGCAGTGAGGGTAATTAGTACTTACATTCACTGGCCTTGTATTTCCTTACCTTAAAAAATGCATTTTTTTGCTGAAGTTTCTTTATTTCTCATAAATGGATAAATTACTGTACTTCTAATTTAGCACTAAGAATCGTATAGCCTTGATATTAACATGACGACGTTGTGTTTTCGCAACTGCTGATTTGGCAGTTAACCCACACTAATTTCATCACATTTGTTAGGTAACTGGAAAAGTCGCAAATATTAGTGGCCGACGATGAAGCATGATTGGCAAAATTAGGTTTAGTGTGGGGCCCTTGAGAAAAATAACTTGCACCTAACAGCTAGAAGGAAGGGAGGGGGATGGTAGGGGGATAAAGCAATGGAAAAATTGCAATAATATGATAATTGTGTCGCTCATAAATAGGTAAGACAACTGGTGAATTTGTATGAGGCTAAATCGGCAAATTGGTGAAGGTGGCGGCGATATCACCTACTAAATTCCTTCCAATTTTCAGGTGATTTACTAATGACACCTCTGTATTCTAGAAAGGAATAACTCCCCAGTGTGTGCATCATGTGATGCACAAATTTGTTAGAGGTGTTAGACCGTTGATACACACAACGCGTATGACGTTTTTTTTACATGAATATATGATGTATCACAGCCAGCGGAGCAATTAATACTGCTCATTCAGGCAAGGCAACAAATCCCTTGACCGTGCCACATGGACAAAGTTGCTGCTGATCATTTGAAACAGAAACTGATTTCAAGTCATGCTCATGAGTCTGCTCCTCTGACCCTATGGATATGAAAGAGGATATATCAACAGGTGCGAAAAAACCCTTCTGAATCTCCGTTTTGCTTGCTCAGGATTCCGTTCCTTGACCTCTTTCGAATTTGTGCAAACCTGCAGCTAAGCTGGATATACATATACCCACATGAAAAGAACCTGCAAAATTACGTGAATTAATCTGTGACTCCGTTCTTAATTGCCGGACGTCACAAGCTAGCAAGCTGCAATGTGCAACAAATTGCTGGAGCAGATAGCTGGAGAGGAGTGCCGGACAGCTGGAGACGCCGCTGGAGTCCCGTTTTAAGCGCAACAAATCAAGAACAAGAAAGGTCATACGAAGCCCGTAAGCCCTTCTTCCACGGGATGTTGCGTGCTGCCTTAAACCTGTCAGTTTTCAGCCCGGATCAACTCACAAACCCTCCACTGGCCAGTACGTCCGAGCTGGCGATCTCCTTCTTCTTCTTCTTCCCGTTTTTGTTGCGCCATTGCGTGCTGCCACTGTTGCTCAGCTGGATAACAGCAATGAGAGAGAAGAGAGAGGTGTGAACGATGAAGTGTAACGTATCCCTGTGATGGATGCAGTGCACCTGGGCGGTCACGCGTCCGGTGTGCGCGATCGCGGGAATCTAGTTGTTGGGATACTTACTCGCAAGCACCATTGCATTGCAGCTGGGGCGGAGCGAGTGGCCGCATTGATCCGTCCATGGAAGTGAAGCAATCATTCTAGCTTAGCTCTCGGTTGTAAGAACATGGCGGTCACGCGCGGACGACGCACTTGCGTTGCCATCGCATGAATTGCAGCGGATCAGCAGCCGCGATCTCGTATGATCGGCGAATGATGCATGCCGTTGCTTGCGTCGTTGCTGGTTGCATCGCCGGCGCTGCCGAGCGAGTTTTGGACGGCAATGTATATGCATGATTGGTGCGGAAAGGACGAGACGTCCATCTAGAATGTGGGCCGATCGAGTGTCTGGCCCAGCACACGCTCGCCATGCGAGACTTCGCGTGGATCTCTAGGGCCCGGTCAGCAGCGCGAGCTCCTACTTAAGGCCGGCAATCAAGTCGGGTTTGGTCGGGTCGACCTCTTCCAGACCCATGCCCGTTTAACAAATGGGCAAGCTTCTCTGTCCGCGACCCTGCCCATGGGTCAGATTTCATGCCCATGCCCATGCCCGTCGGGTCACCCGACCCGTCGGGTCGCCCGTCGGGTCTGCATACAACAACTCCTCATGTCAATTCTGACACTCCAAAATGGCATATATTATGTGTCAAACTGCATCAGGACATCAATAAAATCATAATAAGTGTTGAAATGCATCACAACATCAGTACATCAATATCATCAAACTTGGTGTCGAGAATTACATCAAATATTCAAGTCATCAAGTGGCAGGCAAGCAGCCACACAAATAAGCCACACAACTGTGTGTCCACTATCTAGCATTACAACAAACTAACAAGCTTATACAGGAGCAGATAAGAGGAGTAGAGAGCTCCCAGGAAGGCAACCAGCAAACACGTCCAGGAAGGCGACCAGCTTGCTAGCAGCAGCAGGCCAGCAGCCACGCCCAGGAAGCGGCGGGGACGGGGAGAGACTGGGGAGGGACACGGTCACACCTAGGGTTAGTGGCTTAGTGCGGTGCGTGTTGAATTTGGACTATTGGGCTGGGCTGGAAATTACATGGGCTCTGGTCATGTCTTACTTTGAGACCCCACATGTCAGCTAATCGGGTTACCCATCGGGTCGCCCATGGGTACACATGTCTGTCCATACCCTACCCATGACTAATCGGGTCGCCCACGGGCGAGACCCATGGACGAACATAGCGACCCATACCCTATTTAGAATCTGTAACAGAATTTGTCCTACTCATCCCGATTGGCGACGCCAGCAGATGAAGGGAGCCTATTTAGAATCTCCAACAGACGCCAAAAAAATTGCCGCACTCGCCCTAAATAACTGTTTTTAAAAGTGCGCGGAGCTAAAAACAGCACTCCAACAGAAACTGTATAATCCAGCTGTAAAAACTGTCCAGCGCGCTGGCCGAAGCGGTACCGAAAGCTGCATATATTGTGCCTGGGCAACAGCGCGCTGGCCAAAACAGAGACGACGCGAACTCCAACTGCCAGGAAATTTCCCCTGCCATCCGTCATCTACACGGCCGACGCCTGAATCGGTGCGCCCACCGTCGGCCGCCGCCCTCCCCCCACCGCGTCGTGGGCAGAGATGCGGGCCGCCGCTGATGCTCGCCGGCCGCCCCTCGCCCTCATCCTCCACGCGAGCAGGCCGTGCTGGTGAGCAGCGGAGGACGGGCCGGCGAGCAGCAGCGGCGAAGGCACAACGGCGGCCGGGCGACGGCGTCCTCGCGCACTTCCTCTCCGGCGCCGTGGGCAGAGACGCGGGCGGCAAGTTGTGCGGTGCGGCTACGCCGTGGTGTGCTGCACACAGCAGCTAGCTAGGCGCTAGCTCCACGAACGATTGGGGTCTGATTGTTTTTTTCAATTTTTCGTCAGGGACCTATTTGTAATAGTTAGGGTCTTTTTTATAAAAGTCAGGGACTTGTTTGTTGTATATATGATTATATGTTGAAGAAATATGTTTGTGGTGCTCTATTTTACAGCGTTCGGTGAACTGCTGTAGTATGCATGCTGTATTTTTGGGCGTCTGAAAAAGCAATTTTGACCGCCGCACGCTAAAACGCGATACCGCGTGCTGCAAACGCGTTTTAGCACGCCGGAATATAGAGCCTCTGTTGGAGATGCTCTTAGCGTCGGGAGCGCCTAGTTGACGACCTATGCGGAGCAGATTGCGCTCCGCCCGCACGCGCCGTTCTCGGCCGCGGCCCACATCCCCCCGCTACATATTCTTCTTCCTCCTCCCGGCCATCTCCGCCTCCGCCAGCTGTTCCTCGCCCCCGCCGCTGCCGCCGGCCGCAACCGCCTACCCCCGCCCCCCCCCCGGCCAGCAGCGCCGCCCCGCCCTACTCAAGCCGCGGCCACCGATGGTCCACCACCGCAGCTGGCCTCGCCTCTAAACCACCCGCACTTGCACCCTAACCCTAACTCCGGTCGCCGGAGTACGGTCAACGGCGAGCTTCCTGCCAAAACCTGGTCGTCAATTAGGTTTTGCCCTTACCGTCCGCTACAGAGCTGACGCTCGCGAGAGCACTCCTGGGCCGGCCCGTTAAGTCGTTGCGGCTGTTTATTTCGCTTTCCGCCATAATACAAGGAAAAAACATCCGGGTTTCCTGTTAATTCTGAAATAAAATAGAAAATATGTTTTAGAGAAAATTTCTGAAATAAAAAATGTTCCCAGATTTTGAACCTTTTTAAATTTTGGATTTCTTCAAATCTGAACATTTTATCCAATACGAATATTTTTGAAACCAGACATTTTATAAATCAAAAGTTTCGAAATTTAGAAAATGTTCTGTTTTTTAAATTTCAACATTTTTCGAATTGACATTTTTATTAGGAACTGTTCAAAATCGGCACGTTTTTCAATTTTTTAATAATTTTTAAATTTGAATATTTTTCAAATTTAAACAATTTTGATACTGAACAATTTTTGAATCTGAACATTTTTCAAAATCATAAAATGTGAAAAAAAAAGAACAAAAACACACAAGAAATGGAAGAAAAAAGAAAAAAAACACCAGAAGAACAAAAACCGACAGAAAACAGAAAAAGCAAAAAAAAAAAAAAACGACCGGAAAGTTTTAGAAACTTCCCAAAACTAGACAACAGGGATTGTCTACTAGGCCGGGCCGCTTAGGAGATCGCTAGGCTGGAGGGGTACCTGTAGCTGAAAGAGCATTATTTGCTCTTATTCCGTTTTGGAGTTAATGACAACACACTCACTGAACTAATCGTGTTCTTAAGTGTTAACAGGTTTTAAGATGACAACACGAGAAGTTTGAAGATGGAAGAGAGAGGGGCTCGAGAAACTGACCCTGGCTGAAATCAGGCTGGCGGTAGTACCGCTGGTTTGCAGCGGTAGTACCGCTCCACCTGGAGCAGTACTGCTGGTATAAGCGGGTACCTCGTCTCCTACGGTAGTACCGCAAAAGTACCGTTGCTTCCAGCAACGGTACTACCGCTGGAGGTACCGTTCAGATGTTTTTAGCTCCTGGTCTCCCAACGGTACTTACACGGTAGCTACCACGTACTACGGCTAGACCACTTGATTTAATCCAAATAGGGCCAACGGTAGTACCGGTGCGATCTAGCGGTAGTACCGCTGCTTGGTAGTAACGGTAGCTCAGTGAGCTACCGCTGCATCTGGGAGCTGGAACTGCCGTGGTACCGTAGGGATGTCAGGTGCGGTAGTACCGCTGGTTCCCAACGGTAGTACCGCTATGCACGTTTTCTGTGCATAACGGTTAGTTTCTTTGGGCCCCCATATAAAGACCATTTCTTTCCCAAGGAGAGGCTGCGATTTACATTCTCTCTCCTCCATTAATGCTGAGCTCCAACTTCCTAGATCTCCCACTCTAGCCACCCAATCGCCTTGATACTTTGAAGAGTGAAGGAGGAGATCTAGATCTACGTTTCCACCGAAGGAATTTGAAATCCATTCATTGCCCATTGTGCTACTTCCTCTCTTGGGGTTGCTTGTAACCTAGGAGACCTTTGTGCGTTTCGGAAGACTCAACTTGTTGCGAGGTGCTCCGGGACATTGTTGGGAGACTCCAACTCATTGTGGAGTTCCCCTTCCTTTGTGTACCCGCTTGGTCAACACCCTCAAGGTGACCTCATAGTGGACGAGTCAATCCCTCACGGGAAAAGCTCACGGAGAATAGAGTGAGCACATCCGTGCTATTGGAGCGCCTAGGTGGCTCCACACTCCTCCAACGTATACGTACTTCCCTTGGGAAGGAACTACGGGAATCATCTCTGTGTCTTCACTTTGCGGTCATTTCTATCCTTTACTTATTGCTTCCGCTACGTTATTTACCTTGCTTGTATCACATAGGTTGTTATCATCTAGTACACATCTAGTCAACCTTTTTATACTTTTTCTAATCCCTAATTAAAAGAAAAGGAATTAAAATTTGGTAGTCGCCTATTCCCCCCCCCCTCTAGTCGATATATCGATCTTTCAATTGGTATCAGAGCTTCGTCTCTTATCTAAGGCTTCACCGCCTAAGAGAATATGTCGGACAACTTGGATCCACTCGCATCAGTAACTAATGAACGCTTGGGTGTGGATGTTAGTGAACTCAAGAATGAGATATCAAATTTCAATACCGAGATCACTACCAACCTCGACATAAGCATGAGGGAATCGATGCGGGAGATGTTCAAGGAGTTTCTAGGGAAACCGGAACCTAAGATTGATTTACCCCCCACGGAAAATGATCCGGAAAAGGTAGATGCTCTTCCTTCTACGGTTCTCGTCAATGCAGACGGAAAGGCGAAAGCCAATCCCGAAACAAAGAATGCCGAGGGTGGTAACTCAATCCCAAGGAAACCGGGGGCGTATGCAAATGTTCCACCGGAACAAGTGTATAACACAATCCACCAACACGTCTCTCCGCCACACATCGCCAATATGGGCGCACCTCCTAAGCTTGATCCAAAAGACTTTCCTAATTGGCAATATTCTATGCGATCACACATGTCTAGTTGTTGTGTTTTCTTGATTGACATTTTAGAGCAAGGCTTCTATCCTCAAGACCCACACAACATGACTCCAACGGAGAAGGCCAATCATCAACTCAACCCACCGCCATGCACATGATACAAATGGCCGCCGGCCCAACTTATACACTCATATGTTGGGAGAATCTCCATAACTTGTTCTTGGGGAACAAAAGCATTCAACTTTCCAAGTATGAAGCGGTTCAAGATGAAGCGATGAGTTTGTGATGAATGAGGATGAGACCCCGAAGATCTCTATCGAAGACTCACCGCTCTTGCCATCACCTTGAATGACTTTGGCTTCGAGAAGATTGAAGATGGTTGGATCAAGCGCAAGTTTCTCAAGGCCATCACTCCTTCAAATCAAGGCTTGGCTCAAACCATTCGATCAAGACCGGACTTCTCAACACTTGACTCCAACACCGTGCTCAACGAGTTTGTATCCATTGGAATGGTGTCAAGAGCTCCATTCATGCTCATGCTCGGCAAAGAGGACTTGCGGGACAATCTCCAAATCTTGCATTGAAGTCCAAGGCCATCACTTGTGAAGATGAGTGTGAACACAAAGTTGAAGAGGAGGATCCGGATGACACCAAGCATGATTATCATGATCACATGGCTCTTGCCTCAAGGCCTTTTGGGGCAACCGCTCCAAGGGACTCCTTCAAGACCTTTTGCTAGAAAGAGCAAACCAAGAGTGGAGCGTCCAAAAAGTTGCTAAATTGTAGCAATCTCAACCACTTCATCGTCGAGTGCCCCTTTGAGAATCGAGAGGACAACAATGGCAAGCTTGTGAGGAAAGACAAGACAAGACCTATGGCAACAAGAACTTTGTGAAGAAGAGGGTCCCCAATGCCTTGTGGTTCAAGATAGAAAAGTATTGGAAGAGTACATGTCCGGTGATGAAGATGAAGATGAAGTCGTAGCTACCGCTCGCATTGCCATAGCTACTACTTCCTCTACACCGTCATCCCTATTCGAATCCCCCAATGAGAATGAGGCCATCCCTACACATGTCTCATGGCAAAAGCCACCTCGGTAACTCCTTCTACTAAACCCATTGCTCTACACCTCCTTCCTTATTGGATTGTGTAGAGAATGTTGAGAAGGAGCCCCAAAGTCCAAATGAGGTGGACTTGTGGTTAGCTAAGCTCAAGGGAGAAAATAAGTGCATGTTGATGCTCTCTTTGAGCAACTTGACGAAACTAACTCTCTTGTAGATGGAAAGGAGGAGATCATTTCGGCCATGGCGGGTCGTGAAGTTGAGTATGCTAATGAGATAGCGGAATTCTCTATCGCTCTTGAAAAGGAGCAAACTCGTAGGGGTCTCTTGAGGAGGCTCTATCTAACTTAGAGGAATCTTATGCTATTGACATGTCTAGAGTTAAAAGGATTATGAACATGCTCTTGCTACTTCTAAAGTTATAAGAATGAGAAGCTTGAGCTAGGCATTGATCATGCTAGACTTGAGAAGGAAAACAAGAGACTTGAAGAGGAACTCAAAACCCTCAAAGAGTCTTTTGCCAAACTTGAGAAGTCTCATGATCAATTCCTAGGTCAACAAGTAAAGAAGTTATTGCATCCACATCAAATGAAATTGTTGCTAAATCTATTATTTGTTGTGAGCATGCTAATCTTGTTGAAGAGAATGCTAGTTGAAACTCAACTTGAGAAGGGCATTATGACTTGTGCCCAAGGAGAAAAGAATCTCAATGACCTTTTGAGCAATCAAAAGGATCAAATTGGAAAGAAGGACTTGGTTTCTCTACCAAGTCAAAGAAGAAGAACAAGAAGAAGAAGAAGCCTCTCCCCTTCAAAAGCTATTATCTTTGTGAAGGAGGGGGAGTTGGCTAAAGAGAAGGAGACCAACACCATTGTGGGTGGTGAGGCCACAAGGGGCCTTCCACCATAATGACTTTGCCGGCAAATATAACCCATCTTATGTTCTTATGAAATCTAGAGATGGTCATGTTTATGCTAAATATGTTGGCACTTCTTATGGTGATGATTATCATTGGGCTATTTGGGTTCCAAAGACCCTTGTGACTAACAAGAAAGGACCCATCCAAAAATGGGTACCTAAATCAAAGACTTGATTCCTTGTAGGGTGTGGCGTCCGGTGCGGGTCGATGGACGGTGGATAGTGGCGCATCCCAACACATGACCGGACGCATTGACTTGGTGGATGATATTGAACCTCCTCTACCTCAATATTCACGAGTCAAATTGGTGACAACCGCGAGCTTAAGGTATTGGGACGAGGCAAGGTCGTTGTTGCTAGAGAAGTCTCTATCAAGAATGTACTTTCTGTTGAGTCCCTTGGCTACAACTTACTCTCCGTCTATCAACTTACTAAATGTGGTTATGGGTGTTTTTGATGACGAGAGTGTGATCATCACCGTGAAGGGATCTCTTAAAGTAGTCTTTGTTGGACATGTCGAGTACGGTATGTATGTGCTTGATTTCTCGAATGAAAGCATGTCGACCGCGACTTGTCTAATGGCTAAAGTTGATGTGGGTTGGCTTTGGCATCGCCGACTAGCCCACACCAATATGAGAACACTCCATGATCTTCAAAGTGGTGATCACATTCTTGGACTAACCGATATTAAGTTTTCCAAAGATCGTGTGTGTAGATCATGTGTTCTAGGAAAGCAACATGGAGAAGCCCATCCATCAAAGACGAAGATTACCACCAACAAGATTCTTGAGCTCATTCACTTGGACCTCTTTGGTCCTATCCTATGATAGTCTTGGTGGGAAGAAGTATTGCTTGGTGATTGTTGATGACTATTCAAGATACACATGGGTCTATTTCTTCAAGAAGAAGAGTGAGACTCAACAAAGAGTCATTGACTTCATCAACATGGCTCAACGTCAATATCAAGAGAAGATCATGACAATTCGAAGTGACAATGGGTCCGAGTTCAAGAACTACACCGTGGAGGGGTTTCTTAGTGAAGAAGGCATTGCATCAATATTCCACTCCATATACCCCTCAACAAAATGGTGTTGCGGAGAGGAAGAACCGGACACTTATGGATGCGGCTAGGACCATGATTGCGGAGTTCTTCTCCGTATAACTTTTGGGCCGAAGCCATCTCCACCGCTTGTCATGCAACCAATCGGTTATATCTCCGCAAGATCTTGAACAAGACCCCATATGAGATTCTTCTTGGGAAGAAACCGGACCTTTCTTATTTTCGCGTCTTTGGATGCAAGTGCTTCATTCGCAAGAAAGGTAACCGGCTATCTAAGTTTGAGACTAGATCTATAGAGGGTATCTTTGTTGGTTACTCCACAAACTCTCACGGCTATAGAGTCTACAACAAGACCTCCGGTCAAGTTGAAGAATCTAGTGACGTGAAGTTTGATGAGGATAATGGCTCCCAAGTGGGGCAAGTCGACCCTAATGTTGTAGGTGATGTGCCCATGGAGCTTGCAATAAGGAGGATGGCAATTGGGGACATTCGTCCTATTGAAGAGGACCCTCCTCAAGACCTCCTCAAGTTGTGCCATCATCAACTCAAGATCCTCCACGTAACCCAGAACAAACTCCGAGTCCTCAATCAAATGAGCAACCTCAAGAACAAGAACTTTAGAATGTAGCTGTTGAAGGTCAACAAGCTGCAACGTCAAGTCGGTACTACCGCCCGGAACCGACGGTACTACCGCTAGTCCTGTACCACCGCCCAGATCCGGCGGTACTACCGCTGGTCCTCTGGTACCTCCACCAGCTGCAGTTCAACCGCCGGTTGCTCAAGAAGTGATTCATGATGATAGTCCGAGTCCTGCACAAGACCAAGAACAATGAATGATCAAGGTGGTGCACATGACTCAAGTGATGAAGGAGATGATCAAGTTATATCTCAAGAAACCCAACAAGAGCTCATGTCTAGAAGAGCAAAGAGAAGAGAAAGAAAACTTATACTCAAGGAACATACAACGGACAAGATTCTTGGTGATGTTCAAGGCAAGGTTGTCACAAGAAAGCAACTAGCAAGCTTTAGCTCTCATCATGCCTTTGTGTCCTTCATCGAGCCAAAGAAGGTGTTTGAAGCTCTTGAAGATCACGATTGGACAGATGCCATGCATGAAGAGTTGAACAATTTCAAGTGTAACAAGGTGTGGAAGTTGGTGCCAAGGCCAAAAGATTGCAAGAACGTCATCGGCACCAAGTGGGTCTTCAAGAACAAGCAAGATTCGAACGGCATCGTCATCCAAAACAAGGCAAGATTGGTGGCACAAGGGTACTCTCAAGTCGAAAGTGTTGATTTCGGTGAAACCTTTGCCCCCGTTGCTCGTCTTGAATCTATTCGTCTCTTGCTTGCATATGCATCTCATCATAACTTTAAATTGCAACAAATGGATGTCAAGAGTGCCTTTCTTAACGGCCCCATTAATGAGTTGGTATATGTTAAGCAACCACCGGGGTTTGAGGACCCTAACTTTCTGAACCATGTCTACAAACTCGACAAAGCACTCTATGGCCTTAAACAAGCCCCACGTGCGTGGTATGAGCACTTACGAGAGTTCCTTGTAGACCGTGGATTCCAAGTGGGGCAAATCGATCCTACTCTCTTTACCAAGAGAGTTGGTGGAAACTTATTCCTATGCCAACTCTATGTGGATGACATCATTTTGGTTCTACTAACAATGCTTTTAATGATGAGTTTGCAAAGCTTATGACTAGCAAGTTTGAGATGTCCATGATGGGAGAGTTGGAGTACTTTCTTGGTTTTGAATCAAGCAATATAGAGAAGGAACCTTCATCAACCAAGCAAAGTACACTCAAGACATGCTCAAGAAGTTCAACATGACCGATGCCAAGGCCAAGAAAACTCCTATGTCACCAAAGGGTGATCTCTTCACCGACACCGAGGGTAACGATGTGGATCAAAAGCTTTATTGTTCTATGATTGGTTCTTTGCTTTATCTTTGTGCATCTAGACCGGATATTATGTTTAGTGTGGGTAAGTGTGCAAGGTATCAAGCTGCTCCTAAGGAGAGCCATTTCATGGCGGTTAAGCACATTCTTCGATATTTGCTTCATACCCCAAACTTTGGTCTTTGGTATCCCAAGGGTTCAAGCTTCAATCTCATGGGTTACTCGGATGCTGACTATGCGGGAGAGAAGAAGGATAGGAAGTCCACTTCCGGGGGTTACCAGTTTCTTGGTCGCTCCTTGGTGTGTTGGTCTTCCAAGAAGCAAAACTGTGTTGCTCTCTCCACCACCGAAGCCGAGTACATCTCCGCGGCAAGTTGTTGTGCTCAATTGCTTTGGATGAGGCAAACAATGAAGGATTATGGACTCAACTTCGACAAGGTGCCTCTTCTTTGTGACAATGAGAGTGCTATCAAGATCGGCCACAACCCCGTGCTCCACTCCAAGACGAATCACATCGAGATTCGTCATCATTTCATTAGAGAGCATGTGGAGAAGGGTGATATCTCTCTCTCTTATGTCCGGACCAAGGATCAACTCGCCGACATCTTCACCAAGGCCCTTGATGAAACAAGATTTCGAGAGTTGCAGAATGAGATAAATGTTATAGATGTGAGTAACTTTGCTTGACCGCTTTCAACAACTACTCATAGTAGACATCGTAATTAGTTTGGATGCATGCATGGACATAGGGGGAGTGTAGCTCAATTCATGAGTCAACACTACTTCTATTATGCGCACATAGACAATTCATGCTTCATTTGGTCACTTCAGTGACAATTTGTGCTTAAACGATGAGTATTGGCCTTGAACCCAAGATATATCTTCGCGGTTCCGGGTTGATAGTTGCTCATATATGGTGGCCTTGGCCACCGCCTCCTCCTTTTGAGGAGTTGGATTTATTTGGTTTTATTCGGGTTTTTAGACCTCTTTGACTTTTGTGGAGAGCATCCAAGTTTGGCATTTCACTCTTGCTTCTTGCAAACACGGATTGCCTCTCCTCCCCAGTTACAATCTCTACCCTGAGCCAACACTCTTATCCATAAGACCTTTTCTCTCAAAATTGCAAAAAATTGTGATCATCCCGTTGGCAGTTTTCGGCTTAGGCGCCCGGTACTACCGGTGTTTGGAAACTGTACTACCGCTCCTGGAGGCTCCCTGCTCCCAGACGCGGTACTACCCCTTCAAATATAGTAGCACCACATACCGGTACTACCGGTAGGATTGGGCAGTACTACCGCTCTGGCTGTGGCTGCGTAAGCATCCCTCCAGGTGCGGTACAACCACCAGAACTACTGATAGCACTAGTAGCGGTACTACCGCTAGCGGCCCCGGTACTACCCCTTCAAATATAGTAGCACCAGGTACCGGTACTACCGGTAGGATTGGGCGGTACTACCGCTCTGGTTGTGGCTGCGTAAGCATCCCTCCAGGTGCGGTACAACCACCAGAACTACTGATAGCACCAGTAGCGGTACTACCGCTAGCGGCCCCGGTACTACCGCCTAGACAACGCGGTTGCCAGGCGCGGTACCCCGGGGTAGCTACCGTTAGTACCAGTGGGCGGTACTACCGCTGGGACAGCGGTACTACCGCTGAGGGTTTTTGACCGTGGGGTTAAGTGGGGCGTGGGGGGTAGTTTTCCCCATTCTACCTCCCTACACCCGAACCCCACATTAGGTCTCTCCCTCACCACCGCCGCCGCCGCCGTCTACCGCCACCGGGAGAGCTCCTCCCCGGCCACGACAACCCCTCTCCGGCTGTGGATTTGCTCGAGGACCTTCTCCTCCCTCCTCTCCTTCACCATGAGCTCCGGTAAACTCCTCTCTCTCTCTCAACCTTGTTGATTCTTTGAGATGCGATTGGGATGGTTTCTTTGTAACTCTAGTGGTAGAAGTTGTAGGGAATAGTTGGTACTCCGTTTAGGATCGTTTTTGCAAAGTTTCATTGGACGATTTCATGGATCGGGCAAGTTCCGTTGGTCAAACCGCTAGATCTGGAGCTAGCGGTACTACCGCTCTATGGAGCGATACTACCGCTGCACCGGTACTACCGGTTCCATCCAGCGGTACTACCGTTGATCTGGAATTTTCCAGAAATTGTGCAACTTCGATTCTTCTCGTCTTGATCATGGATTTATCTCCTGTGCTATCTCTCTCTGCTATCTTAGGACCTAGCAAGGGACATGGAGTTAGCTCGTCTCATGCTCCCAAGAGATCTCGCAAGGACAAGGATATCGATGATGAACGCGACATCGTTCCCGATAAGCTCACTCGCCGTCAAATGTCTGCCAATGCCAAAGTGGCTGCCAAGAAGTCTGCTCCTATCATGAAGATGTCGCCTCAGACTTTTTACAAGGAAAGGAGACAGAATCCCTATGTGATTGACAAGGATCCGAGATACAAGAATAAGCTCTTCCACACTCAGTTTCAAGAAAAGATATTCTATGAGGTTCTCCCCCGTTTCAAGACCAAGGTGGTGCAACAGTTTTGCATCAACACCGAGTACATGAGAGCTCACACTGACTACTTTGGTGAAGCCCTTGACATTTGTGAAGAGTTTGGCTTTTTGGAATATATCAACCTTCAGGAGGACTTTGATGAGCACCTTGTGCATCAATTCTTTGCAACCGTTCACTTTCACACCTCCGAGAGAGCCATCACATGGATGACCAAGGACAAAGTGCTCACCTCAACATGGACAGATTTTGCTACCCTCCTCAAAATGCAAGACTATGGTGAACTTATGAGTGTGGAGGATGATGCTCAAGTGTTTCGTCTCTCATACATGAACAAACCTATTAAGCCTTCGGCCCTCTCTCATCTTCTCATCCAGGGTTGTGGTGTTTGCGGGGAGTCCAAGCACTTGCAAAAGACTTGGCACATCATTCATCGCATTTTCCGCAACACGGTTACTCCTCGTGTGGGTAACTTTGATCAAATACATGGCCGCCTCATTGATCTTATGGTTCTCTCCTCTCAAATGGTTGGCAAAGGCAAGAAGCTTGATGTTATGGACATCATTTGGCATGAGATATATGAAGTAATCATGAAGAGGAGAGTTCCCATCTTTGGTGCTCTCATTATGAAGCTCATCACTCACACTTGGGTCAACAAGAAGTATCTGTTGGAGTTATTGGATAATGATGCTCCTCTCATTCCCCATTGTGTCAAAGACCTCAATCAGAAGAAGCATCTCAAGCCTCTCATCCCAAATGATGAAGCCTACAACACCGATGATGAAGACAATGATCCCACTTTTGAGCTTTCCCCCAAGAAAAATGATCATGGTTTCAAGAAATGGATGGCCAATGCTATGAAGCCCGTCTTTTGCCGTCAAGAGGATTCCAATGTTAGAGCTTGGAAGGAGCATGAAAGGGCCAAGTTAGAACGTCAACGCACTCGCCAACGCTTTGCAGCCTTGGGTGCACCGGTCAAGGCGGGATCTGAAGACAACATCACTACTTACTCCAAGTGGATTGGGGAGAAGAGCTACAACACTTGGGTTGACCCCGATCTTCAGGATGATGCCTCCACCTCTCACCGTGCCGAGCCATGGGTTCGCGAAGGAGAAGACAACCTTGAGTCCGCCAATGACGATGATGCTGAAAGCGATGATGGACAAGAAGTTGGTGATGATGATGATGAGGATGATGAGGAAGAGGAGGACGAGTGATCTCCGCGTGGGACATTAGCATCGCCTCTCCCTTTTTGGTGTCTTGATGCCAAAGGGGGAGAGAGTTCTACTAGGTTATCCGGGGATTTGCATGGGTGGAAGCACAAGCTCGTGTTTTCTTTGATATTTATGCATGTGCTTCACTTTTGTTCTATTCGAACTTGGTTTAGGTGAACTATCTTGTGGCATGGTGTAAGACATGTGGAACTCCTTTTCCATTCCGTTCAAAACTATGTGTTGTAATAACTCCTTTGCTTATGTTAGTGCAAGTTATGCTTTATTGCTATATTTATTTACTTGCTTGGTTTACAAAATCTAGGGGGAGTGTTGATCCTAACGAGTATGCATTTTGCATTCAAACGCAAAATTATTTGATGCATATTGTTAGGGGAAGCCCGTCTATATTTTGCAAATCCTTTGTGTGTGTGTTGTCATCAATCTCCAAAAAGGGGGAGATTGAAAGAGCATTGTCTGCTCTTATTCCGTTTTGGAGTTAATGACAACACACTCACTGAACTAATCGTGTTCTTAAGTGTTAACAGGTTTTAAGATGACAACACGAGAAGTTCAAAGATGGAAGGAACAAAGCACACGTTCCATCTCCGTTTTAAAATGCATACATGAACTTTGCATTATTTTACTTATATTCCAGTCATATTTGCATCATATAAGGGTTATATCACTGTTTTATAATGATTTTGGGAATATTTGGTATGTTTCCTATTTTTATGGAATTAACCCTGCACAGTCAGAAAACCCTATTTTCTATATTTTAATGTTTCAGGGACCCAAACGACGTCCAAATAACCTAATATTTACGGGCATCAGTTTTTGGAAGGAACAAAGCGTAGGAGCCAAGGAAGCGCACGAAAGGAAGCCGGAGGCCGAAGTTGAGTGGGCCCACGTGGCCAGGTACCTGGGCCGCGTGGGACCCCCTCTTTTGGGCCTCAGAGCTCCGTTGCCGTCGATCTTTCCTCCACCGACTCGGTTTTGACCTAAAACCGACTATAAAAATAGCCCCCCGACGTTCTCTGGAAGGAGCGCCGCAGAAACACCGAAACAGAGACCTGGAGTTGCAGATTGGAGGGGGAAAACTCCGGCGGGGCGCTGCCGGCGTGGTCTCCATATTCTCCAACGACTTCTCCACCGTCTCCATGATGAAGAGGGAGTAGTCCACCTCTGGACTATGGGTTTGTGGAAGTAACTTATGTATCTCTCTCTCTCTTGAGCTTCACTAATTAGTACCGTATGAGCTGCTGAACATGATTACGGTCATCTATGTAATACCTTTGTGGTGGATCTTTTTATGAGTTAATATATGTTTGAGATTGCAATGGTTTTGTTTCAGTTATGAAAGTAGATGCATATTATGTACCCCGTTCTTATTTACTTGTCATGATCAAGCATGTTTATGAGAGCGTGTGAGGGGGAACGTGTGCATTAGTTGGAGTAATGGGGGGTGGCTAGTGCAGTGAACGTGAGAGAAAGTTCTGCGATCCACTTGGGTATCTCTACCTTACTTTGTTGCCTCACTAGGGATAAAAAGAAATACCATGCTACCGGAGATGTGGGTGTGACCATTGCCACTTCCTCCATGACTAGATCTAGCATGTTCTTATTTTAACTTCATGTCATGATACTTATTGCTATACTCTGAGTTATCTTAATTACTGAGGTGTTATGATTTAGTTCGCATCTTGGTGGAGTATAAGAGAGACTAATAACCAAAAGGTCTCTATGTTAGGACGTGATGCCCATATAATTATAACTTGTCATTAAACTGTTGTGTTGCAATCTCATATGTCAACTCTAGTGTTCCATTGTCTACCACTTTATTAAAGAGAGAGTGCATTTGTGAAACCATGAACCCCGGTCCATTTTTAATCATAAGAAACACCTTTCCAACAACTTTTACCACTTTACCATTTTCTGCCATTTAAAAATCCGAAAATATAAAAACACTTTTACATCTTGCATTCATCATATAAAACCCAAAAATATCATTTATCATTGCTACCACCATCCTTGCATATTTATTTACCACCATTGCATATTTATTTTTGTTTGCATTGCATATTATCTTGATATCATTCTCACACCTTGTGCTTGACAACCACTAGGTGAGGTTGAGGACCAAAACATTTACTTTGTTTTGTAGGTAACCAAAGAAGGATAGGAAAGATAAATCTTCACTACTGATTCCCCGAGAGTTCGATATTAAACCCTCGAGTCACCCCTCGTGGGGAAAACACGTCTTCCACTTACTACACACTCTGCACTTGGAGTCTCAACCTAACCCATTTACTTTTCATGCAGGTAACTACGTCATCGGGTATCAAGACTGTTTTCTGGCGCCGTTGCCGGGGAATCATTGCTGAAAGGTTTATCCAAGGGTCCCCTGCACTAGCTCTGTTTTCTGGCGCCGGGTTTATCCAAGGATATCTCACCAAGTCAACTTCATCACCAACTTGTGCTAACACCTAAGCTTGGGGAGGTTGCACCTACGTGAGCATCATCTTATCCATCTTTACCTTCAAAGCAATTTATCTTGTTTTGTCATTGTCTTGCATTTTTAAGTTCGGTTTGCATATTTATTTTCAGTTTTGCATTTTGTGTTGCATTTGTTATTTCGGTTTGCATCATTTAGTGTCATTTTATTTTCAGTTTTGCATAAAAAATTAAAAAACACATAAAAACTTGCATAATGGAAAAGAGAACCTTCTGGCCATTTAGTGTTAAGAACTTTCCTCAAGATATGAATATCCCTGTTGAGAAATGTGAGGTAGATCCTAATATCATGAAAGCAATTTATGAATACCGTTTTTATGGGAAACCAAAAGAAGATCCTATACCTCATCTTAAGAAGTTTAATGAAAGGTGCAAAATGTTAAATTTGAGCCATGCTAATATTAAAATTAAGCTTTTTCCTTACTCCCTAGGTGGAAAAGCCTTAGATTGGATATTGAGATGGCCACCTGGAAATTTTAGCACTTGGTTTAATTTAAAAGCTGCATTCATTGAAAGATTTTGTTCCACTGAAAAATTTGCAATCTTAGACAAATAGTTATCACCTTTAAACAAGAAGAGGATGAACCTTTGATAAAAGCATGGGAAAGGTTTAAAGGGATAGCCTTTGGAATGGAACATGGTCTTAGAGATTGGATTCTCATGGATATATTTTATAGAGGATTGTCTGAAACCTCTAAGGTCTTTTTGGATAATGAATGTGATGATTCTTTTATGAATACTGCTGCCAATCATACCCACTATCTACTTGATGGCCTGCTTTTGGAAGTAAGAATTAAAGAAAGTCTAGAAAAGGCCCAAGTACCTGAAGATGTCTTTGATGACCGTTATGAAATATTTAACCTATATAATAGGGAAAAGAAGTTGAGGAAGTTAAAATGCTTAGTGAAGTCAAGGAACCATTGCTTGACTTAGAGAATTGTAGCTTGCATGAATTAATATCTATCTTACAAAAATTTGCAAGTGATCCTTCCATCAACTCTAACCAAGCTGGTTTTGGTTCTTATATTGCTAATCATGTCTTGAAAGAAAAGATTGCTAGGTACAACCAAGAGGCTATGATACCACCTAAGCTTGGGGATATATGGATTCCCAAAGTCCTAGTAACCATTGGAAAAGAGACACACCATGCTATACTTGATCTAGGATCTAGTGTCTCTGTTTTATCTAAAGAACTATATGATATACTTGAATTGAAAAATCTTGAAAAATGCTCTATTGAACTTGCACTTGCTGATGATTCCATTAAACATGCTTTAGGAAAGTAAGTGATGTTATGGTAGAGTTACATATGACATTTGTGCCTGTTGATTTTCTAATCATGGATATGGGGAATAAAACCTCTAGTCCAATTATTCTTGGAAGACCTTTTCTTCGTACTACAGGTGCTATCATTGATTCAAAAGAAGGGAATGTGAAGTTTCAGTTTCCACACAAGAAGTGCATGGAACACTTCCCAAGGAAGAGGGACACATCAAAGTTCAAGCTCCCTCATGAGCTTCGTCCACAATAAACATCAAGTAAGAAGCCTAGCTATATGGCTATAAAGAAAGCGCTTTACGGGAGGCAACCCGGTTGTTTTTATTTGTGATTTTCTTTGTGTCCTCTTGCTGTAACAAGAGACTTTGTTTTAGTTTAGTTTCTGGAATTTTTAATAAAGTGCCAAGTTTTACTCATTTTGGTTTGAAAAGTTGCTTATAGCGTTCGGAGATTTTATTCCTGCACGAATCTGTGCACGGTATGATTTTTAATTCTTATTCTGTAACTCCGAATGAGCTCATATTTGAACTGTAGTTGCAACTTTTCATCCTCTGTATGCATGAATTTTTCGGAATTTTTCGACAAAGTTAAGTAGGGTAGAAAAATACGTTTTGCTGCTGCTGTTTTTCTGGACAGATTCTGTCCCATTTTGTTTGATGCATGCTTTGAACTTTTAACTTGAATCTTTTTGATCCAATTGAGTTTATGAGTAGGCATACAACATTATACACTTTCTGGACATTCATATGAATTTTTTTCAAGGATTATATGCAGCAAGAAATCTATTTGTTTATCACTACTAATGCACCCCACAGAAAAAGAAATGGGAGAAACGGTGTTTTGAAGTTTTTTCACAGGGATTAGAGGAGATGCACCAAGAGCTATCCAAGGATGGTGAAGACCATAAGCTTGGGGATGTGAAGACAACCCCACTGGACCTACACACTCTCGGTTTGCACACGTCTAACTTCTGTTTTTCGATCGAAACACTTTATCGCATAAACTTGGAGCGTCTTTTTGTTTGTTTTGGTTTGATTTTTATTTTGTGAGACCACCACACTATCATTTATATATGAGAGAGCTACTGGAAATTTGGGTTGAATTATGTTGGATGCTATTATAGATTGGGAAAAGGGATGTTGGAGTTGATTTTAAAAGATACATATAGTTGCATGATTCATGAGCTTGTTAATGAGTAATAATTTGCAAGTATTTTATCAAGAGCTATCTTTTATTCATGTTTTGATGCTGAATGTTATTTACTTGTTTAACATGGATTAGTTAGTTCTATGGACACTCATGCATGCATTTAGATGGTCAACTTTCTCCCTCTTGCTAGCCCAAAAATTCCAACAAGCAAAAACTTGTTTCCAACACCTTCAACCAAAGTTTTTCCAGTGAGTCCACCATATCTACCTATTAGCTTTATGCTATTCCGAGTATGTTTATCATGATATTTGTGTTATCTATACCTCTGAATGAAAATGCTTATGTTGTTGATTGTTATGGGAAAAGTTGGTTATAGAGCTCTCTCGAACTTGATGCACACTTTACTTTCATTGCATAATAAAACATGACCCATTGTGATTAAAATTATGATGTTGTGGGCTTGACAAATGTCTTTGGTTGAGAGTTAGCTCATATGTGCTGTCACATGGCAAGCTTTCAACATGCACTTCATTTCATTTAGTTGATATCATGTACTTTTGTTTATGGATGCTTACCATGGGTGAAATAAATGTGGAAATGAAGTGAGTTTAAATGAGTTTGTATAAATGGTTAGAGAGACGCCTGGGCCGCTAATCTAAGCCATGCATCATTCATGGTGGAAATTTACTTACATGCTATGGTGAACCTTCTGTGATACACCTTACAATAAAAAGCTATCTAATGGTAAATAAAAAGGGTGTTGAGATTGTTCATTGTGTTTGTTTGTCTTGTCATTTTGATATGGGCTTGTTCCATATCCTGGGACAAGAGGTACCCCAGTTGACGCTCTTAATGATACTATTATTACTTACAATGATATTTAACTTGAACTTGCTTTGTTTCCCAAGTTGAGTAACACATGGAGTAGGTACTTGTATTCAAGGGGCATGAGACTTTCAACCTGTACTTTGTCAAGCACACTACTCATATTTGCTTTCACTTTAAACTTAATCATTCAAGATGCTATGATAGGGGAATGAGAGCTTGACACCAAGGATTACCACATTACAATCATTAACTTAAGTAGAGAAGTTCAGAAGTTAGATGAAACTTATTCATGCTTTACCTCTACTCATATATATCTTTCCAAAGTGTCCACCTTTTATATTCAGATTTTCATCAATACTCTATGACCATTATAGGATGTTCTTTCTTTCATTATGCATACATGTGGTCCATAGTACTTTTCTTTATGTTACACTTTGTGAATTATCATTGAACATCCTTGCATTGAATACTTGATATCACTTCATAAACTATCTTGCATATTGCTACTCCTTTTAAGAATGAATCATTTGACTCTATGTAGCAATAGTAATCATCTTTGATATCCATTGATAGTATTAAATTGCAAAGTCCATGTTAGTTTTATCACCTTCATACTCGAGGACGAGTATAGGTTAAGCTTGGGGATGTTGATGCATGTAAAATGCATACATGAACTTTGCATTATTTTACTTATATTCCAGTCATATTTGCATCATATAAGGGTTATATCACTGTTTTATAATGATTTTGGGAATATTTGTATGTTTCCTATTTTTATGGAATTAACCCTGCACAGGCAGAAAACCCTTTTCTATATTTTAATGTTTCAGGGACCCAAACGACGTCCAAATGACCTAAATTTACGAGCATCAGTTTTTGGAAGGAACAAAGCGTGGAGCGAAGGAAGCGCACAAAGGAGCCGGAGGCCAAGTGAGTGGGCCCACGCGGCCAGTACCTGGCCGCGTGGGACCCCCTCTTTTGGCCTCGGAGCTCCGTTGCCGTCGATCTTTCCTCCACCGACTCGTTTTGACCTAAAACCGCTATAAAAATAGCCCCCGACGTTCTCTGGAAGGAGCGCCGCAGAAACACAGAAACACCGAAACAGAGACCTGGAGTTGCAGATTGGAGGGGGAAAACTCCGGCGGGGCGCTGCCGGCGTGGTCTCCATCTTCTCCAACGACTTCTCCACCGTCTCCATGATGAAGAGGGAGTAGTCCACCTCTGGACTATGGGTTTGTGGAAGTAACTTATGTATCTCTCTCTCTCTTGAGCTTCACTAATTAGTACCGTATGAGCTGCTGAACATGATTACGGTCATCTATGTAATACCTTTGTGGTGGATCTTTTTATGAGTTAATATATGTTTGAGATTGCAATGGTTTTGTTTCAGTTATGAAAGTAGATGCATATTATGTACCCCGTTCTTATTTACTTGTCATGATCAAGCATGTTTATGAGAGCGTGTGAGGGGGAACGTGTGCATTAGTTGGAGTAACGGGGGGTGGCTAGTGCAGTGAACGTGAGAGAAAGTTCTGCGATCCACTTGGGTATCTTACCTTACTTTGTTGCCTCACTAGGGATAAAAAGAAATACCATGCTACCGGAGATGTGGGTGTGACCATTGCCACTTCCTCCATGACTAGATCTAGCATGTTCTTATTTTAACTTCATGTCATGATACTTATTGCTATACTCTGAGTTATCTTAATTACTGAGGTGTTATGATTTAGTTCGCATCTTGGTGGAGTATAAGAGAGACTAATAACCAAAAGGTCTCTATGTTAGGACGTGATGCCCATATAATTATAACTTGTCATTAAACTGTTGTGTTGCAATCTCATATGTCAACTCTAGTGTTCCATTGTCTACCACTTTATTAAAGAGAGAGTGCATTTGTGAAACCATGAACCCCGGTCCATTTTTAATCATAAGAAACACCTTTCCAACAACTTTTACCACTTTACCATTTTCTGCCATTTAAAAATCCGAAAATACAAAAACACTTTTACATCTTGCATTCATCATATAAAACCCAAAAATATCATTTATCATTGCTACCACCATCCTTGCATATTTATTTACCACCATTGCATATTTATTTCTTGTTTGCATTGCATATTATCTTGATATCATTCTCACACCTTGTGCTTGACAACCACTAGGTGAGGTTGAGGACCAAAACATTTACTTTGTTTTGTAGGTAACCAAAAGAAGGATAGGAAAGATAAATCTTCACTACTGATTCCCCGAGAGTTCGATATTAAACCCTCGAGTCACCCCTCGTGGGGAAAACACGTCTTCCACTTACTACACACTCTGCACTTGGAGTCTCAACCTAACCCATTTACTTTTCACGCAGGTAACTACGTCATCGGGTATCACTCGTCTCCTACGGTAGTACCGCAGATGTACCGTTGCTTCCAGCAACGTACTACTGCTGGAACTACCGCCGGAGTTACCGTTCAGATGTTTTTAGCTCCTGGTCTCCCAACGGTACTTACACGGTAGCTACCACGTACTAACGCTGGACCACTTGATTTAATTCAAATAGGGCCAACGGTAGTATCGGTGCGATCTGGCGGTAGTACCGCTGCCTGGCAGTAACGGTAGCTCAGTGAGCTACCGCTGCAGCTGGGAGCTGGAACTGTCGTGGTACCGTAGGGATGTCAGGTGCGGTAGTACCACTATGCACGTTTTCTGTGCATAACGGTTAGTTTCTTTGGGCCCCTATATAAAGACCCTTTCTTCCCCAAGGAGAGGTTGCGATTTACATTCTCTCTCCTCCATTAATGCTGAGCTCCAACTTCCTAGATCTCCCACTCTAGCCACCCAATCGCCTTGATACTTTGAAGAGTGAAGGAAGAGATCTAGATCTACGTTTCCACCGAAGGAATTTGAAATCCATTCATTGCCCTTTGTGCTACTTGCTCTCTTGGGGTTGCTTGTAACCCTAGGAGACCTTTGTGTGTTTCGGAAGCCTCAACTTGTTGCGAGGTGCTCCGGGACATTGTTGGGAGGCTCCAACTCATTGTGGAGTTCCCCTTCCTTTGTGTACCGGCTTGGTCAACGCCCTCAAGGTGACCTCATAGTGGACGAGCCAATCCCTCACGGGAAAAGCTCACGGAGAATAGAGTGAGCACATCCGTGCTATTGGAGCGCCTAGGTGGCTCCACACTCGTCCAACGTAGACGTACTTCCCTTTGGGAAGGAACTACGGGAATCATCTCCGTGTCTTCACTTTGCGGTCATTTCTATCCTTTACTTATTGCTTCCGCAACGTTATTTACGTTGCTTGTATCACATAGGTTGCTATCATCTAGTACACATCTAGTCAACCTTGTTATACTTTGTCTAAGCCCTAATTAAAAGAAAAAGAATTAAAATTTGGTAGTCGCCTATTCACCCCCACCCCCCCCCCCCCCCCCCCCGCTCTAGTCGACATATCGATCTTTCAGTAGCGCCCGTAGTAGGCGCTACGATTGTCAAATAGGATTCACCGTAGAGCGTCAAAAGTTTTCTTCTGTGTTTAGTCATGGTTATACGATTTATTTTTGTTTCTTCCAATTTAAATTTTTGTTTTAATTTTTTCATATGGTTTTCTTCCATTTCTTTTCATTTTTCCTTCATCTTATTTTTACCATGCTTTTATAGAATATGAGCATTTTCTATGTTTGTATGAACATTTTACTTTTCCATATGAAATTTTTATCATATATAAACAAAAGACTCCCTCCATTTTTATTTACTTCCCATTCCGAGTTTTTTTTAATTTAAAATTTTAAAATTTTGACCAAGTATATCCGGAGAAATATCAATATCGATAATATCAAATGCATATAATATGAAAATATATTTTGTAATGAATCTAATGATATTAAAATAATATTATAGGTGCCGATATGTTTTCCTATTTATTGGTCAAAATTAAAAGTTTGCATTGGCTAAACCTAGAACGCAATATGACACATGAACATTTATGTAGATACACATGAATTTTTGTATACTTGTATGAATACATTTTTATCATATACAGAAACAATTTTTAACCAAAAACATTTGCATATATTCATATGAGAATTATTTTGAACATGTAAACATTTTTTTGGCAACACACTTTTAATATAAACTAGTTGAATTCCCGTGCGTTGCCACGGACCTCACACCTCCTTTTTTACCATGTTTTGCAAGAAGAGAACGTGTTGTATTCCTCCTCTACCCGGATCCACGACCGTATGTAACCCTCATAACAAAAATCAACTATTCAACATATTTATGACAGTTCAAATAAAGTCACATAGTCACATGATGCATTGATTCCCTTTTAAGTAAATCAACTATAATAGTACACATGAAGTCATATAATGAGTTATCAGTTATCATTGAATTTGATCTCAAAGAGGAAAGGTACTATTTTTAAAATGTGAGCTTCTTCCAGCAACCTACAAGCCTCTTGAGTAAATTGGACATCATAAGTGTTAAAAAGGTAGAATCCGTCTAAGATCGCATTACCAAAGCTCATAATGAACCACCCTCTATTTTCGAAAATTAAATTCTTGGAAAGCACTTCAGATGAGCAATAATTTAGCATCCTTCCGAACATAAGTTGGCATAACCGGTTAAATATGATAACTAAAAGTAGAAAGCCCCTAAATCAAAGGCAATTAACTCGAGGGGTAAGCTTGCGATGGATGATATATGATTATAAAGTCTAAGCTCTAACAAAGAAAATATGGTGTATGATATTAAGCGCTAGCCAGTACATGTATACATATATATATATCAAACAATGGTCTATATAGAATCCGGTCATAACTGATAAAACTGGAGCTTGAAGCCACATGCAATTGTCCATACCTACATTTGGGCAAATTAGTCCAAAGTAGACACAGTTTTGTTTGAAGCTGAAAGAACCATAAATTCATTGCTGAATATACCATGCCAAATATGTCACTTTCTTTCACAGATATTGGCATGTTATTGTGCTAAGATTATCGCTTTGGAGATATGCAAATGGGATTAACGGAATTACAACAAGTCTACCGGATACCTAACATTTTAATCTTAATAGAGTACTAATGTTACTACTTCTCATGAAAGCACATGGATCACATAGCTTAAAGTATACAGTTACCTAAGAATTCTCAAATTGTAGAGGCCCGGACCACAAAGGGAATTACTTGCTGACTATAATCTACATGCCTCCAGGATGAGATGATACCAAGTGTAAGGAAGTGGTGTGCAAATCAACCACCGGATGTCAGGCAAGCGGTGAGAGGTTTCCACCTTGCATCGGCATACCAGGAATCGATCAAAGACTCAAAGAACAGGATAAACCCAGGCGGAGAGGCACGTCGGGGTAGGATTCAGGCAAAATGCGGCGGGGCTTGGACGGCGACCTCGACTTATCGCGGCCTCGCGATATTTCTTTGCTGGGCCGGGCTAAGGTGTATGGGCTCTCCAACGTTAGCCCGAGAGGCGAGAGGGCGATCGGGTGAGCGGGCGATCAGCGAGTACATCCGGTTTTTGTAACAACGAACAACATATGCGATCGGTTTTTTTAGCGATCACGGATTGGTTTTGGTTTTTTTGTGAACACGTGCGTGCGACGTACCAGACGTACGGTCGTTAAGCCGCGTTATATAGTAGAGATAGAGAACAGATTACATTCCACACACATATGTATCTAGACATAAACATGTTTAGTCTGTTTCTGTCTAGATACATGTGTGTGTAATAGCTAGAAAGTTTTATATTTTGATACGGAGGGAGTATAAAGTAAATATTTTCTAAGATTGGGCAGGTTGTATTGGAACAGTACGGTGCACAAAAGCCAAAGCTTTGCGGAATGAAATGAGGAAAAATTGGAACCTACCTCCTGAAAATTGGTTCAGTTTACGGGCCCGGACTGGCTTCTTCACTTGTTGTCCAACATTACCAAAGACAGTAGAGGTTTAGTGCTCTTAACTCTTAGGAGAGCTTGGCACCTAAGATGCGACATTGTTCATGGCAAAGGAGACAGCACCATTGCTAGCTCCGTAAATTTTCTCAAAAGATACATCCAGGAGTTGACAAAAATGAAAAAGTACAAATCCGAGTGGGTGTATGTGCTTTACTATGGGCTGTTTGGAACATACGCAATGGTTATATCTTTAACAATGCAAAATCATTTTCCTTCATGCAGGTAATACCTTTGGCTACCCATTGGATCCGTATGTGGTCCTTCCTACAATCAACGGAAAAGTGAGGCGCTCTGGATATTGGGTGCAACCAGCTGGAATTAGTTGCGCGGGATATTTACAACCAGTTCAGCTGGCGTGTTGATCGGAGATTAGCATGTTGACAAAGTGTCTTTTCATGTTATCCGTTCTTTTTAGATGGTTGATACATGTATCGACCCTGTGTGACCCATGATGTAATCGCTTGTAAGACTTGATTTTGAATAAATTAATAAAAGCCGCATGCATCAAATCGATGCAGAGGCTGGGGCGCCCTTTTTCTAAAAAAAAAAAAAAAAAAAAAGGAGTTGACGACTTGCTTGCGAACCTGACGAAAATGTTAAAGGTAAGCAACCTGTTTTAACTACTGCTACTACGTGTTGGCTCCCTGCAGAACCTGGGTGGATCAAGATAAACGTTGATGCTTCTTTCCTGTGCCCAAGTGGAGAAGCTTAGGCAGGTTGTATTGCTCGTGACTATACCTGGGCATGGGCAGCCCGGCCCGACCCGAAATTCCCGGGCTTGGGCCCGACGGGCCTAACCACTGGGCGGGCTTGGGCAGCAGATTTAGGCCCGATGACTGTTATTGGGCGGGCCTGGGCAACAGATTTTCGTGTTTTCAGGAAGAAAGCCCGGCCCGAGCCCCGACGGGATTTTGTAGTTATGGGCGGGCCTGGGCATGAAATCTAGGCCCGATGGCCGGGCCGGGCCGGGCCTGGGACTGGGTTTTTTCCCGCGGGCTTTTTTAGGCCCGGCCCGGCCCGCCTCATGACCATCAAGGTACGGTGCTCTGGGCGTTGAGCTCGGCTATTCCAAGGTGTACTGAAGTGGAAGAAGCTGAGGCTCGGGCGTGCTTGATCGGGCTGCAGGCCATTCACAATGGTCAGGATTCGTCTGTCATGTTGGAGTCGGACAATATTTCTGTGGTGAATGCGATTGATCACAGAAACCAAACTCTGTCTAGGATTGGGCATATTTACCAAGACATTGCGGAGCTTGCTGATAAGCTGGGTCGTTTCAAAGTGCTGAAAACTGGCAGAGGAAGTAACCACGCAGCTCATGGCCTGGCCTCGTTAGCTAGGTTTTCCTTAGCTAATTGTTTCTGGTTGGGGCGTGTCCCACCAGCAATTGCTGTCTGTGTACATCGTGACATTGTAACCTCCTGTGATTCCGTTTAGTGAAATTTTAAAACTCAAAAAAATATCTAAGATTTAAATATATACTCCCTCCATCCCAAAATAAGTGTCTTAGGGCATCTCTAACCGATCCCCTAAAATCGGTTAGAGGAGTAAAAATACGCAGCGGCGGCACCTAACCGAACTCCTAAACGGTTAGAGGAGTAAAATTATACTCATCGGAGGAGTAAAAGTGGCGGCCGTCTCCTAAATTTACTCCTCCGAAGCCAATTCCGAGAAAACCTCCCGCCTCCCGACCCGCCGCACGCATTCTCGCCGGCGTCACCGCCGGTGACCCCCATACCCCGCCGCCCCCATCCTGGTCCCTCCGCCGCTCTCCGGCCCACCTCTCCCTCGCTCGCCGCCTCTCGCCGTCGCCGGAATCGACGGGGCGAGGTCGTTTTCGCCGGCCGCCGGCCCGATTTGGAGGAAATCGGGCTCCGTCGCCATCGATTCGCCGCAACCCGGAGCCGGCGTGGCCTCCGGTGACCACGGCGTGGCGTGGTCGGCCACCACCGATGTCGCGACGCGGCTCGCCCCTCCTCCTAGCCCACCACAGATCCCGCGCGACCGGCGGTTGCCCCCGCCTCCCCCGCCGCCCACGACGGGTTTCGTCTGCGTGCGGGACCCCTGGCCGGAGTTGGAGGATGCAGGGCCGGCGTCCGTCGATGCTGCTACCGGAGATGGATCGCCGGCACCGCCGGCCGCAACCAACACAAGACGGAAAAGGTGAATTTTTTCCCTCTTTTTCGTCATGTAAAATTGGAGCACAAGAAGCCGTGGCTTATTTGATTTTTGTTACAAATGAAGTACAAGGACTTCTACATGGACCGAGGATGAAGACAATGAGTTGTATTTTGCATGGCAACATCAAACTCTTGTAGATGACGTAATATACGAAGCGAGTGGTGTTCGTCCGGAGATGACGCAATTTTGGGAGCAAATTCATAAGAATTTCAATGAAAAGACAACCGGATATGGTAGATCGCTTTCATCGATGTTAAATAGATGGCACATTCTTGTTATGCGTTCTAATGCATAACAAGAACACTTTGGTTTGTGCCGGATTCTATCGGGTTGTATCGATATCTATGGGGAGAAGTATGTACTCTCTATGTATCAATTGTATCGAGTTGTATCGGTATCTATTTTGGTGTATCGGGTTGTATCGGTATCAAAACCTATGATACTATATGTGTTTGTATCAACCTATTTGTATTGCAAATGATGAAAAATAATTTTACTCCTCTAAAAATAGGGGTTCGGTTAGGTGCCGACCACCTTTAGAGGAGTACTTTTACTCCTCTAAAGTTTACTCCTCCGTTTACTCCTCTAACCGATTGGGGATCGGTTAGAGATGCCCTTACCTCCTTTAATTCATAGGATAGGAAAAGTATAGGAATAGGAAAACCATAGGATTAGAATGTCATGGCTAGTTGAATCCTTTGGGAATAACAATTGTGTTTGATGGGAAAGGAAAAATAAAGGAATTGTAAAAAGAGGTTGGAGTGAATGTTAGAATTCCTGTGAGAAGTAGTATAATAATTCTCATGGGAAAAACTCCTATAGGAATCAATCCTATGAATCAAACGACCAATGTAGAAAAATTTACTATAGGATAAAATCCTTCAAAAAAACCTTTGTAGTTACTTTGAATCGAAAGAGCCCTTAGATTTGCCCAAATATGAATGTATCTATACATGAAATGCATCTATATACATATTTGGATAAATTAAATACACTTATTTTATGACGGAGGGAGTATAATAAGAAACACACCTGTTAATGGGCCTATTTAGGGAGCTCTTGAGGCGATAGACGTCCCCATGTCGCATTAAGCGACATATAGGAGCTCCTGCTTCGGCATATACCGGGTACAAGTGGGGACATGAAGAATAAAAATAAGAAAAAGAAGATATGTGGACATGTACAACTGGAAAAGCTATTTGAGAGACATCAGATATGCACCGACAATTGGGCCCCACGTGTGAGAGAACAATGAAAGCAAGCTAAAGTTTGTGATTTGGGTTCGTGACAGCTTCAGTAGTCGTGCTCAAATGAAAGAAAAATTGCGTCCTATAAAAATTCATAGACCCAATTGTTGCAGTTTTGTTATATTTACTCTCCAAAAATTTCAACTACAAAAACGTGCCTTATCGGCTCACGTTCTGGCGGAGACCGGAGAGGTATCGTCGGCGGGTGGCTGGTGCTCCGTCGAGTCCTCGTGACGTCTTATGTCAGTAGGATGCTGATGAGGACAGTCATTTACAACAGCACACCCAGAAAGAAAAACTCGAGAGCTGATATGTCTGACCTAATCATCGAAAGCCAATTAGTTAAGCCAATCTCCAAGCTGATGACGACGACCAAAGATGCCATGGCTTTGGAACTCCTGCCCTGCCTAAGACGGCAAGATAATCATGCCCTAATCCGAGGCTGACACTTGACACACATGACACTCTGTGCTCTCTCCGTGTGGCACTTGTTTATCCTGTTGTTTAACTGATCGAGGTGGCGACGACAGATCCAATGAGCTGATATTAGTTATGCAAGGTTTCGGGGAGCCAATGAGCCGGGCAGAGGAGGCTGCGCCATGGCTCTTCAGGCTTTCAGGAGCTAGTCTTTCCTTCTTCTACCCCTTGCACTCCTGCACGAACCAAAAAGGCTATATACATACATATCCAGATGAGATTCCTCTTACTTTCTCTAATCCAATTCCAGTTCCAAGTTGGACACCGGCGCGTCCACATCTGAACTTGCATCAATGTTGTCGCCGGTAGACCGAGTTCGCCGAATCATCTTTTTACTTATTTTTATGAGAAATCTTATTAATTGTTAGGCATAAGATAAATATGTGTGTGATCATGCAAAACCAATGCAGTCCTGGGTAACTCTAGGTTGTATATATCATAAAGCGAGAGAAAACATTGTTAGATGAATGTACTATATATACAACGACCGGTGTGGGGGCAATTTTTAATTTCCCCAGATCAATCCATGTCATTTCAAGGTTTTTTTTCTTCGATTCCTCGACAATCGATGGCATTAACTTTAGATTGATTAGTTTCGTAATCTCACCCTCTAGCTATCTGCTGTTGAGTGAGACGTTCTAGGCCTTGGTTTCTCATTCTAATGCCAAGTTAGGGAGATTCCAAAGATGGAAGTTGTCCAATGCTTATCAAACACCTGGAATCTTTTTTGAAGGGCCACCGTGGTACGAGTGTACTCCCCAATAAATCACGAGATTTGACATATTTTAACAGGCCATCTTTGGATTTTTTTTTTTTGCGAAACACAGTACAACGCAGACGCTCACACACGCGCATACACTCACCCCTATGAACGCACGCACGCACACCCTATCCCTATGAGCACCTCCGAAAGACTAAGTCGGCGGTTAGATCTTGAGATTGACGAAGTCACCACGGACGTCTCGCTGTCGACGGGAACGTCGTCTCCCACTAAAGAATATTCCGCCTAACCCTCCTAACCATCTTGCCACACGCATCCTCCTTTTTGTATTATATGGTGTATTAGTTTCTCGAAAAGTCAAACAAGGTAAATTTTGAATAAGGTTTAAGAAAATATTAGCTGCGCTTCAGAATACATTGTGAGAGTGGAAGGTAGGCCGAATATAAATAAAGTAGTTCATATTTATAGCTAACTAGTATTATATGTGCTAGCGATTCGGTTGGGCATAGATAATATGACATTGTCTTAAAGCCAACAACTGGCTATACTATTATCGTTACTCTAGTTTCACAATTACTCCCTCCGTTCTAAATTAGACGACTTGCTATCCACCACATGTGGATGTATCTAGACATGTACGGAGGGAGTATTTTCCTGCCTTCGCATGGTAATCAATGAAAAGAGAATGAGTGAGATAGTAGCGTAGCTAACATACAACCCTTAAACATGGCCATAGGGGGGGAGCTGATAGCCCAATCATTTCTTTTTTATCCAGGGTCCAACACTCATTTTTTTCTTGGACTAATTTTACAATAACACAAAGTCTCGAGATATTTCATATAAGTATTTATACGATTTTTTCATCCATGATCATGTTCTCCTGATTTCACCTTTGAATGTAGCATGACAAGGATATATCGAGATCGTACAACACTTGTTGTAACATATGTTGGTCCTTTTTAAAAAAAGAAATAATTCTAAAAATTCATGCGAAACAAAAATCAGGTGTCTTGGTGATGGTTGGAATAAATGAAACCAAAACAAAGATCAGTTGATCAGACCATACCATTGAAAACAATACGAAGTTATTTGGGTCATTACGCGTTTTTCTTACATATAACATATGCTTTTTTTTTATAATTATGTCTTTTGCATCTTTGTTATATTATTTTACATGTTTGCTTTGGGTGGTATCTCATTATCGTTTCGACCTTAATTAACCTCCATCGTATTCCCTTTGCTTCCATTTTTTAATATATGTCAGATTCATTCACAAAAAAATGAGGAAGGGCACCCAATTTTGCTAGAAAGAATCAACTATAGTATGACAATTATATATATGGACCAATTAGAATGACAGATCCCTTAAGTATGTGGTAACCATGCCAGACATATTTTAAGAAAGGCTAACCAAATAGGAAACAAAAGGAGTCTCTTCTCCAACGATGGTCGGAATAAATGAAACCAAAACAAGAATCAATCGAACTTACCGTATCAAGAAAAGAAGTTTAATTTATTTGGGCTATTGAGCATTTGTACCACCTAACTTATAATACTATTTTTGTCTTTTTCCATCGCTGCTCTCGTAATTTACATGCTTCTCTCGGACAGATACATAGATAGACATCACATCCAAGAAAAGGTTCATAAACTAGGCTGTCCATTCATCCTTTGTTGGTATACCAAAAGACAAGCAACACAGAAGGATTCAACATAAAGAATTGGGTTATTAGATATGTATGAGCTAGAGAGTGAGGTGGAGACCATAAGAGTCGAGCTACCAACCCCATAATGGGCAACGAGGGGAGGGCGAAAGCTCCAAAGTGGCCAATTGTCGCCTACCCTTGTCTTACATGCTTTGATTAAGCTGCAATTTATATTCTTTTTGCATCTTTATATTCTTGTCAGTTGTTCCCATCAGGAACCCCTCCACTGAGAGGAGCTGCTCATATTCCAATTGGGATTATTAGGAGGAGAACCCTCTGCACCCCCATTCATCCTCCCCAATTCTCCCGCAGATTCCAATCCTTCCTCCAGATACAGTGTGAACCTAGACACGTTTATATAAACTGCAGGAAGTTTCCATGGCCTGTGATTGATGTGAATAATTCTTCTGGTTGCAAGTAGCTGCGGCTGCTCTGACCATACGGGTAAGAAAATTATTCCTTCTTCCAACTTGCATTGCCTTGAATCTGCCTGCTTGCTTCCTTTCTCCGGCTGCTTGCTCGATCGTCGTCGGCGGCGGCAACGGCTGGTACGTGTTGGCGATTCCGAAGGTTTTGGGTGTGCCCATCGCCGAATAATTCCCATCGTGTTGCGTGCCACGCCACCGGGAATCCATGCCGGTGGTGCAGTGTAGTGCATCGATTCCGATCGAGCCTCGCACTTGCGGCGCGCTATTTAAGCCTCGCCGCCGCGCTAATTCTTCTCCCCTCCTCCAAATCTTGTCTTAAACCCGTTTCTGCGAAGAGATCTTGCGGTTTTCAGGTTGATCTCGCATAATGTTGGATATGTGCTGTGCAATCTTGAGCTCGTTATGAGAATAGTGGATGAGTTAATAGTGATACTTGTCTTATTTTGATTCTTTGTTCAGTAAAATATACAGTTGGAGAAATATATCGATGAACACCAAGAAGATTAAGCTGCACGACCACCACTACGACGGGATGATGCGGCTGCGCGACGCGTCGCCGGCCCCGAGCTCCGCCGAAAGGAGGCACCAGCTTCTCGCGTCCCCCGCCGGGCTCTCCTCACCGTTCCACCAGGGGTTCATGAGCTCCGCGCCGCGCCACCAGCAGTACCAGGGCGGCGCCGGCGCGGCCTGGTCGCGCGAGGAGTACGACGCGGCGCCGAGGTCGGCGTTCGCGCAGAGCTGCGTCGGCTCCAGCACGTCGGCGTTCTACGCCGCCGAGAACTTGCTCGGCATGGCGCAGTTCGACTGCGCTCCTCTCGGGAGGTTCCCGCCGGCGATGCCGACGCCGTTCTGGTCCTCGGAGGGCAGCGAGCTCGACCCGATGCTGCTCCGCGCGGCGGATCGGACGTCGTCCGTGAGGACGTACTACGTCCAGCCGCAGCAGCGCCGGGATGCCGCCGAGCTCCCATTGCCGGTGCCGCAGCAGCAAGAGCGAGCCCACCATTATGGGCTGTTCGCGAACGCGGCGGCGAGGGAGGCGCCGAGCAGCAGCCTGCAGAGCCCGATGGAGCAGCACCTGTCCGCCAGTGGCTGCGTCGGCACGCCAGCGACGGAGTCCCACGCCGGTAGCGGCAACGGCAGCGCGGCGCGGCCAGCCACGCCGCCGCCTCCGAGCAAGACGCGGATCCGGTGGACGCAGGACCTGCACGAGCGGTTCGTGGAGTGCGTGAACCAGCTCGGTGGCGCAGACAGTGAGTAGTGTTCTACGGAGTACAACTCTTTGATACGACCTTCTTCACGTTGCTTAGCTCGAAATCTCACTGTATTTGCGCGTACGTGCAGAGGCGACGCCGAAGGGGATCCTGAAGCTAATGAACTCGGACGTGCTCACCATCTACCACATCAAGAGCCATCTTCAGGTAAGTGCGTGCGACAACTCAGACTCCTGTGTGTGTCCACACTTACACACCCAAAAAAAATCCATGATACTTTTAACTTTTAAGTCAATCGATCTGATCCTCTTCTTCATCGGCAGAAATACCGCACGGCCAAGTGCATGCCACCACCATCTTCACCATCCGAAGGGAAACAGCACGAGCCGGAACCGAAAACGTACCTTTCTAATCACCCTTTGTTTCTCGCTCCGTAGTCTACACGGAACGCATAGAGTGACCTGTCCATATTCTTTCTGGGCAGTGGGATGCACATCAGGGAAGCACTCCGCGCCCAGCTCGACGTCCAGCGCCGCCTCCACGAGCAGCTCGAGGTACAGCGGAGACTGCAGGTGAGGATCGAGGAGCAGGGGAAGAGGCTGCAGCAGATGTTCGAGGACCAGCTCAAGGCCAGCAGGAGCGTCGTGGCCAGCTCCTCGTCGACGACGGACCCGGACGGCTCTGGCTCCGGTTCCGGTGACGTCGTCCTCTTCCCGACAGCGGGCGCCGCCGAGCAGGAGGACCCCGTGTTCGTGGACATCGTCACCGACGACGACGACGACGAGGTGCAGCTGCTGTCCGTCGCTACCGGCAGCTACGACGACGAGTTGTTGTAGCCTTGTAAATCTTGAGAGGCCTCTGATGTCAGTTCTGTAGTCCAGCCTTTTTTGACAAATGCATGGTTGCTGTACAGACTTGATGAGTCGATGCGAACGATGTCCGGGTTCATCGAGCTGGAGAAAAGCGCCTCTCTTTCCTTGTGTTGTTGTTCATCGAGCTGTCCGGATTTTCAGGACGCTGCCGCGCCGGACATGCGCGAGTTCACGACCAATTCTCAGTTGCTAATTTGGTCATAGAAGTTTCAGTTCGCCCAACAAATTGGAATGCCTTGTTTTTTCTTGTAATGGCTTCGGTGTTGGTTTAGAATTTTAGATAGGCCTTAGTTCGGCTAAACAAATAGCACCTCAGTCTCAGGCTAAACAAATAGTTCCTGAAATAAAGTCCTATCATTGTTTTAAAGTCAGATAGTTTAAAATTTGACCTTTTTTTTTAGAAAAAACCATTAACATGTACGATACCAACTTATACCGCTATATACATCATTAGAAATATCTTCATATAATGTTCATACATTATTATAGTTGTTGGTCGTTTTCTTTAAGAACTTAGTCAAATTTTACATTGTTTGACTTGAGGCAAACGAGACGGAACCAGCAAATGGAGCTCAGCTCCATGTAGCCTTTTTCTGTAAAATTCAAAAACGAAATTTGTAAGCTTCACAAAATTCAGAAGCAAAATCCTAGATGTAGGTAATGTTGAACTTTGTCAGTGTGTAAAATATCAATGCAAAATTGTTGTATTCTAGGCTACATAAAAATGAAAAAAAAATCAAGTATTACATAGTTTTGAACACATAAAATTGTTCATGAAAATAAATAAAATAATTCATACAATTATTCAAATTAAAATAAATTGCACATTCAATTAGGAGGGCCGGCTGCTTGTCCTTTGAGTGCCCACAGATGCAACTAAATCATTTTGCAATTGCTCATGAGCTCATTCGTCTCGGATTTCAGCGCTCATTGTGAGGACAGTGGCAAACTCTTCAGCCAAATCATGATCAACATGAGCAAGATGACCCTGATGATAGCATGGGTGCTCATCATGCAAGTGGAGGATCAACACGTTCACTCTCGATGATCATGTTGTGTGATACGTCTCCAACGTATCTATAATTTCTGATGTTCCATGCTTATATTATACCAATTGCTACATGTTTTGTATACACTTCATATCATTTTTATGCATTTTATGGGACTAACCTATTAACAAGATGCCACAGTGCCAGTTCCCTGTTTTCTGCTGTTTTTGGTTCCAGAAAAGTACTTCTGCGAATATTCTCGGAATTGGACGAAACAAAAGGCGAAGTTCCTATTTTCCCGACATGTACACGGAGTCCAAAGGGGAGAAGGAGGAGGCCCATGGGCCATCCTCCTCACATGGTGGCGCGGGAGGGCCCACCGCCGCGCCGTGGGGTGAGGAACCCACCTCGGGAGGCTCTGACCAGCGTACTTTGGCCTATTTATTCTCTCTGACGCAAAAACCCTAAAATACCAAGTCATATTTCCAGAAGAGTTCCGCAGCGCCGCCGCCATCGACGACAAGTTTCGGGGGACAGAAGTCTCTGTTCCGGCACGCTGCCGGGACGGGGAAGTGCCCCCGGAGCCATCTCCATCGACTCCATCGCCATCTCCAGCGCCACCGCCGCGCCGTGGCTGCAGCGGTCCATCGTCTCCTCTCCGGGCTGCACCTCTTCATCAACCTCTCCATCAAGTGTGCTCACCATGACCATGTGTGAGTAGTTTCCCCCGAGGCTGAGGGCTCTACCGGTAGCTATGTGGTTCATCTCTCTCTCATGGTGTGATCTTTATGTGATCATGAGCTTTGTAATCTAGTTGAATAAGTAGATGTTACTCTTTATCTATTATGCACTCTATAGGTTACTTTAATATGAACTCCGGTACTCTCCACGGTGTAAAGGTGACAGTGTGTGCACCTGTGTGACTCCTTTATGACGTTGTGGCGCTTGTTTACTCCGGCTTGAGGTGTGCTTTTGTAGCCCTACACAATGAATGGTGTTTGTTATCCAACAAGAGAGTGTTTAAGAGTAGCTTTTACTTATTCAGTTATGAGATCATTGTTGAGAGTGTCCACTAGTGAAAGTATGATCCCTAGGCCTTGTTTCTAAGCATTGAAACACCGTTTACAACAAGTTCTGCTACATGTTTGCTTGCTGCCATCTTTATTTCAGATTGCAGTTACTACTTATAATCATCCATATTACTTGTATTTCACTATCTCTTCGCCGAACTAGTGCACCTATACATCTGACAAGTGTATTGGGTGTGTTGGGGACACAAGAGACTTCTTGTATCTTAATTGCAGGGTTGCTTGAGAGGGATATCTTTGACCTCTACCTCCCTGAGTTCGATAAACCTTGGGTGATTCACTTAAGGGAAACTTGCTGCTGTTCTACAAACCTCTGCTCTTGGAGGCCCAACACTGTCTACAAGAATAGAAGCGTGCGTAGACATCAAGCTATTTTCTGGCGCCGTTGCCGGGGAGGTAAGCGTTGGAAGGTATCTCCTTTAGATTCTGCAATTATTTCTTTTTGTTTCTTGTTTTTATTTTCACTAGTTAGGCTTAATGGAAAACAACAAAAAAATTAGAGATCTCTATGAACTTTATATGGAATTAGGACATGATGCTTTTGAAGAGAAAATTAAAAAACCTATGGAGGCTTGTTTGCATAATAGTGGTAGTAATGTTATTACTATAAATTCTTTGGACACCATTATTGCTAAGGCTGTGGAAAAGCCTAAGCTTGGGGAAGCTAGTTTATATGAAAATAATCTTTTTTGCTCCTCAGCTATGGAGGAATTATTTTGCCTTGATAATGCTTTGTCTCCAATATGTGATAATTCTAATGATGTTTGTGATATTCCAAATCCACCTGTTGAAAGTATTTCTTTTAAAATACCTATGAAAATTGTTGAAAGGGTTATGAATGATCAGTATGCAGGGGATGGATCAATCCATCCAAGTGCTCACTTGTCGAAACTTACAGAACTTTGTGAGTTATTTAAGGTTGCAGGTTTATCAAGAGAAAATGTCATGAGGAAACTATTTCCATTGTCACTTAAGGACAAAGCAAAGGAATGGTATAGGTGCTGGATGAACAACCTTCGAATTGGAAACAGCTTGAATCTCTCTTTTACTCTAAATTTTATCCTCTTGTGAATGCATCTAGATAGGAATTACATTTATAATTTTTACCCTCATGATGGAGAAAGCATTGCTCAAGCTTGGGGAAGGCTGAAAACATTAATACTCAAATGTCCTAACCATGAGCTTTCTGAGGAAATAATTGTTACTAATTTTTATGCAAGGCTTTCAGGTCATTACAAGGATTATGTAGATGCATGTTCACATGGTTCTTTCACAAGCAAGAAGGTTGAAGCTAGATGGGATATTCTTGAAAGAATTCAAAACAATGCTGAGGATTGGGAGAATGACAAAGGTAAAGAATCAGGTATAAACTATGAATATGATTGCATTAAGTCTTTCGTTGAAACTGCTAGTTTTCAAGAGCTTAGTGCTAAATATGGTCTTGATTCTCAAATTATTGTTGATTGTTTTAGAACCTTTGCTTCTCATATTAATGTTCCTAAAGAAAATTGGGACGTGTATCATGAACCTTTCAAAGACACTTGCATGGAAAATGAAATTGTTGTTAATGATTGCAATAAACATGCTCAAACTTCTGAAAATACTATTTCTTATAAGCATGTTAATTTTTGTGGAATGCATAGACCTTGTGGAATTAATCAAATCGAAGATGAATATTGTATCCATCATAGGAATGAAAAAACTAGAACGTGGTACAGGCTCTGAGATCTTGGTGAAAAAGTTTGTGACCTCCATCCTTTTATTTGTGAACTTTGCTATGAAGTGGGTCATTTTAATTTTCAATGTTCAGGTCATGATAATAGCCTTTCGAATCCAATTACTGCAAATTTGTATTGTGATAACATGATCACTCCTAATCAACATGATGAACTTACATTATTTTTGGGGTGTGAAGAGTTATCAAGAAAAACTTCCTTGTTAGATATGAGTGATCTTGATATGAATAGTGTGTTGCATGGATGTTATCTCTATTGTGTTAATAATTGCCATGCTAACACCTACATACAAAATATTATAAAGGATGAGACTTTACCAAAGTATGACAGGACTAATATGTGTTTTGTTCTCATTAATGAAAGAGAGGAGTCCCCCCAAGTTTCTTCCATTGTCTCTAATACTAAACCAGGTTATGTGGAGGAGCTTCCTTTCAAACCTCTCCCTCCTAAAGATAAAAAGAAGAGGGGAAGAAGAAGAAGAAGAAGAAGAAGAAGAAGAAGAGAGAGTAAAAGGAGAGAGGAAACGGTATCTTCTCCCAAACTTGTTGCTCCTGTTACAATTGATACTTATAATTCTGAATTCGATGATTCTGAACTTGATGATGAACCTATGCCTGTTACTTATATTAGTGATCATGATTGGGAAAATGAAACTACTTTTGATATTGAAAATCTTTGGGGTACCAATTCTGAAAATGATGATATTAATGATTGCCATACTATTAGTACTATCCATGTTTCTTCCAATGATGATATGAAAAGCTCTAAGCTTGGGGATGAGGTGTTTGAAAATCCTTTTGCTAGTAATAATTTATATATGAGACCTCTTCTCCTAGTGATGTGTTTGAAAATTCTTTTGCTACTGCTGATTATATGTTTGATACATCTCCTTCTAGTAAAAATGATGATATGTTTACAGATGAACACACTTTGGAAGATAACTATTCTATTACTTATGATGATACTATGCCTCCAGTCTTTGATAATTATTATAAAGAATACTATGACATAGGTTATAATTACAGTCATCCTCATGAAACTTGTCATAGTTATGGAGAGATTACCCAAAACCATCCCTTTAATATACAACTTGTCTATCATGTTCGAGTTCTTTATGATGATCCTGCCCCATTGTTATTAATGAGAAGAACTTTTCTTATGTGGAAAATGAAGATACTTTTGTGCATATGGATCATGGTAAGAATGTTTCATGTGATGGTTATATTGTGGATTTTATCAATGATGCTACTGAAAGTTTTTTGAGAGAGGGAGACATGGTTATAATTCATATAAATATCCTCTCTTTTTGTTGAAATTTTTGAAGTTGCACTTGTTTTGTCTTTCTATGCTAGTAGCTTCATGCATCAATAATTTGTTTTCTTACAAGATTTCTTTGCATAGGAAGTGGGTTAGACTTAAATGTGTTTGGTATTTGCTTTTTGATGCTCTCTTATATTCAACTCTTATACATATGAGAGCATTATCAAAATCACTATGCCTAGCTAAAAGGCTTTAAAGAAAAGCGCTTATGGGAGACAACCCATTTTTTATTTTCTGTTATTTTTTTTTCTTTGAGTCAAGGAGTTTTGTTACTTCTGTAGCAACTCCTTTGTATCTTTATTTTATCGCATTGTTGTGCCAAGTAAAGTTCTATATTGAAAGTTGATGCAAGATTTGGATTTCTGCGCAGTGACAGATTTTTAGCTGTCACGATTTGAGCTTTCTCCCTGTAGAAAATTCAAAAATTCTGAAAAAATCACGCATCTTCCTGAGATATGTACGCAACTTTCATTATTTTAGGCCAGATCCATCTGAGCAACTTAAGTGCCTCGAAAAAATTCGTCATTCCAGACTGTTCTGTTTTTGACAGATTCTGCCTTTTGTTTTGCATTCGCTCTTTTACTGTGTTTGTGTGGATTTCTTTGCTCCACAAAGCATTGGTGGCTGTAGCTAATGTCCAGAAGCTTTGGGATTGATTGTATCATTACAGAATATGAGAATTTTTGATTATGCACTAACCCTCTAATGAGAACTGTCTTGAGTTTGGTGTGAAGGAAGTTTTCAAGGATCAAGCGAGAAGGGTGATATTATGTGATCAAGAAGAGTGAAAAGCCTAAGCTTGGGGATGCCCCCGTGGTTCATCCCAACCATATTCAGAGAGACTCAAGCGTCTAAGCTTGGGGATGCCCAAGGCATCCCCTTCTTCATCAACAACTTATCAGGTCATCTCTAGTGAAACTATATTTTAATTCTTTCACATCTTATGCGCTTTACTTGGAGCGTCTGTGTGTATTTTTGTTTTTGTTTGAATAAATTCGGATCCTAGCAATCCTTGTGTGGGAGAGAGACACGCTCCGCTTTTTCATGTGAATACTCATGTTCTTCACTTATATTTGTTGAGTATTCTTAACTAGCTACTGCAGTGCTTTTAGCTCCTGTTTTTCATGCATCTCTTCGAGCTGTTAGCACTTGTTTATAAATACTCTCTTGCTGCATTATATTATCATTTGGAGAGTTTATGTTTAAATAAATTGATTGGTGTTTGTTTGGAAGAAAGAAAATGCTACATGTAGTAGTTGGTATTGGAAAAGACATATGCATTCTTGTAGATCATTGTCTTGTTTTGATTTGATACTTTGCAATTGTTTTGAGCTCTCAAGTAGATCATGTTTAAGCTCTTGCATCATGTAGTTAAAGCCTAGTAGTGGAGAACTACCGTAGAGCTTGTTGAGACTTGGGATGCATATTTGTTCTCTCTAAGGTCTAGATATTTTCTGGTAAAATGTTTGAGCAACAAGGAAGACAGTGTAGAGTCTTATAATACTTGCAATATGTTTTTATGTGATTCTTGCTGTACCGGTTTATACTTGTGTTTGCTTCAAACAACCTTGCTAGCCTAAACTCTGTACTGAGAGGGAATGCTTCTCGTGCATCCAAAACTTGAGCCAAAACCCATGCCATTTGTGTCCACCATACCTACCTACTATGTGGTATTTCCTGCCATTCCAAGTAAATATTTCATGTGCTACCTTTAAACTATTCAAAACTTTATTACTCCTTATTTGTGTCAATGTTTTATAGCTCATGAGGAAGTATGTGGTGTTTTATCTTTCAATCTTGTCATTTACTTCTGACAGACTTTCACCAATGGACTAGTGGCATATACATCCGCTTATCCAATAATTTGCAAAAAGAGCTGGCAACGGGGTGCCCAGCCCCAATTAATTACAACTTTCATTAATAATTCTCTTCACATGTTTTGCCCTGATTTATCAGTAAGCAACTTAATTTGCAAATAGACACTCCTCCATGGTATGTGAATGTTGGAAGGCACCCGAGGATTCGGTTAGCCATGGCTTGTGTAAGCAAAAGGTTGGGAGGAGTGTCATCTATAAAGAAACTAAAATACATGTGTAAACAAAAGAGAAGAGGGATGATCTACCTTGCTGGTAGAGATAACGTCCTTCATGGGAGCCGCTCTTGAAAGTCTGGTTGACAAGGGGGTTAGAGTGCCCACTACCATTCGTTGACAACAACAAACACCTCTCAAATACTTATTTTGTGCTCTCTATATGCTTTCGAAAACTTAAAAAGCTCTAGCACATGATTTAATCCCTGCTTCCCTCTGCGAAGGGCCTATCTTTTACTTTATGTTGAGTCAGTTTACCTACTCCTTTCTATCTTAGAAGCAAACACTTGTGTCAACTTTGTGTGCATTGATTCTTACATGTTTACTTATTGCACTTGTTATATTGCTTTATGTTGACAACTATCCATGAGATATACATGTTACAAGTTGAAAGCAAATGCTGAAACTTAATCATCCTTTGTGTTGCTTCAATGCCTTTTACTTTGAATCTATTGCTTTATGAGTTACCTCTTATGCAAAACTTTTTGATGCTTGTCTTGAAAGTACTATTCATGAAAAGTTTTTGCTTATATGATTCATTGTTTACTCTTTATCTATTTGTTAGCAAACTATAGATCATTGCTTTGAGTCACTTCATTCATGACATGAGCCTTGCAATATATTGATCAAGATTGTGTGAAAGCATGTCTCCTCAGAAATTATTTGTTGTTATCGTTTTACCTACTCGAGGACGAGTAGAACTAAGCTTGGGGATGCTTGATACGTCTCCAACGTATCTATAATTTCTGATGTTCCATGCTTATATTATACCAATTGCTACATGTTTTTATACACTTCATATCATTTTTATGCATTTTATGGGACTAACCTATTAACAAGATGCCACAGTGCCAGTTCCCTGTTTTCTGCTGTTTTTGGTTCCAGAAAAGTACTTCTGCGAATATTCTCGGAATTGGACGAAACAAAAGGCGAAGTTCCTATTTTCCGACATGTACACGGAGTCCAAAGGGGAGAAGGAGGAGGCCCATGGGCCATCCTCCTCACATGGTGGCGCGGGAGGGCCCACCGCCGCGCCGTGGGGTGAGGAGCCCACCTCGGGAGGCTCTGACCAGCGTACTTTGGCCTATTTATTCTCTCTGACGCAAAAACCCTAAAATACCAAGTCATATTTCCAGAAGAGTTCCGCAGCGCCGCCGCCATCGACGACAAGTTTCGGGGGACAGAAGTCTCTGTTCCGGCACGCTGCCGGGACGGGGAAGTGCCCCCGGAGCCATCTCCATCGACTCCATCGCCATCTCCAGCGCCACCGCCGCGCCGTGGCTGCAGCGGTCCATCGTCTCCTCTCCGGGCTGCACCTCTTCATCAACCTCTCCATCAAGTGTGCTCACCATGACCATGTGTGAGTAGTTTCCCCCGAGGCTGAGGGCTCTACCGGTAGCTATGTGGTTCATCTCTCTCTCTCATGGTGTGATCTTTATGTGATCATGAGCTTTGTAATCTAGTTGAATAAGTAGATGTTACTCTTTATCTATTATGCACTCTATAGGTTACTTTAATATGAACTCCGGTACTCTCCACGGTGTAAAGGTGATAGTGTGTGCACCATGTGTGACTCCTTTATGACGTTGTGGCGCTTGTTTACTCCGGCTTGAGGTGTGCTTTTGTAGCCCTACACAATGAATGGTGTTTGTTATCCAACAAGAGAGTGTTTAAGAGTAGCTTTTATTTATTCAGTTATGAGATCATTGTTGAGAGTGTCCACTAGTGAAAGTATGATCCCTAGGCCTTGTTTCTAAGCATTGAAACACCGTTTACAACAAGTTCTGCTACATGTTTGCTTGCTGCCATCTTTATTTCAGATTGCAGTTACTACTTATAATCATCCATATTACTTGTATTTCACTATCTCTTCGCCGAACTAGTGCACCTATACATCTGACAAGTGTATTGGGTGTGTTGGGGACACAAGAGACTTCTTGTATCTTAATTGCAGGGTTGCTTGAGAGGGATATCTTTGACCTCTACCTCCCTGAGTTCGATAAACCTTGGGTGATTCACTTAAGGGAAACTTGCTGCTGTTCTACAAACCTCTGCTCTTGGAGGCCCAACACTGTCTACAAGAATAGAAGCGTGCGTAGACATCATTGTGTAAGATCATATAAGTCATCATCACCTCCCACGTCTGCTCTTTGTACCAATTTAGAGCAGAGTACCTGACAATAGCAAAGCGAGATTGGAGCATACCAAATGCCCGCTAGACATCCTATCTGACACCCTCATGTTCTGCTGCAAAATGAGATTGGTTCTGACCTAAAGGGTTGGAGATGGTCTTGACAAATGTAGACCATCTTGGATAGATGACATCTGCTAGATAGTACCCCTTTTCATAACCATGGCCATTGATCTCGTAGTTGCATGGTGGAGCATGGCCTTCAACAAGTCGGCTAAAAACCGGTGAGCATTGCAGCACGTTGATGTCGTTATGAGTACCGGCCATACCAAAAAAAATCATGGTGGAGCATGGCCTTCAGCAAGTCGGATAAAACCAGTGAGCATTGCAGCACGTTGATGTCATTGTAAGTACTGGCCATACCAAAAAAAAGTGTGCCAGATCCACAAATCATGATCAGCAACAACTTCTAATACAACAATGCACTCTCCAACGTGACCCTTGTAAATTCCTTGCCAGGCAAATGGACAATTCTTTCATGCCCAATGCATACAGTCGATGCTTCCAAGCATCCCAGGAAATCCCCTATCTATGTTTTGTGCCATGAGCCTAGCAGCGTCAGTTTCATTTGGTTGTCTCAAATATTTTGGCCCAAACACTGCAACTACCGCCATGCAAAACCGATACATGGTCTTGATACATGTGGACTCAGCCATGCAGAGGTAGTCGTCCACTGTATCTGCCGGTGCTCCATATGCAAGAACTCTCAAGGCAGTCGTGCATTTCTGAATAGAAGAGAAACCAACCACCATGACGCTGTCTATCTTCAGCTTGAAGTAGTCATCATACTCCCGCACGCCCGTCACAACCTGCATGAAGATCTCTTTGCTCATCCTAAAACCGCCGCCAAAATTCCTTCTCCCCATGTGTGGGATCATAGAGGAAGTAGTCTTTCCACAGCGTCATATGACCCTCCATCCATTTGCGATCTTTGTTCTTCCTCCTCCCCGACTTTGAACCTCCAATCTGAGGAGTGGTATTGATCTGGCCTAGCAAACCAACAAGGCAAGTGAGGATCGCCAAGTGCTCATCAAGCACGGTGGTTTCGGCGGCATGGGCGGTGAGCAATGTGCCAGCCATCTCTAGCTCGTCGGCGCTATCCGTCTATATTCAATTAGCTAGGTTAAGCAAAAAATGAAGCAACGAATTTAGCAACAAAATGAGCTTCGCAATGTGACGAACACCTTGCGGGCGGGGAGGTCCTGGGAGGCGGCGGCGGTGTAGCGGCGGCGGTGTAGCGGCGGCCGAAATGAGAAGAGTCGACGGAGAGAGCGACGGGGAAAGCGGAGATAGTCGGGCCGAGCCTAGCACGGGTGGAGGCGGCGTCGACAAAGGGGAGTGGCGGCGCCGGCGATCCAGTAGGCAGGGGAGGAGTTCAGGCCGAAAGGGACGGTGGAGAAGAAAAGAAATGGTTCGTGTCGCTGCCGTGTGGTGCCCGCCCGTCAAGATCCGACGTGGCGGAGTTGCCGCAGTTTGCCTGCGCGCCCGCTTGCCTCACTAGAAACAGAGCGCGAAGCGGGGTTGCCGGACATTCTATTGGGGCACGCCCGCAACTTTTGGGGTATTGGGCTCGCCGCTGGGGGCCGTTTTGGTGCCGGCGCGCCCAATAGCGCTATTGGGCGTGCCGGTGGAGATGCTCTTAGTTGGTGAAATAAGGTCCTATAATTGTTTTAAAGTCAGATAGTTTAAAATTTGACCATTTTTTAAAAAAAAAAACCCATTAACATGTACTATTATAGTTGTTGGTCATTTTCTTTAAGAACTTAGTCAAATTTTACATTGTTTGACTTGAGGCAAACAAGATTTTTTCTCCCTCTATTCAGGAACCCGCAAATGGAGCACAGCTCCATGGAGCGTTTTTTTTTTGTAAAATTCAAAAACGAAATTTGTAAGCTTCACAAAATTCAGAAACCAAATCCTAGATGTAGGTAATGTTGAACTCTGTCAGTGTGTAAAATATCAATGCAAAAATTGTTGTATTCTTTTTTTTTTGACGAAATGCAGCGAGCGCTGCTTTCAATTATATTAAGTAGGAGAGCAAATTGCAGGTGTAGGTAGAAAGATAAAAGAAAGCTATCCTTCTAAGCAAATTGTTGTAATCTAGGCTACATAAAAATGAAAAAAAAAAATATCAAGTTTTGAAAATGTGCATTGTTCTGCACCCAGGTCCACACTTTTGAAGATGCTCTTACTAAGTTATAGTCTGAGTTACATAATATTGCTGAACTCAGGGGCATTATGTGCACAATCTTGGATGTCCATTCAGCCATTGTTGGGATATCAAAAGACAAGCAAGGAAGAAGGATTCAAAATAGAGATTTAGAGAAGGACGAGCTAGAGCCCGGAGATGAAGACTAAGGGCCAAGGCAACAAAGGAATGATAATGAGAGGGTGAAAGCTCCAAAGTGGCTCATTGTCTCCTACTCCCTTGTCTGGCATGCCTGATTCCATATATATTTCTACCTTTGAATCTTTATATTCTCGTCTTCCCACTGAGAGAACCTAATCAGATTCCATTTGGGATGATAAAAAGGAGCCACCTCTGTCCCCATTCTTCCCTCTCAAATCTCCTGCAGATTCCAGTCCTTATCCCCTGATACAGTCCGAGTTGAGACTTACGCCCAAAAAAGTGTGAATTCAGACACACATACGAAGAGAGTGAAACAGTTTGGTTAATCTGCAGGAAGTTTCCATGGCTCGTGCGGAACGTGAATGTGTGATGCCCTCTCCAAGTTGCTACTCTGAACATATGGGTAAGGAAACTTTTCCTTGCTCATCCTTTTGTCGAATTGCAGGGAAACAGCAGGAGGAAGTGGCCACAGGAAACAACACGCAAAATCTGGAACCGAAAACGTAATATTCTGAAATTGGCTTCAAAGCCAATCTTAACGGAATGCATGGGCTCATGAGCCTCATGACATGAGGTCATTGTGTGTCATAACACACAGTATTAGCATGACTAACAGCAGTCCTCTTCTGCTTTTCTTTTTGTTCGCAGTGGAATTCAAATCATGGAAGCACTACGCGTCCAGCTCGACGTGCAGCGCCGCCTCCATGAGCAGCTCGAGGTGCTTATACATATTCCAAGTGCGGTACCATCGCAGACAACACGACCTAGAACATTGAAATGTCTCTCTTTTGTGTGTGCTTTGTCCGCAGATGCAGCAGGGACTGCAGCCCTGCAGCCTGCAGGTGAGGATCGAGGAGCAGGGCAAGAGGCTACAGGAGATGCTCGAGGACCAGCTCAAGGCCAGCCGGAATAGCAACGTGGCGAGGTTGCCGGAATCAGACGGCAGCGACGCAGCGTCGACGCCGTCTTCCCAGCGAACGAAGACCTACAGCAGCTATGACGAGCTAGCCTTGTCAACCCCGACGCCTCTGATGCTCCGTAATCTAGTTTAATTGACATGTACCATGCTGAAAAAATCGAGGTGTCACTGTCCATTTGTTACTACCTCCGGTCAGGAATAGTTGTCGCAGAAACAAACCAAGCTAGTGAAAAATTGTACACAGCTCCGATCGGAGGGAGTAGATAACTGTACTGTCCCTTTGATATCTCCATTTCTTCAATTTGTTCCGAGGCTGCTCTCTGAACTAATAAAGCCAAGTAGTACAAAATATGTAGCGGACATGTCTCACTATTCATTTTTTATCATTTCATTTTCAGGAAAGTAAGAACAGTGCTGTTTAGCGATTGCCAGGAAATAGCAACACAAGTGAGTGTATACATTGCCAACAAAAATTGTCAGTGTATACATTCACTGCCATAGCAGGAACATGCAGTAGCAACCAAAGGCCGACCGAAAACTTCAACATACACCTTTCAGAAAGAAAACAAAGATTCCAATCTGGCACTCAAGTCAAATATAAAGGCTTAACTTTTACAGTCAGTCAGGTCGCCTCTTTTTCTTGTTGGTTCATAAGAGTTAATCGAATAGATTATATATTTATTAAATTTGCGTTATAAGAGTAAAAATTCCGCGGGTCCTTCGACATATTCAGAAACTGAAAACTAAGAGATTCAGTAGAGGGTTACACCAAATACTAGGCAGCAGCCATTACAATAGATCAACTTACAGGCTACCACAAATAATCTTGTCTTTGTCCAACCGACGCAATCCATTATCCAGGAACGCTGGAGAGATAGATACACAAGCTACACTGTCCATCTTTTGTCAACAACACCATACTGTGTAAAGTTAGGCCTATCTGTCACCGCTGCAATCCTAGATCTGCACGATGGAAAACGGTTGGTAGAACAAAGTGAATTTCAGTATGATTATAAAACCTGTAGTTTTTTATTTGCTTGAAGTATATTTCAGTAGCTATTGTTCACTGACAGTGGAAAGAGGAATACAGCGAGAATCTAACCAGTTAATGAGGATATGCTATGTCCTTTGGATGAAGTGATGAGCAAGCAACTCTGATAATTGTGAAGCGGGAATGCTCTCGCAGCCAAACAGCTCTTGAAGTTGGGAATCACATAATATTGATGCACTCGGAGCATCCTATGCACGATCAAAGAGAACAGAAATGAATTTTCATGAAGCTCAATGAGGCTGGGCAGCATCTCCCAGTTGACAATAATTTACATTCGACAGTTGTTTCCTGTACTTGAAAGCTGCTACTACATCTTAACTTTTGAGATTGATGCAGTTCCAAACCATAATCTACATTCTAGAATAAAACATCCACCAAACAAGCATTTAAATGTCTTCCTGTAGGAAGGAGTACGAACACATCCAAGCTGGTCTCCAGAAGATGATGCAACTTGGTATTTTTGCTAAGAACATATTGGTAGCCTACAAGAAAAAGAAAGGTAAGACACATCCATACCTCAAGCTGATTTGCTTTTATGTAATCCCAGAGATACTTAAGGGCATCATCATGAGGCACTGTTCCTTCGACACCAATGAATTTGGCTAATGCATCAGAAACAACCAGATAAGGTTGATTAATAGGAGGCATTTGCTGAGGAGCTGTATTCGACGCTTTAAACTTTTTTGCTTCCTTAAGTTGATCTTCTGCAATATCAATATACTATATTTGAGAATTCTGGAGATTCTTTTTAGTAAATTCAGATGTACATTATCAGGCAAATGTAGATAATAGGAAACAAAAGCATGTACTTGGGTCAAGAGGAGTTATGTGCTTGGCCAACAATTTGTTCATCTTAAACATGTCAGTGGCATCAGTTTCAAAAACGATCCGAAGTTCATCATTGCAAATGATCTTCCTTTTATCATCAGGATCCTGAAGATTATTCTCCCTGATGTATGCCCATAACTGCTTCACAATCTGAATGAAGAGTACAATGCTAAAATATTGAGAAGTTGGTCATGGGAGAAGTTAGTCTAAGGCAAGAAATCAGATGTTATTTTCTGATCTAATGAAGAAGCTGAAAGTACCTGAGTTCTTGACATGGCAGTCTCGCCAACAACAGCTTGAAGTTCAGGTGAAACTGCACAAACTTTGTTTAAGCCACCAGGCCCACCTCTTTTCCGCTTGACACTGCAAAGAGTTATAAAAATATCACACCAATTGGTTTACATGCACGGTTTCCATAAATAGAACTACTATGCAATCCTGACCAGGATGATGTAACAAAGTCTAAGTGCTGGTCGTGAGTGCAGGGAACACTATATGAATCGAGCAATTCAGCTTTCAGTCAATATATTCTTAAAGCCAAATAAACTGCACCATGTCCATTAGCACAATACATAAAGGCAATAACAAATGCAATCTATGTATCAAGTAAAACGGAAAAAATTGGCACACAAATCCAAAGAATAAAAGTAGAGGATACTACTAGCTTTTACTAAAGATAATCTGGCGTGTACATGAAAAGTTGCTAACGTATATATATATTCTTCAAGGACATTCACAAACTAAAGTGAATTTGTTGTGCCTTTTCTTGCTGGACCCCCCCACCCATGTATGCATTTGGAAGAGACAAGTGTGGTCTACTGGCTGGGACCTTTAATCCAAAGCAGGATAGGGAGAAACAAGAGTTAACACAGACAAAAGAGCAGAGGGTTACATTCAGTTTCTTGCAAGAAAGCTGAAGGAGATTCCACCGTTGGAAAGTACAATCTACAATCAAGTACAACTTAATTTGTAGTAGGGACATTTTAGCATAATGGTTGTCCTGAACTTCAAGTCCTTGATGTGAATGAAACAAAATCCATAACTGAATTGTGCGCCTATGTTTTTAAGAAATAAAAGTTTTCAGGAAGCTCAACGTGCAGTATGTGAACAATCAAACAAACCATGCCTAATTTCTGCAGTTGACCAGTCTATTTGAAGGGGCAGAAATTGACAGACAGAAAAAGTACAAACAAACAGTTACCATGCCAGTCAGCAATTATCAATAATCAAAAAAGGAGATAATGATGTGCTAAGCAAATAGTACACCCTAAACACCACACCAGCAAAGTCCACAAGTAACGATTTGTACCACATAGTGGACCCAACAAAGTTGCTCTTAGTAAGATATTGAGCACATAAACCCTGAACCTGATTCCTCTATTAAGTTGCCTTTTCATGAATCCAGACGAGCACAATTGGTTTAACCTCTAATCCACACAATCAGCAGCGTTAGTCAACTGAATCCACCAGCTAAATGTCCAACCACCTAAGTAGATTTCAGCGCCAATCGTAGGAGGTTGTGCAGTGTACTACTATCAATCAACTCAGACCGAGGAAGCAAACCCTAATTCCAAAAAAAGCTCTCACCTTTCCTTGTTGTCGGCGCCGGCCGGTGCCGCGGTAGTCGGGGAGGCCATGCCCCCGACCGCAGGGGCCGGCTGCTGGAAGGAGAGGGTCCCGCCCGTGGCGACCCCGCCCAGGGCGTTGGCGTAGCGGAAGGCGAGCGGCGGCGGCGGGTAGAAGGCCATGGCCGGCACGGGCACGGGCGGCGACGCGGAGACCGCGGTGGCGTTGGCGGCGCCCGAGACGACGGGCGGGAGCTGCTGGGGCATGGTCTGGAAGATGTACTGCGGCTGCATCGCCGCGAACTGCTGCTGCATCTCGAGCGGGAGCTGGACCTGGACCTGCTGAGGAGGCTGCTGCTGCTGCGCCATGGGCGGCGCGGAGGACGGAGGAGGGGCTTGCTGCTGCGACTTGGGCGGCGGCGGGGGCGTGGGCTGGAGACGGGGCCCGAAGAAGAGGTCCATCTGGTCGCGGATGTAGGCCGCCTTGTGGGAGAGGTCGACGCCGAGCCGCGCCTGCGCCCGCTGCAGCACGGCGGCGAGCGAGGCCGCCTCCCCGGCCCCGACCGAGCTCCGCAGCAGCGACTCCACGCAGCTCGCGATCTCCTGGTCCGACACCATGGCTGGCTGCGCGCGGGAGCAGGGGGGAGAGGGAAAAAAACTCAAATCTCGCCCGCCAAAAACCTCGCTCGCTCTCTCCCGCGAGTCCTCTCCTCTCTGTCTCTGCAGCTTGGTCTCCCCCCAGCCTTTGTCTCTCTCTCTAGAGTCTAGCCTCCCTGATTTCTCTGGGAGAGCCTTTCTCTCTCCTCGCCTAATCTACTTTGTTAAGTAGGGTTTCGTCGGGGGAAGAGGACAGGCGCACTGCCGACGCCGCCGCTGGTGATTGGGGGCTAGGTGCGCGGGGCCCACGTGTCTGGGGGTAAAGGTTGGCGAGAGTCGCGTGTCGAAAGGATAGGCGAGGTGGGAGGGAATGACGAGAATGCCCTCGGTTTTGGATGCGGTTATTGAGTGGGCGTCGGGCGCGTTTCTGCGTGTGTGGGGCCCGCTCGGTACGTGTCTACGGTTGGTTGCACGGAGAAGAAAGAAGGGGATCGTGCGTGCTGGGAGAGACATGGGCTGGGCCGAGGCTATGGGGTGGGCTCACCTCTTTTTTGGTTTACCCCAAAGGCCAGGCTCCATGCGCTAAAACAAGCCCCGAGCCCAATCGATAGAGTTTATCGGCCGGTTCTGTTGCTGTGGTCGCGTTTCCGGGGAGCCCCTATTCTACGCTTTAAGCGCACGTTAGCGACACGCGCACCACGGCTTCGTCTCCATCAACGGCGTCACGCCTCCACCCGCCAGGCCACCTGCTCCGCCGCCATGGATCACCCCGCCTCCTCCGCCAGCCAGGCCGCCTGCTGCCGCCACCCATGGCCGGCGGCGTCGCCCCGCCCTCCTCGGACCGCCACCCACCGCCGGTCCGCCGCCGCCCTAACATCCTTCTAACCCCCCCTTCCTCGATGTCGGTGAACCCTCCCCGCACCCCCAAATCCAAATTCCTCCTTGTCGGCGAGCTCCCCACCGACCCCCCCCCCCCCCAAGTTAAGGTACTGCCTCACCTCCACCAGGTGAGAACCGGGTGTTTTTTTAGAGAGAGAACTGGGATTTTTTTAGAGAGGTTACTGCCTGTCTATGATATGATGGAAGCTGTATTCAGAAACTCTACCTTGGTCAACATGTTTGTCGAGGTTTAAGCGATGTACTGGACGTTTTTTCTTAATTTGAACATAAGAGACATGGAGTTATCATTTTGTGCGAGGGAAGAGGTCGGCATGCAAGCGGACGGTCCGGCAGGACAGGGTGGACGTCCGCCAGACCTTCTGATAATTAATAATCACGGGACTGCTAAGCAATTTTTTCATTGAATCGGTCAAACAAGGAACGTGGCGGACATGCCTCACCTCCACCGTTGTTCATTTTCAAAAATTGTTCATATTTGTAAATGGTTCAGATTTAAAAACGTTTATTCTTGAAAATGGTTCAGATTTAAAAATGTTCATTTTTTAAAATGCTTCATTTTTAGAATGGTTCAGATTTTATAAAAAATCATTTTTGAATATCGTTCAGTTTTTAAAATGGTTCAGATTTTAAAAATGTTCATTTTTTAAAATGGTTCAGATTTGAAAAATGTTTATTTTTTAAAATGCTTCAGATTTGAAAATGTTCATTTTTGAAAAATGATTCAGATTTCAAATGTGTTCATTTTTCAAAATGGTTCATTTTTTGAAAATGGTTCAGATTTTTCATTTTTTTAAATGGTTCAGATTTAAAAAAAGGTTCAAAATCTGAGAAACATTTTTTGATTTCACAAAATTTCTCTAAAAAAATATTAACAGAAAAGGAAAAACGAAAAAAAGGGTCATTGGGCAGCACACCCGAATGCTTTTGATGGGCTGCCCCGCTTCAGACGTTGCTCGTGCGAAGTGATGCAATGAGCGTCCACTAGGAGCTCTTGTTTCCGTTTTCACAATTTTCTTTCCAACTCGGCAAAGGCTCAAGTAGTCCAAAGGCAAAAACGACAAAAATAACCACGACGCGGAACTATTTCACGAACTAAACGTTGGTCGACACTATTTCACGAAATAACTATTTCGGATAGCGGCCAACACCGAGGCGCTATGCTGTGCATCGTAGCGCCCTAAAGTAAGGCGCTACACGGTGTTTACTTCGATCATGTACATGCTTTTAAAATGTACCCACCCATGCATCTTCTCGAGTGGAGTACCAGTAGAAAGAAAGTTGTGGCAGGAAGAAGTTGTTCCTTGCCTAGGCATGACCAAATCGATCAGGGCCGGGGCAAATAATGACCTGCATGTTTTCTAGAAAGACATGATGAGAGGACGCTACGATGCAGAGCATAGTGCCTCAGTGTTGGGCCCCGACCTGGCACCGAGGCGCCTTACTATAGGGCGGTACGATGCAGAGCATAGCGCCTCAGTGTTGGGCACTATCCGATATGGTTAGTTTGGTGAAATAATTTCGGCCAACATTTTAGTTTGTGAAATAGTTTCGAGTCGTGGTTATTTTGTCGTTTTTGCCTGCTCCAAAACTAAATGGAAAAGGTCCAAAATAAATCTTAGAATTTGTAGATGGAAGAAAATTGAACCTTGAACATCTAGGCCCCGCTCGAGACGTGTTTACGGTTGGATGCAGGGTGTGTGTGGCCTGGGCCGAGGCTATGGCTTGGGCTCGACGATGTGTTCGCTTGGTGCTCGTGTGTGCATGGCCTATACATCATGGGTGCTGACAAATCCGCCGCAGCGGCACTTCAGGTTGGCGCCGCCTGAAGGAATCCTGCTGTGGAGCGGCCCATTAAGTTTTTTTTTCTCTCCTATGTTTTTTCAGTTATTTTCTATTTTTTTGATTATTTTTTCAAATTTTCTTATCTTTCAAAATGTTTGATTTTAAAAATGTTCATAATTCGAAAATAAAAGAGTCAGGTTTGAAAATGTTGAAATTTGAAAATTGTTCAAACCTAAAAATGCTTAGATTTGAAATTCTTCAAAAAAATGTTCAAATATAAAAAATAGATTAAAAATGCTTAAACTTTAAAACATTCTGATATAAATTATTAAATTTTAACAAAATAGTTTTAAAATATATTCAGAATTTTAAAAATGTTCAGATTTAAAAATTACTCATTTTAAAACAAATGTTCACATTTTTCAAAAATATTTAGATTTTGGAAAAATAGGTTTTTCAAAAATGTTCAGATTTGATATGTGTTAAGTTTTAAAAATGTTCAAATTTTTCAAAAATATTCATATTAAAACAATAAAGAAACACTACCTTTTTATTGGGCTCACTTTTGATGCGGCTCATGAAGCACACTGCTTCAAACGGCGCGAGCCTGAAATGCCGCTGCGGGGCGGCATAGAGGATCTCCCATGGCCCATGGGTGCTCTTATATGGGAGCTCCTATAAAACGTCTTCTCGCAAATGCTATTTGCCACCTTAAGCGGCAGATTCAGCTCGCGCCGCTTGAAGGATTCCCCTAACGGGCCAGCCCATTTGGCAGATTTTTCATTTTTTTTCGTTTCTTTGTTCATTTATTTCTTTTTCTTTTCGTTTTTGCTGTTTTTCTTTTTTACTTTACTATAAGGGTATTGAAAAGACTTTAAAATGCTTAAATTTGAAAATGTTAAGATTTGGAAAGTGTTCATATTTTGAGAATGTTTAGATTTTTAGGGTAATCAAAAATAGTTTTGAAAAATATTTAAATTTGAAAAAATCAGATTTAAATATTTTCACATTTATAAATATTTCCAATTAAAAAATCCAGATTTAGAAAACTAAATGAAAAAATGAAAGAAAAAATGTCCAGGTTTTCTTTCCAGTTTTTTTTCTCATCTTTTTATGATTTTTATAATATTCATAATTCAGAAATGGCGCCGAACCATCGAACGACAAAATGCTCATCCAAGATTCCCCCAACCTCCTCTTATATTTTCCCTTTTCCCCAATTCTCCCCAGTCCCAACTCTCAAAACCGGTGATCACCACCAAGTGGCTCCCTATGGAACAGACCTAGCCGCAACATTTGGAGTAGACCCTTGTAGCAAAAAAAGTAACATGTGAAACAAATCCCAGTTTGGTTGCATCAAAATGTAAAAAGAAACGTGACACCATTTACAAAAAAAATGCATCCGATATCACATAAACATGTTTGCAGCGTTGGATAAATCCATTTGTATCATATAGATGCTTATCGCATTTCTAAACACCCTTTGCAACATCGAGGAATCCCCCAAAAAAACTTACCTCCACCACCATTCACAGGAGAGCTCGCCAATGATGGATATGACTCGTCAGACCCTCGTAGTCGCCAGATCCGACTATTTCGTCGGCCTATTAGGAGGCGCGACCAGTAGACAAGACAAGGGTGCGCGTCGCATGTAAAGCGACTTGTGTGTGGCATGTGTATGTGTGAGAGAGACCAGCTAATACTAAAGTATATTTTCCTTCTAGTTATCTTTATCTTTAACACACGATTCATTTTTCCAAATTCTTAGCACATGTAAAGCTTGGAGTTATGTCATTTTTCCCGAAAAGGTAGTACTATATGGTATGATAACTCGGATTAGTTCCAACAATGCTCACGGTTGATTTCAATTTCAGTGGGACATGAACAGTGTATGGTCTAGCTAGGTGCTTGGGGCCTTGTTGCACAACGGACAATCAACTAACGATTTAATTAACCTACGTACGGCATACACTGACGCCTAGCAACAAATTCGCTGCAGGGTAGCAGCAGCTGCTGCTTCATCAACTAACAAATTCTCTTGGCAGCTCGCTCGTTGCAATTGGAGCGCTGGTTACTGCCTTTTCTTTTCCTGTAATCTCTCAATCTAATTGCACCCTCCGATTCCTACGGTCAGTCGCATGTCGGCATCTCCTCTCGCACACGCGCGCCGACATGCGACTTGCTCCCATGGCCATCGAGCACGCTGCTCCTTCTCTTCTCGACTGATTCCTTGCTTGCAGGCTCCAGCTCGTGTAATTTCTCCATCACGAAATATTTGCGCTAAGAATGAGAGCAAACATATGGAGCTTTTGAGCTCGAGATAGCTCTTTATTTTTATTTTTTTTGAAAAACACATTTTGTAATTATTTGACCCTTGCTCTGGCAACGATGATTCTGATTGTCCAAGCGAAAGAATACAAGAACACGACACCAGAAAAAACGTGGTGGTGCGACATATGTAGAGAAAGAAAAAATGGGGCAGAGGAGAGAGTAATTGTCTATTATAGAGGCTAAGATAGAAACATGGTCAGAAACTTAATAAAGCATGACACAAAATTTAGACGAACCAAGCACATGTCAAGACAAATGTTTTCCATCCGTAGCAGAGGGAATTGCATAATCCACCACCTATTGGTGATGTTTTTGTGCAAAACACCTACTCGACGAATGTGTTGTGCTGAACACCACTTAATTGGGGCAATCAGTTGCGGCTAGGTCTAATTTAGAGTTTACTTTGTTAAGAGATTGCTAACAAGTGGGTCCCCTTGTAAGTGCCCATGTGACAAACAAAATTGACCACGTCAGCCAGCCGGTCAAGAGCAAGAAAAATACAATGAAAAGTGGGATAGATTTAACCATAGATATACATGTTAATTTAATCGCTCAACAGACGTACAGTATCGCCTGGCACATACTCCCTCCGTCCAAAAATAAGTGTCTCAAGTTTGATCAAAAGTGGATGTATCTAGACTTGTTTCATGTATAGATACATCCACTTTTAGACAAATTTGAGACACTTATTTTTGGACGGAGGGAGTACTTCTTAGCAAGCCAAGTGCTCCTAATTCTCGTTGTATCGGGGCCAGATGGCTGACGTGGCCGATTTTTTTTGCCACACGTGCATTTACAAGCGGGACTCACTTGTCGACAATCATCTCTCCCGTGTTGTCTACTCCTACCTCCTAACTCACAATCTAGGTGCTTCTTTTTTTATTTGACATGGAACACTGGTGTTCCATTAATACACGGCGAGGTCGCCGGTTACCATACGGGTTACAATCTAGGTGCTTCTTTTACCGTGAGGGAATTGCCCAAATCCCTATCTAGATGCTTCTTTTACGCAACACACTTATTTTACGGCAGTGTTGCCCAAAACATTACATAGTAGAGTAATCATGTAGGAATAATTAGCATTTATCTACGTTAACATTCTTCGGGTCGGGTCAAGGCAATTTAAATAGGCCAAAGAGACTTTTAACGTAGGCAACATCCGAGACCATATTCGGTCGAATTCGGAAACCAGCTCAGCAAAACCCTCCAAAATCCCCCAAAAACCCTAGCACACTACACACCAGATCCCCTCCCCGCCACCTCTCCCCATCCCATTTCCCCGCACAAGCGCAAATGGCGCCCTCCACGTCGGCGGCCTCCACCCTCCTCCACCTCCACGGCCTGCCTCTCCGCGGGCCCCAGCGAGGCGGGTGCCAGAACCAGCCGCGGCGGCGGCCGCACCTCGCCGCCGTGCGGTGCAGCTCCTTCTCGTTCGCGCCGGTGGAGACGGCGCGGATAAAGGTCGTCGGTGTCGGCGGCGGCGGCAACAACGCCGTCAACCGCATGATCGGAAGCGGCCTCCAGGTAGCGCGCGGTGCCCCTCCTTGCTTGGACCTGTCCTCCCGGAACCGGGGTTCCTTTCTGTGCCGTGCTCGACCTGTAGATCCATTTCGTAGCCTGATTCGATGTTTGAATGAACTTAGCTGGTGAACTGAGTTAATCCACGGCATTGGTTCTGTCTTCCGGTCTTACCCATACAATCCAGGCAAATTCCGTGATGTGCTTTAGTTCTGCATATGATGCTGCATTGACTGACGACGACGATGTTTATTGATATCATTGTTACATTGTTCCCTGAAAAACGATGTGCTTATACACTAGAAATTGTTTCGTGACTCCATGGAAGCATACACAAATCAGGAAGCCTAATGCAGTATAGTTTTATTGTTGTCTGCTTTATCAAATACTGATAACTGAATTGTAATTTCAGGGTATCGAGTTTTATGCTATAAATACAGATTCACAGGCTCTTGTGAACTCTCAAGCGCAACATCCACTGCAAATTGGTGAACAGTTGACTCGTGGGCTGGGTAATGCTTTCGGTGTTCTTATGAGCGAATTATGTATTTACGGCCGTTTTCCATGTTAAAGCACAATGCAAACTGGTGTTGATGCCCCTGATAAATAACAAAAAATCAAACAGTATAGCACATTACACAGGGTTTGAGACTGTAAACTCCATTGTAAATAGCACCTGTGTTAACTAAACTGACTAGCTGTTTGTGCAAACAGGTACTGGTGGAAATCCTAATCTGGGAGAACAAGCTGCCGAGGAATCAAAGGAAGTGATAGCTAATGCCCTCCGAGATTCGGACCTTGTCTTCATAACAGCTGGGATGGGAGGGGGTACTGGCTCCGGTGCTGCGCCAGTTGTTGCCCAGATAGCAAAGGAAGCTGGTTATCTTACTGTTGGTGTTGTCACCTACCCATTTAGCTTTGAAGGACGCAAGCGCTCTCTACAGGCATGTATTTGAACACAAGCGATCTTGTTTTCTTTAATCATGTATAGACTGGGAAATCAGACACTATAGCTACAAGGCTCAGGTCCACAACGGTAAAATGAATAAATTGGGTAGCATTACCTGCAGTCGTGTGATTTTCAGTTCTTACACTAGTCACTGTGTCAGTCCCCTAATGTGTAGGCTGGTAAGTCGGACGTTGTAGCTATAAGCCTATAACCTATAGGAGGTAGTGTTACCAGCAGCCCTGCCATTTTCAGTTTTACACACGTCACTAGTGTCAATCTCCTAACATTGTTGCATTTGATAGTTGCAGTTTGCTCTGAAAATATTCCCAAATGCATTTGATTGATTATTGACATGCGCTAGCTGAGAGAACTTCTTAAGTTAGGTTACTATTGGCTGGCTTTGGCTTCTACTATCTCCTTCGAGGGATTGTTAGGATCGTTTGCTGATATGAATTCATTTTATTGGTTGGCATTAGAATTTCGATATGCAGCCTTTCATGTTTGTTTCAATTCCTGCTTTAAGTTGTTTCTCCTGCTCTGTAGGTAATTTTAATTTCTTGTCACCATTTCAGGCGCTCGAAGCATTAGAAAAGCTGGAAAGGAGTGTTGACACACTAATTGTGATCCCAAATGATCGGTTGCTAGATGTTGCTGATGAAAATATGCCCTTGCAAGACGCGTTTCTACTTGCAGATGACGTCCTTCGTCAGGGTGTCCAAGGAATATCAGACATTATCACGGTGGGTTTTCCCCTTCCCATGCTGCAGTAACTTAGTTGAGAGGACATGATACTGATGTGAAAACCTTGCAGATACCTGGGCTTGTGAATGTTGATTTTGCTGATGTGAAAGCTGTCATGAAAAATTCTGGAACTGCCATGCTTGGCGTTGGTGTTTCTTCCAGCAAAAACCGGGCCCAGGAAGCTGCTGAGCAGGCAACTCTTGCCCCTTTGATAGGGTCATCCATTGAGGCAGCTACTGGTGTCGTGTACAATATCACTGGTGGGAAGGACATCACTTTGCAAGAAGTGAACAAGGTCTCTCAGGTGTGTGTAGGATTCCTTACTGTCGGCTTGATTCTTGAATGATCTCCTGCAACGTCATGGCAATATTGAGACAGTTATAGAAAAAACGAATACATGAATATTTAAGTGTTAAACATTGATGTGCTATAATTCAGCAACTTTTGAGACTAACCATTTACTTTCGCAGATGTGACAAGCTTGGCTGATCCCTCGGCAAACATAATTTTCGGCGCCGTCGTCGACGACCGTTATACCGGCGAGATCCACGTGACCATCATCGCAACAGGATTCCCGCAGTCCTTCCAGAAATCCCTTATGGCGGACCCGAAGGGAGCCCGCATACTGGAAGCGAAAGAGAAAGCGGCCAGCCTCGTAACAGCCGCCGCACAACAACCGGCGGCAGTCCCGACATGGTCCCGGAGGCTCTTCTCATGAGCACGGCTCCACGTACGGACAGACCACCCTTTGAAGCTGTGATTCTCAGGGCATGATAGTAGAGGGAGTTAGCTGTTCTTTTTGGCTGTGTAAGCTGTTCTTTTTGGCTGTGTAAACAGTCTGAGCACTAGTTTCACGTGGCGATTAGGTTCAAGCCCAGTGTATGTAGTATTGTTTAGATATTGGCTCGGGTTGTATCCGCATCGTCGGAGCTCTAGCAATGAACAATGTTCGATGACAGTTTGGCAAGATGGCAATCCCATCCCAGGTCTCCTGTTTCGTTTTGTGGGTGTGGATGGGCCTGTGTATTCGATTGATTTGGCTGCATGTAGAAGCTGATCTACTCTTCGTGCGTTATGAATTTAGTGGCGTGTTGCCTGGTAGCATTTGTTTTGAATGGCAAGACAATGAAATGCTAATGATGTGATGCCAAAATAGATTATGCTGACGCAATATAGACCCGAGTGTGCAAAACGCTAGGAAGATAACATATCTGTTCGTCTCCAACAGGAAATACAATAATATTCTGTCTGGCCAGTGGTCGTCTGATGGAGTGAGCGAGAGATGGCCAAGTTTACATGCTTCTTGTTGGTTTAAAAAAACAATCACAGGCTTCTGTCACTGGGTTGTTGCCCAGAAGCCCACTGGGTTACCCGGCCGTGAAGGCCTCGGCCTTTTCATTTCAGCCTACAAACTGCCGTGCGGAGAGGTGGTTTTCTGGTTTTCAGAGAGGCCGATTAGTCCCACCTCGCTACTTCGGTAGCACAGAGCTGCGAGCGAGCTGTATATATTGAGAGCTAGTTCGACCATCTGAAATCACGCAGCTGCGCGGCGGGCACAAAGCGAACTATTCTTTCGCCTTTTACTAAAGAATACCGTGTGCACACTGCAATTTCAGCATACGCTAATTTTTAAAGGGTATTCTCCTTAACGGGAGGGACTCACAAATAATTAGTAAAATTTCGTATCTCTATGATTCAGAGAGGAGACAAAAATAAATTTTATAATGGTGTTCTATATTGTAAAATTAGTCTCGATTCGTCTATTCACGCCTTTTTTCATGCAAAACCAGGTCCCCATGCAACACTTCATGCAAGAGCAGAACATTTGGCTCTTATAACCTATGCCATCAGGTTGTTGGGCAAATAGGTCAACCATGGCATCGTCACTTAAGTATGAGAGTGATAGTTCCAAATTTTAGTCTACCAATATATCCAAAGATCCAGTTGTAAAATCATGGAACAATCTTTTTAAAGGGAATCTAATGTAGTTCCAGAAAAACTGATAGAACTCTCCATGGAACCCACATGTTCTAGATCTTTGTTACGGGCCAAGGAAAAGACAATACCTTTGATTTCCTCAAAGAAAAATCCATGGTTACAATTTCATTTTCATAAGGAAAATCAAATTCAGGTTTGATACCGGTCCTTCTACATAACGTTAATACACATATATACATATGGGTATATGAAAACTTGTGTCACATTATATTACATATGTACAGTCTACATCTGATTGTAGTCGGTAATCAGTAACACCATGGAAAAAAGTGAAAAGTACACCAGGAATACTCAACTGCAGTTTGTTAGTAGCAGAACTAGCTTTGTCACAGGCTTAGATCGGCATGTTAGGATTACTGGAAGATGTTTTGTACGACCAGTGTCTCCTACAAACATACTGAAGTCCAACTTATCTGAACAAAACACACCACATAATATGCTACAGGGTTGCGCCCGCCAATCTTCCTACTAATCCTAACATGCCGCTCTAAGCCCGTGACAATGTTACTTCTGCTACTAACAAACTGCAGTCAGGTGTACTTCACTATCACCAAAAACCACGGAAGATGTACAAAGTACAAGCTGAGACGAACAGCCAAAACCTACATAACTTATTATCAGCTACAACAAAAGGATCTACAAGCTATATATTATACAATCTATGGTATGTTTTTGGAATCACTAGCTCCTCTTCCTTGGATCTGTCAAATAAAGTCATATAACGTATATGCAAGCTAAGACTACCAGCTATTTCAACAAGAAAACCCAAAACTTTACAAAGGAGCAGTTAAGCCACACTGGCGCAGCATAAGCCTCGGGCATGTGCCTCTGCAGAAATTCGGTAAGTTAATCTACATTTCCGACTGAAGGATCATGCCACCAAGCACGCTAAACGAGCAGTCAGCGTTAAGCCACTTGTCCTAGATGCCCCACTGACAGTCGCAACTGCAGGCATCATATCATATATAAATCGTCTTCACATCATTAGCCCCAAAGCTTAATCCACAGGAAGGACATCTTCGCTGACGGTTTCTGAGTAGCTTCTGTATACACTCATTGCAGAAAAGATGGTAGCACTTGGTAATCACAACCTAAACGAGAGAGTAAGCCGTCAGATTCGATATGGCGACCAAGGTTACAGGAAACGAAGTAAACATCATTCACCTCTTTCTGCCGGTCGCGGCAGACACCGCATTTCAATATTCCCCTGTACTCATTGACCTCCTGTTGAACCTTGTCCAACACTGATGATGCCTCTGTCTTTGCTCTAAGAGAGCTGGCTTTCCTTGACATCAGTTCCAGGTCATCCTCGATTCTCCTCTTGCTAAACCTGGAAAACCATCGCTAAACTAGTAACGCGGAGAAATCTGAATGTCACATGGAGCACGAAAAAATAGATCTCTGCAAACAGTTACCTATCCTTCTCTAATTCTACAAGCAGCCCAGCCACTTCCAGTCGACTCCTTGCAACCTTGGCTTGTACTTCATCCCTTGACTGCCTCAGCTGTTGAGCTTCTCCTTGTACATCCATCAGCTTTCTTTGAGCATTGCCCGAAGAAACAGAATGTCGCCATTCGTCCTCCGATAGTCTCCCTACCTGCTCTGACCAAACTTTCAACTGCGAATGGACAATGAAAAGCATGTGTCATCACTCCCCCAAAACTATGGTAATATTCCCAACATTATGTCTTTCCATTTACCTTGTCATCTAACTGAGAAATTTTCTCTTTGCAGAGATCCATCAAGCTCTTTGCATGTCGTAAACTCCTGCTCAAGTTGCATACTTCTAAATGCAAAGTATCTTGTGCCTGTTTCACTTTGACACCTTCCATAAAGATCTGCAGTAGCATGCAAACATAAGATAGTGCAATATAAGTCATTTTGTAAAAAGATTATCATACTTCCATATTTGAAAAAAAAGATCACATGACTCTAGAATGATCACGGTTGATTTTTCGTGTGCGGTTATACTAACCCTGATTAATCGACCAAACATGGACACACCAATGCATTATTAAGTTGATGTTCTTATTACTGATTAGAGGTTTTCCACAAACCTTCACTATGTAGCACCACACCACCTTGATGCGAAACCAAGGCTCTTTTTGCCCCCATAATGTGGGATTTAGGGGTGTAATCCACGTTGTGGCTTCCTCCCCTTACATGTGTATGGCACTTGCACATGCATGTGGCGCCAGTGTTGGGGTGAGTACTCACAGAGCAAGGACTCGCTCGGGACACGCCATAGTGATGATGACATCCAAATATGGAGCTTTGAGGATCAATACCGGTCAGATCATTTTGGGTGTGCATGTAATCCTCACTATATGTGATATCTTTACTACTCTTTCTGTACCACAATATAAGATGTTATTACAACCAATATAATAGTATATTAGTTGTAATATCTTATATTATGGGACGGAGGGAGTACTTATTAATATGGAGTTGGGTGCTGTCGGAATGTTCTACATGCCTCCTCTTCCGTCCACCTCCCTAAAATATCAACAAGACTATCAAAACCAACAAATTAGGTCCCAATAAGGGTATCGCACACGGCTTTGGTGACATGGCAGACAAATCGTCGATTTTGTAAGAGCATCCTCCAATAGGCAGTGGGCTCACAAGTTCGATGTTAAACTAATTTGCTCAACCTCTCCCACCCCCTCCAATCCCGTTGCCTCCTCACCAATCCTCCATCCAACCTCAAATCTGGAGTAGAACTATAGTTTCGTGGGTGACTGCAGTTGCAGTTGCTCACCACCAGCGCTCGCCTCGTCTTAGGAGCCAAAGAGCAGCACTACGACTCTCCAAGTCAGATTCCCCGGTTTCCACTTCCATGCTCGGTAACTCCTTCATCGATGCCTCGTCGTTACTCCCCTGTAGCAGGAAGCAAACACCATCTACTCCCCCATCCCGTCCCACCAACAACAAGAAGCGTAGGCACCATCTCTCTGACATTGGATTCACGAGCGGGCAGTGGTAGGTAGGTACACAGCACAGAGAAGGATTGGTGGTGCAGATGGAGAGGAGGCAATGTCCTCAATCTTCAGGTATCAAGGAGGCTGAAGGGAAGAAGAGCACTTCATGGCAAGGCTATCAACTAAAGTAGTGGCGACTACGACAACTTTGGTTAAGGACACATCAACAGCCTCGGGGCATTGATGAGAAGTTGAGAACACAAGATATTTATTGTGTTGCTACTGGTTCGCCTAGCAAAATACCACACAAAGGATCAACCTGGCTGGCATTAGGGTCGTGCTTATCAATACCGAACCGGAAGAAAAAACAAAAAAAACAACACCAAATTAAACCAAGTAGGTTGGTAAGTGAGCACGGTATGATAATTGCAAACCATTTTTTTCTTCAGTAAATGACGACAATACCATCAGTTAACTGAACTACTGAAGCAAAACATCTTATTTTCCTTTAATTTGTCAATGCATGGACCATGTACACTGGGACAGTGTTGCGTGCACAGTCAAACTAGCACCGCCCATTCTCAGGCCTCTTCTTAGACGCATCTCGCCTTGACTCTTCACCTCGGAAATAGAGAGGTGGTACTAAACTACTAATCCTGGGTGGCTGCCACCATATGCACTTATACAGTGGCCTAAGTAGAGCAGTGTGAGGTGCGCAACGTACTAATTCAGGCCCGTGAGTCATGAAAGCAAAGTAGTTAGCGGACTAGGCAAGAGAGCTTGAAATGGAATCCTTCTCCTTGTCTCGGTGTCCCATTCTCAGCCGAGCCTGCCAATGAAGGCCAGCATGCAAGGCATATGGAACCAATCATTGAGCTATGCATGCATATGCCTGCATGCTGTGAACTAACAAGTACTATGGTTTCTGAGACGTACAGAACTTAAATGCTGCTGTGTTGTTTCAAAATCCGCCTAAACTTTGGTTACGTGCTACTTACCAGAACCACAAGAAATAGGTCAGTATTTACCGAAAGTGAAAGATATTTCTAAAAATACCGTATTTTACCAACTTACTAAACTTTTTTTCCAAAAAAAGATTATACCAAAGTACCAAACCTTTTTTACCAGAAAGTATATACCGAATGCATGCCCTCAGCTGGCAGGAAGATGGAAAGCAAAAGAAATAGTGAGCCATGCTTTGCTCTGCGTTTGGGAGAGGAAGATGTAGCAAGGGAGGTGGGGGTATTTTTATCCCGCAGTTGTGGAGTACAAAGTGGATCATAACGCCGCTTGATGAAGCATGGTGGAGGATTCAAGGGTACTGCGTACATCCAACACAAAATGATGCTGGTCAGGGACGACTCAGGGACTCAGGGTGAAGGGCGTGGAACAGGTCAATCCATAAAGAATGACTCGGCGTGCTGGGACAGTGTGATTTGTTTATCCATGGAAAGAATGAAAATTCAGCGGAGTAAACAGTAGTGTGTGCCTGCAGAATCAAGCCTTAATGGTACCAACCACCTCATGCCTAAGTTAATGGTGGCACAAGGGAGCTTCAAACTGCGATAGTATAACGCAAACTAGCACTCTGTTAGTTTCTGTTGCAAATCACCTGGTGCGTTGAGCAGACGATGCTTTTGAGATGGTGTTTCTAAGTTGAACTGGGGGAAGTATTGTACTGATATGTATATGGTTTCGCCAAATGAACCAGGATTTGAGTCTCCGTGCCCAAAAGAAAAATATGCTGCTAGAGGTCTACTTTTTTGGTTAATTTGATGCCCGGAAATAACACTTAAAATATAATACTCTGGTGGGTTTCGCGGTGAAATTACATCGACTTACATGAAAAAGGGGATAAAATCCTGCAGTAATATAAACGGATGTACGCAGGGAAGGGGTGCACTGAACTCAATAATTAGCTTCAAGCGGAACCACACTCTCAAGTCGTCGTGAAAAGAAGTGGGAGATAAGGTTAAACTAATGCTAAGACAAGGATACATTAATATGAACAAACAATAGCAAATGAGTCCAAGGAATTACCTTTGTATTGTGATCATCTCTCTCCATAATTTGCTGTAGCAATTGCTGATTTTGTGTTTGTATATCTTCATATGCTTGTCCAATACTCTGAAATGACAAAAATCAACATTTCTAGATTGGTGTTCTGCATTGTACAAAACTACAAACACGTAGAGACGATACAGACCTCGATCTCTGACAGGTAAGATTCACCTTCCTCATGTTTTGATTTCAATAACTCAGTTAAACTACCAATATTCCTGTTGTGCACAGGAAAGTCACGAGTTAGCACCTTTTTCGCCAGTACAAAGTTGAGACTATATAATGTATACATGACTTCATCAGAATTGAGATGAACTTTCCAAATATCCAGTAGAGAAACTACATCGGACAAGTATAAATAAAATGTACCTTCTGGCACTCTCTATCCTCCCCCTCAATTCAGCAATCTCCGCTTCACCACTTGCTAGTCTCTGCTGAGACATTGCTTCAGCTTCATTGGCTGCCTTAACACGCTGTTCTAGCCTACTCTCGTCAAGAGAAGATTTGAGGCTCTGGACATGAGCCCATTCACAATATTCTTTATCTTTGCACTCCAGCATATCTCTGTCACAAAACAATAAGGTATGCTCATCAGAATGGTGGAAGCTTGTTTTAGTGAGACTATCAGATAATTTGATATGTGAACTAAATAGGAGAACAAGCAGGCGAACATGATAAATCATAGAAATAATTTCATGAAAGTTTTTTGCTGTAATAAAACCACCTTGAATCAGTAGATTCACGCTTATACATTTCCACAAAGAGCTTCAACTCGCAATTTGTTTGCCTTAGTTCAGAAACCTACACAGCATGTGAATTCAATAGCTTAAGTTTCCATAAAAACAACATGAATGGAAGTCCAAGAAACTAGGTAAAACAAGTCATTTTCTGCTTTCTGATGAAGACAATGGAATTCAGAACATTTCTAGTTAAATCGGCAAAATTTAATCAGTACCCTGGATTGTAGATCCCTTATTTCAGATCCAGCAAGAGCAGATCTACGTAATGTTTCATTGATAGCATGCTCCTGTAAAGCACAAAATAAAAAACCTGAAGCTTAATCATACCAGTTAAGAAATGCTTATAAACTTCTTCAACAAACTCGTAAGAAGAAATTTACCTTTGTTGTCAGAATATCAGAAAGGGAGTTAAGTTCGGCTCGCAAAGAGTGCAACTCTGAAGCATCATCCTTGTACTTGGATAGTTCACTTTGCATAGCTCCCATTTCTCTTGGCAGTGATGACACCAGCGCTTTAAATTCTGATATTATTTGGTTCCGACCTGAAGAAAGCTTTTACTTATTATATTTGGCGTGCCAGAAGAGCTAACTCAATATTATTAATAAAATCAAATAGGAATCATCATACCAGGTTCTCTCAAAGTTTCTTCGAGTTTCAGCGCAAGCATATTTTTTTCATCAACTATTTTCCTCAGATTCTGTTCTAAAACTGCGATGCTTGACTCGCAATTCACAGAAACCCTATGAGGAATTCCAGCCAGATCAACTTTTACATTAATTTGCCTTTCTTGCCAAATCAATTTATCCTTATCAACCTGACAAAGCAAGTAGAAGCTGAGGCTCTAGCCTCTATGGTACATGACATGTAAATATATATTGAGCATTAACTACCTGTAATTTCTCTAATAGTGTTCGGCAATGGTCCAGCTCTGCGTGTGACTTTTCGAGTTGATCCTTCAAAACTTCAAAAGCTTTTGAAGAAGAAACGGCCTTCAAATCCGTCAAAGTGTTCTGTTCATGAATTGCAAAGGTAAGGCATGCAAGATTTTTCATACATCTTCCTTTACTCTAAGATTGACTACTCTCTGGGATCTTAACCAATAGATCAAACTTAAATTAAGCATTAGCCCTTAGATCGTAAAATACTTACGAGATGCTTTTATTATACACCTTTTAGTTGAGAGGATGGAAATTTAAAACCATATTTGGTTACTTTTTAACGACACATGTATGACTCCAATTGGAGACTACAGATAATCTAGTATTACTTTTGTTAGTATTGACACTATAAGACCTAAACAAGCAGCGTGCAAACCTGAAAAGTAGCCAACTTGTTCAAAATTTCAATTCTCTCTTCGTGAAGTCTCCTAATTTCCACCAAACGCTGTGAAGTCAGATCCTGATCCAAATGATAGAACAAGCAACAACATTAGGTTCTGAGCAAACGTGGCAATAACCTGGACATTATGAATGAAGTGTTCAATAGTTACCGTAAACTCTTTGTGACAGGCCTTTAGATCCTGCAATTCCTTTTGTTTGTCTCTGAAATTATCCTCAGGCATGTTTTTATTTCTTAAAGTTGGAAAGAAGATTGGAGTTCCATGTGTAGTGTCTTCCTGTGCTCTGAGGACTGCCAATTTGTGGTTGCTTTCATCCAACTCAGCAACAGCACTTGCCAGCTCCTCTTGAAAAGTTAACAAACATTTCAGTAAAGTTAATTTGATGATCCTTAACATTAGTTGCACATAGTACCATACATACGCATACCCTATACAAATAACTCCTCACATCTATTCAGTACTAAGGGTCATTGTGTGGTTAGGTCGGTCCAATACGCAATATGGTTAAAGCGATCCAATAATCCTCAAAAATAATGATCAGATATATATTCTGCAGAAGTAGACAGAGAGAAGGGAAGAAGGAAAAAGTGTGGAAGATATGAAACATTTCTAGCAATCCCAGTAAAGATCATCCCGGTCCAGTCCGAGCATGCAGCATGCTTCTTGTGAGCGCACCCCTGTCACCACCTCTCACATGTCCAAATCAGTTTTCCAATCGCTCTCTAATCCCAATCAGAACTGAGCTCTCTCTCCATTCTCCTGATCTCTCCCCTACTCTCTCGTGTCTATTAGCTATCCTCTCTCGGCCCCTCCCTTCTCTCATCTCTATTAAAAAACCTCTATCTCGAGTCTAGACCCCTATATTGTCGATGTCTGACCAGAATAGGAAGCGGTAACAGCCGCTTGATAGGAGCAGCAGATGAATGATGGAGGTTATGGTGGTAGCAAGACACATAGGAGGGAACGGTGTGAGAAGGGACTTTGGGAGGATAGGTGGCTTGGCTACGTATTGGTGGTTGGGGGAAGTGTGATGTGGTGACACATGTATGCAATTTAGGTGGTGTGATGCATATCAAAAGAGTATTGGAAAGTACCGTAGGTGTTTCAGGATGATATATAATAATACACGCATATCCATATCTGTAGAGCATCTCGTGTTTAAGCAAGATACCTTTAATGCGTTTCTGTTCAGCTTTGCGTCGAGCATTTAAATATCTCTGATTGTGGTGCTTCTCTGTCAACTGCCTGTGCTTCAAGTGGAGATCAATAAAAGCTTGTACGGCATCATCAAGCTCTACCAATAGCTCACTCGCAGTAGTTCGCAGTTCCCTACTACATTCTGCAGTAGAGAAGCAAAACAAGGAAATGTTACCGAAAGGGGTATGAAATTTGCCAGTCCTTTAGCTATAAGTAATAATAAATTATTACCAAGGAAATTTGAACTCGGAACAAACCATTTTCAGGTAATGCAGCAAAGAGGTCCAGCGAAAACTTATTATTTGCATGCCATGAATCACTTAATGAGAACAAGACATTCTGCAGCACATCAGTAGTTGACGAGTGTACGTGGTTTTCCATCTGGCACCCTGAGTTTTCTGTGGCACCTGTCTCAACGAGTCTGCTAAGGAAGTCCTTGTCTTTTGGGATGCATGCAGCATCTGAGTACGAAGAAAATAAAGCCGTCATTTTTGACACAACTAAGGTTAAGTATTTCAAGAACATCGACATAATATAAAGTTTCAAAACTCCCAAGAAACCTTCCTTGCATACCATAACAAGAAAGAGTGAAGAAAACACATACGCTGTTTCCATCACAAAATTTATAGATGAGGAAGAAAATATTATCAGATGACAATCAAATCAATTGAGGTAAGTACAAAACATGCGTCACATACCCATGGAAACATTGCTAGGACCTGCACCGCAGCAAGACTTTTGAGATCCACTCTTGCAAACAGAAATAGCCTTCAAATCTCTCACGAGCTGTTCAAGTATAACATTTATGGTTTAGGAAAGGAAGACTTGTGGCCTTTTGCAGTAACAAGAACAGGGTTGGGTTTTAACTTACATGCTCCCAAGACTTATTAACCAGATCTTGGGTCTCGTGGTGAGCCCTATGTCTCTGTTTGAGATCATCAAATTTACCCTCGAGGGCATGGTACTCGAATTTATGGACCTCTAGTTGTTCTGAAAGCTTTTGGTTTCTGTATTTAAGTACAGCAAAATCAAGCTGCCAACCGAGAACAAGACGGTAAAAGTTAATACTATTTGTAGAAAAGAATTAATGAAATTTACTGTGTAAAAAAGGTGCAAAACTGCATGGATTTCTTTGTTTGAATATAGGAAGGAAACAAGCGCATTTTCACAGTACTGCTGTAATGAAGAGGAGAGCAGTATGGCAAATAATAACAGTGCATTAATGGTCAATGTATATTTATTTTGCACATTTTTTGGAATAGTTTGACTCGTATACTGAATTGCTCCCCACTTGTGCCAAGAGGTCCTGGGTTCGACTCAGCCTCTCTGCATTGCACTTTGCAGGGGTAAGGCTTGACTCGTATAATCCTTCCCCAGACCCACCTGGTGTGGGAGCTTCTAGCACTGGGTCTGTCCTTTTATTTTTGCAATAGTTTCAATATCTTCTGGCACAACGTATACTGAATAGAGCTCTATTTAAAGTGCAAGCAGTAATTTATATTCAATGATTTTGCAAAAGTACAGGTCATTAACTCCTTGATTAGCTCGCTAAATGCCTAAATGCAGATGAGATTCGCTTTCAGAGCGACATAGCTTTTCTGTCTAACGCCAACCATGTCTTGAACAGCTTCAGGAAGAACTTTTAGGTCTAGCTAAAGAGGCAGCAGGTAAAGTTGTACAGTACACTTTGCAGTGAGGAAAAGTTACGATTGAAAAAATGTGGTTTTGGCAACGTTCATGCACATGTCAGTCCGGTAATACCTGCAATCAAGCGGGCTGGCCAATCCGGTAAAACTGGATATGTACAGCCCATGGTAAAATAACTTCTGTTGCAATTTAAGAAGCTCCTGCGATTCATGAACTAACCTAGCAATGTCACTGACTTGAGCTCCTGATACATGATCCAAATAAAATTCATGTAACAAGCCTTTATACACTAGCCTACAGAAAGCACATGTGAACTACTTAGCAACATCAAGTGAGGCATATACTTAATTTTTTGTGAATAATAAACTACCTAGCAGCTTCAAATGAGGTATATATATTCTAACATCCGCCAGGTCGTGAACAACTTCAGCAAGACCTTTTAGGTCTAACCAAAAAGGCAAGAAGAGAATTGTGCACTAAACTTTGCAGTTAGGTAAAACTGTGGCCGAACAAGTATGGGATGTCAACCGTTATAGTAGGCCATGACGCGTGTATGAAATGCAAATCTAGATTGCCAAAACCAGCTTGACCAGACAAGTAACCTTGGTCTGTTCTTTTTTGCAAGGTAAAATAACTGGTACTGAGATTTGATAAGCTACTACCGATTAGGTCATTGAGCAGAGCTACCTGGGACACAATCAAACACGTAGCCCTAGGTAAAATGACTTTTTTTGCAAGGTAAAATGACAACTGAGATTTGAGAATCTCCAATCGGTTCATGAACAACCCTGGCAAGGTTGTTGAGCTGAGGAATAAGTGTTTACGCAGTAGCCTATTTTAACAAGAGCAAGCTACTTAGAGAAACTAAATGAGGGGTATACCTTCTTGTCGTCGGAGCAAGGCGGAAGCGCAGGGCGCTTGGCAGGAGATACCGCGTCCACGCCCTGCGCAAAGGAGCCGGAGAGCCGTCGCTTCCGGTCAGGATCACCAGTGCTCCCCATGGATCCAGAGGGCGGACCCAGATGGTGTACCGGGTGTGCACTGGCACACCCAGAAATTGTGAAGGTCGGTGGGATTTCCCTAATAGCTGGATGAGAACAACCTCATCCCTCAAAACCCTATAACCAAACACTCGGACAGGTGGAGATAGCAGGAACGCGATGTCCCAGCGAGGAAGACCGGGGAACAGCGACGTGCGTATGAGGCGGCAGGTGGGGGCGGAATTGAGGCGTCGGCGGCGACGCTAAGGCACAACACTGCAGCAGCTGTAGAACGGCGATGGTGGCGACGATGAACAAGGCAAGGAGGTCAGGAGCTGTTTGAGAGCAAAAGAAGTAGCAAGTAAGGAAAAAATGGCACATTCATCCAACTTATGAACATGTAACAAATACTAAATATGCTTCCATATCACATATACACGCATGAATTGGAACATACAAGCATGAATTGGACTTACGAACATACAATACAAGCATGAATTGGACTTATGAACATACAATACAAGCATAAATTGGGCTTATGGACATAGTACAATACAAGCATGGATTGGACTTTAGAGCATATACAAACGTGAATCATCCAACATGTACAGTGATTTTGTGCGTTGCTGTACCTCAGAGGACGCCGGCGGCGGTCGGGGAGGATGGCTTGAGATGCAGCCAAGGTCGGGGGAGGAAACTGTCGCGGTGGAGCTCTTGCGGCGTCAGGTCGTCGTGGCCGAGCTCCTGCGGCGGCCGGTGGTCGTGGTCGAGATCCTGTGGAGGGAGGGAGAGCGCTGCGGAGGTAGACGGGGACGGGGCGGACGGCGGCGGAGCCGAACCCTAGCTTCGGGTGTGAGAGAGAGGACCGGGTCGGGACTGGGAGAGGGATGGGAAACGGGAGGATGGACACTGGAGTGGTCTCACGGATATTTTTGCCCAACCCGAGGGGCAAACACGGAAGGCCTCACATCCACAGCCAGAGCCGGGAAAGCACCTCCCTTTGTTTGATCTGTTGGAGCTGGACAACTGGTACAGTATAAAATTTACAAAAGGTTGTTTTTATGATTTAAGTGTAAATGGCTTATCCAGACTGTGAAATATCGCAAATATACAAGAATATACACACCAAATAATTCATCAAATATAGTTTTTTAAATACATCCTGTATTCATTACCATTATACCGAAAAACATATTATCCATCACTGGCACAGATATATTACACTCAATATTATATTTAGCAAAAAGCAATCTAATATATTTTTTGTCGTCATTTTTGTGTACTGATTTTTGTGTTGACCTTTTTCAATGACTTTTGAAAATAATCATAACGGATGGGGAATGACTTAACATATTTGAATCACTTTTTCATAACTCTCTCAGTTCTAATAGTGACATTCCCCATCCTCTTGAGTAATCTCTTTTCACCATTTCGCATACGTGTCGATCAACGATAGGGTGTGTAGCTGCCACTATGAACACCGGGTCTTTTCCCTACTGGGCATCATGATAATATGTGTGCGTTAGTGCGAGGATCATGGGATGAGAGTAATACGAGTACTAGGCGAGTGTATGAGCTCATGCTATATTAACAAACATGACCTACATTTGGTAATGGAATTCGCTTCGTCACTTAAATTTTCGAGATCCCTATGTTTTAAGAGCTCCCTTCAACACTAATAATTTCACTTGAACCTTTAACCTTTATATGGAGATTAAATACTTTGTTTTGTTATTCCTTGTATACCGAAATATCTGTTAATTGTGTTACAAGTGTTCCCAAAAGAAAACTTTATGTGTGTACATTTATGAAAATTGTATTGCACATTCTTATTTTATTTCTCCAACGCCCAAATACAAAGTGAAACAGCTTGCCAAAGGCGAGATGTGCATCCGCTCGAGCCTTCTGTTTTTTTCTTGACAATCAATATCATAAGCGAAAAATACATGGTAGAGATATATGAGCTGACTACAGCTATTACAAAGAAAAGTCTAAAAGGAACAAGCAAATATTAAAGATTTACAAACTCTTTCTTCTTAGATTTCTTACATGATACAATCTTGTACTTTTCTGAAGACAACCATAGAAAATGACATAGATATCAAACCATATACATGTAAATATCAACGAGGGTTCTCGCATAATTTTAATTTTGAGTCACGATGTCAAAGCTATGTACACGCACGTATCCATTAAAGTGATCAACCAACATCGACAAGAGTACGACACCGTATTTCAGGAAAAGAACAACCGAACAATATGCTCGATATCGCTATGAGTCGACAGTACGAATCACCATTGTCAAGTGCGTAGCAGCAGAGACACATATTGCAAGGACAATGCTCCTCGTGGCAACCATGAGAAGCTATCCAAAATCGATCTGGCTAAGATTTGAAAGATTTTAATCTTCGAACACCACCATTGACGTCGGAAAGTAGATCTCGTCATCCAAAGGTGGCCAGAAGATCACTTGTTGCAGACGATGCCATCTACTTTGATGAAGAAGACGGCTAGTAAAACACTAACCTGATCTATTGAAAATCCTACTTTTAGTGAAAACTCAACTCATATATCGGATTCTCCACCCCTCCCAACGTCGGCGCGACTAGTCGGAGAAGGGGAAACCGATTATGGAGGAGGCGGAAGTGGAAACAGCGGCCTTTTCTTCCGGGGGCGGAACTGGTTAGATCATATGAAGGGGTCCACGAGCCTTCTTAGTAGAAGATGTACTTCGTGCAATATTTAGTGTGAGGCTTGGATACACGTTTGTCTCTGTCAGTGCAAACACGTGATCAAGGGGCGTGTAATGTTCAACCCGTGCGTGTGTGGTGGTGTATGTATATGCACGTCTATTTTTTACCGCAACAATGAACACGCTAATAATTTGAACATCGGGTCAGAGTCAGACGATCACTGGTCGGACTGTTTTTTTTTTCGTTGGGAAACAAGAGGTTCTCTGGGCCAGCTCCTCGTACCATCACCCGTCCCCGTCCTACAAGCCCACTGGGTCGCCCGGCCGGGAACGCCTCCGCCATTTCCTCCTAGGAGCTCCGAGCAACCGAGCAGCTTATTCTCAAAAAACAAAAAAAAAAAGGAGCAGCCGAGCAGCTGCGTGGGATCACACAGAGATGGGTTAGTCCCACCTCGCTACTTCGGTAGCGCAGCGCCACGAGCGAGCAGTATATAATGAGTGCAAGGGCAACAGGTCAAAATCACGCAGCTGCGCAGCGGGCACAAAGCGAACTATTCTTTCGCCTTTTACTAAAGAATACCGTGTGCACACTGCACTTAGCAGCATACGCTAATTTTTGTAGGGGATTCTCCTTCACGGGAGGGCCCCACAATTCAGTCGCAAATATTATGTACGATAATAAACTAGTAAATCAGTTTCTTCAATCAATCATAGAGCTTGACTTAAACATGTACTACGGAGACTAGAAAGACGATGATGTCGAAGCGGCCGTTTTCTTCCGCCACACAGCGCCTGCCGAATCCTTGGCTGGAGGTGCCGCCGATGGGGTTTGTTCACTCTTCTCCTGCCTTATCATGCCTTGCAACTCTCGCTCCCCAGCAGGTACAACATTTTCAGTTTCCTTATGTGGCTCCTCGTCTCCGTCCTCGGCCTTTTCATTCTTCTTCTGCAACTCCTGAATCTGAGCACTCAAACCGATGTTTATGTCTATAGCAGTTTGCAATTTCTTTTTACTGTTCCTAGCACTGTTTGAAACCTTTGCTGGAGATGCCACTAATGGGGTCTCTATAGCTTGTTCACCCTTCTCGTGGCTTACTATAACTTGTGAGTTTCCCTCCTCATGCGCAACATTTTCCGCTTCCTTCTTCTCCGGCTCGCCAGCTTGGTCCTTGGCCTTTTCATTTTTCTTCAGCAACTCCTCAAGCTTAGCATTCAAATCCATGTTTACAGCCATAATATTTTGCAATTTCTTTTTACTGTTCCTTGCACTGTTTGAAACCTTGTTATTTAGTCTCTGAACCTGACCATTCAATTTCATGTTGTCAGCGACGACACGTTCCATCTCCTTCTTTGACTCCATAGCTCGGTCCTCAGCCTTTCTGTTATTCTCCCTTAATTCCTCCAACGTGTCCTGCAAATCCATGTTTACAGCTGTAACGCTAGCATAAGAAAGCTTCAACTCCGCAGCTCGGTCCTCGGCCACCTTTTTCTTTCCCTTTAACTCCTGGAGCTGATCATTCAGTTCCATGTTGACAGCAACAACACTTGCCATTTCCTTCTCCGACTCCATGGTTCGATCCTCGGCCTTTTTATTCTTCTCCTTTAACTTCTCTAACTTATCATGCAAAGTTGCAAACCCATGTTTACGGCCACAACGCTTTCGGACAAAAAAGTCAACTTCAAAATTCGATCCTCGTCCTTCTTTTTGTTTGTCTTTGACTCCTCGAGCTGATCGTTCAGTTTCTTGTTGTCAGCCACAACACTTTCCATTTCATTCTCTAACTTCTTAGCTCGGTCCTCCGCCTCCTTTTTATTTCTCTTCAACTCATGGAGATGGTTATTTAGTTCCATGTTGTCAGCCAAAAACTTTTCGAGTTTCTTTTTCCACTCCCTACCAAGGGTCTCCATATCTTTACTTATCAGCCATGGTAGAGTTTCAATACTATAATTTCCTGGCTCTGCGATTCAACCTGCAAGAATTTATGCAGCAATCATGTTGGATTTGTCTAAAAGTGGCATTATCCACACATAGAAAATAATGACATTTAGATTGACACGACATTGACTAACTTAGTGTTTTCTACCTTCTGGTAACGACAGAACATGCCCAACAAATCTCATACAAAAAACTATCCTTGAACTATTATGCCCATTTCACATGTAAAACCAACTTTCAGTCCATCAATTTGACTTAACTGAGAAAACACCACACACTGTTACTCACTTCTGAAACTACTTCATATTTGCGACATGTAAAAATAAAAGGTTTCTATAGTACAATGAAGATATAACGAGCTTGCATATATAGGCATGAAATACCTAGAGAACCTCATTGTCAATAGCATGACTAGTATCATTCAAAACATGGAAATTTTGCAGACCTGAATGTCATTTGCACTCTCCTTATTTTTGTTGCGTGGGTGATCCCTTTTCCATTCCCATGGTTTCTGAGGATTATCTGATAACCAAAGCCCGAGGTGTGCCTCTTTCGCTTCTTTCTCCCACTGAACAAAAGATTTAATCAACATATAAGCAAGAAACTCGTGCCCATTGTAATTACAGAAGGGGAAATCATATGATATAGCCATGCACCTTGGAGTTATGACCACTGATTAATAATAACATGTGTTTTGTACTCTCTACTTTTATTAATAAAAAAAAAATAAGCAGTAGGGAAACCTACTGTACAGCTTCCAAAAAAAGATGCATTATCTCACCCTTTCCAAATCAGGACGTTTCTCGCCTGTTCTGAAATACCATGCGAATCCCTTTTTCAACATTATTTCCTGAAGAATTTAGAAACCAATCACAACCACTTTATCAAAAAAAAAAACTGAGGAAAATAAGATCCAAAGATGTATGAGGTGGATCAGTATTCCTGTCTCACTTGGATAAATACGCCGTCACAGTAGATGTCTCCAAGATATCGATCGTATTGGTCCGTCCCATACACATCAATCTTAAGGCATTTACCCCCAATAAGCTTCTGCAACTCATTCCTTGACTGCTCCCCGTATTCCATTTTTAGCTCCGGTGCATCAATTCCCCTTGTTGATTCACAAAAGTTAATACACACAAGCTAGCCAATGACACGAGAACTAAGAACAATTCTTATAAATATATAGAGGGTGAGCTTTTTTCTGGGTACCCCTTCTCCCCCGGTCCGGATTGGTAAGTTTAGTTAGCTTTTCATATTTTCAGGGCGTGTAAGGCCCTTTTCCTTCTTTATCTAATTTAAGTACCATTTTCGCTTTTCTCTCTTTCATTAACCGTCTTCCCTATTTACTTCTCTAACTTATATGCGCCTAAATCTATGTTTGACCTATATGTATACAAAACTACTTACATGTAATTGCATTTCCATCTATATCATTCATTTTTCTTTAAAAGCGATCTGAGCTGCAAAAAATATTAGGATCACTCTATTTTTGTAGACGTTGCCACCCAATAACGTGGACTAGTCCGACACTCCGTAGATTTAGTAACATTACTACTCTTGTAAAGATTTAAAGTGTACCTACCTCATCCTAATTCGGTAGCGTTGTCGAGCTCGATTGCTTGTATCACCTACCCTTTTAACAGAAACACTAAATGAGACAAGTTTCCTTGCCATTCCAAATAATAGAAGAGGGAAATATATCACATGTTTCAGTTGAAGTAATTTGATAACAAGTCCAAAATAACCTGATGACATGTTGAATTATATTCGGGGTCGATCGTGCTAGAGCACACTACAAAAGGATTAATAAGTTCTCCCTACACTCTTAATCATAAGGCCTTTTACCGTTTTGAATTGTAAGGCCAAAGCCTTTAATTAATTCCCCTAAAAATCCAACACACGGCCCCACTTTCTCCCGGGGCACGTACATTTGGTTTATACAAATATTGTTTGTAAAAAAACTCTATGTCATATATAGACAATGCTATAGACAATATACACAAATGTCAGTTTATAAGATGTCTATTTTTAGCCATGACATGTGAGTGCAGGGTTACAAACACCATCAGTACAACAACAAAATTGCGTTGTAAAGTGTACGTAAGAATCCTAAGACCGTTTCTAACTTTACAGACAACATTATTCTCTCTCCTTATTCTCTTCCTTTCACATCACCAAAATCACATACAACCACCTCTTGTAGACAACAACTGAGTCATCATCATTGTACATGCTCGCATTTTTCTTAATTCCTATACCTCTGTTTCTATTCACATACAACCACCTCTTGAAGCCAATTATATCAAAAGTCTGAACTGATAGAAATGACTAGACTTTATATTTTAACATTAATTATGCCCAAGGAGAAAATAAAACAATTAATTAACTCTATTGCATGCCATTTTTGGAGCAATTCTGAAGAGAGAGGTTGTATATTTAGAGTGAGGAAGGGAGAGGGCATCAAAACCAGGTCGAGTAATTTGCATACATATATGATCCACCGGCAGCCACACCTGCGTCCTTCACATAAGCAGTGAAGCCATCACCGTCTCCAATGCACCTTTTCTTAATCTGCTCATGTGATCGATATGGTAAAACAATGTACAAATATAGTGAAAAAGCGTATTAAGTATAGTAAATTTTGAATACTATTTATTATTAGTAGTGACTTTCATAGTGAAATAAAAATTATTACATTTATATACCGGTTTACTATATTTTGTACACCGTTTTACTACGTGCAACATAGTAGCTATTCTATAGTGTGTGTGCACGAGTGTGTGTGTTTCTTTAAGTGACACCGTTCATCCATTTGATTCAAATAAATGTTGCAAACAATTTTTTCCTGAACTTTATAAAATCATATGAATTTTGAAGGATTCTATTCATCCACTCTAACTTCATTTTTAGAACCATGCATCAGATGGGCACATAATCTGTTTTTATACCCATATTTCTATCATATTCGCGTGTTTTTTCCCTAGGATCATACGAATAAAGAAGGTTGGGTAGTGAATTATGGATTATTGTATCTGACCGGTAAAGTGTGGAGCACAAACTCCACGCCATCTGGCTCCGACAGCGATGGATGAGGAGGATCGTCGTCGTGTCTAAGGGTAAGTGATTCTATGTCAGGCCGGATAATTTCTATCCTACCGCTTCCGCCTCCTCCATTTGTAGCATTGTTTTTCATGCAATTCTTCAACTGCAAGCAGACATTAGACATAGATCAATCACATAATTATTATATTATAATAAAATACACAAGTTTGTAAAGAAAAGTCTCGCAAAGAAAAGAAAATTGAGTGAGTAGTAGATACGGGCATGCGTATAGAAGCTAGAAGACATGTGATACGTGAATTTTGTTATTCCTTGACGTTTTTTACATTTTAAAGTCAGGGATACTCTGCCTTTTAATTTCTACAACTTTATATTAAGATTACTAAAATCATAGTACTATAAAAAACTAATAAATTTAGTGATGTAACTTTTATATAGCCAATCTAAAAGAAATAGGTCAAGAGGGGAGAAGAAACGTAGCTCATAGTGGGTGTGTTGAGTGGAACTTTATCTCGCTAGTCAGTATTCTCAGGAGAGGCATTGTAGAAGTGAATTGAGAAAAGAATGGACTTAGCAGTTCAAAATTATAAGGGTAAGACAAGGGGTATCAGATCCAGTAGGAGCTTAAACCACAGTGTATAATTAAATCATGTCCTGGAGCACAAAATTATATGCTAGGCTACGACGTACGTGCATACATACCATGGAGGTGGTCTCAACGTCATGCCCTCCGCCGAGAGGCTGCAGCTGGTTTCGTGCTCTATCTGCAGCGCCGCCCTGGAACTGCTGGTCGTGACTGCAGCCTCCATGATCATCTCCCTTGACGCCGGCCCGTAGCTGATCAGGGGCAACACAGGTCGCTTGTGGCTGCTGCTCGCGGCTGCCTCCATGACCATCTCCCTTGACGCCGGCCCGCAGCTGGTCAGGGGCAACGGAGGCGGCCGGTGGCTGCTGGTTGCAGCTGCCTCCATGATCATCTTTCTTGATGCCGGCCTGGAGTGTGTTCCCCATCTAAGTATCTAACCAGTGTGGTTCCGTCCGTCCTCTGTGTTCATAGAGGTTAAGACATCATATGGGAGTATGTTGTGGGTGGGGGTGATCGGCCTAACTTACAATTAACAAAGTGGAAAAGCTATATATAGTTAATTAGCGCCTAGGACAAGGGGTGGTCACATCTTTTTGTAAAGAGAGGTTGCATACAACTCCCCTTGAGCAAAAGCTTGGGATGGAGTATCTTTTGCTTTTTCTCCCTATCTTCGTTCTCTCCGTTTTGGCACCACGAGAGCACCTGCTCCTGGGATGAACTTGTATGAAACAAAAATTCCCAGTGCAAAAAATCCAGAAAAATGACACAATCATAAGTTAAACTTATCATAGCTTGTGTAAAAACATTTTTACATCCTATGAAAAAATAGTGGTCTGAAAAAGTCCTTATTTTTTCGAAATGGGGTACCCAGCCTCTGCATCGATGCATACGGCCGCTTTATTTCATTTATTCAACATAGACTGGCGAAAAGCCTTACATCAATCATACAAAACGAAGCCCACCAAACAAGGTGACAAAGCACCACCTACTAGCACAACGGTAGAGTAAAAACAACGCCTTATGCCCGTCCACAACCATCACTGGCACCCCGGCTAAAACCAGAGATAGCGCCTTGTGCCCATTCTCCGGTAGTCGCCACCGCCATCTTCCACGAACCCATCTCCATGGTGTAGATTGAAGCAAGAACCCTTGCCAGGTCTGCCATCGACGCCGCCACGGCGCCAGACAGCGCCACCACCCTACGCACGTCCATCTTCACGCATCCGCCGACGAGACCCCGCTGTGCCTCGCCACAAAAACCCGCCGTCTTTGACGTGGAAGAAGTCACGCCGCTCCACCTTTGGACCCCTCCAGCCAACATCTGCTCCAAAACGATGCCCCTAGAGGGAGAGCGGTTCCAGCGGGCGCCACCATCGTCTGACCGGGAGTCCCAAATCTAGGGTTCCCCCAGAGAACATGACCCTTCCCATTCCACGTGATGGCACAATGCCGCCACTCCTCCGCGTCCTTTCTCTAGTGAGCTCCCAAACATCGCCTCCAAGAAGGTAGACAACGATAGATGCCACCGCCACTGTCGGGTTCGGCAAGCCAAACCTGAGGTTTCCCTCGGAGCTCAACGAGACCGCCACCATGACAATGCCCTCAAAGGAGGTTTAGTGGTGTCCGCCGACGTCACCGCATCATCTGCAACGACATAGCCGGGCAAAAGATTTCTCTCCGGCGTTGTCCCGGGGGCCAGAAGATTTGGAGGCAGAGGATCAGCTCGTCGAGGGCACCCACCGTCGCGGGAGAAGGGACCTCGCCAGAGCTAGAGGCGCCGCACATGATAGGGAGAAGATCCGGCCGCGTCTGCCCAGGATCCGCCGCCGCCGCCTGATGCTCATGTCCAGCCGTCGCGCCGTCCACCACGGCCACAACCGGCCGCCGCCGCCATCACCTCCTCCGGGCCACCGCCCTGCTCCAAACTCCGCCGCTCCTGCAAGAGACCGCCGGAGGACTCCCCCCCGTCCTTTGGGATCGGGGCCCGCCGCCACCACGGCCAGAGCCCACGGCAGCGGCGGCAAGGGAATACGTGAGAGGCTCCGGGCTGCTGTGGAAGGTCTCTCCCCCGAGCCGCCCTAGGAGGACGACGTGGGGGTCAAGGGGGTGAGGTGGGGAGGGGTGGTAGGGGGTGGGATGGCCGGAGAGGCCCACGGCCGGTGGCGGCGGCTACTGGTTCCCGAGAGGGATAGGTCGCGAGAGGGTCGTGATGACCTTTTTTGATGAGGCCGGCCGCAGAGTAGCTTCCATCCGCCATAAGGACTTTTTAATCAAAAAAGTCCTATGGTAATAAACTTGTTAATTGTGCTTGCACAGTGCAAAAATGGTACTCCCTTCGATCCGATAAAAGTGTCGCTAGTACAGGTATAAAATTGTATTACATTTGTTTCCTCCAACACTTAAAACGGATCGGAGGGAGTATCTTTCTTGAAAATTTACAAGAGAAGAACTAGAATATTAAATTTCTATGAATCATTTTTGGGAATATTTGACATGCAAAAGTTCACAGGAGCACGTGCCCCGTGCACCTTCCAGTTTCATAGTATTCCCTTCTTCAATTTTGAAAACTGGTCCACATTCTAGTTAGGGCCTCATTGATTCGTAGGAAAGGTTCAATCCTTGCTTGAAAATAAAAGAAAAAAATCGTGCAAATGTCCAACCATTGCGTATGATATGAGTCTTACGCAATTATTCTCCACTAGTTTGGAACCTCAAATTTTAAAAAACTTTATGAACAAATTTTCCATGGCATCGTTTCATTCTGAATTAATAATGTGAATAAATATGACAAATATTCTAGGCCGGTCATATTTCACGTCTTAGTCAGATGTGTGACTCCCTTTTCCGGGCCATACTGTGTGCTCTAGGCCCTTTTTGGGTGTTTTGGAGCTTCAATTACCACAACTAGAAGTCATGGAAATTATTTTAGAAAAATACAACAGTAATCCATCATACATCTATCTTGTCACCAAATTTTGAATGAAAATTCAATCCACACATTAATAAACCCAAAAGGACAAATCTCACTATGAATAATAGATATGTGTTGTGTCAATATTATCATGAAAACAAATTATGAACATTAGACGTACTATATATACCTATTCGTACACTTTTCCCTAGTGTGGATTTTTCCTCTTGGGAGCACATGCTTCCTTTATTTCAAATATTTCAAAACTTGAGTTGAAAATTTTCACAAAAAATGGCGAGTAAATATTAGAGTGAGTTATGTGCCATCAAGTTTTTGTGGAATTTATTTTCAATTCAGGGTCTAGGGTGAAAACAAAAGCGAGCAATTAGAATAGTGTTTTCATAATTTGAAAAGGTGCTTGATTTTGTTATTTTCGCCCAGCAGTTAGAATGGTGTTTTAAAATCTTACTACGAACCTGAGTCATGTGAGAATTTTCCATGACTGAAAATTCATTTTTTGAAATGGGAGCATATATGCTCCTGAGCACACTCACCGTTTTTGCTCTTTTCCTAGTGGCTTTTGTTACTTCGTTGGTAAGCAAGCCTTATATGTGTTCCCTCTTTTATCACTAGACTAGACTAAGCCTTGACAGCGAGTTGTACAAAAGGATCCTGACAAGGAAGAGATGGGACATAAGGAGTGGCGGGCCAATGCAGAAGAAAGAAAGGATTGTGCTCGGCTAATAATGCCATAGAAGGACTATCTTTATAGGCTAATAATTCCTAGCGGTCCATGGTACACTGTTGTACATAGTAATCTAACGATTGTGTAAATAATAAGTACAGTATATACAGTAGTACGTAGTTCTTTTTTTTGCAGGAACCTACTTCTGTCGGCACTCGGAGGAATCGCGCCAGCAACAGTTAGCTCCAATAGCGATACGCAAAGTGGGGGCAACGGTCGCCCACTTTGGCTACATGTAGCAACGAGGCCGCTGTCGATGCACCGAGGGTCGACCAGGTTGGGCAGTTCGCATATCACCGACAACACATGCTGACATACATGAGATTACGTCCAAGTAAATCATGCCCACACAATGTACATTCATGCCTGCATCTGCTGTAATAAGTGGTGCATAATTCATGATTTCTGCTCTCTGAACTTGTACCACACTTGTGAGACTCGTTGTTTTTCTTGTTATGCAATGGAAAGCCGGGGACGAGGCCCCTTTTCCTCTAAAAAAATAAGTGGAGTATAAGCATAACCCTATCTGATCGACAAATCGGCTTGAAGTAAAAACAAGATAAGCTGTTTGACGGACTGGCCAGCGTTCGTTCTGCTAGAGTACTTTTGTTTTTTAGACACAAGAAGATTACCTTTTCTTTCGAGGAGGCGGTGGAAGGCCGGCGCGCTTCTGGCGACTCCCGGCCCAAAAGCCCACTGGGTTATCCGGCCGTGAGAGCCTGTGCCATTTCCGCCTTCACGCGGCTGCGCGCAAGCGGAGGTCACACACAAATCCATTAGTCCCACCTCGCTACTTCGATGCCACAGCGCTACGAGCGAGCAGTTAATAACGAGTGCCAAGGCGTCGTTTAGAAATCACGCAGCTGCGCAGCGGGCACAAAGCGAACTATTCTTTCGCCTTTTACTAGACTAGTGAGAATGCACGTGCAACGCACGTCTTACTGAAAACAAATTATATACCATATAGTGGAATTCACCAAAGTTCTTTTAACATTTCTAATCGATAACAAACTGTGCGTATTGTAATATCTATACGATTACGGATATATTAAAACAATTATTGTATCGGTATCTTCCTATTCAAGAGGCTTTCTAATGTCTTTATACCATCAATCGTCACCTCTGAAATAAAACCAAAATATTAAATAGAATATGCAACTCCAAAGTAAGAGGTTAACAATGATTAAGGACCAGGCGAATGAAGAGAAGAAAGGAAGATTAAGAAACCACATAAGCTAATGATACAACTGGAAAGAAATAGAGATGATTTACATGCAACAACATAAGACTGCCACTACCAGTTGCCAATAAGAAAATGCAGTCTTGCAGAACTTGAAACATTATCTGTTAGCTAAAGTAAGCACAATGTAACATGATCAAAGTGAAATCTGTTCCACGGCTCGAGCATTTTTTGAAGTAAGAGAACATTCAAAATTTGTTCAAACATGTATTGGTCTATAAAAACTTGATTTGATTTCCTCTTTCGAATCTAGGCAATGCCTTTGATTCATGTTTCCTCTTTCAATCCATAGAACCATCAGGAGTGAATAACAGAGATATTTTGAGCATGGTGAAATGATTAATATCAGCATGTAAATCAAATTGTATAGGCCACTGGCATTTTTTTTTGCATCTAAACACTTACCTCAATTGATTTTTTTATGGACCAATATGTATTGTAAACATTCAGAGACAACATGTGAGGCCCTCCATCAAAAAGGTTGGATTTAAATTTGCTTCTCATTGCAGAAAATACGGTGAAACGAAATAAACAAAGGAGAATACAGATATAGGTTACTAATTCACTGTCTATAGTAAGGAGCGCACATGAATATATATATATATAATTTGAAGTTGATATGATTGGATCTCTGCAAATTGCAATGAGATATCAGTGCATGTATGATAACAACTGCTCGGGAGAAAGCAAATGAATAAATGCTTCTCAAAATCAACATGGACAAGTATGTGTATTTGGTTGAGCTGTAGATTTCTATAAATTAGATGTGAAAAGCCTATATGGAAAAACTGTTGTGAGCTAACAAGTGTGGTAAAGCGGAATGTTCATCAATATCTTTATGATTGTGTCCTCAAATGTGTAACATCTCATGTGTATACTATATTTCATAATCTAGACCAAAATGTATGCAGGTTTAGCATGCCATTCAACACTTTGGTCGAAAATAAAATGAAAATTTTGTAGAGCACACCTCATGACTTGCACACCTCATGACTTGCACAGGCGAGGAAACAACTCAAAAACACAATACAAAAAATTGTAAATCCTACCTACCTGTGGTACGCTAGTGCATCTGAACACTTAGACATATGCAAATTTCAGTAGAAGCATTGTGCTAACCATGAAATTAACTTAAATTCTTCACCACTCAATAACTTCTTACCGGCTTCTTTCCCTGCAATTGTTCGAAAACATACGTGTACATGCAAATTCAGCTCACTTCCTTGGAAAAATTACAGGGCCAATCGCCAGGGACGGGGCGGCAAACGTCCGAGGCCAGCAACGTCAGCGCCATCAGTGAGGCGAAAAGCAGGAGAGAGAGCACCATGGACGATGTCGTCATGGCGAGCCGATTGATTCGTGGCTATTGCCGCACCAAATCGAGCTTTAATTCAGTTGGCCCGACAATGACGACGATGGCGGCCATCCGAGCAGAGAGCGGCCTGTACATAGCTGGCTCGATTTGCTCCTTTTCCGTTGTATTGGGTGTAGCAAGAGCCATAAGCTAGCAATACCTGCTTGTGCTGATTATGCTAATGAATCCGTGATCGCTTTATGTGCTAGCTCGTTGAGTCGCTGATTGATCAGATCGACTGCTATCCTGGAGCTCGCGCGGGTGCCTTCATGCGGCGCCGTACCAAGGCAAGGTCGAGCTCGCTGCTGGATCGCGTCTTCGGGTCAAGCGTCGGGCCGGTAAAGGAGGGGAAAAGGATCGGCCGGATGGGGAGTTGATTCCCGGCCAGCGCGCTGCCGGAGGCGCCGACGAGGCCGCCGGAATATGCCGGCGGCGGGAGGGGGATGCGCTTCAGGTCGGTCCTGTCGTGCTGCAGCCGCTGCTCCCTGTCGTGGTCATGAGCGGCGGCGTCGAGCAGGACGGCGGAGGACGCAGCTGCAGCAGAACGGCGGCGACGCCGAGGCATCGCGCTCGTGGGCCAGCTCTCGCTCCGCGTGCGACGTTCTGCTGCTGCGCTCGTCTCCTCGTCGCCCAGATCTTATCGATGATGCTCAGCTGATTTAGCGTAAAAAAACAAAATAACGTTTCGGAGGATGTGTTGAGTTAGCTCAACACCGATCGAACAATCTAATCCGTTGGTAGGAAATTTAACGCGTAAGATTTAATGTATCCGATCAAGTTTGCTCTTTTAATAGTAGTATAGAAGAATACCGTGTGCAAACTGCACTTAGCAGCATACGCTAATTTCTTAAAGAGATTCTACTTCACGGGAGGGCCCCACAAATCAGTCCTAAATTTGTTCATATTCTGCTTATGTTAAAACATGTGTACTTTTGTCCCAAGTTTTCAAACATATTATTGATCCGTGACTGACCTTGGCAAAGCTTACACATGAATAGACAGTACACATGCTGAGTGTGGGGATCGTAGAGAAGAGATCAAACGATATACAGAGGCTTGAATCGGATGTTGTCGATTGGGGCATCCCATCCAAATGTGAAATGTTGAATCGACATAAAACAATTTGGCATAATCACCACCAGAAGCTCCGAACTCCACAATCAAGGATAAATCAACGGAGATCCACGAGGCAGCTTTACTTTCAGATACCGCCGGCTCCGCCGTTGATGGCTGCCGTCCCCAGCTCCCACGCCTCGAGCTTGGACACCTTCACGGCGCTTGTGCCATTGTTGAACACGGTCAGGCGGCTGCTGCCCGTCGCCGCGTGCTCCGGGTACACCCGAGCCGTCATACACGTCCGCCCTCCGTCGCCGAAGCTCTCCACCACCGTGTGGTCGATCTGCATTTGTTCGTACACGCCGTGTTAGTTAGTTATCTCTGCATTTGTTCGTACCGTGTAAACATAGACGAAACACTGTTGTTTCTCAAGGCAAAGAGGGCTGGCTCAACTCACCAGTGTTCTGAGCGATAGGAACTTGTCCTTCTCCACGTCCATGTCCAGAAACGCTCCGTAGGATGGCTTGTATACCCCTGCTTTCGTAGACGACCTGTTTGCTCCAGAAATGTTCAGGAAGCATTTTGTTTTTCTTTTCTTGATTCACAAACAGTCATGTTCTTGGAAACAATTGCAAGCTACGATACTCACTTTGTCAGGTCGGTGCACATGAGGACCTTGTACTTGCCATCGTGCTTGAAAACCCTGAAGAACACCGCCGTGTGCTCCTCCAGGTCGCCGGAGGCCATGACGAGCAGCCCGAACGGGCCGACTCCGCCGTGCACGGACGTGCCCTTCGCCGCGCACAGCCCACGCGGGTCCAGCAGCCACTCTGGGTCCAACGTCTCGGCCTCCTCCAGGTTCGAAACCTCGAAAACGACCTCCACATCCGCCTGAGAGCTCACGATGCCGGTGATCTCCTTCCTGCCGTCGGCCTCCACCTCCGTTGCCCCCTGCAGGCCGACACGCTTCCTCCTCAGCGTCTCGATCTCCTCCACGGGCCACTGCACCAGCCGCTTCCCGTCCCCGTCCAGCCACATTGCCCTCGGGAACGCCTGGATGCCGGCCCACCCTTTGGTGACGCCATTCGCGGGGCCGCCATCGGTCTCGTCCACCCATGACCACAGCACGCGCCGCTTCTTGCTGGCGTCGTAGAAGGACTTGGACGCGTACAGGTGGCCGTGGTCGAACCGGCGCCAGCTCCTGCATTCGCCGCCACGCTCGGGCTCCACCGGCGCGAAAATGTCCGCCGCGTCGTCGTACCGCCCCACCATATAGTGGTCCTCCTTGGCCAGGTCACTAAGCTTCAGCACATGCCTCACCCTAGGGCCACCCGGCGTCGACACGTCGAGCCCCTCCGTGCCCCGCTCCGCCACTGGGAACAGGTCCGGGCACTCCAGCTCGGGAATGTCCCGCGAGCCGACGTGTAGGGGCACGGCGTTGCGCTCCCAGTGAAGGAAGTCTGCGCTCCGGTAGATGAGTACTGAGCCCAGGCCGTCGATCTCTGCTCCGACGGCAACCCGCCACAGGCCGTCGCGGCCGCGCCACGCCTCCGTCGGGTCGCGGAAGTTGTTGCCGGTGACGTCCGCGGGGATCGGGATGACGGGGTTGCAGCTGGGCTTCTCCCACTCGCGGAGCAGCGGGTCGGATGGGTCCTTGGCGAAGGCCACGTTCTGCACCTGCACCCCGTCGGTGTCGAGGCCGGTGTAGAGGATGGCCGGGCGGCCGCCGGGGAGGACGGTGGCGGAGCCCGACCAACAGCCGTTGACGTCGAACGGGGCGGTGGGGTCGAGCGCATTGTCCAGGGCGGCCCAGTTCACGAGGTCGCTGGAGACAGAGTGGCCCCATGAGAGCTTGCCGACGCCCCAGGTCGGACCGTGGGGATTGTACTGGTAGAAGAAGTGGTACATGCCGTTGTGGTACATTGGCCCTGCCGGCATAACAGAAAACAACCACTAGCCTGTCACTTTAGACGCTCTGCTAGAATGAATGGCGATCTGATAAGTTTTGCTGATTTCAACAACACTGTGATTAACATGATCTGATAAAGTTTTGATGTAACATCATCGAGAATATACATAACGAAGGGAAAACGACGGAGAAAGAAGAGAGACACACGTACCATTGGGATCTGTTTTGTTTCCATGGCGTAGCGTGTTCGTCCAAATCCAAAGAACAAAATGAATATATTTGCTACACAAAATCAACTGAAATGAGCAAACGATAACACAACGGCACACTGACCATTCTGCCAACACTTGGCAGGCTGGAAGTGGTAGGCGGTCCGGCCATCGCGCGGGTGCTCGGTTCCATTCATGACGCCAATCAGAACCGGAGAGGAAGATGAAGAGGGGACAGAGGTACTGATGGATGTACTGGCTGGTTTGCAAATCTCACCAGACTTCAGGCAAAGTTATAGCTGTTCAGTTGTTTAAGTTTAATGCAAGTCAATGGGACTTGCCTCCATATGGACAATAATTAAGTTTATAATCTGGTTTGTGTGGATCACAGAAGATATCAAACAATGTACTCGCCGTCCAAGTCCCCAAAGTTTAATTCAAGTCAATAGGAATTGCGTCCAGTATCGAGTTTATTAATATTCCTGCCTGACGATGCTTACTACTGGCTGACTAGGACGAGTGCTAATCAAATGAGATGCTTAGTTGGCAAGTTGTTTGCTTCGATGGGGATCTACCATCCTCTTGGGCTTCCAAGAAACTCCGCTCTTTTCATCTGTGTAAATATAATTTTGTACCCATGTATGGAGTGTGGTATGTCGCGACCCTCCTGCACACGACACACCGCCCTGAATCCCTACATGTCATCCCCGCAACCAGTAAACATAGCCTTAACTGACTCCATATCGCACACAATACCAAACATCTTCTGTAGTAACAATGTTGGTGTTTCCAGATTCTAGAAAGGGGTTATATGAGATGAATAAGGTCAGATTCTGGGAGATGGTTTGGTATCTTCCCCCTCTTTGTCCAGTTTTGGGATTTGTATTATCATTTGCAATGAACACAATCGGGATATGGAATGGTCAAACCCTCATGCTTTCAAGAGAAATATCTGTGAGGGCGATGATTTAGTGTCTACGGAACTGCTGTGCGTACGATCCTTTACTTGTCTGATCCATGTACGACGCTGTAGATCGTAGCGTCCATGCAGTGTCTATTGCGCTAAATGCTGTCCTTCATGATGACACTGAAACTTTGGCGATATATATTCCAAACAGACTGAAGTCTGCAGGTACAAGTTGCAGAACAGACATAGTTTGAGTGTACAGAGTTATAAAACTACTTGATTTTCTATCCCAGAGGCAAGATTTTCTGAGACTGACACGTAACTAAACACGGCATGGCTAGATTAGATTATTTTGAGATTGCTTCATGGAAGATCACAAGAAAATCTTCTCTGCATCGGCTACCAACCAGCTTTCGATCTCCTTCTTGAGCTTCAGCTGCAACGCGAACGTCCCCCTTACGAGGACGACACACAACCTCTCAAGAACAAGCGCATTGCAGAACAAGAGTCTGGCCATCATCCTCTGTGCCTCACCGCCATCATAGTGCACCATGTTGATCTCCTTCAGTCGATGCCGCAAGCACGGCACCGAGAAGCTCGACTCGTCAGGAACCGTGAACTCATCAGGAGCTACCAACAAATCATCGCTCACTGCATCCTTCTTCTTGTCCATGACGCTGTTTCCATATTCATCTTCCTCGTCAATGGCACCATTTCCATATTCATCTTCCTCATACATGGTATCGTCACCATCTTCCACGATGTCATCTTTCTCCTTGTCCGTGACGTACTCCTCCATGTACAGTGACAGAACCTCCAGGTTGGGGGTCTGCTCCAGGACTCTACCCACTGCGACGACAGTGCCGCAACTCCCAACAGGCCCTTGCAGGGTTAGGCGCGTCAGGCTGTTGAGCGACGGGAACCCCAAGAAGAACCTGCTCTCCAGCCTTCCATGGTGCAGGTGCAGGTACTTGGTGTCAGAGAATTTCTCCATAAATATCCTGAACCCGTCAAACTCTGCCTCCTTGGAGTGCGCTGTGCAGAAGTCGAATGTGCAAGAAGGGATCCCCGGTGAGCTGTGCAGGGACAGCAGAGACTCCGCAGGCACCATGCCACAGTAGTCGAGCGACATCAGCTCCGACGCATCCATGTCAACGACTTGACGTTGTGGCAGCAGCGGAGGGCGAACCTGCGAAGACGTTTGTCAAGGACAGATACTCTTTTCAGGCGGTGGATGGCCTCCAGCGTCAGGTTGACAAGCCGGGGGCAGCTGGAGATCAGCCGCTGGATGCTTCTCCCGCTGTCATGGTGGGGGGCCGTAATGCTCAGCGTCTCAAGGAAAGGCAGGTTGACAGCAGTCGGTAGTTTTAGCCGGCAGTAGGCGATGGACAGTGTCCGGATAACGGTGCACCTGAAAAGCCTCCTCGGGAGGACATATGACGAGCCGCTGCTGTCGTCGTCGGAGCCGCTGTCCACACCTTTCGTGCGGCCGCCTTCATAGTCGTCATTGTCGTCGACGTCACAGATGGGGCCAATGCAGAAGCGCAGGTCGAGGTGGAGTTCCTGGTTGCTATGCCGCAACACGTAGGAGAGCCACTGATCGACGTGGACGTAGTCCCACCAGTGGCAGTCGTCGAAGGCGAAGCGGAAGCGGCGCAGCGCCACGTGGTGCCCGGCGCACCGGCGGCGGCAGAGGAGCGCGGAGCATACGTTGTCGAGGAGCACGGCGCTGCAGCTCTTCCTCTCCGGGGCCTCGAAGTAGTCCGTGTCCCAGTCGTTTTCCCTCTCGCCCTCTTCCTCCTCGAAGGAGATGGTGTGGACGTTGCAGAAGATGTCACGCCACCGCGAGGACAGCGCCGCCGCGCAGCCAGCCTCCTTGTTGGGGAGGAAGGAGAGGATGTGACCCAGCAAGGGGTCGGGAGGTCGCTCAGGCGATCTCTGACCCCCGACGGCGGCGACGAAGATGCCATATCGCCCGGCTGGTTTGGATCGGATCTATCTGGCTGCTACGATATGTTTTTCCAGGGTTTAAGTGGAAGCCGGTCCCATAAGGTGACCGACATAATCACGTGACCTACACCGACCACAATTCAGATCGAGGAAGGATCAGAGGCGGCCTCAGAAACTTGAAGCTAAATAGGAATCGATCGCTTCTGACCTTGATCTCGGCGACAATGACGACGTCGCACGGGCACGGAGGGGACCGCTGAGCGCTCTCCCGGACGGCGCGCTCGTGCGCTTGCTCTCCCACCTGGCGTCCGACCAGGACGTGCGCAGCAGCGCGCTCTCGCGCCGATGGCTCGACGTGCACGAGGCCGTCCCGGTCGTCAACCTCGTCGACGCCAAGAAGGGCGAACGGTACGGCAGCGACCGCAAGGTCTGTTTCGACCACCAGGTGACGAGCGCCATCCTCTCCAAGGGGATGACGACGCCCATCCACGTCTTCCGCCTCAGCGTCCTTGAGCCGCCCGACGACCTGCTCGACCAGTGGATCGGCACCGTCGTCACCTCGGGCGTCGAGGACCTCGACGTCAAGCTCAGGTATGTAAACACCGGCATGCGCACGCTCTGCCCTTTGGGCGTGTCCTCGGCATACTTGGACAAAGACGCAAGGTACACGGAGACCCACCGCCGGATCTTCCGCTGCCCCACGCTCCGCCGCCTGCGCCTCAAGAACTGGACGCTTGATGATCTGCCGACCAGTGTTATCATGGAGTCGTTGGAGACGCTCTGCCTCGCGAGGATCATGGACCCGGACGGGCTGTTGCAGCAGCTGGTCTCGAGCTGCCCGCGACTCGCCGACCTGACGCTGCAGGAGTGCCCGAGCATCAAGGAGATCACCGTGCGGAGCCCCCGCCTTCGCAGCTTCGCCATGATTTGCTGCCACAACGCCAGCAGCGTCAAGCTGAACACCACCTGCCTGCAGTCGCTGCACTACAAAGGCGGCCTGCCTCCTCGCAAGTCGTCTTTCCTCACGGTTGCAAACTACCAAGGGATCAAGGCGGTGACGATTGAAATCTATGAAAATCTCTGCAGTAAAGGATCGGGCGAAGTCGCTCCGGTCACTGGATTCATCAGACGGTGCACCAAGCTGACGTATCTTAACCTTTCCTTGCGCCCAGCAATGGCTTATTACAACAGCATGTTCATAAGCGTCCTACGCGACCTGCGCAGCCTCACGCACCTGAGCCTCCAGGGATGCTCTGTCCGGTCGGTCGCTGCCTTGCTTATGAACACCAGAAACCTGAAAGTGCTGTCATTGTTTCCTCTTGATCCAGAGCTTCCAGAAGAGGCGTCATCCGATTCTTCTGATGGAGAAACAGATAGTGACATAGACGGTGAATCAGAAACCGATCCAAATGAAGAGCCAGATAGCAACCTAGACGGCGAATCAGATACCGATCCAAATGGCCAATCAGATACCAAGCCAGACGGTGCCATCAACAATGGCGTCGTGTATAGTGCCCCGATACCCGAGAGTCTATGGCGGACGTACATAAGATGCTTGGATCGCAGTGTGAGAAGAATCAACATTGGAAACTACAAAAGACATCCTCTTGAAAGGATGCTTGCAAGGTTTCTGCTCTCCAGGGCTGCAGCGCTGGAGGAATTCTCAGTTGCATTAGCAGCTGGACTTTATACGCAGAAGGATGAGATTGAAAATGAGCTAGCGTCAAGTTACAGCAGAAAATTAGAAGTTGTTTGTACATTTAATACATAAAACTATAAAAGATTTTTGTTTCACTATATTTTTAGTAACACCAGATATAACAGAGGTCATTTGCTTGAATATTTCTCTGTTAAATTCACTTTATTTTTGATTGACGCTGATAAACTATGACATGATGAGCAATTAATATCGGACACAGCCTGTTCCAATGTTGAAGAAAGCAGATAAATCCAGAATAAAAGGAAGAAAGTAACACAATAGAACAATCAAAAAGCAGATAACCCTAGTACTCCCTCCGTTCCAATTTAATTGACTTGTTATCCACCAAATGTGGATGTATCTACACATGTTACATGTATAGATACATCCACATGTGATGAATAGCAAGTCAATTAATTTGGAACGGAGGGAGTAAAAGAAAGAGAACAACAAAATACATCTGATAGAGTAAATGCATCTGAGTTAGCAAAATAATTTCATTTTACATGGATCAAGAAACTCTACATGTCTTAGTAGCTGGCAAACAAGCAACTTGCAGAAAGAGCAATATTTACAGCTAGATTAAGCTTCCTAAAAAACTCTAGGGGTATGAAGTTAGCAATGTAAAATTTGATTGTGCGAGATCAACACCATACAAGAAATGATGGTAAGTTTAGGAGGAATACGTAAGTTACTGTTGAGATCAGTTCCCGGAAGCATCAAAAGGGCTATCAGCAGGGTTGGGAATAAATGAGACCCGATGAAATATTGAATGGGCAAGACATGCAGGGTTAAGAACACTAACTAGAAGGGCATTGTTCCGCCCAGAAGGCAGCTCCCTGAGATTATTGTGGCAATTCTTTGCATAGTGTGGGCTCTGCAAACTGTGAACTGCATCAGCTTCAAGAGGTGCCCCATCATCAATATGGTGACTCGACAATGCCTGTGAGGGTTGATTTATATAATCAAACTTTTGTGGAATTTTATTGAAGTTCAATCATACCCTATTACTGGGCAATAATTTTGAAAATAGATTTGCAATATTGATTTCAAACAAAATGAAGCCTCTACTGCAGGAAAACTTTCAACAACTTATTTAAAAATGGGAATAGTATAACATTCTCACTCACTAAGAAGTACAGAAAGCGTGGATATTTTTAGATAAACAAAATAATGGTATTGGTTTTTCTTATCTTTATTCTGTTGCTTTTTTATGGAAATATGAAGTTGCTCTTGTATTTTTACACTTCATACTGATTTACTCCTTGTCAGTACCTATCAGACCAGCCATATGCGATGATGACTAACTACCCGCCATCACAAAACCATGCAATATCACTACAATTCTGTAATTATAAAAGGATCATGCTATTGTGAAATGCAGGATTTGTTTCATAATCTAGCAACCAACATCAGACTTCAGAGTACAGAATAGCACATACTCATGTTCCCAGCATGTCCGCCCGATATTAATTGTTTCGCAGCAGGACAGGTTACGAAATGTTTTGCAGACTTGATTACTGAGCAACAGCCCCAGCAACCAGTCAACATATTCAGACTTAAATTGGACATGTGTAAGCAAAGGAAACATCAGTTGCCGCGTGAATGTTTTCTCGTAGGAACAAAACTGACATCGACTAGAGTTTTGCTTCTCTACTTCACCAAATATACAAAAACTAGTGTATGATAATCAGAGGATACAGTTACCTGTATGAATAAGCTTCCACACTATCCAGGCTTCATGGTGAACGATTCTATGACCTCTCCTTTGGAATTTTCAATCTGCGACCACATAATGCATTTGAGTCATGATCAGTATCTGCATGTCAGTCGATTTCGCTCCGCAAACTGAAAACAAGACGAATCCTCATGCGCCCGGCTACAACCACACAGGAAATAGAGGCATAGAGCATTCGGACTTCTGGGATCAGCGTAGCTCCGTACCAGTAGAGGTGGAGCAGCGCGTACTGGGGCATCCCGCATCCATGGCCGGCGGGGAATGAGGAGCGGCCACGGTTGAACTGGAAGGGTTTCTGGGGTTCAACCGGAGGAGCTCTTCGGGGGAGGTGGGGTCGGGGGCGTGCTGCCCATGGGGAGGCCGGAGCTGGCCTTCTCCACGGCGTCCACAGACCGGAATCCTGCGGACTGTGCATTTGTGTTCTGTTCACCGGCTGTTCGATAACTCGGCCGCCGCCGGATCCACTGACGGCGGGTCAGGCACGGGAGGATAGGCGAGGCTGGAGGAGGAGGCTACTGGCGGATGCCGCGGCGACCGGGGGACGCAGGCGAGGAGGGAGTTTGGATTCGCCATAGCTTCGCGAGGAACGTGTCCTTCTTCACGAAGTGGAGTGTTGCAGTATTGCAGCCTTTCAGTTCAGCTGGGCATTTTTTTTGGCCCCTTTGTTCTCTGCCACGGGACGAAGAGGAACCGTTTAAATGGAATTTGGTTGAAAACAAATTAGGTGGGCCCGGTTTGTCCGATAAAATGTCCATTTTCCCCTCTCCAGTACATGACTAAAATAGGACTCGTGCCTAAAAAAACTGAGATTTTTGCGTCACAATCCAAAATATGATGTATCTCTAAATGGTGATGTATATTAGCCCGAAAAGGCATTAATCTGTCGCAACGTCAACTGCCGAGCTAAAACTTTCTCTCCTCTCCCGCCGTTGAGCCGCCCACAACTAAAATCCTTCGCCGTCGTGTCGCCCCCCCGCTCTGCCTCGGCCCGTCGTCCTCCGTGACTGATTTCCGTCGCCACTGCGCCCTTCTGCAGCCGGAATCGGCCGCCGCCTTCCGCCGCCGCCATCCGCCTCTGAGCGCCAGTCGATTCGAGTTATGGACGCTCCGCCAGGGCGCCGCTGCTCTGCCCCCTGTCCTGCATACCTGAATTCCGCAGCCACATTGCCCTCCCGTAGCCGGAATCGACCGCCGCTCGATTTATTGTGTGAACTCTCTGTCAGGTCGCCTCCGACCGTCATTCGGCCTCCCCTACACCTCTCTGCCCTCCCCTGCATGACTCTGATACGTCTCAAACGTATCTATAATTTTTGATGTTCCATGCTTGTTTTATACCCATTGCTACATGTTTTGCATCCACTTTATGTCACTTTTATATATTTTCTGGGACTAACCTATTAACAAGATGCCGAAGTGCCAGTTCCTGTTTTCTGCTGTTTTTGTATTCCAGAAAAGCTAGTCTGGAAATATTCTCGGAATTGGACGAAACTTCACGGGGGATGCTATTTTACCAGAAGACACCAGATGGAGCAAAGGAGCAACGGAGAGGAGCCACAGGGGCCCCACACGCCACTAGGGCGCGGGTCCCCCCCCCTCTGCCACGCCCTGGTATGGTGTGGGCCCCTCGGGGGTCTCCAGCCGCCGCCCTTTCGCCTACTTATTCCCCCCGAGAAAATAATCTTAAGGGCCTGAGCCAAAATCCACGAAAAGTTCGAGAGACGCCGCCGCCGTCAACCCTAGCTCGGGAGGTTCCAGAACCTCTTCCCGGCACCCTGCCGGAGAGGGGAATCGTCACCGGAGGCTTCTACATCGCCATGCCTGCCTCCGGAATGATGCGTGAGTAGTTCATCCTTGGACTACGGGTCCATAGCAGTAGCTAGATGGTTGTCTCTCCTATTTGTGCCATCATATTTAGATCTTGTGAGCTGCCCTACATGATCAAGATCATATTATTCTACATGTTGTGTTTGCTGGGATCCGATGAATATTGAATACTATGTCAAGTTGATTATCAATCTATGCCCTATGTTATTTATGATCTTGCATGCTTTCTGTTACTAGTAGATGCTTTGGCCAAGTAGATGCTTGTAACTCCAAGAGGGAGTATTTATCCTAGATAGTGGGTTCATGCCTCCATTTAATCTGGGACAGTGACAGAAAGTTCTAAGGTTGTGGATGTGCTGTTGCCACTAGGGGTAACCTAACGATGCTATGTCTACGGGCATATGTGTTTGTTTACATTACGCGCTTTACTTAATGCAATTATCCGTTGCTTGCAACTTAATACCAACGGGGGACTCGGATGACAACCCGGCGGTGGATTATTAGTCATAGATGCAGTTGGATAACGGTATATGTATCTTGTGGTAATGACCAATTAAATACCATAGTAATCATCATGCCATGTATATGCATTGTCATGCGCTCACTATTTATCAATTGCCCAGCTGTAATTTGTTCACCCAACATGTTAGTTATCTTTTATGGAGAGACACCACTAGTGAACTGTGGACCCCGGTCCATTCTTTTACACTGATTAAATCACAAACTGCAAACTGTTCCTTTTTCATTCTCTGCAATTTAATACTCATTTTCCGCACGAGACGTTTAATCCTTTGTTTTCAGCAAGCCGGTGAGATTGACAACCTCACTGTTACGTTGGGGCAAAGTACTTTGATTATGTTGTGTGCAGGTTCCACGTTGGTGATCGGGTAACGGCGCCGCCAACAACCTTCAGAAGAATTGTTGCTCCTACTGGTTCGACAAACTTGGTTTCATACTGAGGGAAAACTTGCTGTTGAACTGCATCATACCTTCCTCTTGGGGTCTCCCAACGGATGTGTACTGCACGACAAGCAAGCTCTTTTCTGGCGCCGTTGCCGGGGAGTAGAAGTTCTTCTGGAAGCTCTCTGTCTCCCGTCAACAGCTCTTTTCTGGCGCCGTTGCCGGGGAGTCAGCAGTCTTCTGCAAGGGGAGTTTCACGCTTCCAATCTCTTTACTTTGTTTTTGTCTTGCTTAGTTTATTTTATTTTATCTTGTTTGTTTTCAATTATCAAAAACACAAAAAAATAGTTTCCTGCATTTAGTTTATTTCGGTTTGTTATTATGTCTAGTTGTTTATTTGCTATCAATGGCTTATCTTTATGAAACTAGATCTTGTTGGTAAGGGGGGCTACGGAAGATGAACGAAGATATTATAGGAATTACCGCTTGTCACAAAAAGGGATGTACTTATGGAAATTGTTAAATCAACTAGAGGAATATGTTAGAAATTTATGCTATATATTTGGCAAATCTTTTTACTTTAATGAATCTGATTGTCATAGGAAGTCGAAACACTTTCCTTTCCAATGTGCTTGTAATGAAAATGAAACCTTAGCTTCTTATGTTAAAGGTTACTATAATGCTTATGAGATAGAAAGGATGGAAGAATTTATTGTCTTTAAGGGTGCACTTGAAATTAGTTCTTATCTTGAGCATAAAATTGATGCCCCTTATAAATTGAAAGTCTTGCTATACTTAAATATTGTTTTGATAACTATAAGGATGAAAATTCTTATATTACTGAACATGTCAAGAGGATTTTTCCTCATAAAGAAGAGACTAATGCCTTGCAGGAAAATGTGGAAGAAGAAATTGCTGAAGCTGAAAGCTCATTTGATGAAAAAGAGAAATAGAGTGATGAACAAAAGGAGGATCTACTTTCTAATGATAGTAACTCTTTAACTCTTACATTATATTATTACCCTCCATGCCTACCTAAGGAGGAAGAATGCTATATTGTTGAATGTCATGATTCCATTGAAATATCCCTTTTTGATAAATTTGAAGTAACAACCTCCTTGACTCAAGTAAAAGAGGAAATTGCAGAAAGTAAAAATGTGCTCCCTAATTTATATATGATAATGCTCTTGATGATGGTCCTATATTGCCTAGTGATATTTATTGTACTACTATTGTCAAAAGTGGGTTTAATGACCCCGTTGTTCTTGAGCTTAATAAAAATTATGTGTTTGTAGATCATGAAAAGTATGCGTTATGTGATACTTATATTGTTGAGTTTGTTCATGATGCTACTGAAGGTTATTATGAGAGAGGAAAATATGGTTGTAAAAGTTTTCAAGTCACTAAAACACCTCTCTTTATGTTGAAAGTTTTGAAGTTGCATTTGTTTCGTCTTTCTATGCTAGTTTCTTTATGCTTCAGTAATTCATTTTATTACAAGATTCCCTTGCATAGGAAGTGGGTTAGACTTAAATGTGTTTGATATTTGCCTCTTGGTGCTCTCTTTTGTTTTTCAACTCTTATATTTATGAGAGCATCATTAAAATCTTCTAGCCTAGCTAAAAGGCAATAAAGAAAGCGCTTTTGGGAGGCAACCCATTATCTTTTATTTTAGTTTTTGAGTCAAGGAGATTGTTTACTTCTGTAGCAACTCCTTTGTATCTTTATTTTCTCGCATTGTTGTGCCAAGAGTAGCCTCTAGTGTTGAGATTTTGCTTAATTTTGATTGCTGCGCAGAAACAGATTTTTGCTGTCCACTGTACGAAAATCCTAAATTCACCACATTGTTAAAAAATCTGAATTTTTTGTGCGTGATCTTTATGAATGTCTGAATCTTTCATTAGTTCAAAGTGTTTTGATCTGGGTTGTAAGTGCTCGAAAAAATTCATCTTTACTGGCTGTTCTGTTTTGACAGATTATGTCTCTGTTTTTTTGCATTGTCTCTTGTGGGCTTTAGGCAAGGTTCTCTAATGAGGGCTGTAGCTAATGTTTTATTGAGTTCTTGCAATGTGTCACAACAGAACCAGTGGATTAAAATTTTTGAGTACTAACCCCTCTAATGAGATTTACTTTGAGTTTGGTGTGACGGAAGTTTTCAAGGGTCAAGAGAGAAGGGTGATAATAGGATCAAGAAGAGTGAAGAGCTTAAGCTTGGGGAGGCTCCCATGGATCTCCCCAGCATATTTCAAGAAGACTCAAGCGTCTAAGCTTGGGGATGCCCAAGGCATCCCCTTCTTCATCGTCAAAATTATCAGGTCATCTCTAGTGAAACTATATTTTAATTCTTTCACATCATATGTGCTTTTCTTGGAGCGTCTGTGTGCTTTTATTTTCAGTATTGTCTTTTATTTTCAATAAGCTTGACTGGACCCTAGCATTCTTGATTGGGAGAGAGACACGCTCCGCTTTTTCATGAGAATACTCCTATTCTTCACTTATATTTGTTGAGTATTCATATCTAGCGCTGTTCAGCTTTTAGCTCTTGTTTTCATGTATCTCTTTCAGAGCTATTAGCTTTCTTTTGTAGAAAGTACTCTCTTGCTTCACTTATATTTTGGAGAGTGTTGAAATAAATTGATTGGTGTTTGGTTGGTTCGAAAATGTTGCATGTGGTAATTGGTATAAGGAAAAACTTGCTTAATCTTGTAGATCACTAATATGGATAACTTGATGCTTGTCAATTGTTTTGAGTTAACAAGTAGATCATGATTAAATTGTGCATCACATGAGTTAAGCCTATTAGTGAAGAACTACCGTAAAGCTTGTTGAAAATTTGGTTTGCATCGGTGGTATCTCTAAGGTCTAGATATTTTCTAATAAACGGGTTTGGTTAACAAGGAAGACGGTATGAAGTCTTATAACGTTTGCAATATGTTTGTCATATAAAACTTGGTGTACGGGTTGATATTCTTGTTTGCTTACATAACCTTGCTAGCCTAAACTCTGTACTGAGAGGGAATGCTTCTCGTGCATCCAAATCCTTGAGCCAAAATCCATGCCATTTGTGTCCACCATAACTACCTATATGTGGTATTTCCTTGCCACTCCAAGTAAATTTTTCATGTGCTACCTTTAAATTATTCAAAATGTTATTATTCCCTTTTTGTGTCAATGTTTACTAGCTCATGAGGAATTAGTGTGGTTATTCTTTATTCTATTTGTCAATGGACTTTTACACCTGGACTAGTGGCATATACATCCGCTTATCCAATAATTTGCAAAAAGAGCTGGCAACGGGGTGCCCAGTCCCAATTAATTACAACTTTAACCAATTAATTCTCTTCACACTTTTGCCCTGATTCATCAGTAAGCAATGACAAACAGTGAAATACCTGAATGTGTGTAAACCAAAGAGAAAGAGGGATGATCTGCCTTGCTGGTAGAAATAACGTCCTTCATGGGAGCCGCTCTTAAAAGTCCGTTTGACAGGTAGAATACTGTTCTCACCCGCTACCATTCGTTGACAATTAACAAACACCTCTCAAAAATAGATACTCCTCCATGGTATGTGATTGATGGAAGGCACCCGAGGATTCGGTTAGCCATGGCTTGTGTTAGCAAGGTTGGGAGGAGTATCAAATATTTTATGCAATCTCTATATGCTTTCAAAAACCTAAAAGCTCTAGCACATGACTTAATCCCTGCTTCCCTCTGCGAAGGGCCTTTCTTTTACTTTTATGTTGAGTCAGTTTTCCTATTCTTTCTGTCTTCCACAAGCAAACACTAGTGTCAACTTTGTTACAACATGCGTTATATGCAACGTATTGGACTTGTTATACTACTTTGTGTTGACAATATCCATGAGATAAATATGTTGAAAGTTGAAGCAAATGCTGAAACTTAATTCTTCCTTTGTGTTGATTGAATACCTTTTATTAGAAACTATTGCTTTATGAGTTAACACTTATGCAAAACTGTTTGATGCTTGTCTCGAAAGTACTATTCATGAAAACGTTTAGCTTGTGTGATTCATTGTTTACTCATTATCTATTTGGTAGCAAATTATAGACCATTGACTTGGATCACTTCATTCATTTACATGTGCCTTGCAATATTATATGATCAAGATTATGATAGTAGCATGTCACCTCAAAAATTATTTTGTTTTTATCGTTTACCTACTCGAGGACGAGTAGGAACTAAGCTTGGGGATGCTGATACGTCTCAAACGTATCTATAATTTTTGATGTTCCATGCTTGTTTTATACCAATTGCTACATGTTTTGCATCTACTTTATATCACTTTTATACATTTTTTGGGACTAACCTATTAACAAGATGCCGAAGTGCCAGTTCCTGTTTTCTGCTGTTTTTGTATTCCAGAAAAGCTAGTCTGGAAATATTCTCGGAATTGGACGAAACTTCACGGGGGTCCCTATTTTACCAGAAACACCAGATGGAAAAGGAGCAACGGAGAGGAGCCACCAGGGGCCCACACGCCACTAGGGCGCGGGCCCCCCTCTGCCGCGCCCTGGGTGGTGTGGGCCCCTCGGGGGTCTCCAGCCGCCGCCCTTTCGCCTACTTATTCCCCCCGAGAAAACCCTAAGGCCTGAGCAAAATCCACGAAAAGTTCCAGAGACGCCGCCGCCGTCAACCCTAGCTCGGGAGGGTCAGAACCTCTTCCCGGCACCCTGCCGGAGAGGGGAATCGTCACCGGAGGCTTCTACATCGCCATGCCTGCCTCCGGAGTGATGCGTGAGTAGTTCATCCTTGGACTACGGGTCCATAGCAGTAGCTAGATGGTTGTCTCTCCATTTGTGCCATCATGTTTAGATCTTGTGAGCTGCCCTACATGATCAAGATCATATTATTGTAATGCTACATGTTGTGTTTGCTGGGATCCGATGAATATTGAATACTATGTCAAGTTGATTATCAATCTATCTATGTTATTTAAGATCTTGCATGCTTTCCGTTACTCGTAGATGCTTTGGCCAAGTAGATGCTTGTAACTCCAAGAGAGAGTATTTATGCTAGATAGTGGGTTCATGCCTCCGTTTAATCTGGGACAGTGACAGAAAGTTCTAAGGTTGTGGATGTGCTGTTGCCACTAGGGATAACCTAACGATGCTATGTCCACGGGCATATGTGTTTGTTTACATTACGCGCTTTACTTAATGCAATTATCCGTTGCTTGCAACTTAATACCAACGGGGGACTCGGATGACAACCCGGCGGTGGATTATTAGTCATAGATGCTGTTGGATAACGGTCTATGTATTTGTCGTAATGCCCAATTAAATATCATAGTATCATCATGTCATGTATATGCATTGTCATGCGCTCACTATTTGTCAATTGCCCAGCTGTAATTTGTTCACCCAACATGTTAGTTATCTTTTATGGAGAGACACCACTAGTGAACTGTGGACCCCGGTCCATTCTTTTACACTGATTAAACCACAAACTGCAAACTGTTCCTTTTTCATTCTCTGCAATTTAATACTCATTTTCCCACGAGACGTTTAATCCTTTGTTTTCAGCAAGCCGGTGAGATTGACAACCTCACTGTTTCGTTGGGGCAAAGTACTTTGATTGTGTTGTGTGCAGATTCCACGTTGGTGATCGGTTAACGGCGCCGCCAACAACCTTCAGAAGAATTGTTGCTCCTACTGGTTCGACAACCTTGGTTTCATACTGAGGGAAAACTTGCTGCTGAACTGCATCATACCTTCCTCTTGGGGTCTCCCAACGGACGTGTACTGCACGACAAGCAGACTCCGACCCTGTCGTGCCGCTCGATTCGGCTCCGACACTGTCAGCCTCCACCTTCCTCAACGTCGCACACAAGGTGTTCCTCCAAAAGCCAACAAGGTAAAACAAATGAATTTTTGATTTGTGTTTGCTCATTTTAGAAGTAGGTTGTAGTAGGAATTTTGGTGTTTTTAGATGAATTCGCATGATGATTCCTTGTCTGATGAGGAGTGGGACTTCGAGCAAGATGAGGACATAGCCATGGTGTTGGCGTTGCACAAGAACAAGCGGCTGAAATACGGCGGCTCTGTTTTTGGCCGTGAGACGCTTCGTGGATTGAGGCAAGATGTTGACAACAAGCTCACGCACGACTATTTTGGACCAACTCCAGTCTTCTCGGAGCGATACTTTCGACGATGCTTTAGTATGCCGAAAGATTTGTTCCTCAAATTGCCAACTCTGTGAAGCAACTATGTGATGAACTTTGAACTATGTTTGATGAATTTGTTGTTGTATTTTATTTGAAAAAAATGATGAACTATGTAATAATTATGTACATTGTGTGTTTGATTTGATTTCCAATTATTTGAGACTTAATTTGATATTGTTTGTGCATTTGATGATTCAATGTATGCATTTACGTGTGATGAAAATTTGTTTTCGTGCCCTATTTTACACCATCTCTTCTAGCTCCCAGTTTTATGTTTCCCTAAAATGAAACATCCAACGGAGAAAAACCAATTATGTGCCTGATAACAAAAAGTTGGTGCCCTATAATCAAAAAGTGGTGTCTTATTACCAAAAAGTGGTCCCTTGTTTTAGGTCATCTAGTGGATATGCTCTAGTACAACACCTCAGAGCATCGCCACCGGTGGCCCCGAGACCCCCAAACGTCTTAATGTGAGTCTGATAGAAAAATGGCCGAGTAGGGGCTCGGATGCGCCGGACTCGTTCGCCACATAAACACGACAGACATGCACCAAATGCCAGCGGCAACCATTTTTCCTCGCCCCCTCCTGTGTCCCGTCCCAGTTTCACTCTCTCTGTGGAATTGCGTCGTGGTCATCTCATTTTCGTCGCCAACTCTTTGTCGGGAGTCTGCAACGACCACGCATGCCGACTCGCCACTACTCTTCGTCCTTGTTTTGCGCCATCATTTGTAAGCTGCCGCTTTCCCAGCTCGTTCAGCCAGCGGCCGTAAACTACCTGTTGCCCGCACAAGGTGTCTGTCTGTTTGCCTAATAGTTAATCCCATTAAAATCTTCGCTCTTGATAAATTTCGTGCAAGTTTTTGTTATTCCACTGCTTCATTGTTTAATTCATAAGCTACGCATATCGACGATAAGTTCATGTTTATCAAAAAGATGGAAGAGGATGCCAATATCGCAGCCCGATGAGGAAAAAACCCAGATGATTCTCTTTATTTTTTAGCTGCGCAAGAGAAGCTCAAAGTTATGGGGATTATTTCTTAAGAGTAATTTTTTTGGTGTGAGAAACCTATTGTGCTATTCACCAATTCAACAGTCGTCGACTTGAGAGACCTAGTGACGCCACTCGTGGTGTTTGCCGTCGGAGGTCCGCAACGACGACGCCTCTGACCTGTCACGTGGCACCGACATGGAGAATGCCTTATTGGTCTACTTTAACGGGCACATCCTCGTCACGTCGAAGGACAAATCCTCTCACCCTATCTATGGAGAATTAATATCTCTTCATTCTTATGGTATCGTAGCAATTCCTTCTTATGGTCGATCATTTCAATGTTTAAGGTCGGCCTTATGGCCTGACCTTATTCCACATTAGAGGATATTAAGCGATATCATGACAATGTTGTGGTGGAGGGGAAGAATGGTGGTGAGCTCCACTGTGGTAAATGGTAAATGGGAGGAAAAAGGGGAGAGGTTTCATAGGTGCTTTATTACTCTTCGAAATAGTAACAAGGAGAATAATGAACCCCCAGATACGTCCTCAAGAGTCAAGTCGCTGTCGGCTACACAATGGCCATGACCAACCTGACCAATATAGATATGTTAGTTGCATAGTTATTAATTCTCAAGCCACTTAGAAATAGTTATTTTACAATCAACATTCATAGCAATTTTATACAGATATTATCATTCCATTATATTTGCACAAACTCCAAAGTTTTCTTGTTGAAGTAGAAATAGTTATTTCTCGCCAAGCGATAATTATCAAAACCGTTAGCTATTTCAGGAAGGCAAGGATGGGGAGAATGTTGCAGTCAAGACAAGAAAACTAGCAGAGATGAGCATGGAAATGTACACCATATGGACATATGTACTTTCTCTATTCCTTTACAAAGCATACAAACACTGAACTCGGACTGTTCGTTGACATGTGTTAATCAACAAACAATCTTGTACTATCCTTCTTTTTTACTTGCCCTATCCCCACATATACACTACTACTAAAAAATAAATCCCCAAAATATACAGCAAAAGCCACATTTTTTTTTGGCCAGGGGAAAATCCAATCGGCCACACAATGGCCATCCACCGGACGAGCTAACCCAATGTCCTTTTCCTAAACCCTACTAATACACCTCACCGCCGCGTGCCGAGCCAACCATGACCAGCCCGCTGCCGGCGACGTTCACGCTCGCGGACTTGAGCTCCCACGCGTCGAGCTTCGACACCTTCACGGCGCCGGTCCCGTTGTTGAACATGTACAGGCGGCTGTTGCCTGTCTGCGCGTGCTCCGGGTACGCCCGCGCCGTGATCACCGTCCGGCCACCGCCTCCGAAACTCTCCACCACCGAATGGTCGACCTGTTTGTTCGAAGAAAACATCTTAGTCACTCGATCTCAGTACGAATATATAAGTATAGTATTCGAAATTGTTGTGCATGGCGAATAACTCACCAGTGTTCTGAGCGATATGCTCCTAGTCTTCTCGATGTCGATGTCCACGAACCCTCCATACGGCGGCTTGTACACCTCGGCTCTCGTGGTCGATCTGCAAATAAGATTGTCAGGATTTTGATCTTGCATGCTAGTAGGAAGTAAGTTCAGTTTCAGAGGGTGCTCTGTTCTTGTCATACCTTCTGAGGTCGGTGCACATGAGAACCTTGTACTTGCCATTGTGCCTGAACACCCTGAAGAAGACGGAGGTGTGCTCCTGCATGTCGCTGGAGGCCAGGACGAGCAGCCCGAACGGGCCGACGCCGCCCAGCACGGACGCGCCCTTCTCCCCGCACAGCATTTGCGGGTCCAGCAGATAGTTAGGATCGAGGTTCTCGGCGTGGTCGAGAGCAGGGATCTCGAAGACCACCTCCACGTCCGCCTGCGTGCCCGCGACGCCGATGATCTCGTTCACGCCGCCGGCGTTCACCTCCGCTCCGAGAAACCGGACCTGATTCTTCCTCAGCGTCTCGATCTCCTCGATCGGCCACTGCAGTAGCTGCTTCCCGGTGCTGTCCAGCCAGATCTTCCTCGGCACTGTCTGGACGCCGGCCCAGCCCTTGGCCATGTCGTCGGCCTCGGAGTCGGACTCGTTGGCCCAGCTCCAGAGCACGCGCCGCTTCTTGCCCGCATCGTAGAAGGACTTGGACGCGTACACGTGTCCGTAGTCCAAGCGCTTCCAGGTCCGGCAGTCGTTGTCGTCGCCGGCCGCGTCCTCCACCGGCGTGAAGGTGTCCGCCGCGTCGTCGTACCGCCCCACGATGTAGTAATCCTGTTTGGTGTCCATCACGCTCTGCTTCAGCACGTGCCTCACCGCCGCGCCGTTCGCCGACTTGAAGTCGAGCCCATTCTCCGCGCCGGGCTCCGCCACGGGGAACAAGTCCGGGCACTCGACCATGCCGGCGATGCCCGACTCGTAGAGCGGCTCGGCGTTGCGCTCCCAGTGGAGGAAGTCCTTGCTTTTGTAGATGAGAGTGGTCCCCGCGCCGGTCTTGAACCTGGCGGAGACAGTGACGCGCCAGAGGCCGTCGCTGCCGATCCACGCCGTGGACGGGTCCGGAAGTCGTCGTGCACGATGTCCTCGGGGACCGGGATGATGGGGTTGTAGCTGGGCTTGACCCACTCGCGGAGGAGTGGGTCGGAGGCGTTCTTGGGGAAGGCGATGTTCTGGACCTGGTTTTTGTCGACGTCGATGCCGGTGTAGAGGAAACCGGGGTGCCGTCGGGAGGAAGGTGGCGGAGCCCGACCAGACGCCGTTGATGTCGAAGGAGGAGTCCGGGTCCATGGCGTTGTCGAGGGCGGACCAGTTCACGAGGTCGTCGGAGACGGAGTGGCCCCAGGAGAGGTTGCCGGTGCCCCAGGTGGAGCCGATCGGGTTGTACTGGTAGAAGAAGTGGTACTTGCCGTTGTAATACATCGGACCTGCAACGGAAAATAACTGTCAGTTCAGTGCTCTCTTTTTTTTACTACTAGGCAGTTTAATTCAGTGTTATCTTTCTTTTTAACTTTTCAATCATATGTTACTGCGCCCTATGGACAGTTTAAATATGTTTTGAATCACGTGTAGTTCTGAAATATTTTGATCGAAGGGTACTTATTTCGGTGCCTACTGAAATCAAACTCACAGAAATTTGAAACCATGCTTACAACACACTTGATAAGTATCGGCAAAAAGAAGAGCAGGGGCTTGGAGGAAAGAGTTGATAACATAGCTCATGAAGAAGGGTCAAAATTAATGTTTAATGTTAGGTACAGTGCTAATCTTGTGCAAAACGTGGGCGACATGCTTATCAAATTCGTTGATACGTTCTTGTCTGACCGGATCTTGTGGGCGACTCCCCAACCAATTTAGTTAAGTGTGTGCTTGTCTGGCTTAATGACCAAAGTTTTGTCCCGTCTCACCGAACCTAAACAGGAGACGGTCCCTTGAGGATTAATAATTTCCTCTCGCTTTCCCTACCATGATAATTACGCGCAATGTGGAAGTCGAGAGGGAAAACTAGTAATTCAGTGTTCACCGACGGCGATGCTCGACAATTCAAGGAAAATTCCAGGGAAAACTTTAGACTGGAAATTGAAGGCACACAAAAGTCTAAACTTTTTTTTGTCCGTATAAGCAAAGTCTAACTTCTTTCCGTCCTCGAGAAGAAAAGTACTACTCAAAATCAGCTTTCATAATCGAGAAGACGGAAGGGTTACGTTAGGTACGCGTGCACACTGGCAGGAAACAAAACACTTGGACGCAAAAAATAGAGCAAGCAACAAGGCATGGACGCACGCTTTTGCCAACGGAATCACCGCCCAACCGCTGCGGGCCACACAGCACAATCACCGGCCTCTCGAGGATTTCCTCTCGCTTTCCCCGCCATCTAGGGATTGGATAACCATAGGCCGGCTACCCACTGATGGCGACCTTGGATAATTCCATGGTTTAGAAAATTCTAACAAAGGTCTAAGCACCTCGTATAGTACGTGTCATCATGTAGAAGTGTCTCCCAGTTTGGCATGCATACCCTATATATGAACTTACGACAAAGGAAAAGGATCGAAATTTAAAAAGCAGTTCTTTAATCTGTCCCACTTAACTTAACAGCCGTTGCCAAACAACTTCGTCTTGGAGACGAAAAGCATATATACTTAGCTTTCAACCGTGTTAACTCCTCAACAAGAAACGTTGCCGATCGAGGAGCGCACGTTACGTCTACGTGGAGCCACATCAGCAGGCGACAGAGCCGCATCTGCTGCGGGGCCACACGGTTTAGGCCCCCTTTACCCGCTATCCATCTATGGATAATCAAGCGATACAAAATCTACCCGTGGATAAGAAATTAGGCGGGACCGGTGTTCACCGACCGCGATGTTCCATAAATTAATTCCAGGCTGATTTTCTTGAGGTTTAGACGCGGGAAATTAATTGATTAAACTGGTATAATAGAGAAAAGTAAGTTGGGCGTACCATTGGGATCTGCTCAGCGTCGTCAGGAGATCGCCATGAATCCATCACCGGACATGGAGAAGAAGACTAAGGTTAGCTCGGTGAATCTCCGGCAACAAATTAAACAAGGAGCGAAACGAGAGAAGCGTGTGCTGCGTCTACTCGTACCGTTCTGCCAGTTCTTGGCGGGCTGGAAGTGGTAGGCGGTCCGGGCGCTGCCATAGCGGACCGTGCTCCCCGTGCTAGCGCCTGCTTGGAGGAGGAGGAGAGGACGTCGTCGGAGAGCCAGCGGAGGGAGGCGGCCGGCGAGAGGAGGAGGCAGAGGTGGACGGCCGCGGCGGCGCACGCCGCGAGACGGTGGTGTCCGGCGGCCATGGCTGGCTGCCGGCCAACGACAGTAGGTGGATGAATGGGTGGGTGGGTGGGTGGGACGGAGAGCCAAATGGACTTAACAGATGGCTGCAGGTTTGCTGTGCTCTCCGGCCTCGAGCTCCTCCGAATATATAGACCTAGCATCGGCGACCCGGCTTCCTACTGTTGTCTTTTGGACCGTGTGTGCGTGCGTGGGAAGGCTCGAGACTTCCTGGCTTTCCTTCCTGGTCGACCACCGGCCAATCGACATCCCGATCCGGCGGCCGGTTTGGGATCTACGCCGCCGATGTGACGTTTCTTTCTTCTGTATTTTCGTTTGACGCCTGAACAAAACCTAAAAAGTGTTATTAATACTGCGTGCTCCACGGGAGGGTGACGTGGAAGCAGCGAGCGGATCAGGCCGACACGGCGGACGATCGTCCCATGCTGGTCTTCGCCACCGGCGCTTAAGGCCAACGAATGGCCAACCGGGATGATCGAATCCTGTGATTAATTAACCGCCGTACGTGGTGGGCCCCAGTATATCCGTCCCCGCAGGCCACAGCCAGCCAGATGTGTTGCTTCCAGTATACCACCTGGCCACCACACGATCGACCCAAGAGACTTCATGAAGCCACGTGTATTGCTTCCACTCCAGCTCAATGATTTTTAGGGAGTTGCGTGAAAGGAACTAGTTGGCGCTCCGAGAGCTGCCTGAATTGGGCAGACTCTTGGAATCTCGACCTATGGCTTCCAGTGATACTACGCAGGTTACGTACGGTCCTGATGATGTGAATCCTATCTGTTTTTTTCTTCTTAGCCCTTGGAGAGGTAGCGCATACTCCCTCCGTTCGCATTTAGTCTACATCCTGAGTCTAAAATTTGTTTGGAATTAATCTACATCCTGAGTGGGCCCCACCTCGGTAACTGAGAGAGGAGAGAGTTCCCACACCATGCATGCACCAATTTGCTTTTTCCCATGCATGGATTGCATTAATGAAGTTTGGTTTAACCAATAGGTGTTTTGTTTTTTTGTGAGACCATAATTATGATGAATGGTAGGGTGTGCAAAAGTAGTACTAATAAATGCTAGTCTAATTTGTCTGAATTTTTCTAGCATGTAGACTAAATCCGAACGGAGGGAGTAGTAAGCAACAAGGAATGGAGACAAGACACCTTCTGCGCGTCGATCGGGCACGTCTCACTACGGAAAGAAACATCGACATTGCGGAGTCACCCAACACCGCATTTTATCGGAAACCAGGTAAACAAGCGGCGTTACTAAGTGCCACGATTAAACACTCAGCTAAAATTTTAGTTTATTTTCTTCAACTATAACAATTATTACCCTTTTATAGAGCACTTTAATAGAAAAAAAAAGAAATGATAGCTAAAACTTGTAAACAAAAATCACAAAAATTATCATGGAGCCCTATTTTCGGGTATATGAGCTTAGGATACATAGGATGATTCCATATAAAAATTTAAAATGGTACTTGTTGCATGATAATGTGCCAATTTTTTAATTTTCTAAGTGGCAAAAGTATAGGTCGCAAAGGTGCATCTTGACATGACAAACATTAATTTCAAAAGGAGTTTATAATTTTTTATCACAAAAAAATATTGCATTTTCTTAGTGGCAAAAAAAGGTTCTTCAAGTCTTGTTAGGATGACTCCAACGGGGCGACGCATCGAGTCCGCGCGCCTCCGCTCCTGTCCGCGGGGGCCCAAACACGGCTCAACGGGGCGACGAAACGGACCGCGGTCGTTTTTTGGTCTTGCCGCGACGCATTCCTGGCCCAAATTGGGTCACCGATTGCGTCGCCCGGACGCTCGCGGAGCGCTCCTGCGTCCTCCCCGTGTCGCCCTGGCCCGCGTGTCATCGACCCCAAAGGATAGAGCGGCCACTGATAGTCTCAAACGTATCTATAATTTTTGATGTTCCATGCTTGTTTTATACCAATTGCTACATGTTTTGCATCTACTTTATATCACTTTTATACATTTTTTGGGACTAACCTATTAACAAGATGCCGAAGTGCCAGTTCCTGTTTTCTGCTGTTTTTGTATTCCAGAAAAGCTAGTCTGGAAATATTCTCGGAATTGGACGAAACTACAGGGGTGTCCCTATTTTTACCAGAACACCTGACGGAGCGAAGAGCAACAGAGGAGACCAGGAGGGCCCCACACGCCAGGGCGGGGCCCCCTCTGCCGCGCCCTGGGTGGTGTGGGCCCTCGGGGGTCTCAGCCGCCGCCCTTTCGCCTACTTATTCCCCCCGACGCGAAAACCCTAAGGCCTGAGCAAATATCCACGAAAAGTTCCAGAGACGCCGCCGTCGTCAACCCTAGCTCGGGAGGGTTCAGAACCTCTTCCCGGCCCTGCCGGAGAGGGGAATCGTCACGGAGGCTTCTACATCGCCATGCCTGCCTCCGGAGTGATGCGTGAGTAGTTCATCCTTGGACTACGGGTCCATAGCAGTAGCTAGATGGTTGTCTCTCCACTTTGTGCCATCATGTTTAGATCTTGTGAGCTGCCCTACATGATCAAGATCATATTATTGTAATGCTACATGTTGTGTTTGCTGGGATCCGATGAATATTGAATATTATGTCAAGTTGATTATCAATCTATCTTATATGTTATTTAAGATCTTGCATGCTTTCCGTTACTCGTAGATGCTTTGGCCAAGTAGATGCTTGTAACTCCAAGAGAGAGTATTTATGCTAGATAGTGGGTTCATGTCTCCGTTTAACCTGGGACAGTGACAGAAAGTTCTAAGGTTGTGGATGTGCTGTTGCCACTAGGGATAACCTAACGATGCTATGTCCACGGGCATATGTGTTTGTTTACATTACGCACTTTACTTAATGCAATTATCCGTTGCTTGCAACTTAATACCAACGGGGGACTCGGATGACAACCCGGCGGTGGATTATTAGTCATAGATGCTGTTGGATAACGTCTATGTATTATGTCGTAATGCCCAATTAAATATCATAGTAGTCAACATGTCATGTATATGCATTGTCATGCGCTCACTATTCGTCAATTGCCCAGCTGTAATTTGTTCACCCAACATGTTAGTTATCTTTTATGGAGAGACACCACTAGTGAACTGTGGACCCGGTCCATTCTTTTACACTGATTAAACAACCACAAACTGCAAACTGTTCCTTTTTCATTCTCTGCAATTTAATACTCATTTTCCACACCATACGTTTAATCCTTTGTTTTCAGCAAGCCAGTGAGATTGACAACCTCACTGTTTCGTTGGGGCAAAGTAGTTTGATTGTGTTGTGTGCAGATTCCACGTGTGATCGAGTACTGGCGCCACAACAACTTCTGAAGAGTTGCTGCTCCTACTGGTTCGATAACCTTGGTTTCTTTCTGAGGGAAAACTTGCTGCTGACTACATCATACCTTCCTCTTGGGGTCTCCCAACGAACGTGTGTTTCACGTCATCAAGCTATTTTTCTGGCGCCGTTGCCGGGAGGTAGAAGCTTCAGCAGCTGCTCTGTCTCCCGTCAACAGCTATTTTTCTGGCGCCGTTGCCGGGGAGACAGCAGTCTTCTGCAAGGGGAGTTTCACGCTTCCAATCTCTTTACTTTGTTTTTGTCTTGCTTAGTTTATTTTATTTTATCTTGTTTGCTTTCAATTATCAAAAACACAAAAAAATTAGTTACTTGCATTTAGTTTATTTTCGTTTTGTTTCTTTGTTATTATGTCTAGCTCTTTACTTGCTATCAATGGTTACTTTCCTTGAAACTAGTCCTATGGCTGAAAACAACATGAGAGAGCTTTATGAAATTTATCTTGAGTTGGGACATGAGGTGTTTGAAGAGAAATTAAAAAGCCTATGGAATTTATTTGCATAACAATCATGATAGTAGCAATGTTATTAGCATACATTCTTTGAACACCATTATTGCTAATGCCATGGAAAGCTCTAAGCTTGGGGAAGCTGGTTTTGATAAAAATGTTATTTTTAGTCCCCTAGCTTTGGAGGAGGAAGAATGCTATTGTCGAATGTGATGATTCTATTGAAATATCTCTTTTTGATAAATTTGAAAAAAATCCTCCTTGACTCAGTAAAGGAAATTGCAGAAAGTAAAAATGTGCTCCCTAATGTTATTATATGATAATTCTCTTGATGATGGTCCTATATTGCCTGATGATATTAATTTTGCTATTATTGTCAAAAGTGGTTTAATGACTCCACTATTTTGAGCTTAATAAAATTATGTGCTTATAGATTCGAAAAGAATGCTTATTGTGATATTACATTGTTGAGTCTATTCATGATGCTACTGAAAATTATTTTGAGAGAGGAAAATATGGTTATAGAAATCTTCATGTTATTAAATTTCCTCTCTTTGTGATGAAAGTTTTGAGCTTTCTCTTGTGTTGCTTTTATATGATGGTTTCTTTAAAACCTACTGGTATTATGTGAGAGGGAGACACGGTTTCATATATCACAATAATATTAAGTCTCCTCTCTTTATGTTGAAAATTTTGAAGTTGCACTTGTTTTGTCTTCCTATGCTAGTCACTTTGTGCTTCATTTACTTGTTTTCTTACAAGGCTCCTATGCATAGGAAGAGTGTTAGATTTAAACATGTTTTATATATGCTCTTGATGCTCTCTTTTACGTTTCAACTCTCATCTTTATGTGAGCATCATAAAAATCACTATGCCTAGCTAAAAGGCATTAAAGAAAGCGCTTTTGGGAGGCAACCCATTATCTTTTATTTTCAGTATTAGTCAAGGAGTTTGTTTACTTCTGTAGCAACTCCTTTGTATCTTTATTTTCTCGCATTGTTGTGCCAAGAGTAGCCTCTAATGTTAAGATGATGCTTAATTTTGATTGCTGCGCAGAAACAGATTTTTGCTGTTCACTGTACGAAATTCCTAAAATCACCAGATTGTTAATTAAATCTGAAATTTTTGTGCGTAATCTTTATGAATGTCTGAAACTTTCATTAGTTCAGAGTTTCTCGATCTGAGCGTCGTAAGTGCCTCGAAAAAATTCGTCTTTGCGGACTGTTCTGTTTTAGACAGATTATGCCTTTTTATTTTGCATTCTCTCTTTTACTAGTGTTGAGTGAAATTCTTTTTTGGGTGGAAGAGCTTCACATAACATCAGTGGCTGTAGCTAATGTTTAAAGTAACAAATCATATTGCGTCTTTATAGAACATGTGAATTTTTGATTATGCACTAACCCTCTAATGAGATCTACTTTGAGTTTGGTGTGACGGAAGTTTTCAAGGGTCAAGAGAGAAGGATGATATAATAGGATCAAGAAGAGTGAAGAGCTTAAGCTTGGGGAGGCTCCCATGGATCTCCCCAGCATATTTCAAGAAGACTCAAGCGTCTAAGCTTGGGGATGCCCAAGGCATCCCCTTCTTCATCGTCAAAATTATCAGGTCATCTCTAGTGAAACTATATTTTAATTCTTTCACATCATATGTGCTTTTCTTGGAGCGTCTGTGTGCTTTTATTTTCAGTATTGCACTTTTATTTTCAATAAAGCTTGACTGGACCCTAGCATTCTTGATTGGGAGAGAGACACGCTCCGCTTTTTCATGAGAATACTCCTATTCTTCACTTATATTTGTTGAGTATTCATATCTAGCGCTGTTCAGCTTTTAGCTCTTGTTTTCATGTATCTCTTGTCAGAGCTATTAGCTTTCTTTTGTAGAAAGTACTCTCTTGCTTCACTTATATTTGTTTGGAGAGTTGATGAAATAAATTGATTGGTGTTTGGTTGGTTCAGAAAATGTTGCATGTGGTAATTGGTATAAGGAAAAACTTGCTTAATCTTGTAGATCACTAAAATGGATAACTTGATGCTTGTCAATTGTTTTGAGTTAACAAGTAGATCATGATTAAATTGTGCATCACATGAGTTAAGCCTATTAGTGAAGAACTACCGTAAAGCTTGTTGAAAATTTGGTTTGCATCGGTGGTACCTCTAAGGTCTAGATATTTTCTAATAACAGGGTTTGGTTAACAAGGAAGACGGTATGAAGTCTTATAACGTTTGCAATATGTTTGTCATATAAAACTTGGTGTACGGGTTGATATTCTTGTTTGCTTACATAACCTTGCTAGCCTAAACTCTGTACTGAGAGGGAATGCTTCTCGTGCATCCAAATCCTTGAGCCAAAATCCATGCCATTTGTGTCCACCATAACTACCTATATGTGGTATTTCCTTGCCACTCCAAGTAAATTTTTCATGTGCTACCTTTAAATTATTCAAAATGTTATTATTCCCTTTTTGTGTCAATGTTTACTAGCTCATGAGGAATTAGTGTGGTTATTCTTTATTCTATTTGTCGATGGACTTTTACACCTGGACTAGTGGCATATACATCCGCTTATCCAATAACTTGCAAAAAGAGCTGGCAACGGGGTGCCCAGTCCCAATTAATTACAACTTTAACCAATTAATTCTCTTCACACTTTTGCCCTGATTCATCAGTAAGCAATGACAAACAGTGAAATACCTGAATGTGTGTAAACCAAAGAGAAAGAGGGATGATCTGCCTTGCTGGTAGAAATAACGTCCTTCATGGGAGCCGCTCTTAAAAGTCCGTTCGACAGGTAGAATACTGTTCTCACCCGCTACCATTCGTTGACAATTAACAAACACCTCTCAAAAATAGATACTCCTCCATGGTATGTGATTGATGGAAGGCACCCGAGGATTCGGTTAGCCATGGCTTGTGTTAGCAAGGTTGGGAGGAGTATCAAATATTTTATGCAATCTCTATATGCTTTCAAAAACCTAAAAGCTCTAGCACATGATTTAATCCCTGCTTCCCTCTGCGAAGGGCCTTTCTTTTACTTTTATGTTGAGTCAGTTTTCCTATTCTTTCTGTCTTCCACAAGCAAACACTAGTGTCAACTTTGTTACAACATGCGTTATATGCAATGTATTGGACTTGTTATACTACTTTGTGTTGACAATATCCATGAGATAAATATGTTGAAAGTTGAAGCAAATGCTGAAACTAAATTCTTCCTTTGTGTTGATTAAATACCTTTTATTAGAAACTATTGCTTTATGAGTTAACACTTATGCAAAACTGTTTGATGCTTGTCTCGAAAGTACTATTCATGAAAACGTTTAGCTTGTGTGATTCATTGTTTACTCATTATCTATTTGGTAGCAAATTATAGACCATTGACTTGGATCACTTCATTCATTTACATGTGCCTTGCAATATTATATGATCAAGATTATGATAGTAGCATGTCACCTCAAAAATTATTTTGTTTTTATCGTTTACCTACTCGAGGACGAGTAGGAACTAAGCTTGGGGATGCTGATACGTCTCAAACGTATCTATAATTTTTGATGTTCCATGCTTGTTTTATACCAATTGCTACATGTTTTGCATCTACTTTATATCACTTTTATACATTTTTTGGGACTAACCTATTAACAAGATGCCGAAGTGCCAGTTCCTGTTTTCTGCTGTTTTTGTATTCCAGAAAAGCTAGTCTGGAAATATTCTCGGAATTGGACGAAACTACACGGGGGTCCTATTTTTCCAGAACACCTGACGGAGCGAAGGAGCAGCAGAGGAGGACCAGGAGGCCACACGCACCTAGGGGCGGGCCCCCCTCTGCCGCGCCCTAGGGTGGTGTGGGCCCCTCGGGGGTCCGCAGCCGCCGCCCTTTCGCCTACTTATTCCCCCCGACGCGAAAACCCTAAGTACCTGAGCAAATATCCACGAAAAGTTCCAGAGACGCCGCCGTCGTCAACCCTAGCTCGGGAGGGTTCAGAACCTCTTCCCGGCACCCTGCCGGAGAGGGGAATCGTCACCGGAGGCTTCTACATCGCCATGCCTGCCTCCGGAGTGATGCGTGAGTAGTTCATCCTTGGACTACGGGTCCATAGCAGTAGCTAGATGGTTGTCTCTCCACTTTGTGCCATCATGTTTAGATCTTGTGAGCTGCCCTACATGATCAAGATCATATTATTGTAATGCTACATGTTGTGTTTGCTGGGATCCGATGAATATTGAATATTATGTCAAGTTGATTATCAATCTATCTTATATGTTATTTAAGATCTTGCATGCTTTCCGTTACTCGTAGATGCTTTGGCCAAGTAGATGCTTGTAACTCCAAGAGAGAGTATTTATGCTAGATAGTGGGTTCATGTCTCCGTTTAACCTGGGACAGTGACAGAAAGTTCTAAGGTTGTGGATGTGCTGTTGCCACTAGGGATAACCTAACGATGCTATGTCCACGGGCATATGTGTTTGTTTACATTACGCACTTTACTTAATGCAATTATCCGTTGCTTGCAACTTAATACCAACGGGGGACTCGGATGACAACCCGGCGGTGGATTATTAGTCATAGATGCTGTTGGATAACGGTCTATGTATTATGTCGTAATGCCCAATTAAATATCATAGTAGTCAACATGTCATGTATATGCATTGTCATGCGCTCACTATTCGTCAATTGCCCAGCTGTAATTTGTTCACCCAACATGTTAGTTATCTTTTATGGAGAGACACCACTAGTGAACTGTGGACCCCGGTCCATTCTTTTACACTGATTAAACAACCACAAACTGCAAACTGTTCCTTTTTCATTCTCTGCAATTTAATACTCATTTTCCACACCATACGTTTAATCCTTTGTTTTCAGCAAGCCAGTGAGATTGACAACCTCACTGTTTCGTTGGGGCAAAGTAGTTTGATTGTGTTGTGTGCAGATTCCACGTTGGTGATCGAGTACGGCGCCACCAACAACCTTCTGAAGAGTTGCTGCTCCTACTGGTTCGATAACCTTGGTTTCTTTCTGAGGGAAAACTTGCTGCTGAACTGCATCATACCTTCCTCTTGGGGTCTCCCAACGAGCGTGTGATTCACGCCATCAGCCACTACCCGCAATAACTGTGGGCGGTGGGATCTTTAAAAGGAGTCGGCCCGGCCGAGCCCTAGAGCACAAACCCTAGAGCTCTCCCCCCCACCACGGCGGCCTCCACCTCCAACCACAGATCCACGCGCCGGAATGGCTGGAGAGTCGGCGCCGCAGCATCTGCTGGACCAGGCGGAGCGCGCGCGGCAGAGCGGGCGCGCGGGCGCCGGATGCCGACCAGCCGGCATGGCGCGGCATGATCCAGCACCCCGACGAGGAAGGGCGGCGGAGGCCGCATACTTCGACTGCATCGACAACGATGAAGAAGAGTATGTGTACGCCGCCGGAGTCGCGGCGGTCGCGGCGGGCACCGCACCGCCCGAGCCCGAGCCTCCCATCGGCGTGGGCAGCTGTGTCCACAGCACCGAGGATGAGGCGGTGCAGGCAGCCCACATGCAGCTGAACGCGCAGAGGACGGCCGCGTTCATGTCCGCAGCGCGCGCCTGCGCCGACGCGGCGGTGGAGGCCGAGTCTGCGAACTCGCGCAGAGCCATCGAGACCGCTGCGCGGGCGGCGCGCCGCAAACGACACCGCGAGGCCAAGGCGACCGAGGCGGCCGCGGCCGCGACGTGGCCGACAATGGTGCAGTTATCGACTGATCCAAGTGTGCGGTACCCCCGCCGGGTGGCCGCCTATGTGCGGCTCATTTTCCACTAATACCGACGCCCGCTACGTGTTTCGTAGCTACGAAATGATCAAAGAAGATTGAGTCAGCCAGCCCTGGCTGGCCATGGCAGCGATGAAGGAAGAGCCAGCAAGTCCGTTGCAGAACGGGCATGCTGCGTGAAGTTCCTGAAGGCCGCAGCCCTCTTTGATCTTCCCTCTTGCCGGCTGGTGGTCGGTTATTAATTTTCTTCAAATTTAGGTTTAGATTTTAGGGTTTAATGTTAGGAGGAAGTCCTAGATTTACTATGTAATTTGAGTTTGCAAAAATGTAATCCTAGTATTAAAAAAAATGTTTGGGAAAAAATAAGTGCCGGGCGGACTCAATGCGTCGGCCCCGTTGGGCGCAGTGGCCGGAGAGGGTGGACCTGGGTCGGACGCGCGTCTTTTTGGCGACGCAAACGGACCAAACACGGACCAAACGCGCGTCCTTGGACATCATGAGCGGATAAGTCAAAAATGAGTGGGTCTAGGAGGAACTAGGGACCATTTTTAGTAGGTAGGAGGTGAGGCTCGAACCCTGTCTGGCTAGCTCACCAACACGTGCTAGCCAGTAAGACCTAGGGCCTTTCTCATGACTGGAGATGTCATTGTGGCCATCCGCCGGAATGGCTGATCAAGGGACTCAGCTGATATAATATTTTCTCCCCAAGCGACCTGACGCGGCCAGTGTGGTGACTACCATCCTCAACATGTCGAAAATCTTCTCCAAGATCATATGGCTCGAGCTTGCGCAGAGCAACAAGGACATAAAGCTTGCATGATACCACCACGTGTTGCAGGACATGAAAGGTCCTTCTGTTGTTGCTCTGCTGTCCCGCCTAAGGTCTGCAAATTTATAGTACTATATATTTCTTTGGGACTTTGTGTGAAGAGTCGAGACTGAACCGCTGTGTTACTCGTCTCTTTCCTCGGAGGCCACCGCACCGGCCAGATGGTCCGGATTCCCGATCCAGCGGGATGTAACGTGGAGATTCATGGAGGATCAAATCGTCCACGGAGGCCTCCGTGTGTCTGAAAGGTACTTGTAGGCTGTAGCGTTGCGTGCCCAGATGACGCTTGTGTGGCTGTCCAGCTAGCTAGGATGGATAATTAATCTTGGTCTACGTAACTAACCGCCACGGTGGACCAATGTTTATCCATCTTCCCAGGCAGTACCACCTAGCACGTCCTGCCTCAACTTGCTAGCTAGTGGTTTTGGTAGCTCAATGATGTTATAATTGTTTAGAAATTAGCACTGATTGCAGAGAGTTGCGTGGAAGGAAGAACTACGTACGTACGGACTCCTGATCGTTTGGCCTGATGGAGTATAGCCTAGCTAGCACACTTAATCCCTGGCGATAACAATGCCCAAACCATTCACCTTATCCCACGGATAATTTATGATTCACCGTATAATTTATTTTTAAAGAGATTGTATCCTCTATGACTATGAACTATGATTGTCCAACAATTAGTATTGTAAGTTCTTTATGCATATTTCAAACTATTAGTATGGTTTTGAACTATTTGTACGGTAATTTATGCAACTTTTCAACTTAATTGTTGCATGCCATATCAGTGACGGCGCTAGGAATGGACGGCTGGGTATTGAGCCAAAAAAATTTTTGTTGCTCTAAACACACTATGTGAACCAAACAGTACAACTGTAGCAATATATGAACAAAACACATGGCATATAGCAATAGCAAATTTTCAATGTATCAAACCATAATAATTATACATAAACATAAGTACCTTTTGATTGATAAAGTGATGATATCCCATCTTACAATATAACTCTGCGGTCGCCTTTTTGAAGAGATTGATGACGTCCTCATCCTTTACTTGATTTGGAAGGAGATATAACTCTGCGGTCGCCTTTTTAGCAAAAGCGATGCTCACTTCCATTTTTATTTGTAAACTCAAACATATGATTCTTTGGTTGACATGGTCCCATCTCAATATATCTCCTTCTTGATCTATCTTGATCATTGACATCATACACTAAGATGGGAATCCGCTTCCCAGGATCATGTTCGAGTGCCTCCAAATCTGCTTGCATTGGTTCAACATCTTCATCAATAGCTTCATCATCTTCTACATGAGGTGTTGAGGTTTTTCCTCCTCTACTCTCCGGTTCTTACAATAACACCAATTGCAAATTGCTCTCAAAATGAACAGGAGAAGTACAAGTACTAGATGCATCTGCTGTTTGATTCGGTGTGGATATTTCATCTGTTTTCCTTGTCTTTGCCTTTTCCCACATTGCAAATATACTACTGCCAACAACCCCACTCTTCTTCGTCTTCATCTACGTTAAGAAAACAAGGGGAACAAAAAATTAAACAGTTGCATCTGGTAAATTAGATCGACTACTGCACCATTATAGAAACTAGTGTAGGAGCAAATCATGAAATCCACAATATTGGGGGTGAGGGCCTCACCTTCTGCGCCACTGCGTGGGGGCGAAGAGGAGGGGTGGGCGGGGACCGGGCGCCGCCGCCAGGGTCGCCCGTCCCTGCTCTGGCTGCTGCTCGCCCCAGAGTTTACATCGGCTTGCCAACGGCGCTACGCCTCATCTCGAGGGATTGAGGGAAATAAAGAACAGGGGGATGCGGAGGACAGAGCGTTGTCTGCGACTGTGCGAGCAGTGGATGCGTGTGACGGTGCGAGCGGCCGATCGAGCGAACGCTGACGTTGGGCTCTGGATGGATGTGCGTTTGTGCCTTCGTGGGCTGGGCCGACATATACATAATTTTTTCCCGTAAAAATCTTGGGTATTCATCTGAATACAGGTGAATACACCTACCGCCGCCCCTGTGGCCTGTGCCATATTAAAACCAAACAGTTAACATATTTTTACTAAATTTGTGAATGTACATTACCAAAATGGCTGCAATTTTTAGTGCGGCATACCCGTTAGTAAAATCCTAGATCCGCCACTGATCGCCTCATTCACCCCTTCTTGCGTGGACGTCATGACGGTGTTGGAAATGAAGTTATAAATAGGGAGATGCCTCCCTCTAGATGAGAGGGAGAGCCCTCTAATGGCTACGAGGAGTTGTGGAGGGATTGATGGATTTCAGCCGGCACCTAGGGTTGATGTTGTATAAATAACCGGCCTCATCATGCCTCCTTTGTGGTTCCTCCTCCTCTCTTTTGATCAAAAACTCTAGATGAGTCTCAACCTCTCACAATACCTTCATTATCATCTGAAATAAATATAAGAACAAAGTAGGAAGTAATCAATGAAAAAACACAGCAGTTGCGACGAATCCCTACGACCAAATCGTCCGGTACGAGCACGGGTACAAACATGCCTGGTCACCATGCAGGGGCAAACCTTCTATTGACTGTGTTAAGTGTCATATTTGAAACTCATTTCTTCATACAAATTTCAATTGGTCGTTCCCATGTTGTTGGATTTGTATGGACGAGCCCAACATTCTCCTTGTATTGCATCTTAAATTTGGACTAAAAAATTGTCTTCATTAGCCTTGCATCTAGTGCTCATAAATTTTCTGGATTGATTCCAACTTGGATTCTTTCATCGTGCTAAGCCCGTAGAAGCTCCACTTCACCTACACGCTGAAACCAAGAAAAAGTAGCAATTCTAATAAAAATTAAAGGTATATCCCACACGAACTCACCGACCTGGAGGCGAATATTAAGGATGAAGAGATCAATGAGGCGGTGTTTTCGCCCCTCTCAGCAAAAGTACGTGGACGGCTGGACCAGCCGGGTTCATCGGAGCATTCTTCAAGTCTTGTTGGGACATCAAGAGTGGAGACGCTGAAAACCATCCCATAAGCTTCATTCTCAAACATATCGAAAATCTTCTTGCCTCACAACATCCATGTCTAGCTTTCGCAGACAAGAAGGAGACATAAACATTGTATAGTACCACCACGTGTTGCAGGACATGAAAGGTCCTCCGGTGGTTGGTCTGCTGTCCAACCTCAGGCCTCCAAATTTATAGTACTGTTCCATTTGGACGTTGTGTGAAGTGTCGAGCGCTGGTTGCTCGTCTCCTTCCTCGAGGCCACCGGCCAGATGGCGGACCAACAGGGTCCCGTCCGACGCGGCGCTGCGTTGTGTGATGCGACGCCTTATTTCTTTATCCAGCTCCAGCGGGATGCAACGTGGAGATTCATCGAGGATCAGATCGTCCACGGAGGACGATGGCGACGCTTAATTCGGACTAGATTATTGTTCATGTGGTCTCTGAAAGCTACTTGTAGCTTTGCCCAGATGAGGCTTCTGCGGCTGTCCAGGATGGATCTTGGCCAGTAGTTGACGAGTGCCATTGGGATTCGATAACTCACCTCCACGGTGGACGACCAAAGTTTATCCATCTTCCCAGACACTACCTCCTGTGCACGGTCCTATCCTGTCTGCTGAACTTGCTAGGAGTACGTATTAATTTTGGTTTTGGGAGCTCAATCATTTTATTGGTTAAAAATTAACAAACTGATTGCAGAGAGTTGCGTGAAAGGAACTACTGACTACTCCGAAGCTTCGTTCTGAGAGCTGCCGGAATTAGGCAGGTTCTTGGTCTATGACTTCCGGCGATAAACTTCTAGCGATGATACAATACAAGAGGGATTACGGGTCCTGATGTGAATTTTGTTTGTCTGCTAGCTCGATCTGCGAGGTAGTAGCGCGTAAGCAACCAATTTCAGAGTTTAGGACGTAAGGTCCCAGGAGGAGATGTGCCGCGTCGACAGAGCAACATCTATTGCCACGTTATCCTTCAGCATGCATGTCGACGCAAAACTTGGCGTAAGAAGTTCCATTAATTTGACATATCCTAGGAGGTCGGCTGCAAGGGGAGATTTTTGTTTGTAACTGTATATGAGACGATCTTTAGTGAAGAGTGGCGCCAAATAATTCAGACGAACTCATTGCAAAAGGAGAATGTTTTCTAATACTCCTCGAGTCTTATCCTGGTAATCGCACTTGGCAGATGTATATCACTTGGCAATCGCACGATCCTATCTTGCTAGTAATTTTAGTTTTGTTTTGGAAGCTCAATGATTTCACTGCTGGTACTTCATTGGGCAGAGAACTGAGAGTTGCGTGAAAGGAACTACTCTGAATTTTCGTGAGAGCAGCCGGAAATGGTCAGACCCTTGACCTATGGCTGCTACTGATACAATGCAAGAGAGATACGGTCCTGGTGAGAACTATAATTTGAAAATTACTACTACCTATATGAAAGACATGCCGTTTCGCGAGCTCTCAGCGCTCGGGTACTGTTCATCTACAGTGTTGACAGTTTTCAGCAGTCCTGCCGCGATCCACGCCGTCCATTGCAGATCCGACGGTCCGCGCGGCCTTTTTGCAGAAAAGCGCCTGCGTTTTCAGCAATTTACGAATACGTCCCGTTATATAATACACCAGCCACTAACCCTAGATCCCAATCCTCCCCATTTTTTCCCCACCCCGGCTGCTTCCCCGACGCTGGCCACCTCGCGCCTCCACGCCACCGCCCCGAGCTCTGCTACCACCTCCAGACCGAGACGGCTATTCTCCGGCGGGAGCGCGCGGTGCTAATCCGGCCCGCGACCGACAGGCTGTTCGCGCTCGCGGCGCCGAGACCGAGCTCGGGCTGGCGGCGGCGCACAAGTTCGCCGGCGCCGGTGTTGAAGACTCACGACCAAGCCCCTCCCGCTGTGCTGCGCCCCCGCAGAGCCGCTCCTCGCGTCACTGCGCCTGGTGTCTTCCCTCGCGGGGGAGGCCGTGCAACTCCCGGCGAACACGGCTGATACGTCTCAAACGTATCTATAATTTTTGATGTTCCATGCTTGTTTTATACCAATTGCTACATGTTTTGCAACTACTTTATAACACTTTTATACATTTTTTGGGACTAACCTATTAACAAGATGTCGAAGTACCAGTTCCTGTTTTCTGCTGTTTTTGTATTCCAGAAAAGCTAGTCTGGAAATATTCTCGGAATTGGACGAAACTACACGGGGGTGCCTATTTTTCCAGAACACGCCTGACGGAGCGAAGGAGCAGCAGAGGAGGGCCACCAGGAGGCCACACGCACCTAGGGCGGGGGCCCCCTTCTGCCGCGCCCTAGGGTGGTGTGGGCCCCTCGGGGGTCCGCAGCCGCCGCCCTTTCGCCTACTTATTCCCCCCGACGCGAAAACCCTAAGTACCTGAGCAAAAATCCACGAAAAAATCTAGAGACGCCGCCGTCGTCAACCCTAGCTCGGGAGGGTTCAGAACCTCTTCCCGGCACCCTGCCGGAGAGGGGAATCGTCACCGGAGGCTTCTACATCGCCATGCCTGCCTCCGGAGTGATGCGTGAGTAGTTCATCCTTGGACTACGGGTCCACAGCAGTAGCTAGATGGTTGTCTCTCCACTTTGTGCCATCATGTTTAGATCTTGTGAGCTGCCCTACATGATCAAGATCATATTATTGTAATGCTACATGTTGTGTTTGCTGGGATCGGATGAATATTGAATATTATGTCAAGTTGATTATCAATCTATCTTATATGTTATTTAAGATCTTGCATGCTTTCCGTTACTCGTAGATGCTTTGGCCAAGTAGATGCTTGTAACTCCAAGAGAGAGTATTTATGCTAGATAGTGGGTTCATGTCTCCGTTTAACCTGGACAGTGACAGAAAGTTCTAAGATTGTGGATGTGTTGTTGCCACTAGGGATAACCTAACGATGCTATGTCCACGGGCATATGTGTTTGTTTACATTACGCACTTTACTTAATGCAATTATCCGTTGCTTGCAACTTAATACCAACGGGGGACTCGGATGACAACCCGGCGGTGGATTATTAGTCATAGATGCTGTTGGATAACGGTCTATGTATTATGTCGTAATGCCCAATTAAATATCATAGTATCAACATGTCATGTATATGCATTGTCATACGCTCACTATTCGTCAATTGCCCAGCTGTAATTTGTTCACCCAACATGTTAGTTATCTTTTATGGAGAGACACCACTAGTGAACCGTGGACCGCGGACCATTCTTTTAAGCTGATTAAACAACCACAAACTGCAAACTGTTCCTTTTTCATTCTCTGCAATTTAATACTCATTTTCCACACCATACGTTTAATCTTTGTTTTCAGCAAGCCAGTGAGATTGACAACCTCACTGTTTCGTTGGGGCAAATTAGTTTGATTGTGTTGTGTGCAGATTCCACGTCAACAGTCCAGACTCCCTTCGACAGCTATTTTTCTGGCGCCGTTGACAACCTTCTGAAGAGCTGCTGCTCCTACTGTTCGATAACCTTGGTTTCTTTCTGAGGGAAAACTTGCTGCTGACTACATCATACCTTCCTCTTGGGGTCTCCCAACGAACGTGTGTTTCACGTCATCAAGCTATTTTTCTGGCGCCGTTGCCGGGGACTACAAATCTTCATCCTCAAATAAACTCCCGTCAAGACGCTAAAGAAAATAGTATCAACTATTTTTCTGGCGCCGTTGCCGGGGAGTAGAAGTTCTCCAGGAAGTTCTCTGTCTCCCGTCAACAGCACTATTTTTCTGGCGCCGTTGCCGGGGAGACAGCAGTCTTCTACAAGGGGAGTTTCACGCTTCCAATTTCTTTACTTTGTTTTTGTCTTGCTTAGTTTATTTTATTTTATCTTGTTTGCTTTTAATTATCAAAAACACAAAAAAATAGTTTCTTGCATTTAGTTTATTTCGGCTTGTTATTATGTCTAGTTGTTTATTTGCTATCACTGGCTTATCTCTATAAAACTAGATCTTGTTGGCAAGGTGGGTCCACGGAAGATGAACGAAGATATTATAGGAATTACCGCTTGTCACAAAAAGGGATGTACTTATGGAAATTGTTAAATCAACTAGAGGAATATGCTAGAAATTTATGCTATATATTTGGCAAATCTTTTTGCTTTAATGAATTTGATTGTCATAGGAAGTCTAAACACTTTCCCTTCCAATGTGCTTGTAATGAAAATGAAACCTTAGCTTCTTATGTTAAAGGTTACTATAATGCTTATGATGTAGAAAGGATGGAAGAATTTATTGTCTTTAAGGGTGCACTTGAAATTAGTTCTTATCTTGAGCATAAAATTGATGCCCCTTATAAATCTGAAAGTCTGCTATACTTAAATATTGTTTTGATAACTATAAGGATGAAAATTCTTATATTACTGAACATATCAAGAGGATTTTTCCTCATAAAGAAGAGACTAATGCCTTGCAGGAAAATGTGGAAGAAGAAATTGCTGAAACTGAAAGCTCATTTGATGAAAAAGAGAAGATCAAGAGAGTGATGAACAAAAGGAGGATCTACCTTCTAATGACAGTAACTCTTTAACTCTTACATTATATAATTACCCTCCATGCCTACCTAAGGAGGAAGAATGCTATATTGTTGAATGTCATGATTCTAATGAAATCTTTTTTTGATAAATTTGAAGTAACATCCTCCTTGACTCAAGTAAAAGAGGAAATTGCAGAAAGTAAAAATGTGCTCCCTAATGTTATATATGATAATGCTCTTGATGATGGTCCTATATTGCCTAATGATATTAATTATACTACTATTGTCAAAAGTGGGTTTGATAACCCTACTGTTTTTGAGCTTAATAAAAATTATGTGTTTGTAGATCATGAAAAGCATGCTTTATGTGATAGTTATATTATTGAGTTTGTTCATGATGCTACTGAAAGTTATTATGAGAGAGGAAAATATGGTTGTAAAAGTTTTCAAGTTACTAAAACACCTCTCTTTATGTTGAAAGTTTTGAAGCTATATTTGTTTCATCTTTCTATGCTAGTTGCTTTATGCTTCAATAATTTATTTTGTTACAAGATTCCTTTGCATAGGAAGTGGGTTAGACTTAAATGTGTTTGATATTTGCCTCTTGATGCTCTTTTTGTTTTTCAACTCTTATTCTCATGAGAGCATCATTAAAATCTTCTAGCCTAGCTAAAAGGCATTAAAAGAAATCGCTTTTGGGAGGCAACCCATTATCTTTTATTTTCAGTATTAGTCAAGGTGCTTGTTTACTTCTGTAGCAACTCCTTTGTATCTTTATTTTCTCGCATTGTTGTGCCAAGAGTAGCCTCTAATGATAAGATGATGCTTAATTTTGATTGCTGCGCAGAAACAGATTTTTGCTGTTCACTGTACGAAATTCCTAAAATCACCAGATTGTTAAAAAAATCTGAAAATTTTTGTGCGTAATCTTTATGAATGTCTGAAACTTTCATTAGTTCAGAGTTTCTCGATCTGAGCGTCGTAAGTGCCTCGAAAAAATTCGTCTTTGCGGACTGTTCTGTTTTAGACAGATTATGCCTTTTTATTTTTCGCATTCTCTTTTTACTAGTGTTGAGTGAAATTCTTTTTTGGGTGGAAGAGCTTCACATAACATCAGTGGCTGTAGCTAATGTTTAAAGTAACAAATCATATTGCGTCTTTACAGAACATGTGAATTTTTGATTATGCACTAACCCTCTAATGAGATCTACTTTGAGTTTGGTGTGACGGAAGTTTTCAAGGGTCAAGAGAGAAGGATGATATAATAGGATCAAGAAGGGTGAAGAGCTTAAGCTTGGGGAGGCTCCCATGGATCTCCCAGCATATTTCAAGAAGACTCAAGCGTCTAAGCTTGGGGATGCCAAGGCATCCCCTTCTTCATCGTCAAAATTATCAGGTCATCTCTAGTGAAACTATATTTTAATTCTTTCACATCATATGTGCTTTTCTTGGAGCGTCTGTGTGCTTTTTATTTTCAATAAATCTTGACTGGACCCTAGCATTCTTGATTGGGAGAGAGACACGCTCCGCTTTTTCATGAGAATACTCCTATTCTTCACTTATATTTGTTGAGTATTCATATCTAGCGCTGTTCAGCTTTTAGCTCTTGTTTTCATGTATCTCTTGTCAGAGCTATTAGCTTTCTTTTGTAGAAAGTACTCTCTTGCTTCACTTATATTTGTTTGGAGAGTTGATGAAATAAATTGATTGGTGTTTGGTTGGTTCAGAAAATGTTGCATGTGGTAATTGGTATAAGGAAAAACTTGCTTAATCTTGTAGATCACTAAAATGGATAACTTGATGCTTGTCAATTGTTTTGAGTTAACAAGTAGATCATGATTAAATTGTGCATCACATGAGTTAATCCTATTAGTGAAGAACTACCGTAAAGCTAGTTGAAAATTTGGTTTGCATCAGTGCTACCTCTAAGGTCTAGATATTTTCTAATAACAGGGTTTGGTTAACAAGGAAGACGGTATGAAGTCTTATAACGTTTGCAATATGTTTGTCATATAAAACTTGGTGTACGGGTTGATATTCTTGTTTGCTTACATAACCTTGCTAGCCTAAACTCTGTACTGAGAGGGAATGCTTCTCGTGCATCCAAATCCTTGAGCCAAAATCCATGCCATTTGTGTCCACCATAACTACCTATATGTGGTATTTCCTTGCCACTCCAAGTAAATTTTTCATGTGCTACCTTTAAATTATTCAAAATGTTATTATTCCCTTTTTGTGTCAATGTTTACTAGCTCATGAGGAATTAGTGTGGTTATTCTTTATTCTATTTGTCGAGTGGACTTTTACACCTGGACTAGTGGCATATACATCCGCTTATCCAATAACTTGCAAAAAGAGCTGGCAACGGGGTGCCCAGTCCCAATTAATTACAACTTTAACCAATTAATTCTCTTCACACTTTTGCCCTGATTCATCAGTAAGCAATGACAAACAGTGAAATACCTGAATGTGTGTAAACCAATGAGAAAGAGGGATGATCTGCCTTGCTCGTAGAAATAACGTCCTTCATGGGAGCCGCTCTTAAAAGTCCGTTCGACAGGTAGAATACTGTTCTCACCCGCTACCATTCGTTGACAATTAACAAACACCTCTCAAAAATAGATACTCCTCCATGGTATGTGATTGATGGAAGGCACCCGAGGATTCGGTTAGCCATGGCTTGTGTTAGCAAGGTTGGGAGGAGTATCAAATATTTTATGCAATCTCTATATGCTTTCAAAAACTTAAAAGCTCTAGCACATGATTTAATCCCTGCTTCCCTCTGCGAAGGGCCTTTCTTTTACTTTTATGTTGAGTCAGTTTTCCTATTCTTTCTGTCTTCCACAAGCAAACACTAGTGTCAACTTTGTTACAACATCCGTTATATGCAATGTATTGGACTTGTTATACTACTTTGTGTTGACAATATCCATGAGATAAATATGTTGAAAGTTGAAACAAATGCTGAAACTAAATTCTTCCTTTGTGTTGATTAAATACCTTTTATTAGAAACTATATGCTTTATGAGTTAAATTCTTCCCGAAGTGCCAGTTCCTGTTTTCTGCTGTTTTCGTATTCCAGAAAAGCTAGTCTGGAAATATTCTCGGAATTGGACGAAACTACACGGGGGTCCCTATTTTTCCAGAACACACCTGACGGAGCGAAGGAGCAGCAGAGGAGGGCCACCAGGAGGCCACACGCACCTAGGGCGCGGGCCCCCTTCTGCCGCGCCCTAGGGTGGTGTGGGCCCCTCGGGGGTCCGCAGCCGCCGCCCTTTCGCCTACTTATTCCCCCCGACGCGAAAACCTAAGTACCTGAGCAAATATCCACGAAAAGATCCAGAGACGCCGCCGTCGTCAACTCTAGCTCGGGAGGGTTCAGAACCTCTTCCCGGCACCCTGCCGGAGAGGGGAATCGTCACCGGAGGCTTCTACATCGCCATGCCTGCCTCCGGAGTGATGCGTGAGTAGTTCATCCTTGGACTACGGGTCCATAGCAGTAGCTAGATGGTTGTCTCTCCACTTTGTGCCATCATGTTTAGATCTTGTGAGCTGCCCTACATGATCAAGATCATATTATTGTAATGCTACATGTTGTGTTTGCTGGGATACGATGAATATTGAATATTATGTCAAGTTGATTATTGCTAGCGCTAAGTTGACGAGGGAATATCTCCCCGGCAACAGCACCAGAAACAATGCTTGTAACGTCACACGTCAGTTGGGAACCCCAAGAGGAAGGTATGATGAGTGCAGCAGCAAGTTTTCCCTCAGTATGAAACCAAGGTTTATCGAACCAGTAGGAAAACGAGGTTGCTTCGAAGGTGTTGGTGAAGGAGTGTAGTGCGGCGCAACACCAGGGATTCCGGTGCCAACGTGGAACCTGCACAACACAATCAAATTACTTTGCCCCAACTTAACAGTGAGGTTGTCAATATCACCGGCTTGCTGAAAACAAAGGGTTAAACGTATCGTATGGAAGATGATGTTTGTTTGCATAAAACAGTAGAGAACAATGATTGCAGTAGATTGTATTTCAGATGTAAAAGAATGGACCGGGGTCCACAGTTCACTAGTGGTGTCTCTCCAATAAGATAACTAACATGCTGGGTAAACAAATTACAGCTGGGCAATTGACAATTGATAAGTGCATATAACATGCATGTGTGAGTTGTGGTGTCTACTATGAGATTCATTTGGGCATTACGACAAAGTACATAGACCGCTATCCAGCATGCATCTATGCCTAAATAGTCCACTTTCCGGTTAACATCCGTACCCCTTCCAGTATTAAGTTGCAAGCAACAGACAATTGCATTAAGTAATGTGCGTAATGTAAACAATACATTCATCCTTGAATAAAGCATTGCTGTTTTACCCCTAGTGGCAACAACACATCTACAACCTTAGAACTTGCTGTCACTATCCCAGGTTAAATAGAGGTTGAACCCAACTATCATGCATAAATACCCCCTCTTGGAGTCACAAGTATTCACTTGGCCAAGGCTTCAACAAGTAACGGAGAGCATGCAAGATCACAAATGACATAGACATGATAATATAATATTCAGCTCCACATAGGTATCAATATAAGTCAGATCCCAGCAAACACAACATGTAGCATTACAATAAGATGATCTTGATCATGATAGGCAGCTCACAAGATCTAAACATGATGGCACAAGTGGAGAAGACAACCATCTAGCTACTGCTATGGACCTATAGTCCAGGGATGAACTACTCACGCATCACTCCGGAGGCGGGCATGGCGATGTAGAGCCCTCCGGTGATGATTCCCCTCTCCGGCAGGGTGCCGGGAAGAGCTTCAGAACCCCCGAGTTAGGGTTGACGACGGCGGCGGCAGCGAATATGTTCTGGATGAAAGGCTCGGTGTTTTAGGGTTTTCATGTCTCGGGAATAAATAGGCGAAGGGGCGATGTCAGCGGACCCCCGAGGGGCCCAAACCACCAGGCGGCGCGGTGGGCCCCCCTGCTGCGCCGGCCTGTGGTTTGGCCACCTCGTGGCGAGTCTTCGTCTCTCCTTCGGACTCCGTGTACGTGTTGGAAAAATAGGGACTTGGCCTTTTGTTTCGTGCAATTCCGAGAATATTTCCAGAAGTAACTTTCTGAAAACAAAAACAGCAGAAAACAGGGAACTGGCACTGTGGCATCTTGTTAATAGGTTAGTCCCAGAAAATGCATAAAAGTGATATGAAGTGTATATAAAACATGTAGCAAATGGTATAATATAAGCATGGAACAGCAGAAATTATGGATACGTTGGAGACGTATCAATTATCAATCTATCTTATATGTTATTTAAGATCTTGCATGCTTTCCGTTACTCGTAGATGCTTTGGCAAAGTAGATGCTTGTAACTCCAAGAGAGAGTATTTATGCTAGATAGTGGGTTCATGTCTCCGTTTAACCTGGGACAGTGACAGAAAGTTCTAAGTTTGTGGATGTGCTGTTGCCACTAGGGATAACCTAACGATGCTATGTCCACGGGCATATGTGTTTGTTTACATTACGCACTTTACTTAATGCAATTATCCGTTGCTTGCAACTTAATACCAACGGGGGACTCGGATGACAACCCGGCGGTGGATTATTAGTCATAGATGCTGTTGGATAACGGTCTATGTATTATGTCGTAATGCCCAATTAAATATCATAATAGTCAACATGTCATGTATATGCATTGTCATGCGCTCACTATTCGTCAATTGCCCAGCTGTAATTTGTTCATCCAACATGTTTGTTATCTTTTATGGAGACATCACTAGTGAACTGTAGACCCCGGTCCATTCTTTTACACTGATTAAACAACCACAAACTACAAACTGTTCCTTTTTCATTCTCTGCAATTTAATACTCATTTTCCACACCATACGTTTAATCCTTTGTTTTCAGCAAGCCAGTGAGATTGACAACCTCACTGTTTCGTTGGGGCAAAGTAGTTTGATTGTGTTGTGTGTAGATTCCACGTCAACAGTCCAGACTCCCTGCAATAGCTATTTTTCTGGCGCCGTTGACAACCTTCTGAAGAGTTGCTGCTCCTACTGGTTCGATAACCTTGGTTTCTTTCTGAGGGAAAACTTGCTGCTGACTACATCGTACCTTCCTCTGGGGTCTCCCAACGAACGTGTGTTTCACGTCATCAATCGTGGTCATTGCTCATTTTCTTTTCCAACTCTTCGTTGGGAGTCCGCAACGACCACGCATGCCGACTCGCCACTACTCTCCGTCCTCGTTTTGCGCCATCATTTGTAAGCTTTCCTCGGCTCGTTTAGCTAGCGGCTGTAAACGACCTCTTGCCCCGCACGTAAGGTGTCCATCTGTTTGCCTAATAGTTAATCCCATTGAAATCTTCGCTCTTGATAACTTTTGTGCAATTTTTGTCATTCCTCTGCTTCATTGTTTAATTATAAAGCTACATATATCGACATGAGGAAAAAACCCAGATGATTCTCGTTATTTTCTTATCTGCGCAAGAGAAGCTCAAAGTTATGGGGATTATTTCTTAAGAGTAATTTTTTTGCGTGTGAGAAACCTAATGTGCTATTCACCAATTCAATAGTCGTCGACTTGAGCGACCTAGTGAGGACACTCGCGGTGTTCGCCGCCGGAGGTCCGCAACGACGTCGCCAAGCCAACCTGTCACGCGGCACCGACATGGAGAATACCTTATTGGTCTACTTTATTAATGGCCACCTCCCCGTCACGTCGAAGGACAAATCCTCTTACCCTGTCTATGGAGAATTAATATCTCTTCATTCTTATGGCATCGTAGCAATTCTTCTTATGGTCGATCATTTCAATGTTTAAGGTCGGCCTTAAGGCCTTATGGCCTGACCTTATTTCCACATTAGAGGATATTACGCGATGACCTTATTTCCACATTAGAGGATATTAAACGATGTCATGACAATGTTGTGGTGGAGGGGAAGAATGGTGGTGAGCTCGACTGTGGTAAATGGGAAATGGGAGGAAAAAGGGGAGAGGTGTCGTAGGTGCTTTATTACTCTTCGAAGTAGTAACAAGGAGAATAATAAACCCCAGATACGTCCTCAGGAGTCAAGTCGCTGTCGGCTACACAATGGCCATGACTTAGTTGCAGAGTTCTTAATTTTCAAGCCACTTAGAAATAGTTATTTTACAATCAACATTCATAGCAATTTTATACAGATATTATCATTCCATTATATTTACACAAACTCCAATTTTTTCTTGTTGAAGTAGAAATAGTTATTTCTCACCAAGCGATAATTATCAAAACCGTTAGCTATTTCAGGAAGGCAAGGATGGGGGGAATGTTGCAGTCAAGACAAGAAAACTAGCAGAGATGAGCATGGAAATGTACACCATATGGACATATGTACTTTCTCTATTCCTTTACAAAGCATAAACACTGACTCGGACTGTTCGTTGACATGTTCAATCAACACTAGTGAACGTGCACGTGCAACGCACGTCTCATAATTTATTATAATACAAACACGTCTTTGTTTCATTCGGTTATTTCACTAAGCCATTTAAATTGATTTCTTGATAAAAAAATAAAATCAGACCAAATATCTTCTGAGAATTATTTCAGTGTCTCATTCCAGTTAGCAATGATGATATAGGAATAAGGTGTTTGTTATTTTTCGGGATAAATGATATAATTTATCTTTTTTCGCTTGTGACCCATGTGAAACGGGCGAGAAAAATTTGCGTCGTTCAAACGCATAATCGTCAACTTCAACACCGACGACACCTAGTTTTTCGCTGACGAATTCTCATCAAATTTCGACCAATGTTGACATGGATGGTGGATATGACTAGTGATAAAAATAGAGTTGAATGAATATCTTCACCTCCATTTTTTCTTCATCCTCGTGGATCCACTAACTTCTTCAGTTTGCACTCCTTGTATCGTTTAAAGTTTTGACATTCTACCAAAAACGTTAGTGCGAAATTAATTTTTCATAGAAATCAACCTATACTTCATATAATGTATAAATAGTATACAAAATAAAACCACAATTTATTTATGTTTCAATTTCATCTACTATGAGTTTATTTATTTTTGATATATATTAATTGATATTACTTCTTATTAACCTTCACATGAGACGCTTTTCATTTTCTTATAGACATAGTAATGGTGCACGTGCAATGCACGTGTTGAATAACACCATAAAGGAAACGATCATAATTTGGTTTGAATTATTTAAAGCCATAACTTAATCTCTGGTTTTATTATATTATTATTTGGGAAATTGAGGACATGAAAACAACAAAAACGTTGAATCCATGGCATCTACAGATGCACGAGAAAATCAAGGTTATCGTTCAAAAGAATTATCTGATGCCTATGACATCCATTTGTGTGAAATCAGGGGCATATGCAGCTACCCTAGAAACACAATGATATGCACCACCGGCTGTACAAATGAATGGACAATATACTAATTGCATAACCCCATACCTTCTTCACTTATGAAAACGAACTTGTGTCCCAGAAACATGTGTTGCCATATATTGACCATCTAAGGTTAATTTGATGAAAATTTAGTAAGCAAGTCGTAGACATAATTTCCGATCTCAAAGCTCAGTAAATACCTATGAAACCACGCTAAGAATTTTGCATTGGCATGATGGTTTGTCACCAAATTTAGTGCAGTCGCCTCAATAAATTCTGGCTATAATTTTCTCTATTATAGTTTTTTTTTTGTTATGGATGCATATTTGCATATTTTTGCCTATCTTGTGTGCATTTTTTATCTTCTATTCTGACTCCAAATTTGCATATTTCTTTCGAAGTGGGCGTTTTGGCTCCCGGGTGCATATGCTCATGTTATTGTTTTCAAATTAAAAAAAAATATGAACAAATTTTGTCTTTTTTCCACAGATCACATAAAGTGTTATTTCCTTCCGACATTTTGCACGGATGTTGAAAACTTCTATATGTTTGTGCTCAATTTTTTTTCAGTTTTTTCCGAAGTGTTTTAATATTCTTTTAATTTTGAAAAACATAATAGTAGCATATGTACCCGAGATTCAAGTGGATTTCCGATTTCTTCCTCCCTTGTGTACATTTCTTTTAAAAATTAGTTGAATCTTTAATCGTTTTTTTTCGTCGATTGGCTTCAAGGCTCTTTTAAGTCTTTATCAATTCTTTTTTTGTTCATTGGTCATCTGTGCATACCGATCTAGCTCTGTATCTCTTTTCATTATTCGCTCCTTGATATCCATGATTTTAGATTACGTCCCAAATTGTTGAATCTGTCATTGTTTAAAAAAGGAGAAACCGATAAAATTTTGCATCGCACGTAGTACAAACTTCTGTCCGTCGAGTTGCGCACGTACAAGCTATATGCACGTATTGGCTAGCTTGGCTATGACTACTTTCTTAGCTAGCTAGCTTAACGTACAAGTCGACTTGCTTCTGGCGACTTGCTTCTCCCCGTAACACACACCACGGCTCCTACACGACCATGCAATTCGTACGAGCTCGGAGATCGATTCGTGTCTGTCTTTCCACGATTGGATGTCATCTGGTCAATCAGCCAGCTGAAGTTGAGCACCTCCCACATGAGCTCAGGGTGACCCCCTCTCGACCCCTCCGCGCCGCCACCCCAGGGCGGCGCCAGGGGGATCAGATCCCGGCCCCTCTACTCCTCCTCTCGGCCGGTGAAGCCTGCCGCCGTTGCCGCGGTGGCGGCGGCGCCCGGCGCCAAAGGCGCTAGGGCTGGAGGTTGTGGCGGCCACTACCGGGCGTGACTGGGGTGCCTCGGGCAGGGGGCTGTGCACGGCGGCCATGGCGGCTGCCTGGCCGTGCGGCGGCGATCGGCGACCGCGATGTGGCGGCGGTGGCTGCGGATCTCGGTCCCATCGAGATCCATCTTTCGACACATCCGAAGGTGCGAGAAGGGGGCAGCGAGAGGCGGCGGCGCTCCGCTGTCGGCGCTTGGGCCCCATGTTGGGCCTAGCGCGATCCGGCCAGCGACGAGGTCGGGTGGTGCGGCTGCCGGTGAAAATCGCGCCGGCTTCAGCTATGGCGGACGATGGCGGCGTCTCCGACGTCGTTTCCTTATCGAGGCATCGTCATTGCAGTCCGCGTCACCCATCTTGGACTGCTCCGGGGGAAACCCTAGATCTGGGTCTCCTGGATCGGACGATGACGCCCCTTTCAGGGTCGTTCTCCCTCCTGGGGGCATCGTTTTGGAGCAGATGTTGGTTGGGACGGGCAAGGAGAGGTGGCGTGTTGAGGCATCTAACACGTCGTCGACGGCGAGTCTTGGCGGCGCGGCGCAGCGGAGTCTCGGCGCTGGACGTGTGATGATGATGACGCGCAGATCGGATATGCTGTTTGGCGTCATGGCGACGTCGCCGGCTGGTCTTGCAAGGTCATGGCGTTGATCTTTGCCTGAAGATGGGTTCGAGGAAGACGGCGGTAGCGACTTCTGTAGCGCGCGCATACGGTGCGCGTTGAGAGTTTGCTGGACCGGTACTCCGGTTGTAGATGATGCGTGTAGGTGGGAGGTCAAGGCCTGCGGCTCTGATCATGGCCACCCCCATCATAGTTGTAGCGACTTTTTGTTGCCGAGCAGCTGACTTCGGTTTGATCAATGTTGTAACTTGTAAACTTTGATGAATAAATGCGGATGGTTGTGTGCATCACTTTGATGCAGAGGCGGGGACCCGCACCCTCTTATCTAAAAAAAACATGAGCTCAAGGTTAAACAAAACAGCATCTTCTCCGGCGAGCAGTCGGCGTCAGTGGCGGCTCCAGGAAATGAACAATGGATATTCATCCCAATTTTTTTTGCTCTAAATGTACTATATGACCCAAATAGCACAACACTAACAATATATATGGAAAAAAACAACACTAGCATAACAACAATAGCAATATTTCAATTTATAAGCTTATAACAACATGAATACATAGGTGATAGGTACCTTTTGATTGATAAAGTGATGATATTCCATATTACATTATGACTTTGCTTTTGATGTATCATCTGTCTTCTTTGCTTTTGAAGCTTTTTCCCACAATGAAAAATATCTTACTGCTAGCAGCCCCCTTATTTTTTTTCTTCATCTACAACCTAAATTACAATTAAACAAGGGAAAACAGAAAATTAAAACTTGCACGCATCTAATAATTAAATCTGGTAAGTAGTAATACAGCAGGGCAGAGCAAATCAACAAATCGAGCCAAATCGGCGAAATAGACATTAGAAATTATAGACTGAAGAGGATTATAGGGGCAGGGACACAGTCATACCTTTGTGTGCCGCTGTGCGCCTGTGCCGCAGCTGAAGAGGATTCGAGGAGAGGAGGTCAAGAGAGGGGTCCGGGCTCGAGCGGCCGGTGGCAGCGGCCGGCGGGCAGTCCCTGGTGGCGGGGGTGAAGCAGGGGTGAAGGGGCGCGAGCGCGAGGTCGCTTGGGTCGCCGCCGCAATCGCTTGCTAGGTCTGGCTGTGTGCGTGCGTGTGGAGCTCTGGATCGATAGCAGGGAGCGACTGACCGAGCGTGAGTCTAGTCTGGGCCTGTCTCTTTGGGCTGTGCTAGTGTGCTGCTGGGCTGACATGCAGTATTAATTTTTTTTGCATCCAAAATCATGGGTATTCGTTTGAATACACCTGCATACCCCCAGCGCCGCCCCTGGTCGGCGTAGGCCACCGAGAGCGCCCCTTGGCAAACCCATACAACAACGTTGTGGTCGTCTTCCTGCTAAGACCAGAGTTCCCGACGTGCGGCAGGTTGGGAAGGAGGACCGTCGTCCGCCGGGGGCGAGCCAGCGCTCGAGGCAGCGCGCGTGGAACTGATGACGTGAAACACACGTTCGTTGGGAGACCCCAAGAGGAAGGTATGATGTAGTCAGCAGCAAGTTTTCCCTCAGAAAGAAACCAAGGTTATCGAACCAGTAGGAGCAGCAACTCTTCAGAAGGTTGTCAACGGCGCCAGAAAAATAGCTGTCGCAGGGAGTCTGGATGTTGACGTGGAATCTGCACACAACACAATCAAACTATTTTGCCCCAACGAAACAGTGAGGTTCTCAATCTCACTGGCTTGCTGAAAACAAAGGATTAAACTATGGTGTGGAAAATGAGTATTAAATTGCAGAGAATGAAAAAGGAACAGTTTGCAGTTTGTGGTTGTTTAATCAGTGTAAAAGAATGGACCGGGGTCCACAGTTCACTAGTGGTGTCTCTCCATAAAAGATAACTAACATGTTGGGTGAACAAATTACAGCTGGGCAATTGACGAATAGTGAGCGCATGACAATGCATATACATGACATGTTGACTACTATGATATTTAATTAGGCATTACGACATAATACATAGATCGTTATCCAACAGCATCTATGACTAATAATCCACCGCCGGGTTGTCATCCGAGTCCCCCGTTGGTATTAAGTTGCAAGCAACGGATAATTGCATTAAGTAAAGCGCGTAATGTAAACAAACACATATGCCCGTGGACATAGCATCGTTAGATTGTCCCTAGTGGCAACAGCACATCCACAACCTTAGAACTTTCTGTCACTGTCCCAGGTTAAACGGAGACATGAACCCACTATCTAGCATAAATACTCTCTCTTGAAGTTACAAGCATCTACTTGGCCAAAGCATCTACGAGTAACGGAAAGTATGCAAGATCTTAAATAACATATAAGATAGATTGATAATCAACTTGACATAATATTCAATATTCATCGGATCCCAGCAAACACAACATGTAGCATTACAATAATATGATCTTGATCATGTAGGGCAGCTCACAAGATCTAAACATGATGGCACAAAGTGGAGAGACAACTATCTAGTTACTGCTATGGATCCGTAGTCCAAGGATGAACTACTCACGCATCACTCCGGAGGCAGGCATGGCGATGTAGAAGCCTCCGGTGACGATTCCCCTCTCCGGCAGGGTGCCGGGAAGAGGTTATGAACCCTCCCGAGCTAGGGTTGACGACGGCGGCGTCTCTGGAACTTTTCGTGGATATTTGCTCAGGTACTTAGGGTTTTCGCGTCGGGGGGAATAAGTAGGCGAAAGGGCGGCGGCTGCGGACCCCCGAGGGGCCCACACCACCCCAGGGCGCGGCAGAAGGGGGGCCTGCGCCCTGGTGGCGTGTGGCCTCCTGGTGGCCCTCCTCTGCTGCTGCTTCGCTCCGTCAGGCGTGTTCTGGAAAAATAGGCACCTCCGTGTAGTTTCGTCCAATTCCGAGAATATTTCCAGACTAGCTTTTCTGGAATACAAAAACAGCAGAAAACAGGAACTGGCACTTTGGCATCTTGTTAATAGGTTAGTCCCAAAAAATGTATAAAAGTGATATAAAGTAGATGCAAAACATGTAGCAATTGGTATAAAACAAACATGGAACATCAAAAATTATAGATACGTTTGAGACGTATCAGCATACCCAAGCTTAGTTCCTACTCGTCCTCGAGTAGGTAAACGATAAAAACAATAATTTTTGAGGTGACATGCTACTATCATAATCTTGATCATATAATATTGCAAGGCACATGTAAATGAATGAAGTGATCCAAGTCAATGGTCTATAATTTGCTACCAAATAGATAATGAGTAAACAATGAATCACACAAGCTAAACGTTTTCATGAATAGTACTTTCGAGACAAGCATCAAACAGTTTTGCATAAGTGTTAACTCATAAAGCAATAGTTTCTAATAAAAGGTATTTAATCAACACAAAGGAAGAATTTAGTTTCAGCATTTGCTTCAACTTTCAACATATTTATCTCATGGATATTGTCAACACAAAGTAGTATAACAAGTCCAATACATTGCATATAACGCATGTTGTAACAAAGTTGACACTAGTGTTTGCTTGTGGAAGACAGAAAGAATAGGAAAACTGACTCAACATAAAAGTAAAAGAAAGGCCCTTCGCAGAGGGAAGCAGGGATTAAATCATGTGCTAGAGCTTTTAGGTTTTTGAAAGCATATAGAGATTGCATAAAATATTTGATACTCCTCCCAACCTTGCTAACACAAGCCATGGCTAACCGAATCCTCGGGTGCCTTCCATCAATCACATACCATGGAGGAGTATCTATTTTTGAGAGGTGTTTGTTAATTGTCAACGAATGGTAGCGGGTGAGAACAGTATTCTACCTGTCGAACGGACTTTTAAGAGCGGCTCCCATGAAGGACGTTATTTCTACCAGCAAGGCAGATCATCCCTCTTTCTCTTTGGTTTACACACATTCAGGTATTTCACTGTTTGTCATTGCTTACTGATGAATCAGGGCAAAAGTGTGAAGAGAATTAATTGGTTAAAGTTGTAATTAATTGGGACTGGGCACCCCGTTGCCAGCTCTTTTTGCAAGTTATTGGATAAGCGGATGTATATGCCACTAGTCCAGGTGTAAAAGTCCACTCGACAAATAGAATAAAGAATAACCACACTAATTCCTCATGAGCTAGTAAACATTGACACAAAAAGGGAATAATAACATTTTGAATAATTTAAAGGTAGCACATGAAAAATTTACTTGGAGTGGCAAGGAAATACCACATATAGGTAGTTATGGTGGACACAAATGGCATGGATTTTGGCTCAAGGATTTGGATGCACGAGAAGCATTCCCTCTCAGTACAGAGTTTAGGCTAGCAAGGTTATGTAAGCAAACAAGAATATCAACCCGTACACCAAGTTTTATATGACAAACATATTGCAAACGTTATAAGACTTCATACCGTCTTCCTTGTTAACCAAACCCTGTTATTAGAAAATATCTAGACCTTAGAGGTACCACCGATGCAAACCAAATTTTCAACAAGCTTTACGGTAGTTCTTCACTAATAGGCTTAACTCATGTGATGCACAATTTAATCATGATCTACTTGTTAACTCAAAACAATTGACAAGCATCAAGTTATCCATTTTAGTGATCTACAAGATTAAGCAAGTTTTTCCTTATACCAATTACCACATGCAACATTTTCTGAACCAACCAAACACCAATCAATTTATTTCATCAACTCTCCAAACAAATATAAGTGAAGCAAGAGAGTACTTTCTACAAAAGAAAGCTAATAGCTCTGACAAGAGATACATGAAAACAAGAGCTAAAAGCTGAACAGCGCTAGATATGAATACTCAACAAATATAAGTGAAGAATAGGAGTATTCTCATGAAAAAGCGGAGCGTGTCTCTCTCCCAATCAAGAATGCTAGGGTCCAGTCAAGCTTTATTGAAAATAAAAATGCAATACTGAAAATAAAAAGCACACAGACGCTCCAAGAAAAGCACATATGATGTGAAAGAATTAAAATATAGTTTCACTAGAGATGACCTGATAATTTTGACGATGAAGAAGGGGATGCCTTGGGCATCCCCAAGCTTAGACGCTTGAGTCTTCTTGAAATATGCTGGGGAGATCCATGGGAGCCTCCCCAAGCTTAAGCTCTTCACTCTTCTTGATCCTATTATATCATCCTTCTCTCTTGACCCTTGAAAACTTCCGTCACACCAAACTCAAAGTAGATCTCATTAGAGGGTTAGTGCATAATCAAAAATTCACATGTTCTTAAAGACGCAATATGATTTGTTACTTTAAACATTAGCTACAGCCACTGATGTTATGTGAAGCTCTTCCACCCAAAAAAGAATTTCACTCAACACTAGTAAAAGAGAATGCAAAAATAAAAAGGCATAATCTGTCTAAAACAGAACAGTCCGCAAAGACGAATTTTTTCGAGGCACTTACGACGCTCAGATCGAGAAACTCTGAACTAATGAAAGTTTCAGACATTCATAAAGATTACGCACAAAAATTTCAGATTTTTAACAATCTGGTGATTTTAGGAATTTCGTACAGTGAACAGCAAAAATCTGTTTCTGCGCAGCAATCAAAATTAAGCATCATCTTATCATTAGAGGCTACTCTTGGCACAACAATGCGAGAAAATAAAGATACAAAGGAGTTGCTACAGAAGTAAACAAACTCCTTGACTCAATAAAAGAAAAATTGCAGAAAAATAAAATGGGTTGCCTCCCATAAGCGCTTTTCTTTAACGCCTTTTAGCTAGGCACAAAGCATGCATCAAGTATTACCAAGTGAAGAAAGGTCTAATTCATCAAAAGCTTCATCAAGAACAGGGTTTGTCACATTAGGACTTTTCAGTTTACGTAATTCTTGGGAAGAAAATTTAAATAGACCATTATGTGACTTACCCTCAAGCTCATTGAACACGTTATCCGTTTTAAACACACCCGTGGGTTTTGGTTTAGAAATTTTTGGAACATACATAAATTTTTGCTTTCTCCCCACAAAAGCCTTTTGCTTTTAGTTTTAATAGAGGTAAAAGTAGAACTTATTACATCCATAGCCTCCTCTAATTCACCAATCCTAAGATTTTGATTATCTTGAATAGTACTAGTTTCTAAAACAGCAATTCTTTCATTAATGGTTCCCAGTGATTCATCAACTTTGCTAGTACTATCAAGGAGATTTGGCAAATTTTTCTCTATAGACTCCAATTTCTTTATAACATCTTCCAAGGTGATCTCATTTTTAATGTTACTAACAGGTGGTGTTCCTACTAGGCTCTCAATAATATAACTAGCTTCCAACGCAGGGTACCAAGAAAGTTACCTCCCGTCAAAGTGTCCAAGACATATCTATACCAGCTAGTTATGCCAACATAAAAATTTCTAAGCAGGATCATAGTGGAATATTTTTTAGCACACCTACGATGAGCATCGCTGATTCTATACCAAGCATCTTTCAAACTTTCTCCACTTTGTTGCTTAAAAGATCGAACCTCAACTTCAGGAACCAAACATGATGAGCCGAACCAGACATGATAACTAACAGAAAACAAAACTGAAAATAAACTAATGCAAGTAACTAATTTTTTTTGTTTTTGATAATTGAAAGCAAACAAGATAAAATAAAATAAACTAAGCAAGACAAAAACAAAGTAAAGAGATTGGAAGCGTGAAACTCCCCTTGCAGAAGACTGCTGTCTCCCCGGCAACGGCGCCAGAAAAATAGAGCTGTTGACGGAGACAGAGAGCTTCCTGAAGAACTTCTACTCCCCGGCAACGGCGCCAGAAAAATAGCTTGATGACGTGAAACACACGTTCGTTGGGAGACCCCAAGAGGAAGGTATGATGTAGTCAGCAGCAAGTTTTCCCTCAGAAAGAAACCAAGGTTATCGAACCAGTAGGAGCAGCAACTCTTCAGAAGGTTGTCAACGGCGCCAGAAAAATAGCTGTCGCAGGGAGTCTGGACTGTTGACGTGGAATCTGCACACAACACAATCAAACTACTTTGCCCCAACGAAACAGTGAGGTTGTCAATCTCACTGGCTTGCTGAAAACAAAGGATTAAACGTATGGTGTGGAAAATGAGTATTAAATTGCAGAGAATGAAAAAGGAACAGTTTGCAGTTTGTGGTTGTTTAATCAGTGTAAAAGAATGGACCGGGGTCCACAGTTCACTAGTGGTGTCTCTCCATAAAAGATAACTAACATGTTGGGTGAACAAATTACAGCTGGGCAATTGACGAATAGTGAGCGCATGACAATGCATATACATGACATGTTGACTACTATGATATTTAATTGGGCATTACGACATAATACATAGATCGTTATCCAACAGCATCTATGACTAATAATCCACCGCCGGGTTGTCATCCGAGTCCCCCGTTGGTATTAAGTTGCAAGCAACGGATAATTGCATTAAGTAAAGTGCGTAATGTAAACAAACACATATGCCCGTGGACATAGCATCGTTAGGTTATCCCTAGTGGCAACAGCACATCCACAACCTTAGAACTTTCTGTCACTGTCCCAGGTTAAACGGAGACATGAACCCACTATCTAGCATAAATACTCTCTCTTGGAGTTACAAGCATCTACTTGGCCAAAGCATCTACGAGTAACGGAAAGCATGCAAGATCTTAAATAACATATAAGATAGATTGATAATCAACTTGACATAATATTCAATATTCATCGGATCCCAGCAAACACAACATGTAGCATTACAATAATATGATCTTGATCATGTAGGGCAGCTCACAAGATCTAAACATGATGGCACAAAGTGGAGAGACAACCATCTAGCTACTGCTATGGACCCGTAGTCCAAGGATGAACTACTCACGCATCACTCCGGAGGCAGGCATGGCGATGTAGAAGCCTCCGGTGACGATTCCCCTCTCCGGCAGGGTGCCGGGAAGAGGTTCTGAACCCTCCCGAGCTAGGGTTGACGACGGCGGCGTCTCTGGAACTTTTCGTGGATATTTGCTCAGGTACTTAGGGTTTTCGCGTCGGGGGGAATAAGTAGGCGAAAGGGCGGCGGCTGCGGACCCCCGAGGGGCCCACACCACCCCAGGGCGCGGCAGAAGGGGGCCCGCGCCCTGGTGCGTGTGGCCTCCTGGTGGCCCTCCTCTGCTGCTCCTTCGCTCCGTCAGGCGTGTTCTGGAAAAATAGGCACCCCCGTGTAGTTTCGTCCAATTCCGAGAATATTTCCAGACTAGCTTTTCTGGAATACAAAAACAGCAGAAAACAGGAACTGGCACTTCGGCATCTTGTTAATAGGTTAGTCCCAAAAAATGTATAAAAGTGATATAAAGTAGATGCAAAACATGTAGCAATTGGTATAAAACAAGCATGGAACATCAAAAATTATAGATACGTTTGAG